>CM060894.1:17677500-18877500 GCA_030762935.1 Hymenopus coronatus
TTTTCTGATTAGCATGAATTAAATAGAAGTATAAGCTTTTTAAGAATAATTTGTTGCAGAGCTGTAGAGAAAGTCGTGTGAATAGTACACATCATACTTTTACTAAAGGTGTTAGATACAAACCTTTAATAGATTCAATTAAATATATTGACTTAGGTTGGAGAGAATTTTTGGTGCTCGAAATTTATATTAAGTTCTGATAAAGATAGGAGGAACACTTTTAAAAAATGGTTACTATGTGAAATTATGTTCTCTTTGCTTCGTCAGGATAACAAATATGAATAACAAATTCCCATTTAAGAAAAGTGTAAGAGTTGAACGTTTTAAACCTGTAACAAGCTATATCTCGGAAACGTTAGCTCTACAACAAAAATGTATTTGACATAAATAATTGTGTGCTTTAATGAGATCTACCTTTTTGAATATTAAGTTTTTGTTATCTCTTATGGTTTACCAGTTATGCAAAAGTATTCAGAATGAAACGGACTTCAAAGGCTATTCCCAGAAAGTTCAAAGTATAGATTTTATTTGTTATTTAAATATCTTTAATATATACATTTTAATCAACACCGTTAGAACCATTTGAGAATTAAAATTTTCGAAATTTATTCCATATTAAGCGTAGTTCAAGGATGGCGGATTTTCTTTAAAACCTTCTAACTGCATCCTTGTAGGATTGTGAATTTAAATGTTAAGTTTGGTATTTAGCCGACTTTTCGTTTATGAGTCAATCTATTCACAAACACACAAGACATTCGCACACAGGCCTTTTTCAAAAATGTTACTACTTTCTCTACACGTACTATATACATAGTGTATAGAGAAGGTATTGTATTGCACCCAAAAATTCGATATCGAGATTTCACCGGAAATATATGTTTTGAGACCCCCTGAATCCAAAAAAAGCATCTTTAGAAAAATGTCCGTGTGTGTGTGTGTCTGTCTGTGTGTATGTGTGTGTGACTGTGGGCAGCATAGCTCAAAAACGAAAAGACCAATAAATACCAAACTTGGTATTTAAGTTTGGTATCGTCCAAGGATGTGAAACGAAGATTTTCAAAAAAGCTCCCCCTTTTCAAAAAAAAAAATCTCCCCACCCCAAACTACCCTTTACATGGAAAAAAATTCGAAAATTTTGATTTTCTTCAAAATGGCTCTAACCATTTTGATTAAAATATCGTATATTAAAGTTATTTACCTGACAAATAAAATGTATATGTTGAATTTTCTGGGAACAGCCTCTGAAGACGAATTACACCGAATTTTGCATAACTGCTAAACCGTAAGAGATGGACAAAACTTAAAACACAAAAGCGTAGAGCCCGTTAAAATACACAATTTATGTTATATGATTTTTTTTACGTGGAGTTGATCATTTTTTAGATATTCCTTGTGTTTGGTTTCAGCTTTGTAAAACATAATTTTATCATACAGGAATTTGTGAATTCGTGTCCATACAAACAAAGGGAACTTTAGTCACATGGCAACCAGCTTTTGACTATCACTTTATCTGTGATACTCCCTTATTTCGCTTCTACTTACGAGAAAGCAAGTAATAAGACTATTTCTGCTATATGTTTTTCTCCATTAGATGAATTAACTAGAATAATTTGTTGTTGAGATGTAGAGAAAGTCATGTGAATGGAACACATCAGATTTTTTATGGGTTCCTAAAACAGATACATCTAATGAAATTTGCTAACCGAATTTTGTGTGGAATGCAACACCTTCTACCCATATGTACTGAGTACGACGTAAAAACAAAAACTAAAAATCAGATGTGTTTCATTCACATGACTTTCTCTGTTACTATTCGTACAAAAGGCAATTCTTGTATCTACCTTGTGTTAGTGAAGATAAACATTAACAGAGACAAGCTTATTTTAGTCCCTTATAGGAAAAAGAGAAATAAGAAAATACACCATGCCAAAGCGATGGTCAACTCTCTTAAAATCGGTTGCTATGTGACTAAAATAATAGCTAGGACCAAAATTAAAGAAAAGGAACTGAAAACAGATTTAAACATTTTAAAGTTGAAACAAATAACAAGCAATATATCGGAAATATTAACTCCACAGAATATGTATGTGACATAAGTTGAGTGTCTTAACGAGATCTACATTTTTGTCTAGTAAGTCCATGTTTTATATCTCTCTTTGTGCTAAAATTACCAATACTGAACAGATCTTCAAATGCTAATCTCCGAAAATTCAAGATACACATTTTATTTTCTATGAGTTATCTTTAATATAGGTATCAGCCAATTTTTAAAACATCAAAAATTTTGAAAATTTTTGCATGTAAATGGTACTTTGGGAAGGAGAGATTTCCTGAAAATATTTGTGTTGCATTCATGGAAAATGCTGATTTTAAATATCAAGTGTAGTATTTAAGCAACTTTTCGTTTGTGTGTTATTGCGTTCAGAACAAACAAACACGCACATACACACACATTGCTCGTGCAGACGTTTTTCTAAAAATGTTTTTTTTACTCAGGAAACGTTAAAGCATTTAATCCCTGTGACATCTCGGAATCGAAGTTTGTGTACTAAATAGGGAAAGTAATAAACCTCCGTAAGAATGTTTTGCCTTATAAATCCTAGGGGGGGGGGTTCAGTCCTAATTCCGGGAAGGGTAAGCCGACTATGAAACGAAAAAATATGTCTTTAATAAGCAATAGAGGGTAGAGAAAGTCATGTGAATGCTGGTTGATCATATGTTTTAATGTAGTGTTTCGGAATTCACAGGAGAAATGGCAGCAGCTGTACCCTATTAAATTATTTAACGCATAAGTTAGGTACCTACTATATATATAAAGAAGGAATTGTAATTAATAACCGCTGCACATAAAACTTAAAAGTATATATATATATATTTTTTTTTTTTTTTAATCTCGGACATTTTGTCTCCCGTTAAATGTGAGAAAGCTATTTAGCGCGTCTTAAAAATGAAAGATCTACTTATTCAATCGCAAATGGTAAAATAGATTATCACAGTACTATAACGTTTTCAGCACTTCAGGAGTATATCGGATTCTTAGCACTTGAACATGCAATGTGCTTCACGTAACATAAATGACTTTAAAATAAAAGCAGCACAAATATTTAAGAACAGTTTGGTATAAATACTTAAGTACGCAACATAAAATATTTTAGTTCACTAACGGAGTAACAAAAACAGCAACGTACTTCCAAATCCGAGAGTACCGTCTGCGTCGATGTCTGGATTATTACTGTCTGTCACCCTTGCGTGTCTGTGGTGAAAAATACATTCTCTTGCGCACTTGCTCCCAGGTGTCCAACAGGTTAACCGCTATTTTCTATCACTGTAGGCGGTCTTTGTTAGAATCCTAATATTCCGATTTTGTACAATATCAACTTACATTACTGTTTGTATTCCGCCACAACATATAAATTCATTGCCATCTCATAGTGATTCAACGGTATTTTCTTACTTAACATCTACATTAATATGTGAGGGTCATCCAGAAAGTGACAGACAATTTGGCATAACTATGTATTAAAGAAAGATATCAACATAAAACTTTATTTACAAAGTTACAGAACCTTACTCTATTTGTCAACGCAATCTCCATTCTGTCAAGATATTGCCACGTGGTACCAGTTTTTCGATGCCGATGTTATACAGGGTTACTACAAAAGAAACAGACAACTTCAACTGCCTGTAAAACAAAAACTATTAGAGATAACAACCTAATTATTTTGGAGGTACGTAGAGAAACTCTCAAAGTTTAGTTTGTTACTATTGGTAACGCTGTAGTGTTTTGTTTGTTGTTGCAGAAGCTGAAATGGCGGAAAATCCTGTGGAAAAGGCATATTGCGTGTTGGAATTTGCTAGAACGTAATCAACAACTGTTGTCCAACGACATTTTAGAACACGTTACCACAAAAATGAAATGATGCGCTCACAAAAACCAGCATCGTCTTCATCATGTCCCAACATGTCGATGCAAAAGTCACGCCGTATGACCTTAACTTCTTCACTCAGAAACTGCAACATCTGTAATCTGTAAGGCATCATGTGCAGTCGCTTCCGCAAGATTTTCCATACAGCTTGCTGTGGAATTTGTAATTGCATGCTTGCCCTGGATGTCGATTTCTGTGGGCTTCTTATGTAGGCAGAACGAACACGTTCAACGTTTTCTTCCGAAACTCTTGGTCTTCCCGAGCTCTTCCCTTTGCACAAACATCTCGCTGTCTCAAATTTTCTATACCAGTCGTAGAGTGACTGTCTAGTCGGTGGCGTTTTGTGGTAACGTGTTCTAAAATGTCGTTGGACAGCAGTTGCTGATTGCGTTCTAGCAAATTCCAACACGCAATATGCCTTTTCCACAGGATTTTCCGCCATTTCAGCTTCTGCAACAACAAACAAAACACTACAGCGTTATCAATAGTAACAAACGAAACTTTGAAAGTTTCTCAACATACCTCCAAAATAATTAGGTTGCTATCTCTAATAATTTTTGTTTTACAGGCAGTTGAAGTTGTCTATTTCTTTTGTAGTAGCCCTGTACTTTCCTACCAAAAGGATTTATTCGTTTTATGAATGCACAAAATGTTCGGCCAATCGAATTTTACAGTCAAATATCGCAAGTATACGGTCTGTCTGACAATACCGTTAATAATCATTGTATTTATAATTATTATATTGTGTATATTAGTGTGTGTGTATTATATTAAAATTAAACTGATGTATTATTTGACTTGCACGAATGTGTCAAATGAATTTTTTAGTATTTAGCAATGACACAAGGTCTGTAAAGCCTGATGCTTTGATATTTTACACTCTAGTACATAATTGTAAATTTTTCCATTGGAAGTTCTATAACATATTTGTAATTATGTATTGTAATTTGTTGACATTTATGAAGAGTACATAATACAATAATCATATTTTAGTTTTATATGTATAATTACTAGTCGTAACTATTATGTCGATAATTAGAAACTATCATCTGACATTTCATCAGTGTTACATATAGTGAAATTATATTTATTTATACATTTTAACACTAATTTTGATACTTATTCTTTGTTTTTATATGCAAAAAAAACAGGAAGTACATATACTTTTATAGAGCACATTAAGTATAGTGCAGTGGCGTACAGTCCTCAAAAGCAAATGGTGTGATTATATGTCTATTCTATTATTTTTGTAACCCATGTTTTTAGCACTAGAGCTTTATACGTTGTTTTTCCCCCCATAGTATATAAACATATGTATACATGTATATACCTTGACAAGTTCTATGTTCAGTGGCTTCTTGGCCTGAATGAACCTACAGAATGCTTTCTAATCTAATCTAATAATGAAATGAACGAATCTTCAGTGAGGAAATGGCGTATAATTTACAGGTAATGAAGGAAGAACCACTGTTTATAATAAAGACCAGAGTGAACGCTCATCAATGAAGGAATTGAAGAACCGGTGTTTCACTTTGGGTTTTTGGGTGGAAAATATTTCGCAAGTAGTGAAAACCTCTACATCCTGACTTAGATCGTTAGCGGTGGAAGAGAGGGTCACCCTCCGTGGTGTAATGGTTACCATGCTGACTTCATTTACCCAAGGTCGCGGGTCCTAACCCGGCGGAGGACGATGGATTTTTTCGGGCGTAAAAATCCTTAGCATGGCTTCCTTCGGAAGGGAAGTAAAGCCGTGGGTCCCGTGTCGTAGATTTACGGCACGTAAAAGAACCTCAAGCATGATAAGAGAGGCCTCTGAGCAAAATTAAGCGATCTTTCACGCCCACAGCAGTTAAAGAGCGTCCATAAATAACAGGTCATTTCATTTCATTTTTTCAGCGGTGGAAGAGTGTAACATTGAAAAACCAGTAACACGCGACAGTAAATACCTTCATAGCAATAGTGATTACGTTGAGAAATAGAGTAGGTACTGGAACTTTGTAAATAAAGTTTTGTGTTGATAACTTTCGTTATTGTTTAGTTATGTCAAAACGTTCGTTACTTTCTGGAGCGCTTTCGTACTTTAACTTGTCAATTTAGAACATTATAAAAAGAACATTTAATGTGTTGCATCATTCACATGGCTTTTTCTACTTACTCTTCATAACAATTATTATTATTATTATTATTATATTTATTATTATTATTATTATTATTATCATCATCACTCTTCCTGGCCTGGGGGCGCATTTAGTTCTCGAGGTCGCTGGCCCAAATCCG
Organism: Hymenopus coronatus; assembly: GCA_030762935.1. Lineage (NCBI taxonomy): Eukaryota > Metazoa > Arthropoda > Insecta > Mantodea > Hymenopodidae > Hymenopus > Hymenopus coronatus. Next base: position 17,683,704 of record CM060894.1, read on the forward strand.
ACGGCGGGTAGATTTTTTACTTTTGTCTATTTCTATATAATACATAAATAGAAAAAATATTACATTCCATTCAAAAATTCGTCACCGAAATTTCACTGAAAACACAAAAATTTTAGATCCCACTGAATGCAGAAAGGAAAAGCAGTTTAAGAAAAAGGCCCATGTGTGTCTTTGAAAAGCGCATCTCATAATTTGATATTTAAGTTGAACATCTTCCAAGAATACGACACGATGGATATGAAAATACCCCTACTGCAAACTACCCTTTAAATGGAAAAAGTTTCGAAAATTTTGTTTTTATAAGAAGTGACTGTGAAGATTATGAATATAAATATCAAATACAATGTTTACTGGGAATTGCCTCTGAAACCTTTTTTATTCTAAAGAACTTCAGCAGAACTGTAAGCTGTAAGATATAGAAAAGAAAATGTGCAGAATTTACGCACTATACATTTTTTGTTGTTGTGATATCCATTTCCGAGAGTTTTTTGTTATTGGTTTAGAATTTTCTCAAATGAAAATTCGTTATTCATATTTATTCATTTGGTCAAGCAAAGAGAAGGGAATTTCAATACCTTCACATGGTGACCGGCTTTTAAAATATTTGACTATCGCTTTAGCTTACTGTATTTTCATACTCTAATTTTCCATACAACAAGGAAATAATATCAATAAAACCATTTTGCTAACGTTAATGTTGATAAGTGTGTAGTGGATAGAAGAATAAGCCTTTGCAAGAATAGTTTGTTGCTGCATAGTTACACAAAGTTATCTGAATGTAGCACATCAGACTTTTTCCTTAGCATGGCTTCCTTCGGAAGGGAAGTAAAACCGTTGGACACAGGTCGTAAACTTACGACCTATTTATTTGTCATTTTTAATCAAATGATCTCGGAGCTTTAAGTTACTCGATATTCGCCTTCTCCGGGTAAGGGAAAACCCCGAAAAAAACCTTATCCGGATAACTCACCGTAAGCAAGATACGAACTCGCGACCTCTTGAACGTGAGAGACACGCTATCTCAGTGGGTCCCACGTAGATATAAGATGCATTAGGCTAGGCATGGGCATTTTCAACCCCGCGTGTCACCGCGCCAGGTGATTTCCATTCTATCTCTTCTGTTTCCAACACACAAGCAAACGTTCCACTCAGTGGTGGAACACTGCTGTGTGCAGACGAGATGATTTCTGCTCGCAATAGTCTGTCGAACATTCAGGGAAGAAAGGACTCCTTACCTCCTTCTGTATACCTCTGCCCCTCCCACTCATTTTCTCCCCTCTTCCCTCTCTCTCATCACTCTATATCTACACAGCCACACTGAATAATTATTACATACTTCAGCTTCCCCTAACTAGAGACCCATAAACAATACAAACTATACAATAAAAGAAATAAATACATAGATGTAAACAATACAAATAACTATTAACAAAGTTACAATACAAAACCAATCTGTAGATAATCTAATATATATGGAAATGAACCTTATTTAAAATAGTGAATGTTCTATATGAAATAAATTATTTTACGTACAATAGAGTTATTACTTTCTCTACACGTACTATGTACATAGTGTATAGAGAAGGTATTGTACTCCACCCTAAAATTCGATACCGAGATTTCACCGGAAATATATTTTTAGGGACCCCTGTATCCAAAAAAAAAAGCATTTTCACAAAAAGGTCCATGGGTCTGTGAACACGATAACTCAATAACAAAAAGTCGGTAAAATACTAAACTTGGTATTTAAGTTTGCGACACGAAGATATTGAGAAAAATCCCCTCATTCCAAACTACCCTTTACATGGAACTTTTTTCGAAAATTTTGATTTTCTCAAAAATGGCTTTAACGATTTTGATTAAAATGTCATATATTAAAGATAGTTACCTGACAAATAAAATTTATATCTTGAATTTTCTGGGAATAACCTCTGAAGACTATTTTATTCTGGACGAATTTCACTAAATTTTGCTTAACTGCTAAACGTAAGAGATGGGCAAAACCTTACCACACAAAAAAAAATGTAGATCACGTTACAACACAGAATTTGTTTTATACATTTTTTTCGTGGAGATAATAGTTTTTTAAATATTCCATGTTTTTGGTTTCAGCTTTAAAATACTTAACATTTCTCATAAAGGAATGTGTCAATTCCTATCCATACAAACAAAGGAACTTCAGTCACATAGCAACCAGCTTTTGACTATCACTTTAACCTATGGTACTCCCTTATTTCGCATCTACCTAGAGAAATAAGACTACTTCTGCTAATTTGTTCTCTTATCAGCATGAAGTAAATAGAAGTATAAGCTTTTTAACAATAATTTGTTGCAGAGATGTAGAGAAAGTCATGTGAATGGAACACATCAGATATAATGCCAAAAAAAATCATGGAATATTGTCCCTGGCTCCAATTAGAAATCAACGTTAACCGAAGCATTATGACATTTATCTCATGTAACAGCTTTAACCCTTTGTTGCCTGTCGCTTGTTTTAAGCGTAACTATACAAATAGGGCTGTACACTAGGATTAATTTCATGTTATACTAACCTCAACCATAAACGACAAGTAATCAAAACTGTTTTATATTGTAAAAATATATACAATTTTGCCCTAAAATTGCAGTGATTTTTTTTAAATAAATAAAAGAGTAAAACCCACGTAACTACAGTCAAATGTAGCCCATTAACTTCCAAGCATCACACCGATTATTTTACTTGGACTCTCCCCATCCTTTACCACAGTAACTGGGATTTGAACTGGTAACATGGATGGATGTCCATTATCTATCATATAACATTCATTGCCATTTTATCTTTTTTTTTTTTTTTTTTTTTTTGGTAGTGCCTCTTTCAGCTTTATGAAAATTGGTTTATAAGAATTTAAACTTTTAATTGGGAAGTAAAATATTAATAAAGGATCTACATTTATTTTCATTTCTATTTTCTCTATTATTTTATATAATGATTTTATAGATTTATGCGCAAATATTTTTACTAGAACTCCAATTTTAAACTTGAGTTAAAGGAAAAACGGCATATATAGTATACTAGAGCAGGCTACTAAGGTTCAAGTATGAGTCTTTTTATGTTTGCTTCAAGTTTATAAGCGATCAAATATTTTTTCTTTAAGTTGAATTTCAAAACTGTAACACATCTATTGAATAGATACCCTTGGGTACAGGCCAAAGCTCCACCGCAACTGAGTTGGTGGAAGTTCATGCCACTGTGTACATTGCAAAATGACTAACATATATTTTTGACCGAGCATACGAAGTTCCATTTTACAGTGGGTGTTTATGCCCACCATGTGCAACGGACGGAGATAGCTCGCGCAATACAATTTATATGAACTTCCCAGGACGAAGGCATCAAGTGAACGAACCGCAGGAGGCTACATGGAACAGGGGCATGCAGAAGACCTTATCATCCTGGCTAGATGACTCAACCTTTCCATTGAGCAAGCATCCGCGCCATCTATCCGACACCACCACACACCACGAAACCCGTAAGCACAGCTGATACAGAGAAGGAAACGGAATGAAAAGGATACAAGGGAAAGTAAGTCCTAGTATGATAAAAATCATCGAAGTATTCGCCTACCGACCACGGATAAACACGGAAAACCCCCAAGGTGAAAGTGAGAGTCGAACGTCGCACATTAACGCATTGGGTGGTGATGGTTATTGACAACTATGTGTATGGCCAAGAAGTCCTAGCAACGTGAAGGTCATAACACATCCATTTATGTACATTGAAAGGCTAATCGGTGAGAGGTGCCGGACAAACAACATACAGGCGATTGTGGAATAAGTCATTAAACCACTGAGCTACAAATCAATATACGGCCTTGACGTACACTACAGTATAATACAGGCTGACGTCAGATATTTCGGGAACGCCCTTCCAACACCAAAATAGTAAAAAAAGTCTAATGTGTTCCATTTACATGACTTTTTTACCTGTGCTGTAATAAACTACTCTTACAAAAGTGTATGCTTTTATCTCTTTTATGCTAAAAGGCCGGCAAACATAGTATTATTACATAGTTCCTTGTAAGCAGAAGGGCAATAATGGATTACGCTAGACTAAACCGATAGTCAAATGTTTTAAAATGTGGTTGCTATGAAATTGATTATTTGTGTGGCCAGGAGTTGACAAGTTCCCTTATGAAATAAATATTTCAAAATTAAAATCTATCACAAGGAATATCTCAAAAACAAACAACTCCGCGAAAAAAAATGATAAAATAAAAACATAAATATATGTTTTTCAGGGGATCTACATTTTTGTGTGGCAGGTCTTTGCGTATCTCTTACGGTTTACCAGTTATGCAAAATTCTGCAAAATTCGTCCAGAATAAAGAGCTCTTCAAAAGCTGTCCCCAGAAAATTCAAAATATACATTTTATTTGTGATGGAAAAAGTTTTAAATTTTCGAAAAATATTCCATTTAAAGGGATGTTTGGGGAGGGGAATTTGCATCCTTGGAGTTACTATGTACATTGTACATATGGGTTAGAGAAAGTAATAAAAAAGTCTGATGTGTTCCATCTTCATGATTCTCTACTTATTTCATAAAAAACTGTTTTTACAAAACTTATTCTTCAATCTGGTTTATTCTAAACGATTACCAGAAATGGTTTTAATACTTAGTTCCTCTCGGTAGAAAAGAAATAAGGGAATAGACTAGACTAAACCGACAGTCACATGTTTTAAAATATGGTTGCTATGCAATTGAAATCCGTTTCTTTGCGTGGCCAGGAGTGACAATTTCCCGCATGAGAAATGGTTAAAGTATTTTAAAACTTAAACCAATGACAACGAATATTTGAAACGGTCAACTCCATGAAAAAAATGTACATAACATAATTTGTGTGTTTTAACGGGATCTACATTTTTATGTTTTTGTCTATCTCTTACGGTTTACTAGTTATTCAAAATTCATCCAGAATAAACAGGTATTCTGATATATTCCCAGAAAACCCAAGATTTACATTCTATTTGTGATGTAAATGGTTTTAATATGTCGCATTTTAATCAAAATCGTTACAGCCATTTTTGAGAAAAACAAAATTTCCGAAACATTTTCCATGTGAAGGGAAGTTTGGATTGGGGGGATTTTTTTAAAAAATCTTCGTGTCACATCCTTGGAAGGTACTAAACTTAAATGCCAAATTTGGTTTTTAACTATCTTTTCGTTTTTTTTTTAGACTTAGAGCAACTCAAAACATATATTTCGGGTGAAGTCACAGTATCGAATTTTATCCACTATGTATGTACACTGTCGCCCACTGTGGTGTAATGGTTACCATGCTAACTTCATATACCCAAGGTCGCGGGTTCAAACCCGGCGGAGGACGATGGATTTTTTCGGGCGTGAAAATCCTCTGCATGGCTTCCTTCGCAAGGGAAGTAGATTTACGGCACGTAACAGAACCTCAAGCCTGATTGGGAGGCCTCTGAGCAAAGTTAAGCGGTCTTTAACGCCCAATTTAGAATGGGACGCGAGAACCATAGTAGTTAAAGAGCTTCCATAAATAACATGCCATTTCTTTTTTCTATTGTACATACGCTATAGAGAAAGTAATTCAAAAAGTCTGATGGGTTCCATTTACACGATTTTTTCTACCTATTACGTAACAAAATATTTTTTACAAAAGCTTATTATTTTATCTGCTTTATGCAAAAAGGTTAGCAGAAATGGTCTAATTACTTAGTTCCTAATAAGAAGGAAAATAAGAGCGTAGGCAAAAGCGTAGTCAATTTTTTTTTAAAAGCTGGTTGCTAAGGATTGAAATTCAGTTCTCTGTGCATTTTCAGGAGTAAAATAAAAAACGAAATACGACTTACGAGTTCAAAAGATCTGATGCGTTACACTCATATGACTTTCCCTAACCGTTCTAAAAACAGACTTCTTACAAAAGATTATTCTTCCTTCTGCACCATGCTGATCGAGATGAGCATTAGTATAATGTACTTATTACTTAGTTTCTTATTACTAGAAGGGAATTAAAGGAGATGCGCTAAGTGAAGCGATAGTCAAATATTTTAAAAGTCACCGTTATGCAGTTGTTGGCTTCTTTGCTTGGCCAGGAGTAGAACAAAAGAAAAACGGACACTTCCTGTCTGAGAAAAGTATAAGTATTTTAAAATTGAAACCAACAACAAGTAAAATCCTCGAAAACGGTCATCTCCATGAAAAAAATGTATATGACATAAATTGTGTGTTTTAAGGAGATCTACATTTTTTGTGTAGTAAGTTTTGTCTATCTCTTACGCTTTATACAAAATTAAGAAAAGCTTATCCAGAATAAAGAGGTATTCAGAAGCTATTTCCACAAAATTCAATATATACTTTTATTTGTAATGTAAATATGTTTAATATACGATATTTTAATAAAATGGAGCCATTTTAGAAAAAGTCAACATTTCGAAAATTTTTCCATATAAAGGTTAGTTTGTTGTGGGAGGATTTTCTTGAAAATCTTCGTGTCGCATCTTTGGAAGGTATCAAACTTAAATACTAAGTTTTGTATTTAACGATCTTTTTAACTATGCTGTCCACACACACGGACCTTTTACTAAACTTTTTTTTTTTGGATTCAGTGGGTCCCAAAGCATATATTTCCGGTGAAATCTCGGTATGGAATTTTTGGGTGCAATACAATACCTTCTCTGTACACTATGTGCATAGCATGTGTAGTGAAAGTAAAAAGACAGAATATCCATAGCGCTACCTTGACAAGAAGCCATCTATCTCGCACTTATCGTTGGGAAACAAACAGATGGTCACCTTGCAAATAAACTAAACCTGACCTGTTGACCTCAACGGAATACAGATACACAATAATTACTGACCTTCAGAGGATCAAGTACATTGCGATCTTTAAGTTCCTCCGCAGAGATGGAATAAAAGAGATATGACAATTTTATGTATGTTTCTGTTCAACCAGATGAAATGAATTTGCAAACAGCAGTAAAAACGAACTTACTTAAGAGATACTAGGAGTTAAATTTTAAATTTCTGCATAGATTTTTATGAAATGTTTACTGTGATTGAATTGTTATTTTAATATGCATAACAACGTTCATTCACATTGGATAACTACTTTGCAAGATATAAATTCTATCATAACTTGTATTATGTAAAGTATACTCAAAATTTTGTGAAGAATGGGAAATAAAAATAAATATATATATAAGCAAGTCTTAAAGTTATGATTTTCAAAAAAAGGATCTAAATTGAAAAAAACAGGAGATGTGGGTATTAAATGGAAAAGATTAGAAGTTGTCAAAGAATTTGAATATTTGAGATGAGGTTGAATAACAGACAGGAGTGGGAGGCACATGGGAAAAAAGTCTAATGTGTTTCATTCACATGACTTTCTCTAAATCTCCGGAACAAATTATTGATAAAAGTTTATTATTCTATTTACTTCATGTTAATCGAAAAAAAATTAACCGCAATGGTCTTATTACTTGATTCCTTGTAAGTAGAAGGGAAACAAGGGATTAAAGTGATAGTCAAATGTTTTAAAAGTGGGTTGCTATGTGATTGAAGTTCCTTTGTTTGTATGGCCAAGGACTGACAAATTCCCGTATGAAAAACGTTTAAGCATTTTAAAACTTAAACTAATAACAAGGAATGTCTCAAAAACGGTCAACTCCACGAAAAAATGTATGTAATATAAATTGTGTGTTTTAACGAAATCTACATTTTCTGTGTTGTAACTTTCTGTGTATCTCTTACGGTTTACCAGTTATGCAAAATTCCAAAAAATATTCATCCAGAATAAACAAATCTTCAGAGGGCATTCCAAGAAAATTCAAGTTATACATTTTATTTCATGCAGTCTTGTAGAATTTTGCATAACGCTTCAACCGTAAGAGATAGACAAAAACTTATTTCACAAAAATTGTAGATCTTAATAAGGCATATAATTTAGGACATATGTGTTTTTATGTAGAGCTGACCGTTTCTGAGATATTCTTTGTTATTGGTTTCAATTTTCTCAAACGAGAAATGATGTTTCCTTTCATCTCTCTTGTTTTACTGTAGGCCATGCAAAGGGACCCGAACTTTAATTTTTTCGCATCGGACCAGCTTTTAAAATATTTAACATAGTGTATTCTCTTCTACTTACAAGGAAGCAAGTAATAAGGCTATTTCTACTAATATTTACTTTGATTAGTGTGTATTAGAATAATGTTTTGTAGGGAAAGTTGTGTAACGGCTAGAGAAAGGCATGTGTGTGGAACACTTCAGATGTTTTCATTACATTTCTACCCATAAATATCACATACCTCTGTAAATCCGGCTATCTCTTATTAAAAATCTATTCTGTTGTTGCTAGTTAGTGTGTTTTGCTTTTGCCTTTAGAGCAGATTGTCCCGCAGTACAGATAAGCCAGAGAAGATGCCAGCACAGTAGGTGCAAAGTGAAGGGTTTAATGACCCTGCTCTATTAGACAATCCATCTTTCTGAATAGTTTGTTCGGTTGTACCATTTTGTAAACGGTAGCTACGAGGGCCATCCAGAAAGTGACAGACGATTTGGCAGAACAAAATAATAAAGAAAGTTATCACAAAACTTTATTTACAAAGTTACAATATCTTACTCTATTTTTCAACGTAATCGTCACTGCTATCAAGATACGTCATGTGATACTGGTTTTTAAATATAGATGTTATACTCTTCCGCCGCTTAAGATATGAGCCAAGATGTCTTTATCGTCCACACTGGTTCTTCCTTCATTACTAGTAAATTATGTGTCATTTCCCTCATTCACCTACGTTATTTGCCTGTAAAATTCGATTGGCTGAACTTTTTGTGCATTCAAAACACCGAATAAGTTCTTTGGCGGTAGAAAAGTATAACATAGGCATTCAAAAAGCGGTACCAGGTGACAATAAACGACTTGACAGTAATAGCGATTACGAAAGTTATCAGAGTCTATTGCCAGAAATTTAAAAATATAAATCGTGAATAACTTTAATCAAAATCGTTATAGCCATTTTTAATAAAATAAAAATTTTCGAAACTTTTTCCATGAAAGGGTCGTGTGTGGTGGAGGGATTTTCTTAAAAATCTTCTTGTTGCATCCTTGGAAGATAACAAACCCAAATACCAAATTTGCTATTTAACGGTCTTTTCGTTTTTGAGATAGCTGCCCTTAGATACACGCGGACCTTTTTCTAATTTTATTCAGGGGTCTCAAAACATGTATTTCTGGTAAAATCTCGGTACAAATTTTTGGGTGCAATATAATACCTTCTCTCTACACTATGTACATAATACGTGTAAAGAAAGTAAAAATACAGTTCCGGAAATTTGTCAGGGCTCTGGCGCTGTATTCTTTTTCATTTTTCCCCCAATTTCCTACATTTCTTTTGTTGACTATTTGGTTACCGTTTTGTTTTTGCTTACACATATGCAGGCACTTACAAACACCCATGCCCCACGCGGGACTTGAACACACGATCGATCCCCTGCGCAACGAAGCACCAACGCTAGGAAGTTTAGCAAGGAGACCATGGGGACCGGCAATCTCTGTGTTGTTGAAGAAAATGTTATGGGGAAAATATTACTCCATGGGTTTTACTCCCTCGTGTTTCGTTTATCACTAAACAGGTGCTACCCTCATTTTGTTTTGCCACACTTGATGTTTGCCATCTATGGATTGAAAAGAAAAAACAATTTACATATTTGATGGTGGAGGTCAGCGCTTTAGGGCTCAATGTGCTTGATGTAGCGTGAAGGATGAAAGGAATGGTGGTCGATACGACGTCATTGTTATTTGTCAGCGTAGTGAGAACAAACACACGTCAAGAAAATAAAAAGAATCAAAAAGAAACAACCAGGCAAGCTACCACAGCTTGGCAACGTTTAGAATTGCATAGGGAAGTACGAGGGCCGTTTTTTTTCAACCTCCGTTAGGCTATAAATAAAAAACAAGTTCATAGAAAACAATTATTCTATCACTAAAAGCTTTCTATGCTTATGGTTACTTTTTAACATAATCACCGAAAAGATTGAGATATTTATCGTACCTGGGCACAAGCTTTGCAATACACGCCTCAAAAAATGTTGCCACCAATGATGCAGCCCGGAACCACTATCAATGCAGCTTTACGACGTTTGCGGAGAGCGATTCAAAACAAACGAAGAGGAATGCTGACTTCAGGATTTTTGTTGATCCATGACAATGCTCGACACTGCTGGCACAACCCATCGGCTTCTTGAACAATTTCAATGGGACATTTTCGATCATCCGCCGTACAGTCCTGACATGGCACCCGGCAGCACTTTCAAACCACCGAAGATCTTCACAACAACGTCAATGCTTATTTGAAATCATTGGCGGCAACATTTTTTTAAGCGAGTATTACAAAGCTTGTGTACAGGTACGATAAATGTCTCAATCTTTTCGGTGATTATGTTGAAAAGTAACCATAAGTGTACATCATTTTTAGTAATAAAATAATTGTTTTCTATGAACTTGTCTTTTATTTATAGCCTATCGGAGGTTCAAAAAAATCGGCCAGCTTTACCCGCTATTGAAACCCTGAACATTCTTGCCATAATATCAGGGCCATCCAGAATTTTTTTGTAGTATTTTACTACTTGTAGCACCGCATGCGATGGATGATACATGGAATGAAGATGGAGCACCGGTGGAATGCGATGGCGTGGGAAAGCGAAAATCCGCCCCTGTGCCTCTTTGTCCACCACAAATCTCACATGAGGTTGCTTGGGATCGAAGCCGGCCCGTCTAGGTGAGAGGCGAGTGGTCTAACTAAACAATGACGAAAGTAATCAACATAAAACTTTATTTACAAAGTTACAGTACCTTACTCTTTGTTTCAACGCAATGTTCATTGCTATCAAGGTATTTATTGTCACATGGTACCGGTTTTTCAATGCAGATGTTATAATTTTCTACCGCCAAAGATCTGAGCCAAGATATCGCTGCCACCTTCAGGTCTTCATGGTTGAGAAATCTTTTCCATCCATAAAGACGTGTCCAAAGTGAAACACCGGCTTTTCTTAATTCTTTTATCAACATTTGCTTTCAACTCCTCCATAACGATTGATGAATTTCCACTCCGATCTTTATCGTACACCCTGGTTCTTCCTTGTTTACTCGTAAATTTTGCACCATTTCCTCGCTTAAGATTCGTTCATTGCATTACCACCATACACTTGCGTTATCTGCCCATAAAATTCGATTGACCGAACATTTTGTATATTCAAAAACACGAATAAGTTCTTTGGTGGTAGAAAAGTACAACAACGGCATTGAAAAACTGGTACCACGTGGCAATAAATGTCTTGATAGCAATGACGATTATATTGAGAAATACAGTAAGGTATTGTAATTTAGTAAATAAAATATTGTGTTGATAACTTTCGTTTTGTTTAGTTATGCCAAATCGTCTGTCACTTTCTGGATGGTCTCGTAGTAACGGAGCCTTCGCAACCATCCACACAAGGAGGTTTCAACTCTATTCCTCAGATAAGAGTTCGCTGTCCCTTGATTCTAAAGATCGAGCTGGATTTTTGTTACTGTACATGGATAGAGAAGTAGTATGTGGCACCCAAAAATTTTATACCGAGATTTCGCGGAAATATATGTTTTAGGAACCCCTAAGTAAGAAAAAACATTTTTAGATAAACGTCACTGTATGTGCGTGTCCGTAAAGCATAACTAAAATGGCGTCAAGTCCGTTGAATACCAACTTGGTATTTTAGTTTAGTATCTCCCAAGGATATGCCAAAAAGACGTTTCAAGAAAATTCCCCCACCCAAAACTACCCTATACATGGAAAAGTTTTCGAAAATGTTGATGTACTCAAAGATGGTGCTAACGATTGAAAATTTTGCTTTTAATCAAAATTTGATTTTTTCCTAAAACATGGTTTATTTATTCAGAGAATCTACAAACGTGTATTTTGGATAAAATCTCCGTGTCTAATTTTTGGGTGGAATGTCACGCTTCCTGTAAGGTAAGCGGTAGAGAAAATGCGAAGTGGTAGAGGAGCACTACTAGCGCTATCTCTCGAGAGGAAGGGCAACCTTTTGCGATCGGAATTGTTAGTGGTTGCCATGGACAACTGCAGTCGATCCCGTCAATAAATGTTATTTTGGTAAAATAACATAACCTTTTGAGGTGAATTATTCTTAAAAGTTGTAAGTAGCACAGTTATTTTATAACAACGCTGTTTTGATTCGTTTTTGTTTGTGATTTCTAGTTTATAATGGTAACAGCACTAAAATTGCTTTAAATCAATGTCTTATTTTTCAACTTTTACATGCAATAAATATTACTATTACGCTTTAATAATTTTTCAGGTCTGTTTTTGGTCTTTAAGGTTCAATAAAATAATCGATTGTTTACCTTTTCACGTGCAAAACTAAGCTTTCCTTACATCTTAAAATTACATTAGAAACCTATACCATCCTCATTTTTAGGCGCTGCACATTCGGATAATATCTGTTTCACCTCATAAATGCATTATATTAACTACTATTCTTACCTTGCACCATTTCTTTGAAATAAATAATCAAAAGGCATTCCTTTCACGTGCAAAACTGTTCTTTCCTTGCATCTTTAAAATTAATGCAGAAGAAAATATATTATAACAATGTGGTTTCTAGACGTTCTGCAGTCAATTTAAACTTTCAATGCGTTATATCACCTGCTATCATCAAGTAAACTGCTTGCACCAAATAAAATATATATCACATGTTGTTGCGTCTGATATTTACGCTATATCACTTAAAATCATCAACGATTCGTGAGCCTATTTACATATTGCAATTCTGAATTACGCACGATAAAAGCTTATTTGCTTTTTCAACACAGCAAGATTGTGAAAGTTTATACCTAAACGGCGTAATGCATTTATAGCGTGACACGTTGAGTCAAAGTATTCCGTTTTGTGTTGTTACGCATATCTTAAAATTCTGTTGCACTTGTACGTCGCATCAGATTAAAACAGACTAAATTTCTAAGTAATTGATGTTAGAAAAAGAGACGCCGTATAGTTTATTCATTCTAAATCAATGGTCCACAAAAACATACCTCGTTGTGTATCCTGAACAGTATAAGGTCTATCGAGTGAAGCTATATAGTTAAAAAAAGAAATTTTAACCATTGTATATTTAAAATTCCACACATGTTCGCTTTTATTGACAATATTTTTGCTGTTCACAGACATACACACCAATACGGAGCTATTTTATTTCAAAAAATTGTGTCCGGCTATTTCCTTGTGTGAGCCAAATTTGGTACTTTTGTTATTGAGCCATGAGTGACGTTTTGTATTTATTTACCAGGTCTGTAATAGCCGCAAGGCGTAGCCCAGGATGTTTTTATAAGTAGAAATGTGGAACATTCGCGGCCTTGCAGAGCAATGACAGGGCCTAACCTAGGGACCTGTAAAGCTAAAACCCTCAATAATCCCAAGAAGAAGCAATCAAGCGAATTTCAAATCTGGTCATGCTAATTATCAAATCTAAATATCCTATGCAAAATGGCTATTTAGTTATTTAATGGAAACGCATTTGTGCTATACTATATATTTTATTTCATGGCTAATTCACAAGATCTAGATGAAGTTTTTATTTGCCTTAATATCAGAGAAGATAGAAAGTATCAAAATAAAGTAACAACCTATATCATAATTATTGCTTTTGAATTGAAAAACAATTTTAATCTGATCTTTTAAACGTTATTATTATTTTTATTTATTATTATTATTATTATTATTTTACTACCTGGTTGGTCACATAGGACGATGACGATGACTGAAATTGATGAAAAGAACTCGGGGTCCATGTAGCTTAAAGTTACTCGACATTTATCTTCTCAGGATAAGGGAAAACCCCGAATAAAACTTATCCGAGTAACTCACCCTCAGCGAGATTCGAACTGACGACCTGCTGAATATAAAGCAGACACTCTACCACCACGCTACCGAGGTGGGCTTTATTATTGTTATAATTATTATGATGATTATTCGGATTATTATATTATTGTTGTTATTATTATTTTTATTATTATTCAACGCTGACCGCTAGATTTGATGTATTTAAAACTTTGATTCTGGCAATGTTGAAGTATATGTTGAATAGCTGTAGGTAAATGAGTTTTTAGCTATAAGTTAATTTTCATACTCATCTTGTTCCTATCTTAATCCTTGAAAATCTTCGTGTCCCATCATTGGAAAACACCAAACTTAAATACCGAGATTGGTCTTTTCGTTTTTTAGCTATGCTGCCCACAGGCACACACGGACCTTTTTCTAAAAATTCCTTTTTTGGATTCAGAGGGTTCTAAAACATATATTTCCGGTGAGATGTCGGTATGGAAGTTTTGGGTGCAATACAATAGCTTCTCTATACACTATGTACGTAGTACGTGTAGAGAAAGTAAAAATGGTAAAGTCGTTTACAAAGAATGGACAACTCTCGCATCCCATTACAGTCATACAAATATAACCTTTAGGTTATAGAACAAAATGAAGACCAGTAAAAAGATGGCAAGAAATATGAGGCCAGAACAGGAGAATTCCCGTAAACCATAAAGATTTACTGCTGAGGATGATGATGATGGTTCCGTGAAAATGTGGACGTCGTAACATTTATTGTTGGAATAGAATGGTTCCACTACTTACTACAGATAGTACTGTTGGAACTAGGTAAAACAGGAAGTAATGGCTAATAATTGAAAGATTGATAAGGTTTTGGCATCGTGTTAGATTATTAGAAGATCAAAATACAGTAAAACAATGCATGATTATGCAAGAGAAAGTATTGTCAGATAATTGGTCTTATCATTACAAAAGATTACAGAGGAAATAGATTTAGTCTCTGAAGGGAGGGTTTTGGAAAAAGATGAGACGGAGAATAGAGGATATTAATATACAAGATATTTTTAGCAGTATTAGGGGTAAGAGATCTTTGGTATTATAAAGGCAAATTAAAAAGATTGGGGGAGGGAAAAATATACTGAAGTGTGTAATAAGTTGGAGAGGAAAGGGTATAGAGCTGGAGCAATGAAATTAAGGGAAATGGACCCACAGAAGTGTCCATTATGTGGGGGAATGGAAAATGACCATTTTATTTTATATTGTGAAGAGACGAAATTGTGGAGGAACCAATGGGTACCAGCTAGATGGTTGCGGCTACCGAGAGAAACAATTTAAATGAAAATTAGGAAATCTAAGAATACAGATGAGATTAGAAAGTTGGGTAATTTATTAGGAAAGAACAAAGAGAAATATAAAAGAGGAATTTTAAAATCCTAAATTCATAAATTGGAAGAATGCCTATCAGGAAAATTAGTATATTTAAGTGTAAGCGAGTTAACATTTAGGTAGATAGTGAACCTGGTGTTTATTTATATTTGCACAGAGGCAACCAAATGTATGTATACAGGTTGTTTCACCAGAAAGGAAGAGATAGTAAGCGTATAGTGATTACAGTAATGATTCAAAAATACTTTACAAAGTTTAGGGAGAGGTTCCTTAGATCAAAACAAGAAAAAATGTTCATATAAACACATGTCCCAAAACTCTTCGTTTTTGATTTATTGGGGTTCAAAATGTTATTGATAACATTTTAAAGTGACACATTACTCTATTATTTACGTTGTCAGTTTGTTAGGAGGTGATCCATCCAAACACCACTTATATCAAATATCCTCCTCTTGCATCTAGACACACATGTACTCGTCGAAACAGTCAAATACTCCCAGTCGATGTGGTACGATTTTCAGGCTTCCATGACACGTAGATCGAGCTTCTTCGTCCAGGGTGTGTGTTGCATAAACCAATAGCTTAAGGTGCCCCCAAAAAATAAAAATCCAAAGGGTTGAGGTTGGAGGAACTTGCAGGCCATGGAACTTTTTTTTTTTTTTTTTGCTAGTGTTTAACGCCCGCATTTACTGCTTGTGGCACCGCAGGCGATGACACTGATGATGCATGAAATGAAGATGGAGCATCGGTGGAATGCGATGGCGGGGGAAACCGGAGAGCCCGGAGAAAACCCGCCCCTGCGCCGCTTTGTCTAGGTAAGAGGTGAGTAGTCTAACCACTCGGTCACGGCGCGGCCCGGCCTGGCCATGGAACTGGTTTACCTCTACCTTTGTTATGCTAAATATCAGCCAGTGCATCTCAAACAATGAGACTAAACTATGCTAGAGCATCATGCATAAACCACACGTTTCTTCTCACTTGTTGAGACACGTTTTCTAATACGTCTGTAGACAGCGTGCTGGGAAATTAAGTACGCATCTGATAAATGAAACATGTAAACTCGCAGGGTAAAATGAGCCAGTCTTCTATGAATGAGTGTAAAAGCGTGCGTGCGTGTGTGTGTGTGTGTGTCTGGTGGGCTCGTGGTGAGCCTAGGTGTTGTTGCTGTGTACCTACCCTGGTAAGGGTTTAACCACAGGAATGAGGTGAAGGTTTAGGTTTTAATTTTTGGAGTTTTCGAGTGTTGGTGTTAAGGAGGTAGCGCCGGTAGGCTCCTCGAGCGGTTGCATTTCAGGAGCAGCATCCTTTCCTCTGCTCCACTGGTGTTTATTTTTTATTTAATTGTGGTGGTGAAATTTTGATAGACCTCTCCAAATGGGAGGGGGGAGTGCTTTGTTCAGCTACTACGCTGTTGGCTGGTTTAAAGCCGTTGTTACCGGGGGTGCCCACAACCCATGTGGGGAACCCGGAACCGCCTCTTTCGGCGTTCAGAGGATAAGTACTCCCCCAGAGATCTGACAAGTGCGTTCTCATGGATATTTTCTTGTTCCGATGTCAGGAATCCATCCCCAACGTAAAAGTATTTTTGAATCACTCTGTGTATTGGAAGTGAAATAAATTGTCATTCATACTATACATAGTAGAGGAAGTAACGCTGATTATTTGTGTGCCCAAACAGAGTGGATGAGTGAAAATGAGCCCCATATGCAAGCAGATGACTAGAGAGCCGTACAGGAGCGTAGCCCAGGCAGCCACCACAGAAGAAGTTGTAGCAGAGGCCGACAGTCCCACGCCTTCTCCCACACCTCCAGCAACTCCATCACCTCCTCCCTTGGCGGCGGCAGCGCGTCATCAAGAGAACTTGGTGGTCGAGGAACAGGAAGAGGCGTCGCGGCGGCGTCTTGCTCCTTATCCGCTTCTACAGGACCCTGCCGATGACTGCCTGCCCATTGATCACAACTTACCTCACATGCTGGTAACAATTGTTCGTCCTGTATAGTTTTCTCCAGAACATGATGGCCTTCAAGCGAAACCGCTCCCCCCCCTCCGTCACTGGGCAATAACCATTAGCAAACAAAAGACGACTCTGTACTAGGGGTGAGAGGCAAGGTTTTTATTTATGGGCGCTCTTTGATACTCTGGTTCTCAGCGTCCCATTCTATATTGGGCACGAAAGACCGATTAATTTTGCTCAGAGACCTCTTTATCAGACTTGAGGTTCTTTTAGGGAACCAACGGGTGTGCTTCCCTTCCAAATGAAGCCATGCTAAGGATTTTTACGTCCGAAAAAATCCATCGTCCTCCGCCAGGTATGAAACACCACGGAGGGCGACGCGCTTCAGTTAACGAACCAGGAAGTGGGTGACTTGACAACTGTGAGGGTAGTTTCCAATCGCAAACCTCCTAATCCCAAACTTTAAAGACACGTCACCTTTGACAGAGGTCATCATGTTCTGAAGAAAAAAAAAAACTGTAGCTGTAGTTCCACAGGGAATTGCTCTCGCGTTTAACACATGTTGTGTGAGTAAACTTCTATCAAGAGTTTCCGGGGAAAAGGGTTCCAAGATATTAGCGCTCCTCGACCAATCCATAACTCATGAAGATTCGTGTTAGCTGTCGCCGTAAATTGGGCGACATGCTACATTATAGCACCGTGAAATGTTCGAACTTGAGACACAGCAAAACAAGGCAGGGTAACATGAGCCTTGCTGCATATGCAACCTTCAAAATGCCATATCGTTCACAGGGGCATGTTAGAAATGATATTTGCTGACTGGAATGGACGGCTTTGCTTGAATTACTAACGTTCCAAGTGATGTAGTTCATTCAGATCTGAGTAAACTTTTTTTTTTTTTTTTTTTTTTTAATTTTTCTAGCACGCACGTATAATAGTATTGTAGTATTCCACCCAGAAATTCGATATCGAAAATTCACTGAAAATGCATGTTTTGAGATTCCTGAATCCAAAAGAAAACTATTTTATTTCGTGTACAGAATAACTCAAAATATGTGTTCCATTCACACGACTCTCTCTACATATCTGTAATAAAGTATTGTTAATAAGCTTATTCTTCTATCTACTTCATACTGATCCAATAAACATTAGCAGAAACGGGCTTATTACTTATTTCCTTATAAGTAGAAGGAAAATAAGGAAATACACTAGGCTAAACCGACAGTCACATGTTTTAAAATGGGGTTACTATGGGATTCAAATCCGTTTCTTTGTGTGGCCAGGAGTTGACAAGTTTCCGTATGAGAAAAGATTTAAGTATTTTAAAACTAAAACCAATAACAAGGAATATCTCGAAAACAGTCGATTCCACGTTGTGGTATTGTTGATTATGTTATTCAGTTTGTAACTTGCGGAGCGCTTGGAAGATATTCGCATGTAACCCGTGCCAATTTACGATTGCATTGTGAATGTTGTTTCCTTGCGTCTGCGCTTATGCTATGTTACGTTTGCGCTTGCATCTCATTGTGAATGTAGCATAGTTGTTGAAACGCCCTGTATAATCAGGAGCATCATCAAGTTGGAACTAGAGACGCCGCTAGCAATAACAAATGACTGCTTATAGAACGAGTGCAGTTGCTTGTATGCTTGCATCTCATTGTGAATGTAGCATAGTTGTTGAAGCGCCCTGTATAATCAGGAGCATCATCAAGTTGGAACTAGAGACGCCGCTAGCAATAACAAATGACTGCTTATAGAACGAGTGCAGTTGCTTGTATGCTTGCATCTCATTGTGAATGTAGCATAATTGTTGAAGCGCCCTGTATAATCAGGAGCATCATAAAGTTGGAACTAGAGACGCCACTAGCAATAACAAATGACTGCTTATAGAACGAGTGCAGTTGCTTGTATGCATGACATCTTGTGCATTGCCCTGCAGCAACAGAATATCCGCATTCTTACCTAGCTCTTAAATCTGGTGTAAGTTATTAAGTGAGGGAACTACTAGGACGATCCAGAAAGTAACGAACGTTTTGGCATAACTAAATGATAACGAAAGATATGAACACAAATAGTATATTGCGTACTAAGAACTTATCGGGTCGAGAATGCATATTGGGAATACAAGGCCTCAGAGCCAAGTTTTCTCAAGCATTCGAAATTTCATAAGTATAACTTACAGTCCGTGGTTAGTCAATTGCTTGTTTAAATACTTGAAAAAACTGTAAAGAAATAATAAACCAACATTGCTTTTCAATATTTTATTGAACGTTAATAAAACAATCTGATATGTTCCATTCACATGGCATCTCTGTAACAAATTATTGTTAAAAAGCTTATGCTTCTTTTTACTTCATGCTAATCGAGAAAAATTAGCAGAAAGTCTTATTAGTTTTCCATTCAAGTAGAAGGCAGCAGCACAGGCTGAAGTATTAGTCTAAAGCTGGTTGCTATGTGACTGAAGTTATTTTGTTTATATGCACAGGAGTTGACAAATGCCTGTATGAGAAACGTATAAGCTTTTTAAAGCTGAAATCAATAACAGGGAATATCTCAAAAACGAAAAATTGATATAAACTAAATTGTGTGTTTTAACGAGCTCTACATTTTTTGCTGCCTAAGTTTTTCTCTATTTCTTACGGTTAGCCACTTACACAAAATTCTGTAAAATTCATCCAGAATAAAGTAGTCTTCAGAGGCCATTCCCAGAAAACTCAAAGATATACATTTTATTTGCCAGGTAAATGTCTATAATATACGATAGTTTAATCAAAAGCTTTAGAGTTATTTCTGAGAAAATCAAAATTTTCGGAAATTTTTTCCCTGTGAAGGGTAGTTGTAGATGGGGGGGATTTTCTTGAAAATCTTCGTGTCGCATCCTTGAAAGCTACCAAACTTAAATACCAAGTTCGGTATTCAACGGTCTTTTCGTTTTTGATCTATGCTAGCCATAGTCCCACAAACACTTGCACACACGGAACTTTTTCTGAAAATGTTCTTTTTTTTGGATTCAGGGGGACCCAAAACGTGTATTTCCGGTGAAACCTCGGTATCGAATTTTTGGGTGGAATGCAATACCTTCTCTATACACTATGTAAATACTACGTGTAGAGAAAGTAAAAATGAATTCTCGATATGAACAAACGATGTTTATGGATTTTACAATAGATTCTTTACTTGAAGTAGCACATGTCTTGAGTGTTACGTCATTTCCTAATTGTACTGTAAGTATTAATGACCTCTCAAACTCTTACTAAGTACTTACAGTGCTTGTTGGCATGGCAATTAATAAATGAATTGTAAATTTAGCTTACATTACCAAGTATGTGTTCGGAATAATTAACTTACATATCAAACACATCAAAAACGTTATTTACAAAGTTGCAGTACCTTACTCTATTTCTCAACGTAATCTCCATTACTATCAAGGCATTTATTGCCACGTGGTACCGGTGTTTCAATGCCTATGTTGGACTCTTCCACCGCTAAAGATATGAGCCAAGATTTGGAATTTCACCGTTGCGAAATCTTTTCCAATATATGGTGACCAAAGTGAAATATCGTTTGTTTTTTTCTGAATTCTTGCATCAATATTTGCTTTCATTCCTTCATATGAACTTCCAATCTGGTCTTTGTTGGGCACACTGGTTCTTCCTTGATTACTCGTAAACTAGGCGCCATTTCGAAGGTTCGTTCATTGCCTTATCACTAGTACACTTGCGTTATTTGCCTATACAATTCGATTGGCCGAACATTTTGTGCATTCAAAAAAACGAATAACTTCTTTGGCGGTAGAAAAGTATAACATCGGCATTAAAAATCTGGTACTATGTGACAGTGACAGAATAGAGATTACGTTGAGAAATAGAGTAAGGTACTTTAACTTTGTAATTAAAGTTTATATTGATATGTTTCGTTATTATTTTATTTTTGTTTAAATCTTTGTGTCCAATCCCTAAAAAATACTATGTACTTTGTATGTGCATGCGGCTAGAGAAAGTAAAAATCCTTCTTATGTCAATTTTAATTGGGTAAATATAGGGTCGTTAAATTATAAGGTAACCCCTGTCGCGGCCTCTCTCCACTGCACAAGAGATCTGAGAGTTGCCGAGAAAGTGATGCCGGCAAAGGTGCACTAAAATATGTATCTTAAGATAAATTACGGAAATGTTGACCTTCTGTTCACATAGGGGCAGCACAATTTGCTAAAATATTCTCGCTTAGCAGCAGAAATCCTTGTGATTTCTTGCATGATGTTATCACTAAGTTTCTATAGATTACACAGTGATTTCTGCTGATGAGTGAGAACAACTTTAACTTGCTATACTGCCGGATTCGGTGTTGTCGAAAAGCCGCCGTTTGGGCTACTAAAAGATGGATGTTCCGACCGATTTTTAATTGAGGCGATTTGCCAATTTTTGGCTTCTGAAATCACGAAAACAATTTAAATCCTTGAAAAGTATATTGTACATTGTTTTAAAAAACAAAAATACCTGCATACACAGAAGAAAAATTAGCTGCTATACTATTTTCCTTGTTACGTCCAAGACAACTGTATGAATCAAATGCAACAGTTGAATGCAAATATATCTTAATATTATATTCACTATATTAGTTTTTTAATAATACATTGATACTGTATCTGCAGTTTAAATGCATACATATATATAGTAATTTGGGTAAACGAAGTATTAGTAGTAGGTAAGTGGGGAAAATCTGATAAACCTTTAACAAGAGTTGCCTTCCTGCTTTGCGAAGGGTCCCGGGTTCTATTCCCGACTGGGGGGGGGGAATTTCTCTAGTCATTGTTATTGCCTATCCTCCCCAAAGTCTGGAAATGTTGATGACAGTGTGTGTAATATATATATATATATATATTTTTTAATAAAGTTCCGGAGTCTGATCGGGACTCCGGCGCTGTATACCCTACTTTTTTTTTATTTACCTAATTTGTTTACTTTGATTACTGTATGATTACTGAATTTATGTTTTACTTTTTTACACACACAAACACATAACACCCATGCCCAAGGCGGACTTGAACCCACGATCCCCTGCGTTGCGAAACACCAAAGCGGGACGCTTTGGCGAGCGCGGCCATGGGGATCGGCATCTATTGAGTAAAACCCAAAGAGAAAGAGAAACCAACTATAATACTACACGAGTTGACACCATTGCCGATAAGCAATTTGTTCCAAAGAGAAATCCTGCAGATATGACTTTGCAGTTGTGAAGTTGAAATTACTAAATAAATGCCTTTAGTGGGTTTCTTGTGATATAACTTTTTGTTTTTTTATTGCAAAGTTTGCAACTAAGAACCCAATGGTCTGACCATAAGAAAAATGATGTAAAAACACTAACAACATTTTGAACCAAATCTTAGAGACATTTTTCAACCCTCCCCCCCCCTAAGAAAATTATAATGTAAAATTGGGCGATTTCAATATGAATTTTGCTATTTTTAAAATAATTCTGGAGATATTTTGTGAAATAAATGTGGCAACACTGGCTTGATTGGGAGCATATGGTCAATATTTTCATTAAGGACTCCAGTGCGCCTTTGCCGGCACTACTTTCCCGGCGACTCCCGGATCTCTCGCGCAGTGGAGAGAGGCTACGAGAGCGATTATCTTATAGTTTAATGACCCTATAGTTTTCAGAGTAATTATTTAACTCCATGTGTTGTGACAAAGCTATTGAATGTTCGCAGAGACAAGTGACGGGTCACAGCAACCTGAGGTCAGTGAGAGAGCTCCGGTTGAGAGTCATATCTCGTGAGATGAGTCTACAACGTTTGTCTCTCTTCACACCCAACCTCAGAGAGATGAACCTGGACGGAAGCTGCTTGAGTTCCCTCAGGTTCTTATTGTCACTAAAATGTACATAAACTACTTAGTTTATAAGAGCACTTGTCTGCATCTATTCTCTGTCCAGTCTTAGTATAAATAAAAGCAACAGGTTGCCATGGCTATGTAGTTCCTCTTAAATTGCTGAGTGAGTAAAGAAATAGTGTATTACACTATGTAATGTTGGTATAAGTAATACCACGAACGTTTCCATCCTGTCGATAATTCACGACCGGAGCGAAGCGACGGGAATAATTTGTCCTAAGAGATGAAAACACGAGTTGTATTTGATAAAACAATCCAGCGAAATATACTATTAATAATTTGTAATATATAGGAAGGGAGCTTTTATCAGGTTATGATTGTAATACTGACATTAGTTCTCAAATAGTAGAAGACGCATTCGACCATGTTTATTTACCGAATATTTTTGTTTTTCTTTCTTCACTGCCTCCTGAATTATGATATGGCCGACCGTGCCTACACCCAATGTATGAATATCCACAGCTACAATAGAAATAGGGAACAATTTTATTCTATTTAGCATGAAGCAGATAGAAGAATAAGATTTTGTAAGAATAGTTTTACTTTTTTTTTAACTAAATACATTATGAACTGGATAAAGTGTTGTACGATACTGTCGCCTTGTTACAGTAACAAAGGCAGGAGATTAAACAAACGAAAGTCAGGTACAAGATTTCAAAGAAATGAATATCAGCTGCAGTAACATGGATGTGTCGACACGCTCGACTGGGTAGTGTGGTGGTATCGTGTCTGCCTCACATTCAACAGGTCGTGAGTTCGAATCTCGCTCAGAGTAAGTTAACCCGATAAGATTTTTTTTTTTTTCGGGGTTTTACCTATCTTGAGCAAACGAATATCGAGTAACTTTAAGTTCCATGGACCCCGAGATCATTTGAGCATTCATTAAACATTTCATTCATCGTCCGATGAAGCTAAAAAAAAAAATATCGCTCCAGTCAGATGATCGCGATTGGTTGAATTTGTCATTGCACTGAAGCTTTAATAGTTGAGCTAAATTGACTAAAAATGTAGTATGAATGATTAAGGAACAAAATGAATTGATAATTTCATTTATATAACAATGCATTGTTGTTGTGCAGTTCTAGTCAGCAAATAATAGCGGTAACATATTATAATACCGCTGTTGTGAAACATAAGCATGGAAAACATTATTCCTGGAGCATATAATAAGTTTTGTGAAAAGTACATTATCTTTTCATTAAATAATATGCTCAGTTTAACCGTAAAATTTACTGATGTTTCCGAAAGCAGCCAAGGTGCGACATCTGTGCAAGCAGATTTTCAACAAATGACAGTCGCAAATGCAGTGAATGTGTCGCACATCTTCTGCATTATGGCAGGATATTAAAGAAATGTACATGTACATGTATGGTTATGCAAGTGAATTCTAAAATTCGCAACAAACAAACAAAACAAATATGTTGGAGCGATGTACGTATGCAATATTTCAGCAAACTTTCAAAACAACATGTCTACATTTTATATCTCCCGCTCTCTAGCTGGTTGCTCTTCCTCTGAGCTAATATTGTAAGATGCTGGCATAGCATTGAATTTCTCAACTGACTCGCATGTTTCCGTAGTTCAAATCCCGGCTATGGCATTGAATTTTTCAGTCTGACTCTACCTATCCATTAATTTATATAATAATTTACCTGAGAATCGAATTTTTTGGTACAATACAATATCTTCTTTTTACACTATGTACATAGTACGTGTAGAGAAAGTAAAAATGTCCAAGTATTGTCTTCAGCCCTTGCAGTTGCAAACTAATGTTATATTGCAGGGATCTTGGCTGCGCTCTGGGTAACCTTCAGATACTTCGAGTGGCTCGGTGTGGTCTGGACTCTTTGGATGGAGTTTTGTCGCTGGGTAACCTGAGGGAGCTACATGCGAGTGAGAACCACATAGATGATGTTGCACCATGCTCTTCTCTGCCCAACATCCGGATCATCGACCTGCGCAAGTTAGTTTTTCATTTGCTTTCCTAGGCTATATAATTATACATATGTTTGAACGCGTGGCCTGCTTAAGGCTATGTATGACTGAAATTTCATGAAAAATTACAAAAAATTCCATCAAATAATTTAAACATTCATGAATACAAAAAGTATAATTGACCACCAGGCGCCTTTTTAGATGCCTTAAGTCATGGAGCTACAGCAAAGCATTAAAGGTGAAACTGGACTCGGCAAGAAAAAGTTCGTTTCGACGAGATCCAATTCCCATTATGGAAAGTAAAACTCTGATGTGCTCCATTCACATGACTTTCTCTACATCTCTGCAGCAAATTATTGTTAAAAAGCTTGCTTCTATTTACTTCATGATAATCCAGAAAAAAAATTAGCAGAAATAGTCTTATTACTTGCTTCCTTGTAAGTAAAAGTGAAATAAGGAAGTACCATAGGTTAAAGTGATAGTCAAAAGCTGGTTGCTATGTGACTGAAGCTCCTTTGTTTGTATGGACAGGAGTCACCCAGAATAAACATGTTTTCAGATGCTATTCCCTGAAAATTCAAGATATGTATTTTATTTGTGATGTCAATATCTTAAATACAAGATATTTTAATCAAAATCATTAGAGCCATTTTTGAGAAAATCAAATTTTATTAAATTTTGTCCATGTAAAGGGTAATTGGAGGTGGGAAATTTTCTTGAAAATCTTAGTGTCGTACCCTCGGAAGATACCAAAATTAAATAGCAAGTTTGGTATTTAACGGTCTTTTCGTTTTTGAGCTGTTGTCTACAGACACACACAGGCACACACGAATCTTTTTCTAAAAATGCTTTTTTCGGACTCAGGGGACCCAAAACATATATTTCCGGTGAAATCTCAACATAAAAATTTTGGGTGGAATACAATACCTTCTCTATCCACTATGTGCATTGTACATACGAGGCTAGAGAAAATAAAAGTGCTGTCTTAGGGATTTCCAAAAGTTTTTATGTTCCGTTTATAAAAGTTGCAGTATTCTTGTTATAATATATTTTTATCTTGTTTTCTTTCACTAGTATGACCTGCATATAGCTACGGCTAATTTGCTTAATATTGCTGTAAATTAATTTGTATAATAACTATATCCCTTAATATACCTCGGATGAAGTAGGGTTTTATGTACGAGGGCTATTTTTGTAAGGTCCGATCGGTCGCGAAATTAAAACCACAGTGAAAATCAGATGAAGTTTAGCGCAGATGTATTGCGCAGTATCTCTAGTATGACTGTTGATTGCGTCACGTTGTACATGTCAGTAGTAAGCGCGCAGTGAGCAAGTAAACAGCCTCAAACAATAGCGTCACCCGTAAAAGGTAATGTGAGAGCTGACCTTGAAATTTCAGGAAACGACCGATGATTTTCTTGAATCGCCTGATCCACTCGCTGAACGAGATCATTGGTTGACATTCGCTTCCTTCCTTGACCGCCTGCTTCAAAGTTCCTGCACCACTGCCGCACTCAAGAAAGTTTCACCGCACACATTGCTCATTCATCGGTGAATTTCAGCTGCGTTGCACCCCTCCGCATGAAGAAAACGAATTACAGTGCACACTTCACATTTGGCGGGCGACTCTATTGTCCTACGCATTTACTCTATTGCCGAATATCTTCCAAGCGCCCCGCAAGTTACAAACTGAATAACCAACAGTCCCACACAAGAAAATGCACTCAGTCTTTTATAAAATAAATACATTACATACTAACAATTGACGCACGCGGCAGTGACGTCACAATAATTGCTCATTCAAAATTATTGAAAATAGGGTAATTTGGCACAACGGCTCTATTAAGCAGGACTATCTATAGCAGAAAATAAAAGTGAAATGTATAGATTGTGGTGAAAACACAGAAAGTAATTTAAAATCGGTTAATAAATAGAAAGACTTCAATTCAGATCCAGCAAAGACCGTGAATCAATACAATACATAGAAAGTCTGCAAATAAGATCCAGCAAAGACCGTGAATTCAGTACCCGCCAAATTATACGTAAATCAGGGTAATTCTGCACCTTCTATTTATTAACCTATTTTAAATGACTTGTATTTTCACCACAATTCGCACATATCACTTTTATTTACTACCATACAACATGCAGACGGCAGAATTAATAGAGCCGTTGTGCAGAATTAGCGAAAATAGTACAAGCATAGAGACTGCAGTAAGTGATAAAGCTATACATTTAATGAACTAAGAATTATATCTCTGCGTCTTCGATTTATGAGAACTAATAAATCTATACACAGATGATAGTTACATCCATTAAATCAAATCATGAGTTCATAACCTCTTGAGGAAGATTAAAGATTGCGCGGCACGGGCAAATAGAAAAGCATGCATGTACAGCAGGCCCTGTAAAATCTTGTAGTGCGATCGTATGTTGTTGATTTCATCCTCCTTGCACGCAACGCAAGGATAGAGTTTGGAGTTTGCAAGCTCTTGCGTTGCATTGCATTGCATTGCGTTGTGTCTTGGGTGTTTCTATATGAATGCTTACATAAAATATCAAGAGTCCAAACTCTTGCGCCTACATTGCGTCTGCGCTTCATTGTGAATGCAGCATTACAACGTGGCCGATCAACGGTCACACTAGAGACACTGCGCAATGCATCTGCGCAAAGCTTTATCGTTTTTCACTGTGGTTTTAATTTCGCGAACGATCGGACTTTGAAAAAAAAATAGCCCTCGTACTTGTATATCCAACAAATAAATACTCGTGTATTTTATTACAGATGGAATTAAACTGTAATAAAGAATACCACTTGGCTATAGTTAGGGCTTGCATTAAATGCCTCCGCATTTCTTATATCATGTGTAAATGTATTTCCGTTTGCAGGAACTCGTTAAGTGACATATCGTACCTGCAGTTCTTGGACGCGTGTACTCATCTTCAAGTTTTAATATTGGCAGAGTGCCCCGCTGCTTCTCGACCTGGGTACAGAGCTGCTGTCAGGAGAATGTTACCAAATTTGATGTTCCTAGACGAAACACCAACATCTCCAAGAGCGGGACAAGGTAAAATCCAAAAATCTGTTGGGTTTCATACACATGACTTTCTCTACCTCTTTGTAACAAATTATTCTTAAAAATCGTATTCTTCCATCTACCTCATGCTAATCGAGATAAGGCCGCGCCGTGGCCGAGTGGTTAGACCACTCGCCTCTCACCTCGATCCCAAGCGACCGCAAAGCGCTGGGGCGGGTTTTCTCCGGGTTCCCCGGTTTCCCCCGCCATCGCATTCCACCGGTGCTCCATCTTCATTCATGTATCATCAGTGTCACCGCCTGCGGTGCCATAAGTAGTTAAAGCAGGCGTTAAACACTACCAAAAAAAAATAATCATCGAGATAAACGTTAGCAGAAATGGTCTTATTTCTTGGTTCCTTGTAAACAGGAGGGGAATATTGTTATACACTAGTTTAACACGATAATCAAATCTTGAAAACGCTGATTGATGTGTGATTGAAATACGTTCTCTTGGTATTGTCAGCAGTTGACTAATTCCTGTTTGACAAAAGTTTTACTAATTTATTTCAATGAATGACTTCAATAGACTACTATTTTTGAGTGGGATGTTCAGTACACGAGCACGTAAGGGCGCGTAGTGTAATATACAACGTTTTACCCTATCTTAATATTTACTGAAATATTCTTATATTAATATTACTAGAGTCATTACGAGGAATTGAATTTTAGTCGTGACGTAGATACTGCTTTGCTTCTTCTTTGTTACGTAACCCCGCCGGAATAAACAGGTTGTTTAAACTGCACCAAATAAATCAATAAAAGAATGAAAATGGATATTCCCTAAGAAGTTTTAGATTATGCTAAAACAACATGCACTTAATTTGTTACCCGGCAAGTCGAAAGACTTAAATAACAAGGCATTTTCATTATTCAAAGAATGGGGGACTGCCAAAGGAGTTAAAATATTTTACAATAAAATATAAAGCACATACTTTATTTCACAATGAAACAAAGACCAATTTTTGTTGTTTCCTAGGATACATGAAAAGTATACATGAAGTCTTTAGGATAGCATAAAAATACTTTAAAATTGAATCAATAACATGTAATATTTCGAAAATGATTAACTCCATAAAAAAATCTGATGTGCTACACCCACATGGCTTTCTCTAGCGTTCTACAAACAACTTCTTACAAAAAAGTATTCTGCTTTCTACACCAGCTATTCGAGACAAGCTTTAGCAGAATGTACTTATTACTTAGTTTCTTATAGTAGAAGAGAACTAAAGGAATGCGCAATGTTAAAGTGATAGACAAATGTTTTAAAACTTCGATATGCGATTGTCATTGCAGTTCATTTCGTTGCTTGGCCAGGAGTAAAACAAAAGAAAACCTGGCACTTCCTGTCCGAGAAAAGTATAAGTATTTGAAATTTGAAACCAATAACAAGGAATATCTCAGAAATGGTTACCTCCACAACAAAAATGTAATGGACATAAATTATTCGTTTTGACGAGATCTACAGTTTTTGTGTGGTAAGTTTATGTCTATCTCTTACATTTTCCAACTATGTAATAGTGGAAAAAAATTCATCTTCAGAGGCTATACCCAGAAAATTCAAAATATAAATTTATTTGTGAAGTAAATAGCTTTAATATGCGGTATCTTAATCAACCGTAAGGTCCCTGGGGGCCCAATTGAGGAGCTACTTGATGGAGAAGTAGCGGCTCCAGGTCATGAGGACCGCATTAACCGGCCGGGGGGACTCGAGGCGCTGACCACGTCTCAACCTCCAATACTGCACCCCATCCATGACGTCTGTAGTGGACCGAAATGGGGGACGCAGCGGCAGGGCGGTAGGCCAAGGTTCCCCGTGAGCTGTCGTACCATGGAGTTATTTATTTTAATCAACCTCGTTTGAGCCATTTTTGAGAAAAACAAAATTATTTCAAAAATATTTCCACGTAAAGAGTAGTTTGGGATGGACGGATTTTCTTAAAAAGCTTCGTCTCGCGTTCTTAGCAGATATCAAACTTAAATACCAAGTATGGTATTTAGAGGTCTTATACTTTTTGAGTTTTGCTATCTACACTCAGGCGGACTTTTTTTTAAAAATGCTTGTTTTGGAATTAGAGGACCTCAAAGCAAACATTTTCGTTGAATTATCGACAATGAATTTTTGGGTGCAATACAATACCTTCTCTGTATGCTATGTACTTGGTACGTGAAGAGAAAGTAAAATGGTCTTATTATTTGCTTCCTTGTAAGTAGAGGGGAAATAAGGGAATGCACTAGGCTAAAGCGATATTCACATCTTTTAAAACCTGGTTGACATGTGATTGAAATTTGTTCTCTTGACAGTTGATTAATGACAAAAGTTTAAGCATTTTAAAATTGAAACAATAACAAGTGATATTTCGGAAATGATTAACTTCTCAAAAGATGTGTATCACATAAATTGTGTGTTTTGACGAGATCTAAATGTTTTGTCGAGTAGCTTTTGACTATCGTTTTAAGCCTTACCAGTTAGACAAAAGTCATTCAGAATGAAGAGCATTTCAGAGGCTATTTCCAGAAAATTCAAGCAATTTAAATAAATGTGTGTAGAGAGAAAGAGAGATAATTCTGCTATCAAAGAGATAACGCGAATAGAATTGTGGGTCAAGTGGAATAATTTATTTTCTGTGTTTCCGTTTTCAGGATGTTACAGCGGAAACCGATATAACGTCAACAGTGTTGCGGACAACTCTGAAAAGGAAAGTGTGCGGAGCAACGTGCCAGATGTTGAAGACAAGTACGAACATTCGGAACAACCCAAACAACCAACCACGTCACATGAAAAAATTACTACTACTAAGGCGGTTAGATTCACCGTCCCTGAAGATGCTGCAGGTCCTTCGAACTCACAAATGGTAATTTTAAAACGATTGATAGATCCGAATTTACCAGGTAAACGTGTTTCTATCTCAATTCACTATCTAGAATGGGGTGCTGTTTATGCCTTCATTCTTCTTCCATTTCCCATTCCACTAAACAGTCGTTTCGCTCGTGGCGGCACACTCTTCATCCTGAAAACTACACAGTGGTGCGTAAGTCGAGTTTATCGCTGTATACTGTTGCAGGCTGAAAAGTGGATTGATGACATCTTTTTCGTGACACTAAGATATCTATCTCAGTCTGTATACAACTCGTAAATGGAAATTGAGTTTTATTTAAGGACGCTCTTTAACTGCTGTGGTTCTCAGCGTCCCCTGGGCGTGAAATACCGCTTAATTTTGCTCAGAGACCTGTCTATCAGGCTTGAGGTTCTTTTACGTGCCGTAAATCTATGACACAGGACCAACGGCTTTACTTCCCTTCCGAAGGAAGCCATGCTAAGGATTTTTACGCCCGAAAAAAGCCATCGTCCTCCGCCGGGTTTATACAACTCGTAGAGGTGCAATGTTCACACAATGGTGTCATCATTGGAATTGTTCAATTTCGAAAATAGTATGAGGTATGGGTGGGGGACACCCCAACAACTAAGACCAAGTGCTCATATTGTGGTCTACCACCCTCCGAGGGAAGGAATGAGAGGAGGGGAAACCACAGGTCAGCACAATGGAAACGACGGAGCTAAGTACAGAGACGCACAGAAGTCCCTAACAGTTTCACTATATGGTAGCCCTGGCACACCATGGAGGCTATACAGGCGCCGGGAGCTCGGAAGGAGGCCTCTACAGCAGCATCTAGCCCCAACCAGCGCAACCAGGAGGAAGAGAGTTTTACTTGGAGCAAATAAACGTGCCATTTGCCTGCAAAGCCTCAAGCCACCACTACCGCTGACCTCAAAAGATGAAGAAGGAAAATGAAATGAAGGGATGAAAGGGAAAGGAACCGTGATAGATACACTGCACCCCAGAATTCGCCTAAGCGGCACGGAAAAACCCAGGGCCAGAGTGCGCGGTAGCGAACCCGGACCTTAC
This sequence comes from Hymenopus coronatus, assembly GCA_030762935.1. NCBI lineage: Eukaryota > Metazoa > Arthropoda > Insecta > Mantodea > Hymenopodidae > Hymenopus > Hymenopus coronatus. The sequence goes on from CM060894.1 coordinate 17,715,732, forward strand.
GAATGCCAGTCCCAAACAAAACGCCTGAGCCACCTGGCTCGGTTTCGAAAATAATAGTCGCCCGTATATTTTGACAGCATTGCCACAATGGGACCTAAAATCTCTCAATTTGGTGAATAAGTCCTTTGGCAACATACAGTAGAGTTCCAAGCCCTGCTTTCCCTTGAGTTTATAAGGCTACTGCTTTGTAACACATGTAATTCCAATTGGAAAGGTCTAGAAAATAAGGTACGTATTGTTCTATAACAGCCAGCTCTCCGAACCATTCTTCAAATTTCCTGTATTGATTGTAACGTTGCAGGAAATGTTGAGTAAAAGTTTTCTGCAACAGATGGCGTGGTAGCAGATAATTTTGGGAGGTCCGAAAACTGCCAGTTTGTTAGTGCCCAAAGGTTGGCAAACCTGAAACGATAGGGAGAAAGAGTCGAAACCCGAACGCCTCATTCTGATTCTGTATCTGTCAGCGTTATTACGCGAGTAGCAGAGCTACGATTGGGTCAGCGATGAGTTAACGCTGACGTGATACAGCCAGGTTTATGCGGTTCAGGGGGGCGTGGTGTGACAGTAACTCTTCAAGCGAAAATATATACGCCACTAGCATTACGTAAATGTAAAAATGTTCGTTTACACAAGTGTGTAAGCCGTCTAGAATGTGAACGAGAAAGTTATATTCTCGATTGGGAAGGAAAGAAGTATTTCTTCCTTTGTGTCGTGTGACCGGTGCAAAGGTCAAGTTTCTGAAGGTCCGTTGCTGCTGGTTTAAGCACAACCTGTTTGATGTTAGTCTGCCTGGACGTGTAATTGCTGTTTGTCGGAATGCTGTGCAATATAGCGGCATTCTCTCTTGGTTTCTTCGATGGAATAAGGAACTGCATGGATGGAATCTTTTGGGAGCAGAACGAGTGATTCTTTTCCCTGGTAGGGTCGTGGATCCTCTGCAGCCGCCATGTTGGAAAAAGCTACTAGTTCAACATGGATTTCTGAGGTTTTCGGACAGCTACTGAACCTAAGGTAGGAAGTAAATGTTGCTGTTTAAAGTCCCTGACCAAGTCTCGCAGGAAAAGTGCAATGCGCGGGACAGTAATTCATGGCATATTGTCGGCCATAGATGGAGAAATATTAGTTTTATTTGAATGTATGAGGTACATTTTAATTCAAGATAAAGTACATTCTGCTAAAACTCTGATGATCGAGCGAGAAAGCGGTGCATTCAGAATAAAATTCACGAGTTTAGTATAAAGTTAATATTTCCCCCTTTTTACTGTGAAGTGAATGTTATCGGTAAACGATTACGGGTCTAGATACCCATTGTTAATACCTTTTTACTTTCTCTATATTCACTATGTACATAGTGTATAGAGAATGTTTTGCACTCCACCAAAAAATTCAATACCGAGATTTCACAGGAAATATATGTTTTAGGGTCCCCTGTATAAAAAAAGTATTTTCAGAAAAAGGTCCGTGTGTCAGTGTGTCTGTGAACACGATAACTCAAAAACGAAAAGTCGGTAAAATACCAAACTTGGTATTTAAGTTTAGTGTCTTCCAGGGATGCGACACGAAGATTTTGAGAAAAATCCCCCCCACCCCAAACTACCCTTTACATGGAACTTTTTTCGAAAATTTTGATTTTCTAAAAAAATGCTCTAACGATTTTGGTTAAAGTATCGTATATTAAAGTTATTTACCTGACAAATAAAATGTATATTTTGATTTTCTGGGAATAGCCTATGAAGACTACTTTACTCGGATGAATTTTTCATAACTACTAAACCGTAACAGATGGACAAAAACTTATCCCACAAAAAATGTAGAGCACGTTAAAACACACAATTTATCTTATATACATTTTTTGTGTCTATTTCTGCTAATTTTTCTCGACATGAAATAAATAAAATATAAGCTTAATAACAACAATAATTTACAGAGATATAGAGAAAGTCATGTGAATGGAACACATCAGATTTTTAGTTTAATACCTTTTAATGTTGTTTGTGGCCATGGTGTTATTTGAGGAAAATCTATATGCAAATGCAATGTTAATTCTCTCTTGCGTGGGTGTTCCACGAGTGAATATCATATTATTGTAAATGTTACGAAAGTTGAATGCAACGTTCTTCCTAGAAAGGTGGACTGTGTTTAATTTACAAAGAATAGCACTTTCTGTGAACATCCAGTCACTTAGATATTTGTTTAGACTATGATGACCGTTAGACTTGGGAAAATCGAACCCTGGATCGCGACGAGCATATCTGGTCAAACGTATTTTGTATCGTGGTTGAGTGGAGAACGTGTCTTACTGCAGACCGCGTTAAAAGCGTGGAGCCTGTAGAGCAAATGGGACATTAGTTCTCGTATGCTAGTTCACCGACTTCACAAATGACTGAGGCGAAAATTTGAAAGCAACTAAACCTGTTGCATGATTAAGCTCGGTCCGGGGTCACGAAATTGAGGTTCGGTGCACACAGAGTATAACTATGGCGTTATGGAGCAAGCGCGGTCTCTACATGTAGCACTAGTTAGCATTACTCACTGTCTGGCCTCGTTCAGTTCCTGCTAGTAGATAAATCAGTGAACACGGTAAGAGCGCAGATTGAAAAATCTGGTGTGTTCTATTCACATTCAAAAACACGATTTGTCTTTTATATTTTTGTTGCAGAGGTAACCGTTTCCGGGACATTCCTTGTTATTGGTTTCAATTTTAAAATACTTATGCTTCTCTCAGACATGAAGTTGCCCGGTTTCTTTTGTTTTATTTCTGGCGAAGCAAAGAAACTAATTTCAATGAATTATTACCTATCACTTTAGCATAGTGCACTACTTATAAGGAACTAAATAATAACATTCTGCTAATGGTTATCTCCATTAGCATAGTGTAGAAAGAAATATAATCGTTTGTAAGAAGTTTGTAGAACAGCTAGGCATTTTTATTTAAGTGCCTTACATAATTTAGTTCCCTTCTAGCCTGTAAAACCAGTTTAGTATTGTGTGTGTCTAGTATTGTGTGTGTCTAGGCCTATACGTGTAATAGTTGCATTTTGTGCATAAAATATTAAAGAGGTTATTTTAAATGCTTTCCCTAGGAATCCGCTTCTGCAAACGAAGTTACTTCATCGGGAGCAATTCAGAAACGGCCGGTTTCCTCTGTGTCAAGCAGAAGTAGTACAAAACCAGCAAGTCCATACGCTACACAAAGGAAACCCAGACCATTGTCTGCCTCAGCTACTGGTTAGTATCTTCAATTACACTCTTTACGCCTAATAGATGACCCAATACAGATTTTGTAGTGCTATATAGGCTTTTGTTTTACGTTACTGCCTGAAGATACAAGGGTGGTTTGATAAGTCTGGTAAAAAAACAAGAAAAGGAGTTCGTAAACAGTTTATTTTATTACAGGAATGTGGCCTGGTGCCGGTACATTGACGCCCGGCTTACAGGCTTAAATGTATATATTTTTATAAATATAGGATCATTTAAAAATACTTTTACAAACTTTACGGATATGTTCCTTACATCAAAACAAGAAAAAATATACTTACACGTTCCAAAACCCTTCGTTCTCGATTTATTGAGATTCAAAATGCTATTAATCAAAACATTTTAAAGTGACACATTATTCTATTTTTGACGTTTTCAGCTTGTTAGAAGGTGTTCCACTTAGAGCGAATGATCCAAATTTCTTCCTCTTGCGTCTAGATATGCATGTACCCATCGAAACGTGAAATGTTAAACACTTCCAGTCGGTGTTGTATGATTTCGCAGGCTTCCATCACATGTAGTTTAAGAGCTTCTTCATCCGGGATGTCTGCTGCATAAACCAATGGTTTAAGGTATCCCCAAAAGATAAAAATCCAAAGGATTGAGTTTCGAGAACGTGCAGGCCATAGAACTGGTTCTACTCTACCCGTCCATTTGTCATGCTAGAGTGTGTTCTAAATGAAGTCCCTGTAAGGCGTGCTGGGGGAATATATTATACATCTGATAAATGATAAATGTTAACAAGTAGCCATGGCAACACAAGGCCAACTCTACAAGGTAAAACGGGGTCAAAGGCTTCTATGAATGAGTGCATAAATGAAGTTATTAGGTTGAACCAGTAAAGCCGTTGAAGGTGACTTTCATTAACAAATTGATAACGCGACAGCGAAGCAAATGTTTTTATGAACATAATTTCTTATTTTGGAATTCATCCCTAAAGGTTGTAAAAGTATTTTTGAATCAGCCGGTATGTACAAATAACCGTTTTGGCTTAAGAGTAACCCATAGGTAACCCAGAACAGTTTCATTGTGTATTGTTTCGTAAACAACTCGCCTCACTTTCGACATAGTCTCCTACGAGGGTAGTTTGGCAAGTCTGGTAAAAAAGCAAGAAAAGTGTTTCGTAAGCAACTCCCCTTACTTCCAGCATAGTCTCCTTTGAGGGTTTATACACTTGTTCCAGCGATTTTACAGCTTTTTCATCCGTCAGAAAAATAGGATCTGTTGAACTTTGCAAAATACTCGTTGGTCTTAATTATCACTTCCTGTTTTGATGAAAAAATGTTTCCACCAGCCAAAGTTTCAAGTAAGGAAACAGGAAGAAGTCACTTGGGGCTAAGTCTGGTGAATAGGGTGAATAAGGAACCAATTCAAAGCCCAATCATGCACTTTTGCCGTTGTTATTGCTGGTAATAGAGCACCTTTTTGCATGCCAACCTTGAACTTTTTACAGGTGATGGAAGTTTCAAATGATACACCAATGAAGCGTAATAGGGTACATTATGGTTCTGCCTTTTTAAATATAATTTTTGAGGATTATTTCTTGGAAATACAACAAAAAAACAAACAAAAGTGGCCATCATCTTACCAGTCGAAAAATAGCGGTTGCACTTTGCCTTTGTCCATTGTTTTGACTCTGATGTATAATGGTGCATCTAGGTTTCATCAAGAGTTACAAATCGGCGGATTGCTATTAAAACACAGCTAGAAATGTTTTGGATGCGCTTTTGGTCGATTGTGAGCTATCGCTGCGCCCACCTCGTACACAGCTTCTTCACAGTCAATTCTCTGTACAGGTTGTTATACACTCGGTCAGTTGAGATGCGTATAATCTCGCAATCTGACGAATTTTATCCGGCGGTCTTGTATTATCGTACCATGGATTTTGTCAAAGGTTTTCTGTGTAATAACATAAATTGGACGGCCGTAGCGCACTTCGTCTTCAGTGCTTGTCCGACCACGTTAAAATTCATTAATCCGATACTAAATGGTCTTCAATGATGGTGCATTGTATGCGTGAACTCATTTAATTCTGTTTTGATTCGTGCGGCAGTCCAACTCTTCAATTAAAAATGTTTAACAACAGCACGAAACTCGATATTCTCCATGTTCAACTGCAGTCGACACATTTACCGTTTTGGACTGCTGTCAACAATGAGCAGTTCGCTGTACATTGTTGAATTTGTATACGATCCTTTGAATAATCAAGCTTACCAACCATGAAACTGCAACAAAAATTTTAATTTTTTCACGGAAATTTAGGAGAGTTATCAAACCACCCTCGTATAAACAGAAATTTTAATTAATCAACTGTGATTCAATGTTAGTGCTTATTTCAAAGCATAATCTAATTCGAATCAAGTTCCGTCTCGCGCTCTCCAGTGCTTGCATAATTGCATCTGATTCAGCTAATTCCATGTTCATGGCATCCAAATAATCCGCCATTTTATGGATCGATACGAGCTTTCCGAGTCATAACCTATTTGAATGAGGCCGTGGACGCATAAACCAAAGTTGGTTACATTGGAGTGTTATTTTATAACACTGAGTGACAGAATGTTCTACTTTTAGCAGCAACTGTCTAAAAAAACTTACTTGACGCTTGCATTTTACGCTTGCTGAACTTCCTTGCGCGTGAATTCCGCAAAAATCAATTTTCCGATCTGAAACGAGCTCGTAAACTACTCAATTACGCTCTATTAATATCCGATTTTGTTGCACAATTCACCCCCCCCTGACCCGATGTTTATATAGATATACGTGAGAATGAATGACTGGTGTGTTCTATGTGGTACAGAAAATGGAGCCCGCTGTGATTCGCCTAGTGCACTCACGTCAGGGATGGTTGTGTGTGGGAACCTCACTGCTGCCCTCAGGAACCGAAGGAAGCGCTGTGAGGCATGGGGAGCAGAATCACAGGATTCCAGACACCAAGTAAGTACTATGTAAAAGTCATTGCAAGTTATGTAGTTTGGCTTTCAACGAGTAGTTTGAGAGCTATAGCCCTCCGCGCATACCAATGGATATAATACCGTGCGAACCAAAAACATCCGAACCGCTGCTCGGTGTTTTTCCACTGCGCACACGAAAACATGACAGCTGCTGTACACAAGGTCACGGTGCTGACTTGTTTTTCCCTGCTCTGAAAGAGCAGTATTGACGGTGACATCGTGTGGTTGAGTTATTACCAGTGTGCTTTATTACTTTGTCCTGTACTTAGTCATAAAGTGCATTATGGCTCAGCATTTTTCTACTGCATGTATTTATTAATGATTCGTATGTGTTAATACATTTCGTGAGTGAACTCTCAATAGTCTATACAATGGCGAAATTGACCCACATTTAATATTTTTCACGGATGAGGCTTGATTCCACCTTCATGGATATGTGTGTACACAAAATAATTGCTATTGGAGCTCTGAGAAACCTAACATTGTTCATCAATTACCCCTTCATGACGAAAAAATTGGTGGGTATATAGTGTATATTAGCGGAGAAAAAGATATAGTTCCAATTTTTTACGAGTCAACAGTTGACGCCCATACATACGTGAGTACAGATTTGCCCTCCCCTTATTTTTTAGAGAATTAACAGACAGGAAGCGTCATTTTGCCTTTTTTCAACAAGACTCTGCAACAGCTCATACCGTCAATTTTTTGATGAGAACAATAATTGAAAGCCTGTTTCAGGACAGAATTATTAGTAGAGATTTGTGGCCCCCTCGGTCCCTTGACCTAACCCCCTGCAATTTCTATCTCTGGAGTAACTTAAACCATAAATTGTACAAGACAAACCCACACACTATGGAAGAATTAACACAAACTATCCGCCAGGAAATTGCCAGCATTTCTCAACGTGAACTACGGCGAGTGATGGATAGTTTCCTAAAGAGGTGCCAAAAATGTATGGAAAACGGCGGTGGCCAGTTTCAGCATCTCCTTTAATAACATTGGTAAGTAAAGCCTTTAGAAGTAGTTTTAAAAATGTTGTATGGTTTCATCTGCGTCTTTCTATGATAGCGGCAAAGGGAAACGAGCACCGGGAGCGCGGACAGGTAAAACACTGCGCAGGCGGTTCAGACGTTTTTGGATAACCCGGTATTTTAGTAGGTATATTGTGTTATGAGTGTGGGAAGTGAATTATGCCAGAACGGAGCAATTATTTGAATACAACACGAAGTCTGCTTTTGGTTATCTGGGAGGTTGTGATACTATTTTATATTTTGAACTTAATAATAAACACCAATAGTTTGTCATTGAAAATTGCTAATTGTTTCTAGAAATATTCTCTTTTGTGATCAATACACTTTTGTGTGCGTTCGAACCATTTGTCATAGCATTTTTACTTTCTCTACACGTACTATGTACATAGTGTTTAGAGAACCTATTGTAATGCACCCAAAAATTCGATACCGAGATTTCACCGGAAATACATGTCTTGGGTTCTCCTAAATAAAATAAAAACATTTTCAGAAAAGGACCTGTGTGTGTGTGTGTGTGTGTGTGTGTGTGTGTGTGTGTGTGTGTGTGTGTGTGTGTGTGTTTGCGGACAGCATAGCTCAAAAACGAAAATACCGTTTGTATTTAAGTTTGGTATCTTCCAAGGATCACGAAGATTTTCAAGAAAATCACCCACCCCCAACTACCCTTTACATAGAAAATGTTTTCGAAAATTTGATTTTCTCAAAAATGGCTCTAACGATTTTGATTAAAATCTCTTATATTCAAGATATTTATGTGCCAAATAAAATGTATATTTCAATTTTCTGGGAATAGCCTCTGAAGACCTATTTGTTCTGGATGATTTTTATTGAATTTTGCATAACTGGCAAACCGTAAGAGATAGACAAAAACTTGCTACATAAAAATGTAGATCTCGATAAAACACACGAGAGATAAAACACGCCGTTTTCGAGATTTCCTGTAAAAGCCGAGTTTTAAAATACTTAAAATTTTCTCATGCGGGAACTCGTCAACTCCTGGCTACGCAAAGAAACGGATTTCATTCCCAAGAACTACATTAAAACATTTGACTATCGGTTTATCGTAGTGTATTCACTTATTTCCTTTCAATTCTTAAAGAAGTAAATAATAAGACTGTTTCCGCTAAAGTTTTAGCATGAAATAGATAGAAGAATAGGCTTATTTACAATAATTGGTTACAGAAATGTAGAGAAAGTCATGTGAATGGAACACATCAGATTTTTATATCGTTATTCTAGCTCTGGTGTTGGCTGACTTTTGTTTTCTAAGGGAGCTAATAACCTTAGCAGTTGAGTGCCCTTAAACACCAACCATCATCCTGTTGTTTGGAGGGTTATTCCTGAATATTTGAATGAGTTTACTATTTCAACCTTGTCTGCTGTGTAGGAGTTAAAGGATTATATTACTCAGTTCCTTTTGTTTATCTGCAGAGTCGCGAAGAAGAGCCTTCAAGTGTAACTGTTCAGGAGGTAGCAATGGCCGCTGGTGAAGCACCAGAATCGCAGCAAACCTCCAGTTCAGTGATGGAGGAACCCGACGAAGATCTCCTGAATATATCAAGAAAATGGAGGCAAGAATACAAACTTTATCGGGACGAACACAGGTGATGTGATAATCTTTATTGCTGCATAAATTTAATGTCATTATATTCAAGACATTGTAGCTGTACTTACTGAATTCTTATTTGAGTGATGAGTCCTTCCCGTGAGTGATGCGGCTTGGGAGACTCAGCTTGTGTTCCAGGTCCTGGTAGGAGTATTTCTCATGGTCTATATGGGGAGCTCGTAAAGTAAGGGAGTGAAACACTTCTATCCACTCCGCTTAGCAGATAGTAGTCGTCCGGTGCCAAACCAGAATGTCGACACAACTCTTATTACGAAGTTATGAGCCGGCCAAGGCCAGTGCAATCCAACAGCGGGAGCAGGCGAACTAACGCGATGACGCAATATGACTTCACGCTTAGGTACGTTATGAAATGCATACTCACTAGTATGCTGCAAAGAAAGGTCTGAAAATACCTATTACGAATGCTATTTGAGAATATATTTGATAGCTTATGATATAAATATATACACGATTTTAACACACCCAAGGGAAATGCCAACATGAAGTATCGCTCCCGCTTTCCCAACTGGACTATACAGGCGGGCGGGCAAGCCATTACATGTACAAGTGGCGCTCCCCGGTACAGGACTGCACTCGCCTTGGCCGGCTTATACCAGTAGCGTATAGTTGTAATGTCTACTGTCTATAATTTAATATAATAAAACGGCGGCGCCGTGACTGAGTGGTTAGACCGCCCGCCTCCCAAGCGCCGGCATGTGGGATTTGTGGTGGACGAAGTGGCATCTGGGAGGTTTTTCTCCAGTGCCTCCGGTTTGCCCCACTATTCATTCCATCAATTGCTCGATTTTCACCTTTCCTATCGTCCATTTCGCTTTCATATCATCCACTTATCACGCTCATGCCTGGCTACGGGCTGACCACTCGTTCCAGGTTCTCCATTCTGTGATTTCGTGCCGTTGGCTTCCCGACAGGTTTTGACCCCAAGGCATCCGCTTGTAAGCCCTAGGGGGGGGGGTGTCAGCCCTAAATACGGGGAACGATCGAACTGTAGTACTAAACGCTCTGACATGTTCCACAAGCAAACTACTCGCACAAAAGAGTATTCTTTTATCTACATTATACTAAATGGAGCTTTATTTATGGCCGTTCTTTAACTACTGTGGTTCTCAGCGTCCCTTCTATGCTGGGTATGAAAGACCGCTTAATTTCCCTCAGAGGCCCCTTTATCAGGTTTAAGTTTCTTTTACGTGCCATAAATCTACCTTTACTTCGCTTCCGAAGGAAACCATGCTAAGAATTTTTACACCCAAAAAATGCATCGTCCACCGCCGGGTTTGAACCCGGGACTTTTGGTATATGAAACTACTTTGGTACCACTACACCATGGCGCATCATGCTAATTAAGATAAACATTACCATAAATGGTCTTAACACTTAGTTGCTTACAAGCAGAAGGAAAATAAGGGAATACAATGGGCTAAAGCGATAGTCAAATGTTTTAAAAAGCCGATCTTTATATGATTGCCATTGAAATTCACTGCTTTGCAAGGCCAGGAGTAAAACAAAAGAAACACGGGTGACTTCCTGTCTGAGAAAAGTATAAGTATTTTAAAACTGAAACCAATAACAAGGAATATCTCGGAAGCCACAGTAAAAATGTGAAGGACATAATTGTGTTTTTTATGAGCTCTACAGTTTTTGTGTATTCCTAAGGGTTTACCAGTTATGCAAAAGTCGTTCAGAATGAAGAGGTCTTCAGAGGATATTCCCGGGAAATTCAGGATATACACTTTATTTGTTATGTAAATATCCTTAATGTACAGTATTTAATGAACAATTGTAGAGCTATTTTTGAGAAAATAAAATTTTTAAAAAAAATGTTCCATGTAGGTAAAGAGGCGTTTGGGGTGGAGGGATACTTTTTGAAAATGTTGGTGTCACATTATTGGAAGATACTAAACTTAAATAGGAAATTTTGATGAATGGTCGTTTTTGAGCTATGCTGTACACACACACGGAATTTTTTTCTAAATATCTGATGTGTTCCATTCACATAACTTTCTCGACATCTGAAGAGAAATATTTTGTAAGAAGTTTGTTTGTAAACAGCTAGAGAAAGTCATCTCTGAATGTACTTTATTGTATACAACACGTTACAGTTGTGAGCAATTGAACAAACAAATAACACGGGGTTCTTCCCAGCGGCAGTCCCATTTGATTAATTAAGATCTAATTAATGCGGTACAAGTCTTAAATTCGAATGTTTTTTTACGTTTTAATCTTCTCTTTTCTGGATCTGGTGGGTAGTTTAGAGGAATTGTTAAACTAGTGGGTTTCTGTGATGGTCAAACGGGTTGTGAACTCTTCTGTAATGTTTTCTGAGGACAACTGTTACTTCTGGAAGTTTGAGATCTTTGCACTATGTGTATATTTCAGTACAAGCTATAATATGTTGCGATCAGAATCTAGTTTTATCACAAAGTACCGTAACAATGGGCTGGAATGCAAACATACAACAGATTAGGAATAAATCCTTTGATATAATGCACATTCTGTCTTCACAAATCTACTGGGATTTGTACAGAATTGGATAGGTAGAGTCAGACTGAAAAATTCAATGCCATAGTAGGGATTTGAACCACGGATCTCCGTCTCTACCGGCATAGCATTGAACTTCTCAACTGGCTCGCTTGTTTCCTGGTAAACCACAAGGTGATCTCAAACTATTTTGAGATGATTTGCCCCATTGACGACTTACAATGTTGTAAGTACTTTAAATCCGGGCTATGGCATTGAGAAAACAATTACAATTATTCCACGAGTGTTAAATCCGAGCAAGAAGAACCACACTCTCAGAGCCATAAAACATGTTTTGCTGCATATATGTATTTCCGTATTCTAATGCTAGCAAAGCATTATATATTTGGTTGTTGTTTGTTGATTCACAGAGATCGGTGGAAAAAGGAACAAGAAGAGGAAGTGTGTGATGAGAAAGCTGGTGGAGGTGAAGAACCTCCATCAGTTAGATCCGTGTCCTCGACTTGCAAGCGAGGCAGCAACACCTCGACAACCTGCTGCCCTCATTTATTTGCCCCGAAGAAAGAAACATCAGAAGAGACATCTAAGAACAACAAAAGACCCCCTCGTTTCCCGCCTAAACATTAACTAACGCCAGTGAGAATCAGGTTAGCTGTTAGAAAGCGATAGATCTGAAGGTGACGGCTTTCCAAAGAGGAAATGCTCATACTTGTAAAATACTGTAAAAATTTACAATTATAGTCCAAGAATAAATTTTAGAAATTAGAGAGAAAAAAAATTGTGGTTCATTCCAGCAGGCTAAACATCTCTTACCTGGATTTTTCCTCCCAGTTACCACTATTTGTTACCAGTACGTTCAACATAGCATTATCTCGTTCACGACCAATTTTAATTGTTCGTCTGTTGATCAGTGATGTACGACGTGTAATCAACAAATAACGGTAATTATTACTTTCTCTGCACGTACTGTGCACATGATAAATAGGGAAGGTATTGTATATCACCAAAAATTCGATACAGAGCTTTCACAAGAAATACATGGGTCCCCCTGAATCTAAAAAAAAAAAAAAAAAAAAAAAAAAAACACTTTTTAGAAAAAGCTCCGTGTGTGTCTATGGACAGATTAGCTCAAAAATGAAAATAAATACCAAACTTGCTATCTCTATAGGATACGACACAAAGATTTACTATAAGGAAAAGTGAGTTCCATAGTTGTTTCCAAGATTGGAAAAAGTGCTGGCACAAATGTATTATATCTAAGGGAGTTCATTTTGAAGGGCACAGTTTATGTAGATGTACAAATAAAGATTGTTTAAGAAAAAAATGTCCGTTATTTTTACTTTCTCTAGCCCCGCAGGTACAATGTACATAGTAGATAGGGAAGGTATTGTATTCCACCCAAAAATGTCGAGATTTCACCGGAAATACATGGTTTAGAACCACGTGAAACACCTCCCCCCAAAAAAGTTCAGAAAAAGGCCCGCGTGTGTGTGTGTGTGTGCGCGCGCGCGCGCGCTTGTGCTTGTCTCTCTGCCACCCTACGTGGTGTAATGGTTAGTATGCTAACTTCATATACCCAAGGTCGAGGGTTCAAACCCGGCGGAGGACGATGGATTTTTTCGGGTGCAAAAATCCTTAGCATGGCTTCCTTCGGAAGGGAAGTAAAGCCGTGGGTCCCGTGTCGTAGATTTACGGCACGTAAAAGAACCTCAAGCCTGATAGAGACGCCTCTGAGCAAAATTAAGCGGTCTTTCACGCCCAGTATAGAATGGGATGCTGAGAGCAGTTACAGAGCGTCCATAAGTAAAACGTCATTTCATTTATTTTATTTTATTTTTATTTTTCTGTGGACTGAACAGCATAGCTCAAAAACGAAAAGACGGTTAAATACCAAAATCTCGAAGATTTTCGAGAAAATGACCCCACCCCAAACTACCCTTTTACCCTTTTCGAAAATGTTTTTCTTAAAATTGTTAATGATTTTGATTAAAATGAGACATATTAAAGTTATTTCCATCACAAATAAAAGATATATCTTGAATTTTCTGGGAATAGTTTATTCTGGATGAATTTTGCATAACTAACCGTAAGAGATAGACAAAAACTTACTAAACAAAAAAGTATATTTCATTAAAATACCCAAATTGTATAATATACATTTTTTTCGAGGAGTTTACCGTTTTCGAGATATTTCTTGTTTTTGGTTTCAGTTGTAAAGTACTTTTCAGACAGGAAGTGTCTGATTTTCTTTTGTTCTATTCCTGGCCAAGCAAAGAAGCGATTTGCAATGACAATCACATAACGATTTATTTTAAAACACTTGACTACACCTTAGAATGGCGCATTGCTTTAGTTCTCTACTACTGATAAGGAAAAGTAATAAAAACATTTTGCTAATGTTTATCTCGAATAGCATTGTGTAGAAAGAAGAATAATTTTTTTGTAAGAAGTTTGTTTGAAGAGCAGCTAGAGAAGCTCATGTGAGTGTAACACCTCAGATTTTTTTTTTTATAAATTACTTAAACTTTTCTTAAAATAAAGTCATATTGCGTTTAATGCTTCTTTTGTTTTACACCTATCCACTCAAAGGGAACTGAATTTCAATTGTTTCATATAGCGACCCGCTTTTAAAATATCTATCGTTTAGCATGTTGTGGATAGAAGAATAAGCTTTTGTGGGAATAGTTTGTCACAGTATAGGTAGAAAAAGTCATGTGAATGTAACACAATGTTTGTTCACACCTCGTATACACCCTAATATCGTGAATTATTTTGGCGAGCATTAAATTGGAGCAAAATACTTTACGCTTGCAGTTTACGCATGCTGCACTTCTTTTACGCGAGGATTCCGTAAAAATAAAGTTTCCGATCTGAAATGACCTCGTAAACCACTCGGTCGTAAAAAAAAAAAAAAAAAAAAAAAAAAAGTATTTTGTAGTTAGAAAGGTACACCCAGATTGAGAAAAATCTTGTGTGTTCCATTCACACGACTCTCTACATCTCTGCAAAATAAATAAATAAAATAGTATTAAAAACCTTATGCTTCTATTTACTTCATGCTAATCGAGAAAAAAATAGCAGAAATAGTCTTATTACTTACTTCCTCGTAAGTAGAAGCGAAATGAGGGAATATCATAGGTTAAATTCATAGTCAAAAGTTGGTTCCTATGTACTTATTTGTATGGACAGAAGTTGACAAATTCCTGGATGAGAAAGGTATAAGTTTTTCAAAGCTGAAACTAATAACAAGGAATATCTCAAAAACGATCAACTCCACGAAAAAATGTAATTGACATAAGTTGTGTGTTTAAACGTGCTCTACATTTTTATCTCGTAAGTATTTATCCATCTCTTACGGTTTAGCAGTTATGCAAAATTCCGTAAAATTCATCCAGGATAAAGTAGTCTTCAGAGGCTATTCCTAGAAAATTCAAGATATACATTTTATTTGTCAGGTAAATATCTTTAATATAGGATATTTTAATTAAAATCCTTAGAGCCATTCTTGAGAAAATAAAGAATATTGAAAAAAGTTCCATGTAAAGGGTAGTTGGGGGTGAGGGGATTTTCTTGAAAATCTTCGTGTCGCATCCTTGGAAGAGACTAAACCTAAATACCAAGTTTGGTTTTTAATGGACTTTTCGTTTCTGAGATATGCTGCCCACACACGCATACACACGGACATTTTTTTAAAAAGCTGATGTGTTCCATTCACATGGCTTTCTCTACATCTCTGTAACAAATTATTGCTAAAAAGCTTAAGATTCTATTTACTTCATACTAATCGAGAAAAAATTAACAGAATTAGTGCTATTACTTCCTTGTAAGTAGAAGCGAAATAAGGGAGTACCATAGGTTAAATTGATAGTCAAAAGTTCGTTGCTATGTACTTGTTTGCATGGACAGGAGTTAATAAATTCCTGTATGAGAAAAATATAGGTTTGTCAAAGCTGAAACCAAAAACAAGGAATGTCTAAAAATCGATAAACTCTACGAAAAAAAAAAATATATATAACATAAATTGTGTGTTTTAACGTGTATATTTTTGTGTGGTAAGTTTTTGTCTGTCTCTTAATGGTTTAGCAGTTAGGCAAAATGCCGTAAAATTGATCCAGAATAAAGTAGTCTCCAGAGGCTATTCCTAGAAAATTCAAGATATATATTTTATTTGTCAGATAAATATCTTTAATATACGATATTTTAATCAAAATCTTTTGAGCCCTTTTTAAGCAAATCAAAATTTTCGAAAAAAGTTCCATGTAAAGGGTAGTTGGGGGTGTGGGGATTTTCTTGAAAATCTTCGTGTCGCATCCTTGGAAGATACCACACTTAAATACCAAGTTTGGTAATCAACGGTCTTTTCGTTTTTGAGCTATGTTGTACACACACACACATTTTTTCTGATTTTTTTTTTTTTTGATTCAGGGGGACCCAAAACATGTATTTCCGGTGAAATTTCGGTGTCGAATTTTTGGGTGGAATGCAATACCGTCTCTATACACTATATACATAGTACGTGTAGAGAAAGTAAAAATGCTTTTTTTGAATTCAGGGAGTCTCAAAACATGTATTTCCGGTGAAATCTCGGTATGGAATTTTTGGGTGTATTACAATTACACCATGTACATGGTACGTGTAGAGAAAGTAAAAAAGTCCTATATGTTACATTCATATGATTATCTCTCCCTATTCACACTAAACTGTTCTCACCTATATCTATTCTAATTAATGCCAATCAACAAAAACAATAGCATAATTCTCCGTGGATGAGTGGTCAGCTAGCTGACTTCTCTCGGGTTCAATTCCCGGCTGGGGCTGGGAATTTTTCTTTAGCAAGAATTATTTCCTATCCACAGTCTGGAAGTATGTATGTGAGAATTGTGTGTGTGTGTGTGTGTGTGTGTGTGTGTGTGTGTGTGTGTGTGTGTGTGAGGAAAAGAAAACGATTTAAACCTACAGACCACGAGTTGTTTCAAGTGCAAAGCACCCGATATGACCTTAGATGTTAAATGGGGGCTATATACATGAAACAATTAAAAAAAAAAAAAAAAAACAATTGCATATACGTCCAAGGGAAATAAGGGTATGCACTAAGCAAAAGCGATAGTCAAATATTTTAAGTTCTCTTCTGTTAACATTACCAGGATGAAAAAAGAAAAACGAATCACGACACAATTTGTTATATATTCGTGGAATTGGCCATACAAACAAAGGAACTTCTAAAAAAATTGACTATCGCTTTAGCCTAATGTATTCCCTTATTTCCATTCTACATAGAACGAAGCAAGTAATAAGGCAATTTCTGCTAATGTTTATCTCTACTAACATGAAGTAGATAGAAGAATAAGTCTTTTAGCAATAATGTTACAGAGATGTAGTCTGTAGTAGGAATGGAACATATCAGGTTTTTTTTTTTTTTTTTAAACTGGAACCAATAACAGAATATCTCGAAAATGATTGTGGTGATCAGGAAGAAACCAAGCTAGTCTATCATCATTGCGTTCTAGAAAAAGAGGAATTAAGGTCGATGATGGTCACAGTAGGTAATGGAAGATTACTGTAGGATGACCCAATAAGAGGACTGTTCTGTGAGAGAGAGAGAGAGTCTAAAATAAGAATCTTCTAGAGAAACCAGCTTCTCTGTTGTACTTGACCTTAAGTGAGAGTGAAAATACTGGAAAAACATGTTTAGTATTACATTACTTGTATGTTTGTTTATGTAAACATACACTTACATCTTGCTTCGTAGTCTAGGAGTACCATTCTAGGCTCTAGTTCTCGAAATCGCGGATTCAAACCCGGTGGATGGCGTTTTTGGTTTCAGGTATCGAATTTTTGGGTGCAATACAATACCTTTTCTGTACATTATGTGCATAGTACGTGTAGGGAAAGTGAACATAGAGTTTCATTTCAAAGTTCTATAAGATGGTAGGTGAATAAGAGCAAATATTTCAGTCAGCGTTTGAGGACGATGTGATGATCCAGTATTTGTAGTTTTTTCGCTATTTTCTAAAGTTATGTTTATGAGGAAAATTTACGATGTTTTAGGATGACTATTATTCCCTTAGTCAGATGTTTGACGAATGTTTACGTAACAGGTCACACTGTTGACCGCCCTTTACTCTGCCCTGCCCTGCGATGTGAAGGAAGAATATCGATCACACTGAATCTTCAACCTACGTATCCATACGTTTTTGTGTTCATATAACATATCTGATTAGGATTACAACATTCACGGTTCATCTTAAAAATATTGAAACAATGACATTATTATGTTTTATTTAAATGTGGTTTTATTGAACAAATACATAACTCAAACCAATATGTAAGCATTTACAGTTCTGTTCTTTAAATGGCAGGATCACCCCCATTGCTCCTACAAACATGATAAATTAAAATTAAACCCCAACCCTTTAAAAAAAGTCAAACCGGAAATTAGGATAACCTGTGTCGCAGATCCTTTGATGCGCTGCAGTTAACGCTCATCTTTTGCTAAGATGACGATTTAGATGCAGCTGATGCAGTCCCTCGCAGCATTGGCAGATTCCTCAGTTGCGGTGTAACTTAAAAAAAATTATTTACATGACTTTCTCTACATCTCTGTATCAAAGTATTGTTAAAAAGCCTATGCTTCTATTTACTTCATGCTAAGCGAGAAACTCAAGCCTGATAGAGAGGCCTCTGAACTAAATTAAACGGTCTTTCACGTCCAACATAGAATGGGACGCTGAGAACCACAGCAGTTAGAGCGACAGTAAATAAAAAAAAAATTGCCTAAGTGAGAAAAAATTAGCAGAAACTGTCCTATTCCTTGCTTCCTTGTAAGTAGAAGCGAACTAAGGGAGAATCATAGGTTAAAGTGATATTCAAAAGCTGGTTGCCATGTGACTGAAGTTCCTTTGTTTGTATGGACAGGAGTTGACAAAGTCCTGTATGAGAAAAGTAAGTTTCTAAAGCTGAAACCAAAACAAGGAATATCGCAAAATCGATCAACTCCATGAAAAAAAAAATGTATATAACATAAATTGTGTTTTTTAACGTGCTCTACATTTTTTGTGCGATAACTTTTTGCCCATCTCTTACGGTTTAACTGTATTGCAAAATTCCATAAAATTCATCCAGATTAAAGTAGTCTTCAAAGCCTATTCCTAGAAAAGTCAAGATATACATTTTATTTGTCATGTAAATACCTTTAATATATGATATTTTAATCAAAATCGATACAGCCATTTATGGGAAAATCAAAATTATCGAAAAAAGTTCCATATAAAGGGTAGTTGGGGGTGGGGGGGATTTTCTTGAAAATCTTTGTGTCGCATCCTTGGAAGATACCAAACCTAAATACTAATTTTGGTTTTTAGCGATCTTTTCATTTTTGAGCTATGCTGCACACAGACAGACACACGGACATTTTCCTAAAAATACTTTTTTTTGGATTGGTGGGGTTTCAAAACATGTATTCTCGGTATCGAATTTTTGGCTGCATTACAATACCTTCT
The DNA here is from genome assembly GCA_030762935.1 of Hymenopus coronatus. Lineage (NCBI taxonomy): Eukaryota > Metazoa > Arthropoda > Insecta > Mantodea > Hymenopodidae > Hymenopus > Hymenopus coronatus. The sequence goes on from CM060894.1 coordinate 17,734,576, forward strand.
CTATACACATAGTACGTGTAAAGAAAGTAAAAATATCTGCTAATTCAGATATGTAAAGTCATTCATTGTGTAAAGAAAAGTGTAGTCTGATTCGGTTCTTCGTTACCTCACTGCGAATGCAGGTCGACGGTGTGCGAGTCGTACTAAACGCTGGTGTGATATATATAAACACAGCAGAGACATAGCTCAGGGTTGTTAAAACACACTAGATCCTGAAATGTCTGCTTCATTTATAACAATGTTATTAGTAAGCACAAAAAATGAGGTATATGTACAGTGGCTGTCCCAGACATGACGTACAGATAGCAGTTGTTCCAAACAACAACAATGGTAAAAAGTACCAACCTTAGAAAGCATAAGTTTGAAGTTTGACGATTTTACATTGTTTAGCATTTGTTTGGCAGCCATTATTAGTGAATACTCTCAGCGAATTTGTAAAAATGGATAAAACTGGTCATCGTTATGTTATACAATACTTTCATTTAAAAGGTCTTAGTCCAACTAATATTAAAGCTGAGCTAGGTTCTACTTTGGGGGAGTTTAAGCGCGGCCGTACGAGCTGCCAAGATGAACATCGCAGTGATTGACCATGAGGTTACCAGTCCAGAAATTGTAAAGAAAATCCATAAAATGGTATTGGATGACTGTCGACTGAAAGTGTGCGCGCTAACAGACATTGCAGGCATTTCAAAAAGTTCTGTACATCGCACACTGCCTGAAAATTTGGATATGAGAAAGTTGTGTGCAAAGTGGGTCCCACGTTTGCTCACAATAGAACAAAAATAACGTCGTGAGGATGTTTCAGTCGAGTATTTGGCTGCATTAAAGCTGAGTTTTTGCGTCAATTCATAACAATGGATGCAACCTGGGTCCATTACTTCACATCTGAGACGAAGGAACAATCAAAGCAGTGGATTAGAAGGGGAGAATCGGCTCCAAAGAGTGTGAAGACAGTTCCATCTGCAGGCAAGGTCATGGCGTCAGTTTTCTAAGACGCATGTTGGATAATTTTCATTGATTATCTCAATAAAGGAAAAATAGTTAATGGCGAATATTATAACTTGTTACAGCGTTTGAGTGATGAAATCGAGCAAAAATGGCAATTACATGTAGAGAAAGTAACAAATGTTCACTATATTATTTCTAATTTTGAATACTAAACATTTAGGAATTTTTCCGTAGTTATAGGGAAGGTAAGCCAAGGGTATATGTTATACACAAGAACATTGGTGAGATTTTTTCTCGACATTTTAGGGAAGGCTCTGCTTTAGAATCTTTGCCCACCAGCCGCGCATATGCAGGTCACAAATAAAACCACGAAATAGATTCATTGCTATTTTTACTTTCTCTACACGTACTATATACATAGTGTATAGAGGAAGTATTATATTCCACCCAAAAATTCGATACCGAGATTACACCAGAAATACATATTTTAAGACCCCCTGAACCCAAAAAAAAACATTTTTACAAAAAGGTCCGTGTGTGTGTGTGTGGGGGGGGGGGGACAGCATAGCTCAAAAATGAAAACTCCGTTAAAAACCAAACTTAGTATTTAGGTTTGATATCTGCCAAGGATGCCACACGAAGATTTTCAAGAAAATCCACCCACCAACAACTACCCTTTACATATAAACATTTTCGAAAATTTTGAATTTCTAAAAAATGGCTCTAACGATTTTGATTAAAATCCCGTATATTAAAGCTATTTACATCCCAAATAAAGTGTATATGTTGATTTTTCTGTGAATAACCTCTGAACTCTTTATTCTGGGTGAATTTTTCCGAATTTTTCATAATTGCTAAACCAGATAGAAAAACGTTCTGCACAAAAAATGTAGATCTCGTCAACACATACAGTTTATGACCTTTACGTTTTTGTTGTGGAGGTAACCGTTTTCGAGATATTCTTTGTTATTTGTTTCAATTGTGAAGTACTTTTCTCACACAGGAAGTGTCTGTTTTTCTTTTGTTCTACTCCTGGCCAAGCAAAGAAGTGATTTGCAATGACAATCGCATGACGATAGTTTTTAAAACATTTGACAATCACTTTAGCATAGTGCATTCCCTTATTCCCTTCTACTTATAAGGAACTAAGTAATAAAATTCTGCTAACACCTATCTTGATTAGATTGTGTACAAAGAAGAATAATCTTTTGTAGGAGCTTTGTAGAGCAGCTAGAGAAAGTCATGTGAGTGTAACACATCAGATTTTTCTGTAACCCACGGCGATCATTGACGCTGACAGAAGCAATAAAACGAAGGAGTTTAACGCCATGGATGGTTGGTGATAATAAGGCAAGAAAATGAACGCACATTTCCTGTGGCTTTTACCGCACGAGTGACTTCCTCGGAACCTGTTCTGTTAGTGGGTAGGAAAAGAAAAACACATTCCGCTAAGTAGGCCAAGTTTATTTACAGCAACTTCCAGCTGAGGTATTTATAATGTGATTTAACTTCGTAGGAACGTCATTTATCGGCAGGCTGTTTTTTACAGCTTTAGTACAGTAGACGTGTGTAATAGAGGACAGGGTAAACAACTATACACGTACTATGTGCACTGTGTATAGAAAAGAATTGTATTGCACCCAAAAATTCGATACCGAGATTTCACCGGAAATATGTGTTGTGGAATCACCTGAATACAAGAAAAGGCATTTTAGAAAAGGGTGTGTGCACCATAGCTCAAAAACGATGTGTTAAGCAACTTCCAAGGATGTGATACGAAAACAATCAAGAAAAGCCCCCCCCCCCCACAAACTACTGTTTACAAGGAAAATATTTGAAAGTTTTGTTTTCTCAAAAATACCTCTAACGATTTTGGTTAAAATACCGTATATTTAACATATTTACATTACAAATAAAATGTATATTTTGAATATTCTGGGAGTATCCTTTGAAGACCTAATTATTTGTATGAATTTTACTGAATGATGAAACTGTAAGAGGTATACATAAACTTGCTACACAAACATGTAGATCTCGTTAAAACACGCAAATTATGTAATTTACAGTTTTACTTTATCTACACGTATTATGTACATAGTGTATAGAGAAGGTATTGTAATGCACCCAAATATTCGATACCGAGATTTCACCGGAAATACATGTTTTGGGTGCCCCTGAATCCAAAAATAAGCATTTCTGAAAAAAAGGTCCGTATGTATTTGTGAGTGGGTGGACAACGTAGCTTAAAAACTGTTAAATACCAAACTTGGTAATTAAGTTTGGTATCTTGCAAGGATACGACACGAAGATTTTCAAGAAAATCCCCCTATCCCAACTACCCTTTACATGGAACTTTTTTTCGAAAATGTTGATTTTCTAAAAAATGCCTCTAACGATTTTGATTAAAATATCTTATATTAAAGATATTTACTTGACAAATAAAATGTATATCTTGAATTTTCTGGGAATACCTCTGAAGACTTACTTTATTCTGGATGAATTTTTAGCGGAATTTTGCATAACTGCTAAACCGTAAGAGATGGACAAAAACTTACCACACAAAAACTGAAGAGAACATTAAAACATACAATTTATGTCACATACATTTTTTTCTTGGAGTTGATCGTTTTTGAGATATCCCTGTTTTTGGTTTCAGCTTTTAAAAATTTCATCTTCTTATTCAGGAAGTTGTCAACTCCTGTCCACACAAACAAGGGGGCTTCAGTCACATAGCAACCAGCTTTAGACTATCACTTTAACCTATGTAACTCCCTTATTTCGCTTTTACTTACAAGGAAGCAAGTAATAAGACTATCTCTGCTCTCGATTATCATGAAGTAAATAGAAATATGTGATTTTTAACAATAAGTAGTAGAGATGTAGAGAAAGTCATGTGAATGGAGCACATCAGATTGTTTTATTCATTGGAATGAATTCAGAGTTTAGTGTGTGTGTGTATTATTAAATTAAGCATTTTTGCGTAAAATGAGTCTCAAAGGGTTCTAGGAGCCTAGGTGCAGGGTCCGAGAGCTCACATCATATGTAATTGTAGAGAGAGGGGGAAGGGAGGGAGAGAGAAGGAGATTTGTCAGCTGCACCTCGAGAACCAAAAGTAGGTGTAGGAATATTCCCTAGCTATAACAAAAGAATTACCGTTGCGCTTCACCTCGTTAGGAGGTGAACGACTCTCCACAGAGATGCGTTAACTGTAAATTAGATATGTTAACCACGTAAAAGTCATTATTATGCAGGAACTGCAGTTAATTGTTGTGCTCAAAGGCGTAACTAATGGCGCAACATGTCTCTCATGCAGCGAACCTCGGCAGATAAACTTCACAAATGCAACGGAAGACAAAAAATCTAAACTGGCTCACTCGCATGACTTTACGCATGAGAAGTGGCATATTTCCGTTATACTTTATAGTGACTGTAAAAATCTTATCTTATATCCACACTACTTTCTATATCCTTCATTTCACATAGCTTCTATAAACTACTCTTATGAACATTTTTTTCTAAGATCGAGCGTAATTGAGTAGTAAACGAGCTAATTTCAGATCGCAAGCTTGATTTTTACGTAATCCCCGCGCAAAGAAGTGCAGCAAGCATAAAGTAATTTTGTTCCAGCTTTACGCTCCCCAAAATCATTCACGATATTAGTGTGTAAACATCGGTTATAGCAGGCCATGACAAACTAATATTATTATTGTTATATGATGTATTTTGAGAAAATGGCAGATTTTTACTTTCTCTATATGCACTATGTACATAGTGTATAGAGAATGTATTGCACTCCACCAAAAAATTCGATACCGAGATTTCACCGGAAATATATGTTTTAGGGTCCCCCTTATCTATATATAAAAAAAAAAAAAAAAAAAAAAGCATTTTCGGAAAAAGGTCCGTGTATGTGTGTGTGTGTGCGTGCGTGTGTGTGTGTGTCCGTCCGTGTGTCTGTGAACACGATAACTCAAAAACGAAAAGTAGGTAAAATACCAAACTTGGTATTTAAGTTTAGTATCTTCCAGGGATGCGACACGAACATTTTGAAAAAAATCCCCCACCCCCAACTACCCTTTACATGGAACTTTTTTCGAAAATTTTGAGATTCTCAAAAATGGCTCTAACGATTTTGATTAAAATGTCGTATATTAAAGATATTTACCTGACAAATAAAATGTATATCTTGAATTTTCTGGGAATAGCCTCTGAAACGTAGTTTATTCTGGATGAATTTTACTGAATTTTGAATAACTGCTAAACCGTAAGAGATGGACAAAAACTTACTACACAAAAAATGTAGAGCACGTTAAAACACGCAATTTATGTTACATGCATTTTTTTCGTGGAGTTCGTAGTTTTTGTGACATTCCTTATTTTTGGTTTCTGCTATGAAAAATATACATTTTTATACAGGAATTTGTCAACTGCTGTCCAAACAAAGGAACTTCAGTGACATAGCAACCAGCTTTTGATTATCACTTTAGTCTATGGTAATCCCTTATTTCACCTCTACTTACAAGGAAGCAAGTAATATGGCTATTTCTACTAATGTTTTACTGATTAGCATGAAGCAAATAGAAGTATAAGCTTTTTAAGAATAATTTGTTGCAGGGATACAGAGAAAATCATGTGAATGGTACACAATCAGATTGTTGTAATTATTAGCTGCGAAAGAAGCAGAATAAAATTACTACTTGCCCTAACGCTGCGAAATAACGAACTATATAACCCTTGGTGAATGGTTCAAACTTAACCTCAAATTTATTTCATCTTTCGTTGCTTTTCTTTTAATATCAGAAAATTCTCGTAGAAAAAACATTGTATGATACGCGAGCGTTAAGTTTCCTTTTGATTCTGTTTAATATTCACGCTCGAATCAAAATAACTTTACTCTCTTACATCATAAATAGCTATTTTGCGCAAAAATAGCAAGTTACAACTTTAAGTACTATTAAAAAAAATCTGGCGTGATCCATTCACACAACTCTCTCTACCCTTTCTACAAGCAAACTATTCATGCAAAAGACTATTCTTTTATCTGCAGCATGCTAACTGAGACACACACTAGCAGAATTGGTTTTTATTTGCTGCTTCCTTGTAAATTGAAAGGAAACAAGGAAATGTACTAGTTAACGTGACACTCAAATCTTTTAAAAGCTGGTAGCCATGTGATTGTCATTGAAATTCGCTTCTCTGCATGGCTATGAGAAAAACAAAAGAAACACGGACGACTTCTTATTTTAGAAAGCATAAGGATATATTTCAAAACCGAAACCAATAACAGAGAATATCTCGTAATGGATATCTCCAAGCAAAAATGTATGAGACATAAGGTGTGTGTTTTGATGAGATCGACATGTTGTGTAGTGAGATTTTGGCGGTTTACCAGTTGTGCAAATTCCATTCAGCATGAAGAGAACTTCAGCAGCTATTCCCAGGAAATTCAAGATACATATTTTGTCAGGTAAATATGTCTTTAATTCACGGTATTTTAAATATTTAAAATCGTTATAACTATTTGAGGAAATCAAAACGTTTGAAATTTTTTTCCATATAAAGGATAGTTTGAAGTGGAGTTTTTTTCTTAAAAATCTTCCTGTCGCGTCCTTGGAATATACTGAGCTTAAATTCCGTTTTGATCTGTGCTCCCCTCGCCGACCCACCACCCCACACATATACACACAGACTTTTTACTTTCTCTACACATACTATGTACATAGTGTATAGAGAAGGTATTGCAATGCACCCAAAAATCGATACAGAAATTTCACCGGAAATACATGTTTTGGGTTCCACTGAATCCAAAAAAAAAAAGGCATTTTTGGAAAAAGACCCGTTTGTGTGTGTCTGTGGACAGCATAGCTCAAAAACGAAAAGACCGTTACATACCAAACTTGGTAATTAAGTTTGATATCTTCCAAGGATGCGACACGAAGATTTTCAAGAAAATCCCCCCCACCCAACTTCGCTTTACATGGAACTTTTTTCGAACATTTTTATTTTTACAAAAATGGCTTTAACGATTTTGATTAAAGTATCGCATATTAAAGATATTTACTCGACAAATAAAATGTATATCTTGAATTTTCTGGAAATACCCTTTGGAGGCTACTTTATTCTGGATGAATTCTGCGGAATTTTGCATAACTGCTAACTGTAAGAGATGGCAAAAACTTAGTACTCAGAAAATGTAGAGCACATTAAAACACACAATTTATGTTACATACATTTTTTTCGTGGAGTTGATCGTTTTTAAGATATTCCTGGTTGCAGAGATGTAGAGAAAGTCATGTGAATGGAACACAAGAGTTTTTCTAATTGTTTCATTTGGAGGGTCTCAAAACAGGTATTTCCGGTGAAATTTCGGTATAGAATTTTTGTGTTGAATACAATACCTTCTCTACCTTATATATACATTGTACATCGTGCTAGAGAGGGTCAAAGCGGTTGCTAGCACTTCCGGCTCACAGGAGCAGATAAACCTGAAGAAACAAATTGCTTGGTTTTCGGTAGATATATAATGATGAATCCAAGTCTCATCAGCGATGAGACGCAGAAACTTCTTCGGATTTCGCTTCCAAGTTGAAATCCGCAACTGCTTATTGTCTACATGAGCAATTGTGGCATCTATCGGGCTGAGACATTTTACTTTGTAACGAGAAGGTATTGTATTGCATCCAAAAATTCGATACCGAGATTCCCTGAATCCAAAAAAATTAGAAAAAGATCCATGTGTGTTTGTGAACAGCATAGCTCAAAAACGAAAAGACCGTTAAATACCAAATTTGGTATTTAAGCTTGATATCTTCCAAAAATGCCACACGAAGATTGTCAACAAAATCCCCGCCCCAAATTATCCTTTACATGGAAAAAGCTATGAAAAAAAATTTTTTTTTCAAAAATGGCTAACGATTTTGATTAAAATATCGCACATTAAAGCTATTGACATCACAAATAAAAAGTATATCTTGAATTTTCTGGGAATTGTTTCTGAATATTTGTTCATTCTGAATGCATTTTGCTGAAGTTTGCATTACTGGTAAACCATATGAAACAGACAAAAACGTATTACACAAAAATGTATGCCACGTGCCTTTTTCTGTTTTTTTAAGCCGTGGTGTAGCCTTTTTCAAGATATTCTTTTTTATTAGTTTTAGTTTTAAAATACTTTAAATTTTCTCATATGGAAACTTGTCAACTTCTGGCCACGCAAAGAAACTGATTCCAATCCCATAGCAACCACATTTTAAAAAAAACTGACTGTCAGTTTAGCCTAGTGTATTATCTTATTTCCCTTTTACTTATATGGAACTAATTAATAAGACCGTTTCTGCTAAAGTTTATCTCGATTGACCGTGGTTTGGTATTTCCCCAGGTTACGACACAAAGATCTTCAGGAAAATCCCCCCCCCCAAAAAAGCTATGATTTACATCGAAAAGTTTTCGAAAGTTTCAACTATGGATTTTCTCCAAAATGGCTCTAACAATTAAAATGCTATATATTAAAGATATTTGTATACAAAATTTATATCTTGATTTTGATGGGAATACTCTGATAAGTTTTACATAACTAGTAAACCGTAATAGACAAAAACTCCGTATGCAGAAAATGTAGATGTTATTAAAACAGACAATTTATGTAATTTTTAAACCATTTCAGAGGTACTCCTTTTTATTGCGTTTAAAGTTTCGAATACTTGGATTTTTCTCAAATGGGAACTGGTCATTCTCCTTTTTCATCCTGGTTATTGAAAGAAAAGGGAATTTGAATTGTATCACAAAGCTACCAGTTTTTAAAACATTCAACTACCACTTTAGTTTATCTCGATTACACTATCTCCGTGGTCAAGTGATCAGTGAACTGACTTCTCACCTGAAGGTCCCGGGTTCGATTCCCGTCTAGGGAGGGGTATTTTTCTTTAACCATAATTATTCCCTATCCCCCACAGGTTCTGGAAGTATGAATGTGAGAGTAAATGTGCGTGAGTTTGGAAATATAAAATTATTAATTTGAAGTTCTACACGTGCAGTAATACGAGTTTGTTTCACATGTCAAATTGAAGTGCCATTTGAAGTTAAAGGGGGCTATACAAATGAAGCAACAAAAATAAATAAAACAATTGCGTGTTATTTATGGCTCTTTAACTACTGTGGTTCTCAGCGTCCCATTCTAAAGGGTCGTGAAAGACCGCTTAATTTTGCTCAGAGGCCTCTCTATCAGGCTTGAGGTTCTTTTAAGTGCCGTAAATCTACGACACGGAATCAACGGCTTTACTTCCCTTCCGAAGGAAGCCACGCTAAAGATTTTTGCACCCGAAAAAATCCATCGTCCTCCGCCGGGTTTGAACCTGCGACCTTGGGTACATGAAGTTAGCATGGCGACAAGTAAAGAGAAGAATAGACTTTTGTAAGAATAGTTTGCTTCAGAATAAATAAAAGAAAGTCATGTGAATGAAGCAGATCAGATTTTTTTTTTTTTTTTCGTTAATATTTTAACTTTATCCAAATTCCAGCGGCGGACGCTGTGACAATGCTATAGGTATCTAGGACACCGATTTTTACTGGAGTCATGGATTATGATTGGATGGGGAAGGGGGGGTAGTATACCGTTGTAAATGTCGGTCACGGCTTTCTTTCCCTCTAAAAGTTCATTCACCTGTTGCTTGGAGTAGACGGTTTTAGTGTTGTGGTGACCAGCGCAGCAAGCAGACGCACAACATGGGCATGATATGGACTTTGATCACCACCGGCTTCGTGTACAGCATTGCCTTCGTGGTAGCCTTTCTCACGTTGGCCCGTCTGGGTATCTCTGTGGTCCTTCACCCCACTAGACTCTTCTGGGTGGCCAAACGTCGCAGCAAGGTTCCAGAATGCCTCACCGATCCCGCGTATGGAGTGCACGGATACATCCCTCTTGAGGTATGTGCAGTTCAAATCAGTTTGACAGTGTTTATGCAAATCTATACTAGACTGTCTCCGTGGTCGAGAGGTCAGCGAGCTCATTTCTCACCTGGAAGTCCTGGGATCGGTTCCCGACTGAGACAGGCAGAACGATTCCCTATCGCCCACAGAATCTGGAAGTATGTATGCGTGAATCTGTTTGAGGAAAATAATATATATGTATATATTTTGTTAGTGTTTAACGTTCTCTTTTACTACATATGACACTGATGATACATGAAACGAAGATGGAGCACCGGCGGAATACGATGGCGGGGGAAACTGGAAAACCCGGAGAAAACCCGCCCCTGCACCGCTTTGTCCATTAAATCCCACACGCTCTCGCTTGGGATCGAACCCGGGCCCTAGGTGAGAGGCGCGGCCCTATATTATTTGTTTGTGGAGTTAATAGTTACCAAGATATTCATTGTTATTGTCTTCAGTTTTAAATTATTAAACTTTTCGCAAACCATAGTCATCTTTCATTTCATACCTATTTTTTTTACTCCTAGCCTCTCAAAGAGAACCTAGTTTAATTGTTTCACATGGCGATACCTTTTAAAAGATTCCACTATCGCATAGTCTAGAGTGTATTCCCTTATTTCCCTTCTACTTACAAGGAAGGAAGTAATAAGACAATTTCTGCTGTTATCTCGGTTATCATGAAGTAAGAATAGTTGGTTTATAGAACAGGCAGAGAAAGTCTTGTGAATGGAACACAGATGTGTTCGGAAAAAAGAGCAAGTATACAGGATGATTCAAAAATACTTTTACAGCGTTTGGTAACAGGTTCCTTACATCAAATCAGAAAAAAATGTTCCTGTAAACACCTGTCCCAAAACCCTTCGTTTTCGATTTATTGAGGTTCAAAATGCTATTAATCAAACCATTTTAAAAAGCCATATTCTATTTTTGACGTTTTCAGTTTCTTAGGAGGTGTTTCACACAAACACCACTTATAGCAAATGATCCAAATGTCTTCCCCTATGTACCCGTCGAAGCATGAAATGTCAAACACTCCCAAGTCGGTGTATGATTTCGCAGTCTTCCATGACATAGATTAAGAGTTTCTTCATCCGGGATGTCTGCTGCATCAACCAATTGTTTAAGATATCCCCAAAAGATAAGAATCTAAGGGATTGAGTAACGGGGAACGTGCAGGCCAAGGAACTAGTTGTCCTCTACCTATCCATTTGTCATGATAGATACTCGTCAGTGCATCTCGAACAATGAGACTAAAATGTGCTAGAGCACCATGCATAAACTACAGAGTTATTTATATAGAACTGACACATTTCTTTCTTTAATTATTCCGTTGGAAATTCATTCAATGACCCAATTTTAGCACCAAATTAAGCAGAATGTTCTGGAATTTCGATTCGTTGTCGCTAGATGCGCAAATGTTTGTTTTATTCCTAATTGCATTGTTGACAGCTATGTCGACATTTTGTTATTGTAGTGAAAGTGAAAATGCTCTACGATGCAGAGCTGAGTCAAGGATATTTTTAGCAAGATGTCATATATATATATATATATAAAGTATGTGATATAAACTGTATGTTTCTGTATGTTTTGTGTAGGTAATGTTTTTTTTCTTTCTTTTTGTTTCCTCCCCCTATCTCTTACGGTTTACCAGTTAGCTACTCAAAAGTCAACCAATACGAAGAGGTATTCAAGGATTCCCAGAAAATGCATAGTAATTATACATTTAGTTTGTCATGAAAATATGTTGAACATGTGGTATTTTAATCAAAATCGTTACAGCCATTTTTGGAATTTAAAAATTTTCGAAGAATGTACCATGTAAAGGGTAGTTGGGATGGGAGGATTTTCTTGAACATCTTCATGTCGAATCCTTGGAGTACAGTGAACTTAAATACCAAGTTTGGTATTTAACGGACTTTTCGGTTTAAAGCTGTGCTACCCACCCGCACAGAGGGACATGTTTCTAAAAATGCTTTGCTTTGAGAATGCTTTGTTTTGAGACCCCTGAATAAAAATGGTGGGTATAGTTCAATATTTAGAGAAGTAGATAGATTTTGATTTTAACTAATTAAATCGAATAAATTAATTAATGTATCCAGAACAAAAAAGATACATTTGAATGAAATGCATAAATTTCCTTCTTTTTTACCGGCAATGTCTGTACAAAGGATTGAAGCTCCAGATCTAATAATTAAGAATATTACTTTTATTAATTCGGTATCCCCATAATCATTAGACTAGTATGCTGTTGCTGATGATGATGATTACACAGATATTGCGAAATTTCTAAGGTTTATAAATAGAGACACTATTGCAGGCACCCCCCAGCACTCCTCTGTTCACTATTGATAGAAGGTGTAAACCGTAATGATGGTGGGATTGGTGATCTGCAAATTCCAAATATAAATGCAGCGATGCAAGATCTAACGTCTCATAATACGTTTCTCTACCTAGCTCAAGAAACTATTCTTAGAAATGCTTATTCTTCTATCTACTCCATGCTAATGAAGACAAAAATTAACAGAAATAGTCTTATTACTTATTTCTTTGTAGGTACAATAGCAACTTACTAAAAAAAATGGCTTTAATGATTGTTATTAAAATGCCACATATTTAAAATAATTGTATAATAAATAAAATGTATATCTTTCTGGGAACAGCCTCTGAAGACCTCTTCCTTTTGTATAACTGGTAAACCGTAAACTTACTAGACTAAAAATGTGTATCACGTAAAAGATGTAATTTATGTCATACCTAACATTTTTGTAGAGTTAACCGTTTTTGAGATATTCCGAGTTGCTGGTTTCAGTTTTAAGCTACTTAGTCATTTCTTAAACGGGAATTCATATTTCTTTTCGTCTCTTTTGTTTACTCCTAACAAGCAAAGAGAACCGAATTTAAGTTCTTTCACATATCGACCAACTTTTAAAATACTTGACTATCACTTTAGCCTGTGGATTTTCATATTTCAATTCTACTTACAAAGAAACAAGTATTAAGGCAATTCTGTAAAATGTATATTAATTAACATGCTATATATTAAAGAATAATCTTTTGTAAGAAAAGTTTGTGGTACACCTAGAAAAATTCATGTGAATGGAACACATAATATTTTTGTCTAGTAAGATTTATTTATATAGTTTACCAATCAAGCAAAAGTCATTCAAATTAGGACTTCAAAGGTTATTCACAGAAAATACAAGATATACACTTTATTTGCCATGTACATATGATAAAATATACTATGTCATTTTAACAAATTTGTTACAGCCATTTTTGAGATAACTGAAAATTTCGAAAGATCTTCCATATAAAGGGTAGTTTCGGATGGGGGATATTCTTCTGAAAATCTTCGTGTCGCCTCCATGGAAGATACCAAACATATATACCAAGTTTGGTACTTGATCAACTTTTTGTTACTTTCTCTAGCCCCGTATGTACAATGTACATAGGGATAGAGACGTATTGCATTCCACCCAAAAATTCGATGTCGAGATTTCACCGGAAATGCATGTTTTAGGACCCCTTGAAAACAAAAAAAGCATTTCCAGAAAAAGGTCCGTGTGTGTCTGTGAACACGATAACTCAAAAGCGAAAACTTGCTAAAATACCAAACTTGGAATTTAAGTTCAGTATTTTCCAGGGTTACGACACGAATATTTTGAAAAAACTCCCCCGACCCCAAATTACCCTTTACATGGAACTTTTTTCGAAAATTTTGATTTGCTTAAAAATGGCTCTAACGATTTTGATTAAAATATCGTATATTAAAGATATTTACCTGACAAATAAAATGTATATCTTGAATTTTCTGGTAATAGCTTCTGAAGACCTGTTTATTCTGGATGAATTTTGCTTATTTTGGCATAACTAATAAACCGTAAGAGATAGACAAAAGCTTACTATACAAAAAATGTAGGTCTTGTTAAAATACATAATTTACGTCATATGCATTTTTCGTGGGGCTTACCGTTTTCGAGGTATTCATTGTTATTGGTTTCAGTTGTGAAGTACTTATACTTTTCTCAGACCGGAGTGTCCGTTTTTCTTTTGTTCTACTCCTGGCCAAGAAAAGAAGCGATTTGTAATAACAATCGCATAACGACACCTTTTAAAACATTTGACTATCGGTTTAGCCTAGTGCATTCCCTTATTTTCTTCGTACTTATAAGGAACTAAGTAATAAGAACATTGTGTTAATGAGTACCTCGATTAACAAGGTGCAGAAAGAAGAATAATCTTATATAAGAAGTTTGTAGAACGGCTAGAGAAAGTCATGTGAGTGTAACACCAGATTTTTTTTTTTTTATCTATGTTATTCTGACACACGCATGCACACGTCTCTGAAAATGTGATGTTCTCCATAGATGACTTTCGCTGTAACTTCTGCAGATAAAGTATTCTTATAAAGCATTACTCTTTTATCTGCATTATGCTAATCAAGATATACGTCACCATAAATTGTCTTATTATTTTCTTCCTATAAGTAAAAGAGAAATAAGGAAATGCACTACACTAAATCAACTGTCAAATGTTTTAAAAGCTGTTGCTATGCCTTTGACTTTGAAATTAGATTATCTTTACTGACCAGGAGTAAAACGAAAGAAAAACTGATGACTATTTCCTGATTGAGAATATTATATGCATTTTAAAATTGAAACCAGTAACAACGAATATCTCAGAAATGGTTAACACAACAACAAATGCATGCGACATACATTTTGTGTTTTAACGAGCTCTACATTTTTTAAGTAGTAAGTTTCTGTCTATCTCTCACGGCTTACCAGTTATGCAAAAGTCATACAGAATGAATTCAGAGGCTATTCCCAGGAAATTAAATATATACATTTCATTTGTAATAAAAATGTTTTAATATACGCTATTTTAAACAAAATCGTTGAGTCATTTTTAAGAAAACCAAAATTTCCGAAAAAAAGTACATGAAAAAGTAGCTGGGATGGAATAATTTTCCTTAAAATCTTCGCTTCGCATCCTTGCTAATACTAAACTTAAATACCAAGTTTGGTATTCAACGACTTTTCGTTTTTGAGTTATTTATCCACACACACGCACCCGGAGACCATTTTTAAAAAAAAATGGCTTTTGGGGGGGGGGGGATTTCGGAGTCTCAAAATATGTATTTCCATCGAAATATTGGTATCGAATTTTTGGGTGGAATGCAATACCTTCTCTACCTATGTAGCATTCTTACGTGGAGAAGGTAAAACGTCAATTGAGAAGTGTCCGTTTTTACGAGGGACGTTCAATAAATCCTTATAAAAAGATAGAAACACAAATTATGTTTCGTAAATTTTTTTCAACATAATCTCCTTTTAGCTCGATACACTTTTCCCAGTGTTTCTGCAACTGTTTTAAGTCATCCAAAAAGTAGGCTTTCCGAAGATCCTCAAAATAGGTATCTGTTTGGAAGCTGACCTCTTCGTTAGACGTGAATCGTTTTCCGCCGAGTCACTTTTTCGAGTTTGTAAATAAAAAAAAAAAAAAATCACTGAAGACCAAATATGTTAAATGTGGTGGATGCTGTAATTCGAACCTTAATAATACAATTTTCGCCATCGAAACTGCGCAGGTGTGCAACCTTGCATTCTCTTGATGGAAGAGAATCTTTTTCTTTGTCAGATGAGGGTGTTTTTTCTTGATTTCTCCGTTCAACCGGTGCAGTAACGATGCATAATACTCTCCATTTATCGTTCTTCCTTTCTGGATGTAATCAATGAAGATGATTCCGGGTGCATCCCAAAAAATCCAGGTCATCGCCTTGTCTGCAGATTTTACACTTTTGCCTTCTTCGGAGCCGGTTTGCCTTTAAAAACCCACTATTCCGATTATACTTTTGTCTCTAGAGTGTAGTAGTTATCTATGTTTCATATAGCGTTATGTATCGACACAGAAACTCGTCAGGTTGCGACGGAAGCTTCCCAAACCAGCTTCCGAATCGATCACACGATTGCGTTTATTCTCCATTGAGAGCAAACACGGCACCCATCTTGCCGAGACCTTTGTTAGACCTAGTTTTTGGTGCAAAATTGAGAACATGCTTGTGACATGCCTGTGGCCTCTACTATTTCACGAACTTAGATTCGTCGAGCACTCAAAGCCATATCTTGGATTTTGTCAAAAATTTCTGAGGAAGTATTTCTACTGGACGTCCGGAACGATGTTCATCATTTGTGGATGTACAGCCACGTTTAAATTCATTTATCCAATTGTAAATTGTTGCAAACGCAGGAGCAGATATGCCATGAACTTAATCCAATTCGGCTTTTATATCTTCGGTGTTAAGCCTTTTATATAGAAGTGCTTAATCACCGCTCGAATCTTTTTCTTTTTTTTTTCCTGCGTCTTTCTAAATAAGCACAAGATTGTTGATTCAATCGCCTATTGCAACGAAACCACGTGATGAATATAGCTGAAACTTAAACTGTCATCTAGTAAGAGACGACGGTTACTAAATACTAACATTTTTCGATGCTACGAACGTAATTTCTTGGATTTTCTAAGGACTTATTGAACGCCACTAGTAACTCAGAAAATACGGTCACATTAAACAAATGGACTCCATTCTGAATGTCTCTCGGCAGCAAGTTACATTAAAGTTCAGTTCCACGTGTAAACCGGCTCGCGTGTTCTGGTTTATGAGGTTTCATCTGGCAAGAATTTCAAGAAAGAGAAGAACATATTCTCTACGTCTCTTTCACACGCAGGACTTATTTTGGGGGGATGACGGTAGTTGGGAAATCCTTCTCATGGCATTCGGTCACATTTGGCAACCCTTCATTCTCTCTTTTCTGCATCGTGAAATGCCGCCAATGCAACACACGTGCAGTTAATATATGATTAGATGTCAAGTTCTATTCCATAAAATTGTTAAAATAAATGCTACATGTAGTAAATAGAGGAAGTGTTTAATTTCACCACCCAAAAATTCAATGTCAAGATTTCACCGGAAATATATGTTTTGAGACCACCTGAATCAGCATATAAGAAAAATGTCCATGTGTGTGTGTCTGTGTGTCTTTGGGCTGCATAGCTCAAAAACGAAAAGACCGTTAAATACCAAACTTGGTATTTCATTTCAGTATCTTCCAAGGATGCGACACGAAGATTTTCAAGAAAATCCCCCGCCCCCAACGACCCTTCACATGGAAAAATTTTTGAAAATTTTGATTTTCTAAAACAACTCTAACAATTTTGATTAAAATATAATATATTAAAGATATACAATACTTGACAAGTAATATATATATCTTGAATTTTCTGGGAATATCCTATGAAGACAACTTTATTCTGGATGAATTTTACGGAATTTTGTGTAACTAGTAAACCGTAAGAGATAGACAAAAACTTACCACACAAAAAATGTAGAGCACAGTAAAACACACAATTTATGTTATGTACAATTTTTCGTGGAGTTGGTCGTTTTTTTAGATATTCCTTGTTTTTTGTTTCAGCCTTAAAAAACATACTTTTCTCATACAGGAATTTGTCAATTCCTGTCCATACAAGCAAAGAAACATCAGTCACAGAGCAACCAGCTTTTGCTATCAGTATAACTTATGTTACTCCCTTATTTCGCTTCTACTTACAGGGAAGCAAGTAATAAGACTATTTCTGCTAATTTTTTTTTTTTTTTTTTTACTTAGCATGAAATAAATAGAAGCATAAACTTTTTTAACAAAAATTTGTTGCAGAGATATAGAGAAAGTCATGTGAATGGATTACATCAGATTTTTTTTCCTTGTCGTGCTAGTCGATATAAACACTAGCAGAAACGGTCTTATTACTTAGTTCCTTATTAATAGAAGGGAAATAAGGGACCAAACCGACAGTCACATGTCTTAAAATGTGGCTGATATAGGATTGAAAAGCGTTTCTTTGCGTGGCCAGAAGTTGACAAGTTCCGTATGAGAAAAGTATAAGTATTTTAAAACTGAAACCAATAACAAGATATATTTCGAAAGCGGCCAGCTCCACATAAAATATCTGATGTGTTCCATTCACATAACGTTCTCTAGCTGTTTCACAAGCAAATTAATCTTACAAAAGATTATTCTTTTATCTACGAGATGCTTAACTAGATCAACACTATCAGAATTGATTTAATTACTTGTTTGTTTGTTTTTTAAGTAAGAGGGAAATAGGAAATAAACTAGGTCATAAACAGTACGTTTTAACGATATCTACAATTTTATGTAGTGAGTCTCTCTCTCTCTCTCTCTCTCTCTCTCTCTCTCTCTCTCTCTCTCTCTCTCTCTCTCTCTCTCTCTCTCTCTCTCTGTCGAAAATTAATCCTGCGGTCTTCACTGCTCCGTTTATATAATTGTCGATGACGCAGGTACTTTGATGCAATGTGCCGTCGCCCGCATACGTGTTCACCCTCGCAGATGTGACAATGCTAGTGCACTAGGGTAGGAAGTCGAACGCGCACGTGCAACAATAAATAGTTATATTGCACCTTTCTTGTGCTTTTTTTTTTAAGACAAATGCTCACCAAATTCCCTCTACAGTTATTTGTACATAAAACTGGAATATATAATTTTAGTTAATGTTGATAAGCTTTCTTAGTGACAATTGTTTTCTACAGGGTGTGAAACTTCATTATGTTGAGAAAGGTGACAGAAATAAGCCTCTTATGCTGTTCCTTCATGGCTTCCCAGAATTCTGGTACTCCTGGAGACATCAAATCAAAGAATTTTCCAAGGACTACTGGTATGTAAAATAGACCTGATTATTTTATAGAAATGAATTTACTATATTTTTAAGTTAATATAGTAATGGAAACAACTGGGTTAAAACCTTATATTTTGTATAGGTTAATTCAAATTGATGCATTACCAAGATTTGAACCATAGGTCTCCTGGTCTTCGTCCAATTTCTCTAACCACTGAGCTACCATTGCAATATGCTGACACGCCATTAAATTCCCCAACGGACTCGCATTGTTCCTAGGAGGCCTCAAATCATTTTGAGATGGCACATCCTAATGGCGACTTAAAATGTTGTAAACTAAATCTCATCTTAAATGTAGTAACTAAATATTTTTCGTTTCTTCAAAACTGATTACAAAGTCTTACGCTAGGTGTACTGAAGTAATTTAAATTGTGGAAGGCACAAAACAACAAAGAAGGCATGAAATAGGTGAACTTTTTTAAGTTAGATCAAATCCAAATTCAACATATTTGCTTAATAACTTAACTCCATGGCACGACAGCTCACGGGGAACCTTGGCCTGCCGCCCGGCCGCTGCGTCCCCCATCTCGGTCCACTACAGACGTCATGGATGGGGTGCAGTATTGGAGGGTGAGACGTGGTCAGCGCCTCGAGTCCCCCCGGCCGGTTAATGCGGTCCTCATGACCTGGAGCCGCTACTTCTCCATCAAGTAGCTCCTCAATTGGCCCCCCAGGGACCTTACGAGGCTGAGTGTAGCCCGGGCCAGGTCTCCCAGCGGGGGAAAAATCCCCGGTACTGGGGATCGAACCCAGGTCTCCCGCTTGGTAAGCAGCTGCGCTACCACCGCGCTAAGGAGACGACCATTTGCTTAATAAAGAGGCACAATATTAACACTTTTAAATACAGAGTATTAATTACCCCACTGGTAAAACTCACGACAGCAATAGTTTTGAATAATAAATGCTTGCATTGCCATTAGCTGTTTTCCCCATTAATAAAATTCTTTAGTTGCAAGGGAGGTAAATTTAGCCAATTTAAATGCATGATGCATAAGAACGGTAAAAAAAAAAAAAAAATAATGTGCCTGCACCAGACTTACGCAAGACGACCAGCCCTAAGCTGCTGTCCTAGACGTTGACCCGTAACTTCCTCCTGGAAGACTGAAGTGAATGCCCACGCTTCACATAGCTCTTGCTCGTCTTCGCTAGGTGTCTGGGTATGTGCAACTGGCAACTGACTCCGTCCAATTCCAAGGATAAGGTTTTCATAGAGCTGCTCCATGGAGATCGGAATAGCACTAGCGCTACGGCTGGGATTTGGCTGTACTGACGGTGGATTCGGAGAACTTGGATTGTAGTCGTTACAAATCTAAGTCTTTATTCTTCAATACATATGACTGTCGTCTTGTAGAGCAATTCTTCCTCGTCGCTTCGACATGTAGACAGTTGACTCTTCTCTCACACAACAGCACTCTAAGAATTTGCAGTCGAAACTGGCTCACTGGGGCTCGTTCTCCCACTTTTGTACTGTCAATGACGTGGCAAGACATTTCCAAATCTTTCTACCACTTGTCCACTGCATCCAGCTATAACATCCCAAGGCTTTCAGATACTGCCACCACTCTACATGTGTTAAATTCTCGTTAGACAATGACACTAATAGGTGCAGACGACACGCATGCAGCAATTGCTATAAGATTGAAAGCATGCTGCTCACACACGAGTGCCAATTACAGGCCAAGCTATGTAGTTTAATCATCTATTAGATCAATCAGTGTTAACCTTGCCTGAATTATTTTTCCGCATATACCGTTCATCCTCTAATTTTCAAACTGATATTTATATCCCTTGGCACAATAACTGAAGCGACTTGAATAGCTGTGATCGTTAGTGCGATACGAAGTGGACTGGCCATTCCATCGCGAGTTCGAATCCCAGCGACTGCAGTCAAATGTTCCTGTGGTAAAGGATGGGGAGGGCCCAAGTAAAATAACTGGTGTGATAGCACGCTTGGATACTTGCATTCCTGGGATAACTGCAGCATCGAGAATCCCATTGCCCATGGCTCAGCTTGACCGAGGCAAATAAGATTATCAACACGATATCATCACAGGAAACAAAGAAAGATAAAAGAAGTAATGGTTCTTATATGTAGTGAAACATTAGGCACTATGATAGCTCACAATGTAAAAATAATATTACACCCTTCAGAAGCTATAAACACAAAGTGAAACGTTTATTATTTAACACAATTTTTATTCAGTTGAATTTGTAAACACACTTTAATACTTTTGATCTTATGTTGATTATATTTTAACTGTATATTGCAATTAATTGCACATATTTATTTCTGATAGTAGCAGAAACTCTTATAACCCTACAGTTGACAATAAATCTAATATAATATTTCATGTGTTAATAAATGCTTCATTTTGTTCTTAGGTGTGTGGCTGTTGATATGCGTGGATATGGTGATTCTGACAAACCAGCAGAACTGGAGAGCTATAAAATGAAACTCCTTGTTAATGATGTTAAGGAAATTGTTGAAGCATTAGGTAATTCTATACTTTATTTCCATACTGTTTTCGTAGTATGATTACAATTTGAAATTAAAGGTCAATTGATAAAATCAAAATTGACTATACTTATACCATTATACTTTTAGTTTTTTGAAGTTGCAGTCCAATAAAAGTGTACAAGGCGAAGTCTATACATGTTTCAAAAGAACAGACAAATAAGTTTAATTTGATGTATTAATGCTGATATCTTAAATTCAATTCCTTCCTAAAGAAACATCATGTCACATAGATATAAAATTTGTATAATAAGAGAATCTAAGCTAAGAAATCTTGTTTTAAGCAGAGGTGGAGTTTTACTTTTTATATGTTAGCTATGTATTATGTGTGACTTAATAAGTTTTTACCATTTGTTCTTCTGTCTCTGTTCACCCTCCTTGTATTTAAGGCTTACAAGCCAGCACCTGGGGTCCACCTGTTGAGGAACAGAAGTTCTGCACCAGACAGACTAGCCAGGATGAAAGAGGCTCTGGACCTCCAATTTGGGGAACTTGCTCCCAAAAGTGAGGGCTATGCTGAGTGTTCGCATAATAGAAGGATAGTTGTTTCAACTGACTGTTGACATCATCTACAAGCAGGATCCTCTTGTTGAGGTGCCATTTAAGGCATGCTGTTGCAAGTCAACTTGTCTGAGTCAGAGTACAAGCATGCAGCATCATAACTATGTCACTGGGAATAGTTCATACCACAATATTTGTGTCTGGCTGCTTCATTTCCAACACTTGATTCAGTCTTGTAGCTTGCCGTCTGGGACCACTTCTGAAAGCATCCATGCCATCAGCTTGTGGCACTGCAGATAACTGCTCTTCGTATGCAGCAACAGCTTCTTCAGGGCTGAAAATCAGTGATCTTGAAGCCGGTTCTTCACCGCAGGAACAGGAAGAATTCATATTATGCTAGATTGGGACTATTAGATGGATGAGTGATTAGTTTTGCCTCAGTTCCTTACAGAAATTGCATTATTGCATCAACAGTGTGAACTGATGCATTATCATGATGCAACAAAATGCCCTTTAGTCCTGTCTTTGGATGCTTTGCTGGGATCCTTTAAACACTTTTAGAAGGTAAACTTCTGTGTACTATTTTGCAGTAACTGTTTTCTGATTTTTTAGCACAACTGTTGCCAAGAGACTACTTATGGAGAAGAAAGAAGCAACCATTTTCTTTCCAGCATTCCTTGCTCTCTTGACCTTGACAGTGGTTGGTCATCTGTAATAATAATGGCCTGTTATTTATGGACGCTCTTTAACTGCTTTGGTTCTCAGCGTCCCATTCTATATTGGGCGTGAAAGATCGCTTAATTTTGCTCAGAGGCCTCTCTTATCAGGCTTGAGCTTCTTTTACGTGCCGTAAATCTACGATTTTTACGCCCGAAAAAATCCATCGTCCTCCGCCGGGTTTGAACCCACGACCTTGGGTATATGAAGTTAGCATGGTAACCATTACACCACGGAGGGCGACTTTGGTCATCTGTGAACACCCAAATGGAGAACTCACATTTTTTTTTCAGGGGCAAAATGATACATCTATGTTTCATCACCTGTAACGATATCTGAAAAACAGTGACACTTTCCACCGTTAAATCTTTACAGCATTTCTTAGGAAAATTCCACTACCCTATGGAGCTTCTGTGCTTCAGATAAATAATTATTCTTCTTCATCTTGAAGAAACTATTTTACATGAAAGTGTTCTTGAAGGATAGTTGAAACACACTGCAAACTAATGATTAATGTGCACTAAATGTCCTTTTAGGTTAGTCTTGGATGTTCCCTAATCATTATTTCCACAGTGGTGATATTTTTCTCTGTCATTACTGTTGTTTGTCTGCTACTCTTTTGTTCATCTTTAGTAGGTTGCCAACCCTCTTGATTTCTCCAAACCAGCACAACTTAGTGGCATCTGGTGGCGAATAGTCCCCGAAAAGCCTTCCTCAAAATGCTCAAGTGACTGTTTCATTTAGGCCACATTTGAAATCATACAAGATCTTTGCATGAAAATGCCTTCTCTGAGTCTCCATTGCACTTACAAGAACGTTCACACTTTCCAGACTTCAAACATAAAATTAGGGAAAATGAATGATGCAAGGCTACCATTATTTGTTTATTTGATTGATTTATTTATTTTATTTATTTACATAGAATGTCCCAATGAGCGTATTGCTCTAGGTAGGGACTGCCCTTTATTGAGACGGTAAGCAAAATACAAAGAACTAAATAAACACATTAACACATAAAAAGGAGTGTAAAAGTATAAATGTTATAAATAAATATATATATATACATACACACACAGAGGCCATTTCAAAACGGCACCAAACAAGATAGTAGTCGATTAGCTTACGCTTTGACTTGTCCAAAACTTGATGTTGCAACTTTCAAACTCTTCTATTTAAAGTTTTATGTGTGTTTAAAAATCTCACACATTTAGGATTAGGCACCAAAGGAACAAAGGTTGTCATACGCCACACCACATGCTACGTTTTCCATTACTAAAGTGATCTGTGCCACGCCGGCATGTCTATCAAACCACACCTACACCAACCGGCATCTCTCTTGGAGTGGGCCAGGCACGTGCCATCTGGTTATGTAGACTGGTGATTTTATGGCAGTTTTTGTATGTGCCGAATTTAGAGCTGAAAATTATATTCATGTATGACATATGGTATGACCAACAAGATCCACATCTTCGTTTGATGTCGTTTTGAAACACTCTGTATATAATTTTTTTAACCTAATTTGTGTAGGTGTATGATTAAACTTAATGCAATATTTAAAAAACAACATAGAGATTTTCTGTTGTAGAATTTTTAGGAATTACGGTATTGCTCAAGTAAAAGTTTGTTTTTAAATTGGGATAAGTTAAGCAGTTCTTTGATGTTAAGAGGGACACATATGTTTTGGTGGCAGTATGTAATATAATTCTTATTCATATTTGGTAGAGTTAACTGATTCTATGGATATGTGATTGGCTGATCTTGTTTTGTAGGAGTGAATATGTTTTCTGTGCTTGATTACCTTGGTATATAGAAGGTTATTTTCAATTTTGTACATGAATAAAGATTCATTGTATTTACAGAGATAGGAAAATGGCATTAAGTCAGTTGTGTCAGCACAACAATGCCTTGCCCATGGGTGGCCAATGGTCCATGTCTGAATAGTTATCCAGTGACCCTCATACTGTGATATATTTACAGAATGTCACAAATATTAATGTTATATTAAAGTGCAGCCTGCAATCATGCCTATGGTTTCTAATGTGGCTAGGGGCGGTTAAGGGGTAGTGCCGTTGTGCTGTGGCATCATTATTAAACAAAAAAAGAAGTGCAAACATATTGTGATTATTGATTAAACATTATTCCTACACTCATGTTCTAGTTGTCTCATTTGAACAGCACGTTAAGCACTGAAGTTTTATGAAGCTTGCTTGCTTGCGGATGCACAATCTCCGTTCCATCCGCCAGTACCTTCCAGGCGACAATGAAGGTTGTGCACTGTTCGCACCTAAATCCTCCTGTAAATGCAGTGTTACCATCTTACTGCAAGTTGATGCCAATGCATTTTGAAGCTTAGTTAAATCTAGTGCAGAAATAGACACCAATATATCCTTATAAATAAACACACACGTTTTGAATATAATAATGCTATTAGGTTTTAAAATTATGGAGCATTATTTCAATATTTGTTTTTAGTTTTAAATATTAGTGATTTTTAAAATCACAAGTGCAAGAGCATGCATATACATGTATATAGCATGATTTTCTGAGTAGTTGTTGCTTTTAATTACTAATGCACATCTAGGAATTGTTGGCAGTAGATCACTAAATTGCAATTAGTCTTTCCATTTTTGTTTCAGTTTTGTTGAATCATACACAAGTGCCTCTTATAATAATAGACATAGGAATTAATAGACATGGGCTTGCTCTGATCTTTTGTCTACAACTTTAAATACAAAAGCACTGTTGCATTTTATGTTTTCCACTTTTTTTATTAATACAACACATTATGGAAATATACTGGTTATTCACAAAATTACGCATCAGATTGGTGATACTATAAGGATAGACTTGAAGAGTTTTATTATAACAATATTTTCTTGGCACCACCAGCAGCACGTCTCAGTGGCCGCCTCCAGCTCTTAAAAGTTGGAAACTGCTGTTCTAGCATCTCCTTATCCTCTCCCAAGTGCTATGTACTTAAAACAGCAAATATCTCTGTCTGAAATACTGTGGTTTAACCATCCAAGCTATGTGAAACCTTGGTGCCCGAGGAAGGAACCTATCCACAATACAAACTCAGGCCAGTCAAAACAGACTTGATTATGAAACCAAAATGTTTTTAATAATTCTGTTCATTAGTCAATAATTAAAAGGAGTACTAGTGCAATGTTCAGCTCTAAACTAATAGAAATAATTGTATAAGTAGAGTCAGACTGAAAAACTCAATGACATTGCTGGGATTTGAACCATGGATCTCCTGATGTCTAGCCAGTTGCTCTACCACTGAGCTACCATGGCAACATGCCCGCAGAGAATTAATATACTATACTCTGAATCCCAGGACTTAAAGTACTTACAACCTTGTAAGTCATCATTGGGGTATGTCATCTCAAAATAATTTGAGATCACCTTGTGGTTTACTGGGAAGCATGCAAGTCAGTTGAGAAATTTAATGCCATGTCAGCATGTTACCTGGTAGCTCAGTAGTAGAGCAACCGGCTAGAGACTGGGAGATCCATGTTTCAAATTCCGACAATGGCATTGAATTTTTCAGTTAGACTCTACCTAGCCAACTCCCGTCCTACACACGGCTTGTGTGAAAAAACAATTAAATCAACACTAATTGAAATAATATTTGTTAGTTTGCAATCATGGTTACTAAATGCTGTTTCAATAATTTATTCTATAGGTGTTTTCTCTCTTTGGAATTCATTTAACCAAATAGAAACATATATTCTTCAGTTTAACATAGCTATCTGATTTAAAAGTTTAGTTTCTTGTCAAATAATTGCTCATAAAACATCTTGTGCTACTTGTAAATTACCTTATACAGGATAAGTAAAAAGTATGCAACAATGCTTGTAACTTTGTTGTTATAGTTTTATAAAGTGATCTTTTTTTAGAAAAGCTGTAAGATATCAACAGGTTGTGAATAGGGCGTGACTTTTTTTTTTTAATGGCAATTTTATTTTTGGTCCTCAGGTCTCAGAACATACAGGTAGATGCTTTCTTGAATTGTAATTTAAATTTATTAGGACATATTACATCACATGAAATTTAAACCATTAAAACACGTTCATAACAAAATTAGTGGTGCTGTGTTGTCACACGTGATGAATTCACTTCAAAAGGGATTCCAAATTGGCCTCCATTTACTGCCAAACAGTGCCAAAGTGTCTTTGAAATTAGTTAATATGTTCGCCTGATTAGATGCAATTCTTCGCTTTAACTCTTCAAGATCTCTTGGTCAGTCCTTGTAAACCCTCTGCTTCAAATATCCCCACAAGAAAAAGTATAAGGGGTTCGGGGCAGGAGATCTTGGCTATATTATTATCTGTAACTCGTTTTGGCCTGCTAGACTTTGCTTTATTTTTAACACTTCCAATTTCATTGAATTTTTTTCAAAATTTTGCTTACCGTAGAATGAGTAATCCTTTCATTAAACAAGGCATAAACCTATTCTTGGGATCTCCTCCTATCACCATATCTGATCATCATTAGTATTTCAATTTGTTGTCTTTCTGTAAGTTGTAGCATGAACTAATTACTTTAAGAAAGATTTTGCAATGAAGTAAGTATTGCTGTCCTCATTAGCTTAGCTTTTGTTCAATTCAAAGCCACATATTGAAGTAGCCTACTGTATTGTTTAGTTCAAAACCCACTCAATTTGAAGTAATATAAAAAATATCACTTCATAGAGTTGCAACAGCAGGGTTACAGGTATTGCTCCATACTTTTTACTCACCCGTATACAATTTTATACAAAGCATGAATTTTATAAAGCACTACCTTATTTCTTTGTTCTTGCTCTTGCACATTAGATAAACAAAAGTTCATCCTGGTGGCACATGATATTGGAGGTACTATTGCTTGGAATTTTGTAATGACTTATCCTGAAATGCTGGAGCGATACATAATACTGGATGCTCCTTACACACCAACTTTAGTGGGCGTTATGGCATACAATTTTTGGCAGCTTTTGATGTCATGGTATGTATTTTAAGATTTTCCATTTATTATAAGAGATTTACACTCAAAATTATTAGAAAGTCATGTTTCATAAAGAAAAATGACTAAAGAAGATTTCTGAAGTGTAATTTTATGACATTATAAATCATCATTGCCTAAGCAATGTGAAGATTGGCTTAGTAATGTATTTTGCCACTTAGCTCTTTCTGATGCAACAATTTATAATTGGTACAGCAAATTCAAAAGAGAGCAGTTTTTCTTAGTGAATTTCATGAACATTTTTTGTTTTAAAAAATTATATTAATTTTGTCTCGCCAATAAAATTATAATTTTACATAGGGTCATTAAATTATAAGATAACCCCTCTTGCAGCTTCTCCCTACTGCACAAGAGAACCGAGAATTGCTGGCAGAGATGTATTAAAGTCTTCACCTTATAGTAAATGCTGGAAATGCATTGACCAATGTTGAATGTATCTTCAAACAGGCAGCATCTCTTGTAAAAATGTTTGCTCACACACCTAAGCTTGGCAACAGGAATCCTTGCGATTTCTTGCATGATGTTATCACTAAGTTCCTGTAGTATACATGGGTTAGATCATATACTTTTTGTTTCAAAGAACCTCATAAATAAAACTTGCAAATCAATACTTGTCCTTTTGTCTTGAACCACCTCTTTAATTTCATGAATCGTTCTAATCCTTGTGCATTAAAAGAATTAGTGATTGATAGCATCATGCAAGAAATCACAAGGATCCCTGCCGCAAAGTTTTGGCAAGTGAACAAAATCATTTTTACAAGATATGCTGTCTGTTTGAAAGTCAATGTTTCCAGCATTTACTGTAAGGTAAGGATTTTAGTGTGTCTCTACTGACATAACTTTCTCGGTGACTCTCGGTTCTCTCGCCTAATGTTGAGAGGCCACAAGAGGGTTACCTTATAATTTATCAACACTATATATACACATTCCAAGAAACAGCAGAACTAAGATCTGCTGTTACTGATGAAAATATTGCTGCTGTTCGAGCAATGCTTAAAGAAGATAAAGGGACATCTTATAAATTTATTCAGGCAACACAGGACATGAATAAGTCAAATCCAAAACAACTTTCATCAAGTTAGAGATCAAAAAACTTTGTTGTTGATGAATTCCACTAAATTACCTCCTAATTAAAAACAACAAGCAAGGGACACTTCAAATTTCTTGCATAAGCTTCAGCGACTAGTGTCCATTGTGTCAAGGTCTTCTGGGAAGGCCAAGTCTTGCCTGAATTTCTTGCCGATGTTTCATCAGGGCTTGTCTTCTCTCCAGGACAGTTGCCAGGAGAACTGAATGGCAGAAGACTTACATGCACAGTATACCGCAAACCCACACATACACAGACAGGTATTTGGACACAACATCCCAAATTCACCAGTCATTAACGAGCAGTAGCCAATACTCTCGTACATAAAGCTACCCACATATTTGACCCAGAGAACCTAAAAGGAGGAATTAGATCATTTAAACAGGTATTGGCTGCAAATGGATACCCTAATAGGTTTATTAAAAACTTACAAACGAAGAAGAATAACAATAGAAGAAAAGAAGGAGTCAAAAATAATTGCATTGCTTGGCTGCCCTACATAAAAGGAACCACCAACAAGATAGCAAGAATCTTATGCCACAGTTCACCTGGCAATTGTAATGGAGAGAAGACAAGCCCTGATGAAGCGAAACGTTGGCAAGAAATTCAGCCAACACGGAACACCTAGATGCATCGCTTCAAATTTGTTTGGAATATCATTTACTGTTAAAATCCTGTAAAATAAAGTCAATCGGGTGAATGGGTCTTTCAAGCAGAACCCAAGCCTACAAAAGTCTAATGAATTTGCAGTACTGATTATAAAATGGTGGCTAGTATCTTTTCTAAAATGGGTCATACTCTGTTATAGCATTAGAAGATACATACCACTACTAACAAATGGTACACAAACATCTATTTATTCAAATTTGTTGTAAAAGACCTGAAAACAGAGACAATGGTCTCTGCAATATGTTCCAGTAAGTTCTAGTATATTAAGTGGAGCTACATTAATATATAATTCCAGTTTGTGCATATAATTGTCAAATAACTTCACTATATTACCCAAATAAGATATTTGAAATAAATAATACTGCAATTTGCTATATTCTCAAAAAAAATCTGATGTGTTCCATTCACATGACTTTCTCTACATCTCTGTAACAAATTATTATTAAAAAGCTTATTCTTCTATCTACTTCATGCTAATCAAGATAAAAGTTGGCAGAATTGGTCTTATTACATGTTCTCTTGTAAGTAGAATGGAAATAAAGGAATACACTAGGCTAAATCGACAATCAAATGTTTTAAAATGTAGTTGCTATGGAATTGAAATTCGTTTCTTTGTGTGGCCGGGAGTTGACAAGTACCCATATGAGAAAAATGCATGTGTTTTTATACAGAAACAAATAACAAGGAATATCTCGAAAATGGTCAACTCCAGGAAAAAAAATGTATGACAGGAATTTTGTGTTTTAACGAGCTCTACATTTTTTGTGATGTGTGATTTGGTCTGTCCCTTATGGTTTACCACTTATGCAAAATTCATTCAGAACAAAGAGGTCTTTAGAGGCTATTCCCAGAAAATTCAAGATGTACATTTTATTCATCATGTAAATATCTTAAGTATAGGAGATTTTAATCACAATTGTTAAAGGCATTTTCAGAAAATCAAAATTTTCGAAATTTTTTCCATATAAAGCTTAGTGGGGAGGGGGCATTTTCTCGAAAATCTTTTTGTCGCATCCTTGGAACATACTGAATCTAAATATCAAGTTTTGTATTTAACAGATTTTTTTTATTTTAGAACTATGCTGCCCACTGACACAGATTCACTGACAGATAGACATGCTCACGTGGACATTTTTCTAAAAATGCTTTATTGGATTCAGGGAGTCTCAAAACATATATTTCCACTGAAATCTTGGTATGGAATTTTTGGGTGCAATACAGTATCTTCTCTATACACTATGTATATAGTATGTGTACAGAAAATACGGGTCTTGTTTTAAACAATGCGATTTGTTACCATAAGATTACTATTAAAGAAGATTAGATTATTATGTTTGTGTATGTACCTAATGCCTGATCAATATTATGATAAATTTATCTTACAGGGAGATATTCTTCTTCCATCTTCCGTATCTTCCAGAAATGATGTTTTGGGCCTATGACATGGTCAGATTCAAACATCTGTTTAGAGGTTCAACTCCAAAGCAACTGTCCCCAATTACAGATGAAGATATTGAAGCTTATAAATTTGCATTTTCAAAATCAGGTTGGTTTAACACCGTATCAAATTTGAGTACTGGAGCGGGAATAGTTTACATTCTCTATAAACAATTCTTCTGAATATAGAGAAAATTATTATATTAATCTAAAATTAGATGAACAGAATGTTGTACATCAATGTTTGTATTACAGGAATGGCTTAATCAAAAAGTATCCTGGCTATATAAGATAAAGGAAATTATTTTAAAAATTGGCTTTGGGGATATGTGGAAAGCTGGGGAATCACAACACAGTGGGTTCTGGAAGAAATTAGGTTAAGAATGAAGGATATTGAAAGTCAAGAAATAGTAGGGAGTTTCAATACAAAAAGCCCATTGGCATTGTATAGAGAGGTGAAGTGGTCTGGAACAGGGAAATTGCATTGATATTTGTGATAAAGCAGCAAGAGAAGGCTTTGCTTGAGCCAGAACAGGGATGGTGAAATTGAAAGGCTTGAGAAGAGAGAGTGATATAGAGAAATGCTTACTGTGTCACCTGAAGGATAAAGAATGGCATAAAGTTTTAGAATGTGAGGAAACTAGGATGCTTAGGGAGAGAATAGGGAAAAAGGAATGGACAATGTTACCACAAGAAATCCAAGCAAGGAAGTTAGTGAATGTAAAATCTAGAAGAAATTTAATTGAAATTGGTAACTTTTTGAATAGAGTAAAAGACAAATGGATAAGGTAAATCAGTACCAGGATGAAGAAGAAGAAAATTAAACACCTACAAGTACTATGTATTAGATTGGGTCCCAGGGTAAACAGCAATGCAGTGGAGAGATAAAAATGTAAGGAGATTATAATAATTAATATTTAGTTGAGTCGATTTTGTAACACTACATCACTTAGTAAGTGATGTAGTGTTACAAAATCGACTCAACTAAATATTAATTGTTAAAACACATCACTGTCTCAAAGTCCACGATATATCAGGAGATTATAATACTTTGTAAAAGTGTTATACATTTGCTGTCCAGTAAGTCAGAGCAACTTTCCCATTAGCAACATGCACAAGTCTGGGAGTTAAAACATGTGCATCAACAACACCATGTGGAATGGTTAGTTTATTACTGTCAATAGATTCATTCAGAATATCTGACATTGTCATGCTATAATATTTACACAAGTTAAATTACAAAATATACAAATACACAAATTTCTGACATAAAAATGTTTACACAAGTTAAATTACAAAATATGCAATAAGCTAACACAAAAGATATGCAATATTATAATGTAAAGGATTTACAATTCCTCAATTTCATACAGATATTTTTGCATGAGATACTTTCTTTGAAATGTGTTATTTTTAATCTGTGGTAAGTTTATTATAAAGTAAACTACCAATAATATAAGGATCAATTTTGACTTTCTTTTTATTCACAGCTATATTTATTCACATCTGCATGTATAGCAGGTGTTGCTGCACAATATGCTAGGATGGACCTTAAGCGAGAGCATTTCTGTGCTAAGATTTTCTATGACATTAAAGTCGATATAGGTGAGAGAGAATGCCCTAAAAGACTGCATCATGCATTTAGGGGATCTTTGCCATTTTCAATGATATGCAGGGTTTAGAAGAGGAAGGGATTCCCTTGATGATGAAGACTGAGTAAGACAGCTGGCTATAGCAACAATGGATGGAAATGTAGTGAAAGCAGAGTGCATGTTGCAAGAAGATCATCATTGCACATATGGTGCATGTGTGGGAGATCTGGCAGACTCATGGTGAGCTAGATGTTGTTGCTGTGTACCTACCCTGGTAAACAGGAGAGTATGGCTTTTACCCAGATTTATGGGCATCCACCACTATCTGCACTAGTACTAGATGAGAAGGTGTTGCTATATGGGACATGGTGTAGTGTGTGCATGTGTCCATGATCTGGTAGACTCATGGTGAGCCAAGGTGAAGTTGCAGTGTACCTACCCTAGTAAACAGGAGAGTATGGCTTTTTCCCAGATTTATGGGCATCCACCACTATATACACTAGTACTAGATGAGGAGGTGTTGCTATATGGGACATGGTGTAGTGTGTGCATGTGTCCATGATCTGGTAGACTCACGGTGAGCCAAAGTGAAGTTGCAGTATACCTACCCTGGTAAGGCTTAACCACAGGGATGACGGATGTTTGAGGTTTGGTGATTTTGGTGTTGGTGTTAAGGATAGACTTCTCAACAGTTGCTATTTTTAGGAACAACATTGTTTTCCTCTGCTCTGCTGGTGTTTTGTTTGTTTAAATATTTATTTTTTTGGAGTTGATTATTAGTTAGCCACTCCCAACGTTGGGAGGCGGGAGTACTTAGTTCAGCTTGTTTGGTTAGTTGGATTGAATCTATTGTTACCAGGGATGCCTGCAAGCCATGCGGGGAACCCAGTAATGCCTGTATTGGCATTCAGTTGGTAAGTACTCCCCCATTGATCTGACAAGTGTGTTCTCATGTTGGCCCAATCTGGCACAGAATTTTTGAGCCCAACACCTAATTACATACATATGGTCAGATTCAAGAAGTCTAAATATTAGATCAGCAACAGTGTAAACAATTTGCAGTGTTGGATCCCCCACCCCCTCACAAATGAGCAGAAACAGGCCTGTGTGCAATAGCACCAGGAAATTATTGAAAAATTCAATAAAACATTGTAATAGATGACAATAGCTGGATTTACTAGTATGATCCAGAAACCGAACCACATCATCTTCTGGGTCTTCCCAGAAGAGAATCCCCCAACAAAAATAAAGCAAACGAGAAGTGTTGGCAAGAAGATGGCAGTTCCTTCTTTTCAGCAAGTGGCCACATTGTGATAATTCTGCTTAAGGGACAAAACACTGTTACTGCCAGTTGGTTCGCCATGAAATGCCTGCCATAAGTGTGCAATGAACTGAGAAAAAAGCAACCTAAGCCATATCTGCCTGGAATTTTGTTGCATATTGACAATGTCTCTGCCTACTGCACAAGCAACAAACAAATTTCTTCAGGAGCCAGATATTTGTCCTTCTTCCCTAATGTCCAGATCTGGCCCAACGCCACTTTCTTCTATTCTCCAAAAGGAAAGAAAAAATTTGAGGTCAATGATTACACTCACCTGAAGCAGCAGTAGCTACTTAGAAAGAATCTGTTTGCATTTTCTCCAAAGAAGAATGGTGTTGAACATTTCAAAAATGGTTTGAAAGCATGGAATGGTGTATAGCATACATTACATTAAGAAAATTGCACATTGTATGCTATACAATGGAGAATATTTGAAAAAGATACAATGATTAGATCTAAAATGTTTATATTTTATTGTGTCCATACTCAAAACTTTTGGAGTAACCCTTGTATAAAGGGATAATATTTTGTGGGTGGGTGTGTGTGTGTGTGTGTGTGTGTGTGTGTGTGTTCTATTAAATTTATAAATAAAAATAAATTTATTTCTAATCTGTTTGTATTCTAGCATAAAATGAGCTCCTTGCAATAAAACTTGATTCTGTTCATAATGGTAGCTGCCTTCTCAGGGGGGAAATGAAATGGAGTTTTATTTATGGATGTTCTTTAACTACTGTGGTTCTCAGCATTCCATTTTATATAGGGTGTGAAAGGCTGCTTAATTTTGCTCAGAGGTCTCTTTATCAGGCTTGAGGTTCTTTTACGCACTATAAATCTAAGGCATGGGACCAACAGCTTACTTACCTTCCAAAGGAAGCCATGGTAAAGGGTTTTACTCCCGAAAAAAATCCATCATCCTCCGCCAGGTTTGAACCCACAACCTTGGGTATATGAAGTTAGTTGAGTACATGAGGGCGATGCTCAGGGGGGACTAGCATGACTGATCAGTGTGAAATAGAGGACATATTCATTGTAAAAGAATGAAGGGGAAAGTCACTACAACAAACGCCTCAGGTTTTCTCTTTTACCATAAGGAGGATAAGCTGACAAATCTCAAGAACGGCCAAAGCAGTTCCTGGTTATGATTTTGGTTACTGAAGATAGGGATTCCTAAGTTGCTTAATGGACACAAAATCAGAAGTTATATATTTCAAAAACAGATGGATGTATGTTTTTTAACTTGGGGAGAGTTAATGAGTTAGTGAGTATCATCATTATTATTATTATTATTATTATTATTATTATTATTATTATTATTATTATTATTATTATTATTATTATTGTTGTTGTTGTTGTTGTTGTTGTTGTTATTATTATTATTATCATTATTATTATCATAGTTACTATCATAATCATCATTATCATTGTTATAATCATTATTATTCTTATCATTATTATCACTATTATTATCATTATTATCACTATTATTATCATTATTATTATTATTATTATTATTATTATTATTATTATAAAATTTGTGGTCAGAATACAATACCTTCTCTGGGCTCTATGTTTACATAGTACACATATGGAAAGTAAATAAAACTAGCCCAGAAGTTGGTAGCAGCACACCCTTCTGATTCTTGACGTAGGACACAATTTGTGGAGCTTAACACTCCCATTTTATAAAAGGTGTGCTACAGCTATATAATCCTTATTTATTTATTTATTTATTTATTCATCCTTTGGAACATATACAAATTATTGGACACACAAAGTTTAAAACAAACAAATGTATATATACATGGATACAATAAATGCAGCCACATTAATAATATTAATGGAAAATATTTGCATACATCATAAGAATACCTAGCAGTCCTAGATTTATTATGTCATTTATGCAAAAACAAGAGTTTTTATACAGCAAAGGTATAATAGTAAACATAACACATAACATATTGGTAATTCAGTTTAAATGTTATCACGGCTTCATGTCTTGGATATTCAGCTGTTATGTGATTATTTTGCATTAAAGTTGCCCATGATTTGTCATTACTTTATATCAGAAGTATATTTAAATACAATAGCTTAATACTCTATAGTAATTTACCATCTACGAGGGACATACTGAAAGTCATGAGCAACACTGTTTTACAATCTTAATATTTATTTTTAAGCCAAACCAAATACATCACCATAATCTACAGACTTTCTTTCACTTTTCGACATAGTCTCCATTGTTTTGCACACATTTTTCCCATCGTTCTACAAGTTTGAAAATGCCCTTGTGATAGAACTCTGTTCCAGCTGCCCGCAGACCCTGATGCACTGCTTTCCGAATATCCTCCAGCGTCTCGTAGCGTTGGCCACACATCTGCTCCTTCACAGAACCGAAAAGATGGTAGTCAGAGGGTGCCAAGTCGGGACTGTAGTGAGGATGTGGAAGAGTTTCCCACCCTAATGCCCTGATCTTCTCCATAGTGGCACGGGCAGTATGCGGACGCGCATTATCCTGTTGAAGGATGATCCTCTTTCCAGGGCGTTTATCACGTAAAGCCCGACGGAGCTTCAGAAGTGTCTTGATGTAGCGAGCAGAATTTATGGTTTTTCCAGGTTCAAGAAAGTCAACCAGAATGCAACCTTGTGCATCCCAAAACACAATTCCCATAACTTTTCCTACAGACTGCACTGTCTTCGCTTTCTTCTTCGATGGTGAGTTCAAGTGGTGCCATTCCAAACTCTGACGTTTCGTTTCTAGCTCATAGTGATGGAACCAGCTCTCATCTCCAGTCACAATACACGTCAAAAATTCATCACCTTCATTATGAAATCTCTGAAGAAGGTTTTGTGCAATGGTTCTTCTCTGAAGTTTGTGGTCTTCAGTCAATAAACAGGGGACTCAACGGGCACAGACCTTTCGATAACCCAAGCTGTGGATCATTTCTTGCACTATGTCCTATTCCAAGTTGCGCAGCAATTTCATTCACAGTGAAACGCCTATCTCCTGTAATGAGCTAATCAACTCTTTCCTTGTTGCGTTCTGTAGAGGCAGTTCGAGGACGCCCGCTACGAGGCGCATTTTGCAGACTCGTGTTTCCATCTTTGAAATGTTTCACCCATCTTCTAACACTGCTGGCACCCATGCAGACACCTCCATATGCATGTTGAAGTCTGAGATGAATTTCAGGAGCAGATTTTCCTTCTTTCACAAGGAATTCAATGACAGCACGCTGTCGAAACGAAACATCAATGTCAGCCATTTTTCAAACACCGTCTGTGGTCACGTAATAGAAGCTAATGATGTCACAATATGTCAACATGTGGCTTAAAGTCTGTAGATTACGATCCTGCAATTCGTTTCGTTACATTGTTGAAATTTAAATTTTTACAATGGGTTGCTCGTGACTTTCAGTATGCCCCTCGTAATATGAGGAATATAGGGTTTGTTAAAAAATTCAAAGCTGAGTTAAATAAATTCTTGCTTTTTAACCAATTTTACTCAGTTGAGGAATTTAATCAATATTGTGTACCTACAAATAAGTCACAGAAGGCAAAGAATATTTATAATCCAAATAAATGCTGAGCTCCTTTTCTCAATATACTCAATGCCAAAATTATGTTTTTAATCAGTTAATAGATTTTTCTTTAAATTGTTTAGTTAAGTAGACCATTACGAATGTGTTACATGTATGTTTACTATTTTACTTTTGCTGCATAAAAACTCTTGTTTTGCATAAATGACATAATAAATGTAGGTCTGCAAGGTATTTTGTGACATATGTAAATATTTCCCATTAACATTATTAATGTGGCTGCATTTATTGTATCCATTTATATATATTTTCTGTTAAACTTGATGTGTCCAATAACCTGTATATGTTTCAAAGCATAAATAAAGAAAGAAAGAAGTGTTCCTATATTTCTTTCCTGAAGTTTCTTTGATTATTATTTTTGCAAAATTATTAAGATAGGTTTGGTTTCTGTAAAATTTTGGTACTCTTTTTTCAAACTAAATCAGCATACTGTAAGTATATATGTATGACCCTGATTATTTGCATTATGTTTATTTTCTGAATTCCAGGCTCTTTTACTCCACCAATCAACTACTACAGGGCTAATGGTTTCTCTTTAACATTGCCAAAAAAACAATTGAGAAGAGATGTAGAGGCTCCTGGCCTGTATATGATTGGTGAACATGACCATCTTGTGGTGCCTGCTCATCTAAGGATAGCAACAAAATACATGAAAAATTTGAAAATCAATATGGTAAAAGGAGCTAATCACTATGTTCAACAAGATGATCCAGAGAGAGTGAATGCAGTTATTAGAAACTTTCTAAGTTGCAAATGAATCAAAAGGTGAGTTTGAAGCAAATAAGAAACCAAAAATGATAATGAAGCTGAAGTATGTAGTAGATTTGTCTTTGGTCTTTATCACATAAATGTGAAAGCAATCAGGTGATGCAGACTACTTCTGTTACCTAATAGTGTTTCTATTTTAATTTCAATTTATTTCATCATGTGAACATCTGCAGGTTATGGATTCAATAACTATCTACAAATATAATTTATTTACAATTCTTAATTAAATGCCCCAAACTTAAATTCCTCCATCTTATCCTATCCTATCCTATGGACTTCATGTATCCTAGGAAACACCAAAAATGAGTCTTTATTTCATGTGAAATAAAATAAGTAAATTACTTTAACTCCTTTGGCAGCTGCCCATTCTAAATAACTTTTTAGCATAATTAAAACTTCTTCAGGAATACCCATTGTCATTCACTTATTGATTGATTTGGTGCAGTTTAAACAACCAGAATTGAAACTGTTTATTCCAGCAGGGTTATGCAGCAATGAACAAACAAAACACTACCTACATCATGACTAAAATTCAATTCCTCATAACGATGACTCTATTAATATTAATATTAATAAATATAATAATATTTCACTTAATAATAGGATAGGATAAAACATATATTACACATGGCTTATTATTTGCTCATGAGAAATTGGAATACTCAGGCTTGCGTGCTCGAATGCTAAACATCCCACTATCAAGTAATAGTCTATTTAAGCCACTTATAAATAACTATTACCATTAAATACCTCTTCACTGCTTTTATAGCTAAGTCGTTATTTTTTAACCACTTTATTTCTTCAGGTAGTCTATTAAAAACTTCTTTTCCCATATTTTTTTATATAACGTCTGCTTAATATGCCACTAATTACTGATCTGAAATAATCATAATTGTTTCTTAGATTATTTGTGTGTATACTGTCATTTTTGGTGCATTTTCTTATAAAAATGTTTTATGCCAAATCGTTTAAACATTAATCTGCATGTGTGTCTACTATTTACATTCTAATTGCTTTATTTTGCAATTTAAAAATCCTTTTGACTTCTATTGCTGAAATATTTCCCTGCAATATTTTACATGTCAGTGTATAAAAGTTTAAGTATTTTATTAACCTAATTTTCCTTACCTGTCTCATGAAATATATGCCAGTATTTATTTCCTTTTTTATATATTGCTTCCAATTTGTTTATCTATTATCATGCCTTAAAAAATGTGAATATCTGGAATTTTTTTCCATCTATTTCCAGTTGTATACTATTTAAACTGCAATTTTTAATCCAAAATTTATCCAGACTGTTTTTTCAGTATTTAATATCATTGCATTGTGTTAATGTTATAACTTGTTTCATCTTCCCATTGTACATTATGTAAACTAATGTTAATTATTCAGCATATGTAAATCATTTATACTTCAAACATATTAAATGATCCAACATGGTCAACTTCAGAGGTTATGTGTGTGGCCTGTATTGCATTACTGCTGATTTACCAAAAATAAAAAGGTTAAAAGAATTAAATTAAATTAAAAAATTATTATTAGTTATTGGACTACATCCCAGTATAAGAGATATTTCAACCATTTACAATAAATAAAACAAAACTCTGTTATACAATTAAAAATATATGAATGAATAAATGAAAGTCTATGTTTAAAAGTATGTCACTTATTACAATAATATTCAATTATGCAATTATGTATGTGTCAGTCCACTTTCAAACGTGAAATTTTATACACATGCACACACGCAAACACACTTCACCTTTTTCGTCACCAGGGATTGCAAATTCAGAAAGTACTATTACCATTTTAAAATATGAGATAGCCCAGAGTGCCAATGTAGAAGAGCAGAAGAAACAGTTGACCATCTACTGTATGACTGCAGTTTATTGGAAAAAGAAAGAAACACTTTGAACATCAATTTTAAAGAAAGGGAAATCTGGCCTATGCAAAAAATGGACTTTGTTACAAATCACTACAACAATTTTACAGTTTGTTAACAAAATAAACTTTGATGATCCATAGTACTACATAAATTAATAGGATCACAAATCATTTAAAGATTATCAGCAAAAAAAGAATAGAAATGTATAGATAAATTATTAGAATTAATGACCTGTAGAACACGCAGTATCATAAAACATCCAGCAAATGTTATTAAATCCAGTATTAAGATGATGTTAATGTAAACTTGTGTGTAAAAGTGCATGTAGTATTACAAACCAATGTAATGGAAAATGCTGCTTAATAAAGATTATTAAACTAACAAAAAACACACACAATTATATTACATTTTCATTTTACATTTTGAAAGAAATTTAAACAATACAGTTATTGGATAAGTTTTTTTGGGGGGGATTTTCCCTTAGTTGGAAAAGACATATATTAAGTAATTCTAAACTTTATGGACCCTGGGCTCATCTTAGCATAATTTCATCCATTTCATTTATTGTCTGATATGACCTACCAGATTAAAAGGCATTAAATTAACCCCCCCCCCCCCAAAATTGGTTTATAGATTGATTACTTAACAAAGTTTGAATACTTCCAAATTTGGGCAAAGTTCAATGTAGGGAGTAAGCCTCTGAAACATGTTCTAAGAAGTTTGGATAAAGAGAGTTATCATGTAATCAACTCAGTTGTTACTCTTAATTAAATTGTCTATTATTTATTTTACATTTAGTGATCCTATAAAAATCATTAATTCCAATGTTTCTTTTATCTGTGTTTTTCAGATTCAAGATGCCAGACATTTGTTCAACAGATGTTTCAAGTAGCAGTTGTTTAATTTAAGCAAATTTGTTATGTATTTGAATATTGTTAACTTTATATTGATGTTGTAGAATAACAATTAATAATTCCTGTTATTTATATTGAGTATAAACATTGAAAATGTTTAAGAAATAAAAATTAAAGTAATGTAAACTGAAATACAATTTTCCTGCAATTATTTACAAAAATTAAAAATACAAAATATCCTATGAAAATTTTGATCTAGCAATGTAAATAAGTATTTTAACTATTACTTTCTCCATACGCACTAAGTACATAGTGTATAGAGAAAGTATTGCACTCCACCAAAAAATTTGATACTGAGATTTCACCGGAAATATATGTTTTAGGGTCCCCAATATCTAAAAAAAGCATTTACACAAAAAGGTAAGAGTGTGTGTGTGTGTGTGTGTGTGTGTGTGTGTGTGTGTGTGTGTGTGTGTGTGTGTGTGTGTGTGTGTGTGTGTGGGTGTGGGGGTGGGGTGGGGTGGGTGGGGGTGAGGGTGAACACGATAACTCAAAAACGAAAAGTCGGTAAAATACCAAACTTGGTATTTAAGTTTAGTATCTTCCAGGGATGCGACACGACGATTTTGAGAAAAATACCCCCACCCCCAACTACCCTTTACATGGAACTTTTTTCGAAAATTTTGATTTTCTCAAAAATGGCTCTAACGATTTTGAATAAAATTTCGGATATTAAACATATTTACCTCACAAATGTAATGTATATCTTGAATTTTCTGAGAATAGCCTCTGAAAAGTAGTTTATTCTGGATGAACTTTACTAAATTTTGAATAACTGCTAAACCGTAAAAGATGGACAAAAACTTACTACACAAAAAATGTAGAGCACATTAAAACACACAATTTATGTTATATACATTTTTTTCGTGGAGTTCGTCGTTTTTGTGACATTCCTTATTTTTGGTTTCTGCTATGAAAAACGTATACTTTTCTCATACTGGAACTTGTCAACTCCTAGCCATATAAACAAAGGGACTTCATTGACATAGCAACCAGCTTTTGACTATCACTTTAACCTACGGTTGTTCCTTATTCCACTTCTACTTACAAGGATGTGAATGATAAGACTATTTCTGCTAATTTTTTCTCATTAGCATAAAGTAAATAGAAGTATAAGCTTTTTAAGAATTATTTGTTGCAGGGATATGGAGAAAGTCATGTGAATGGTACACATCAGATTTTTTACTTTCTCCATACGCACTATGTACATAGTGTATGGAGAAAGTATTGCACTCCACCAAATATTCGATACCGAGATTTCACCGGAAATATATGTTTTAGGGTCCCCAATATCCAAAAAAAGCATTTTCACAAAAAGGTCCGTGTGTGTGTGTGTCCGTGTGTCTGTGAACACGATAACTCAAAAACGAAAAGTCGGTAAAATACCAAACTTGGTATTTAAGTTTAGTATCTTCCAGGAATGCGACACGAAGATTTTGAGAAAAATCCCCCCACCCCAAACTACCCTTTACATGGAACTTTTTTCGAAAATTTTGATTTTCTCAAAAATGGCTCTAACGATTTTGATTAAAATTTCGTATATTAAACATATTTACCTGACAAATAAAATGTATATCTTGAATTTTCTGGGAATAGCCTCTGAAGAGTAGTTTATTCTGAATGAATTTTACTAAATTTTGAATAACTGCTAAACCGAAAGAGATGGACAAAAACTTACTGCACAAAAAATGTAGAGCACATTAAGACACACAATTTATGCTATATACATTTATTTCGCGGAGTTCGTCGTTTTTGTGACATTCCTTATTTTTGGTTTCTGCTATGAAAAACGTATACTTTTCTCATACAGGAACTTGTCAACTCCCATCCATATAGACAAAGGAATTTCATTGACATAGCAACCAGCTTTCGACCATCACTTTAACCTACAGTTGTCCCTTATTTCGCTTCTACTTACAAGGAAGCGAGTAATTAGACTATTTGTGCTATTTTGTTCTGATTAGCATAAAGTAAATAAAAGTATAAGCTTTTTAAGAATAATTTGTTGCAGGGATATGGAGAAAGTCATGTGAATGGTACACATCAGATTTTTTTTATTTACCCAAAAAATAGTTTATTTTAAGGATAATACTATAGGATACCCAGTGTGGAGTAGGAGCTACCCCTGACACTGTGTATCATAAGAGGGTGGTAGTAGGTTCAGGGTAAAGCTGTCTCATGCATGCATAGAGGGAAGCAGGTGGCCTCAAGGTTTAAGTTGCAGGAGGGTGTTCATTTGAGGAGAGTTTGGTGTGCTATAACTAAATAAACAAGGGTGTGAGGGGATACAGTGTTTTACTAACATTAAATATCTAAAAAACGGTTAGCTCCACACAAAAAATGTATAAAGTAAATTGTGTGTTTTAATGAGATCTACATTTTTTGTGCAGTAAGGTTTTGTATATCTCTTACAGTTTGCCAGTTATATAAAACTCATCCAAATGAAGAGTCTTTAGAGACTATCCCAGAAAATTCAAGATAATCATTTCTTTTGTCATAAAAATATCTTACATAAGGTATTTTAATCAAAATCGTTAGATCCATTTTGATAGAATCAAAATTTTCGAAAAATGTACCATGTAGGTATATTAAAGATATTTACCTAACAAATAAAATGTATATCTGGAATTTTCTGGGAATAGCCTCTGAGGACTACTTTATTCTTGATGAATTTTACGAAATATTGCATAACTGCTAAACCGTAAGAGATGGATAAAAACTTACCACACAGAAAATGTAGAGCACATTAAAACACACAATTTATGTTATATACGTTTTTTTCGTGGAGTTGATCGTTTTTAAGATATTCCTTGTTTTTAGATTCAGCTTTGAAAAACATACTTTTCTCACACAGTTCAGTCACATAGCAACCAGTTTTTGACTACCACTTTAACCTATGGTACTACCTTATTTCGCTTTATTTTTTCTCGATTAGTATGAAGTAAATAGAAACATAAGTTTTTTAACAATATTTTGTTTCAAAGATGTAGAGAAAGTCATGTGAATGGAAGACGATCAGATTTTCTAATTCAGGGGGCTCAAAACATGTATTTCCTGTGAATTCTCGGTATCAAATTTTTGGGTGCAATACAATACCTTCTTTTTACTCTCTATATAGTACGTGCAGAGAAAGTAATAATCGTACGTTAAATTAACAGGTATCCTGTGCATTGCAACAGAGGACAAGGACAGTGTACGATAAGTCCATGGATTTTGGACTGTGAACAACCGAGTTGTCGGTGATAAATACTTACATGTTTTCTTAGGAAAATTGGAAGGCGTGCCCTACACCAATAGTATTTGGGAATTTTTACTTTCTCTACACGTACCTACTATGTACATATTGGATAGAGGAAGTATTGTATTCCACCCAAAAAGTCGATACCGAGATTTCACTGGAAATACATGTTTTAGGACCCCCTGAATAAAAAAATATAATTTTCAGAAACAGATTAATGTGTGTGTGTGTGTGTGTGTGTCTGTCTGTCTGCCTGTGGACAGCACAGCTCAAAAACGGAAAGACATAAATACCTAACTTGGTATTTAAGTTTGGTATCTTCCAAGGATGCGACACGAAGATTTTCAAGAAAATCCCTCCACCCTTAACTACCCTTTACATGGAACATTTTTCAAAATTGTTGTTTTTCTTAAAAATGGCTCAAACAAATATCACATTTTAAAGCCACTTCTATTACAAATAAAATGTATATCTGAATTTTCTGGAAATGGCTTCTAAAGACATGTTTATTCTGGATGAATTTTGCTTAATTTGGTATAATTACTAAACCGTAAAAGGCTCTAAGTACTCTACAAAAACTATAGTTGTTAAAATACACAGGTTATGTAATATACATTTTTTCGTGGAGCTTACCGTTTTCGAAGTATTCGTTGTTATTAGTTTCAATTCTGAAGTACTTATACTTTTCTCAGACGGAAGTGTCCGTTTTTCTTTTGTTCTGCTCCTGGCCAAGCAAAGAAGCGATTTGTAATGACAATCGCATAACGACAGCTTTTAAAACGT
Source organism: Hymenopus coronatus (assembly GCA_030762935.1). Lineage (NCBI taxonomy): Eukaryota > Metazoa > Arthropoda > Insecta > Mantodea > Hymenopodidae > Hymenopus > Hymenopus coronatus. The sequence continues at coordinate 17,779,230 of CM060894.1, forward strand.
TTGACTAGATATCACTAAAGCATATTGCATGCCCATAGTTCCCTCCTACTTACAAGGAACTAAGTAATAAGAACATTCCGTTAATGTTTATCTCGATTAGCATGGTGTAGAAAGAAGAATTATCTTTTTAAGAAGTTTGTAGAGTAGATAGAGAAAGTCATGTGAGTGTAACATCAGATTTTTATTTTTTTGTTTTTCTCGGCACTTTTCACTGCATATATGCTTTCGCAATCGATATACGTTGCAGTTATGGTGCTTAGTAAGAATGGCTATAATTGCTTACACAAACAGAATTTGGGACTTCCCCGTTTCTATAATGTCATGCACCCAACTAGAATCCAACACCACTTCTGTAACATAAGCGAGTGGCAACTCGGAATTTATTTCCCTATTATGAATCAAGGGCGTATTCTTAGGAAAGATTAATCTTAAAATTCAAATATCCGCTGTGTTACATTCACATTACTGTCTCTATCTATGTTTCTTCTAGCTAAGTGGAACAAAGTTATTATGAGGTCTAAAAGTTAGTAAAGCTCTATGCCCACTATGTGGCAATGTCGATAACAATTTACACTGTATAATTTGAGAAGAGGAAAAAAGTATGTAATTGTCGCGTCGCGTCTTGTATTATCGTTCTGCCCCACTTTGTTATCGCCTAATGTGTTTATTGTGAAGTATGTGGCTGCGATACTCTCTATATACTTTCTTGGACATGTCAGTTGAGTGATTTACCAACAGTATATAGGAATTAAGGTCGTCTCCTTAGCGCGGTGGCAGCGCAGCTGCTTAACAAGCAGGAGACCTGGGTTCGATCCCTGCGATTTTTCCCCCTCTGGGAGTCCTGGCCCGGGGTGCACTCAGCCTAGTAAAGTCTCTGGGGGACCAATTGAGGAGCTACTTAATGGAGAAGTAGCGGCTCCAGGTCATGAGGACCGCATTAACCGGCCGGGGAGACTCGAGGCGCTGACCACGTCTCACCCTCCACTACTGCACCCCATCCGTGACGTCTGTAGTGGACCGAGATGGGGGGCGCAGCGGCCGGGCAGTAGGCCAAGGTTTCCCGTGAGCTGTCGTGCCATGGAGTTATATAGGAATTAAGATGAATCCACCATACTTGATGCAGGACCTGTACTGTAATCAAAAACTTGTTCTGTAGAAGAAGACACACACTCTCTCTCTCTCTCTCTATTTCTCTCTCTCTCCTCCCTCGCTATTTCTCTCTCCCCTCTCTCCTCACTCGCTCTCTCTCTTAAAAAGTTTACTCCCTCTCTCTCTCTCTCTCTCTCTCTCTCTCTCTCTCTCTCGGGGTTTTCCCTTATCCTGAGAAGACGAATGTCGGGTAACTGTAAGCTCCATTGACCCCGAGATCATTTGAGCATCATTTCATAAATTTGATTCATCGTCCGATATGACCAACTCGGTTAAATGACGTTAAGCTACCAACATGCATACATTTCAGAGGGTACATCTATTGAGATTTGGTGTTATTGTAAATAACTTCTTAATAGGACCAAACACTTTGCCGGCCAGTCTCAATACTCACAGTTACTTATTTTTTCTGCAACAAGTTTTGCCTGATCTAATGGAAACAGTTTCCCTTCATATCAGACACATGCACACAGATACAGGGCCGTGCCGTGGCAGAGTGGTTAGACCATTCGCCTCTCACCTAGATCCCAAGCCCGGGTTCGATCCCAAGCGACCGCATTTGAGATTTGTGATGGACAAAGCGGTGCAAGGGCGGGTTTTCTTCGGGTTCTCCGGTTTCCCCCGCCATCGCATTCCACCGGTGCTCCATGCTCATTCCAAGTATCACCAGTGTCATCGCCTGCGGTGCCTTGGTAGTAAAAGCGGGCGTTAAACACTCCCCCCAAAAAAGCACAGACACACACACTAACAGACAGGCACACACATGCACGGACATTTTTCTAAAATGGCTTTTTTTTTTTTTTACTCAGGGGGTCGCAAAACACCTATTTCCGGTGAAATTTTGATATCAAATTTTTAGGTGCAATACAATAACTTCTGTATATATTATATGCATAATACGTGTAGAGAAAGCAAAAAGATGACATTCATCAAAATCCGGCCGCTGCTAACGATAAACAAGTTCAAAGTGCAGCAATATCAGCTGATCAGGTGTGCCACTGATAACTCCTCTAAAGTGGACATAATTCGCGTTATCACCTGATGAGAGATGAAACGGTAGTTTTCAGGAGAAAGGGTTTTGCTTTTCAGCTTATCAAACATTGTATGTGTTCCATTCACATGACTTTCTCTACCTGTTCTGCAATAAACTATTCTTTTTATCCATACCATGCTAATCAAAATAAACATTAGCGAAATGGTCTTATTACTTACTTTTTACTTTCTCTATACTCACTATGTACATAGTGTATAGAGAATGTATTGCACTCCACCAAAAAATTCGATACCGAGATTTCACCGGAAATATATGTTCTAGGGTCCCCAATTAAAAAAAAAAAAAAAAAAAAAAAAAAAAAAAAAAAAAAAGCATTTCCACAAAAAGGTCCGTGTGTGTGTCCGTGTGTCTGTGAACACGATAACTCAAAAACGAAAAGTCGGTAAAATACCAAACTTGGTATTTAAGTTTAGTATCTTCCAGGGATGCGACACGAAGATTTTGAGAAAAATCCCCCCACCCCCAACTACCCTTTACATGGAACTTTTTTCGAAAATTTTGATTTTCTCAAAAATGGCTCAAACGATTTTGATTAAAATTTCGTATTTAAAGACATTTACCTGACAAATAAAATGTATAACTTGAATTTTCTGGGAATAGCCTCTGAAGAATAGTTTATTCTGGATAAATTTTACTGAATTTTGAATAACTGCTAAACCGTAAGAGATGGACAAAAACTTACTGCACAAAAAATGTAGAACACATTAAAAAACACAATTTATATTATATACATTTTTTTCGTGGAGTTCTCGTTTCTGAGACATTCCTTATTTTTGGTTTCTGCTATGAAAAACGTATACTTTTCTCATACAGGGACTTGTCAACTCCTATCCATATAAACAAAGGAAAGTCATTGACATAGCAACCAGCTTTTGACTATCACTTAAACCTATGGTAGTCCCTTATTTCGCTTCTGCTTACAAGGAAGCAACTAATAAGACTATTTCTGATTAGCATAAATTAAATAGAAGTATAAGCTTTTTAAGAATAATTTGTTGCAGGGATATAGAGAAAGTCATGTCAATGGTACACATCAGCTTTTTTAAAAAAAAAAAGGTCCGTGTGTGTGTGTGTGTGTGTGTGTGTGTGTGTCTATGGACAGCATAGCCCCAAAACGAAAAGACCGTTAAACACCAAACTTGGTATTTAGGTTTAGTATCTTCCAAGGATGCGACATGAAGATTTTCAAAGAAATCCCCCTACCACAAACTACCCTTTACATGGAAAACATTTCGAAAAGGTTGATTTTCTTTAAAATGACTCTAACGATTTTGATTAAAATCCCGTAAATTAAAGCTATTTATGTCCGAAGTAAAATGTACATCTCGAATTTTTGGGGAATAACCTCAGAAGATCTCTTTATTCTGGATGAATTTTGCTTAACTGCTAAACCGTAAGAGATAGAAGAAAAACTCACTACACAAAAAAATGTACATCACGTCAAAACACACAATTTATGTCCTTTACGTTTTAGTTGTGGAGGTAACCGTTTCTGAGATATTCCTTGTTACTGGTTTCAATTGTGAAGTACTTAAACTTTTCTCAGAGAGGAAGTGTCCATTTTTCTTTTGTTCTACTCCTGGCCAAGCAAAGAAGCGATTTGCAATGACAATTGCATAACGATAGCATTTGACAATCACTTTAGCTTAGCGCATTCCCTTATTCCCTTCCAATTATAAGGAACTAAGTAATAAGAACATTCTGCTAACATTTATCTTGATTAGCATTGTGTATAAAGAAGAATAATCTTTTGTAGGAGGTTTGTAGAGCAGATAGAGAAAGTCATATGAGTGTAACACATCAGATTTTTGTAGTAGGATTGAAATAAGAGTATATATTTGGTTATAGCCATAAATAATATTTTAAATGCTGTGGCTAAGCGATGAAATTTATATGGGGTTCACTTTGCAAGGCCAGGAGTAAAACAGAGATATGGATCGAATGTCGAATTCCCATTTGAGAAAAGTATAAGTATTACTTTCTCTACACGTACTATGCAAATAGTGTATAAAGATTCACCCAAAATGTCGATACCTAGATTTCACCGGAAATACATGTTCTGAGACCTCCTGAATCGGGGAAAAAAAAAAAAAAAAAAAAAAAAGCATTTTTAGAAAAATATTTGTTTGTGTGTGTGTGTGTGTGTGTGTGTGTGTGTGTGTGTGTGTGTGTCTGTGGGCAGTTTGAATCTTCTACGGGTGTAACACGAACATTTCCAAGAAAATGCCCCCACCCTCAACTATCCTTTACGTGGAACATTATTTTTTCAAAAATGGCTCTAACGATTTTGATTAAAATACCTTACGTTTAATATATGTATCTATATATTGAATTTTCTGGGAATAGTCTCTGAAGATCTCTTCATTCTGGATGATTTTTGTATAACTGGCAAACCGTAAGAGATATACAAAAACTTATTACACAAAAAATGTAGATCTTGTTAAAACACACAATTTATGTCATATACATTTTTTTTTTTTTTTTTTTTTTTAGAGTTAACCGTTTTCGAGATATTCTGGATTATTGGTTTCATTGTTAGCCACTTAAAACTTTTCTCAAACGGAAAGACATTTTCCTTCTCGTTTCTCGTTTGTTTACCGAACCTCAATTGTTCCACATAGCGACCGGCTTTAGCCTGTGCATTTTCTTATTGCCTTTCTACTTACAAGGAAGCAAGTAATAAGACTAATTCTGCTGATAGTTATCTTGATTAGCATGATGTAGATAAAAGATTAATCTTTTGAATAAAAGGTTTGTTTGCAGAAATTGTTCTTATTACTTGATTCCTTGTAAGTAGAAGGGAAAAAAGCTAATGTGTTCCATTCACATTATGTCCTCTAGCTGTCCGTTAAACAAACCTTTTATTTAAAACATTAGTCTTCCTTCTCGTTTCTCGTTTGTTTACTTTTGACAATCAAAGATGTTGAAATTTCAATTGCTTCACATAGCGACCGGCTTTCAAAGGACTTGACTACCGCTTTAGCCTGTGCTTTTTATTTCCCTTTTATTTACAAGGACTTAGTAATAAGACAAATTTTGCTTATGTTTCTCTTGTTTAGCATAATATAGATAACAAATTAATCAGAGCTAGAGAACATCATGCGAATGGAATTTTCCCCTTCTACTTACAAGGGACCAAGTAATAAGGACAATTTCTACTAATGTGTATCTCGATTAGCAGGAAGTAGATAGAAGAATAAGCTTTTTTATCAATAATGTGTTACAGTGATGTCATGGAACGGAACACGCTTGGTGTTTCTAAGTTGAAACCAATAATAAGGAATATCTGGAACTACACACACACAAAGATGTATGACATAACATACCTCTATGTGTTTTAACGAGTTCTACAATTTTTTGTCTCTCTCTTACGGTTTACCGGTTATGCAAATGTCCTCCAGATTGAAGGTGGCTTTAGAGGCTCATTCCAAAAAATTCGAGCTATACATTTTATTTTCCATGTAAATATAATAAATATATAGAGTCTTAATCAAAATCGCTAGAGCTATTTTAAGAAAATCAGTATTTTGGAGAAAAAAAAGTCAATGTAAATGGTAGTTTAGGGTGAAGGGATTTTCTTAAAAATCTTCTTGTCGCATCCCTGAAAGATAATGAGCTTAAATACCAAGTTGGTATTTAACGGGCAGCGCCGTGGTCGAGTGGTTAGGTGGCCCGGGTTCAATCCCAAGCGCCCGTATGTGGGATTTGTGGTGGACGAAGCGGCGTATGGGCGGCTTTTCTCCGGGTCCTCTGGTTTCCACTCATTCCCACGAATTGCTCCATCATCACTTTTTTTCATTTGCATTTCATATCTTCCACTTCTCATTCTCATGCCTGGCTACGGTCCGATCACTCGTTCCAGGTTCTCCATCCTGTGGTTTCGCGCCGTTGGCACGACAGGTTCTCACCCCCAGATATCCGCTTGTAAGTCCTAGGGGGGTTAAGCCGGCAACGAAAGAAACGAAAAAGGCATTCAACGGCTTTTCCGTAAGGACTTTATTCTAAAAATACTTTTCTTTTCATACAGGAGTCCCTAAAACGAGTATTTCCAGTGAAATCGGATTTTTAGTTGGAATGCAATACCTGCTCTCAGTATTATATACGAAGTAAAGAACATAAAAACATGAATTCAAGGTAATAATTTGAAAGTGTATGTGGCAAACGCTTCGAACTAAGAGATGAGGGTCGAAATCCCCTCTCCCTGATCAGGCACGACCGTGGTGTAAATGTGTAATGAAAATGTATCATGAGTAATACGAGTATCTATTTTCATCTTGATAATTCACGACCGGAGCGAAGCGACGGGAGTCAAATGTCCTAAGAGTTGAAAACACGAGTTGTATTTGATAAGACAGTTCAGCGAAATAGACTTAATTTATAATATATAGGAAGGGAGATTTTATCGGTTATGATTGTCATACTTGTATTAGTTCTCAAATAGTAGATGACGCATTCGTCCATGTTTATTTACCGAATGTTTTTTTTTTCGTTCTTCACTGCCTCCTAAATTGATTGGCCGACCATGCCTACACCCAATGTACGAATATCGATAGCAACAATAGAAATAGGGAACAATTATTTTATTTCAGCTTGTTATAACTAACACAAGAAAGGGAAACAAACCTGTGTTATTTGAGGTTTTCGCACTCATCTTATGAGAAATACAAATAAGGATTATGTTTACTCATTTTTTAATTAAATACATTATGAACTAATAAAACTTTAAATAAGCATTGTAACTGAAATAATTGAAGGTACAGTTGTGGAACTGACAGTTATTAAAAGTGAAGGTTGGCTGACTGGGTTGTCACTTTGTTACCAATAACCAAGACGAGAGATTAAACAAACGAACGTCAGGTGGCACAAGATTTCAAAGAAATGAATATCAGCTGCGATAAGATTTTTCGACAATATCACTTCAGTCATATGACATCTCGGCCACTCCGTTGTCGCTTAAATAGTTAATCGGAATTGTCAGAAAAAGGTCTGCATATGTACCTACGTGTCTGTGAACAGCATGATCAAAAACGGAGAGTCTGTTAAATATAAAGCTTGATATTAATGTTCAACATCTTCCGAGGATCCAACATGAAGTTTATCGAGAAAATCTCCCCACCACAAACTATCCTTTACGTGAAAAGTCATATGAATGTAATATCATAGTTTTTAATCTCATAATTCTCCTGAAATGTTCTTCTAATAATGCTATATAGCTTGCTTGCTAGTAAACACCTCTATTTTCTTTCCATTACTAACAATATGAATACTAGGCGACCTCTGAAGAGTATACCAGACTGTATAGCATTTTTTGATGTTTGTATTACGTCATCGCTGTAGTTCAACTTTCCGCTTCCAGTGCAGGACTTACTTGCCTAGGCCGATTTGTCGCCCTTCGTGGTGTAATGGTTACCATATTAGATTCATAAACCCAAGGTCGCGGGTTCAATGAATTTTTTCGGGCGTAAAAATCCTTAGCATGGCTTCCTTCGGAATGGAAGTAAAGCCATTGGTCCCGTGTCGTAGATTTAGGCACATAAAAGAACCTCAAGCCTGATAAAGTGACCTCTGAGTAAAAGTAAGCTGTGTTTATTGCCCAATATAGAATGAGACGCTGAGAACCACAGCAGTTAAAGAGCATACATAAATAGAACATCCATTTCCATTTAGGCCGGCTTATACCTAACGATCGCAAGGTATGGTGAATATTACCCGTTTGACTTTCTGAACCAATCACAAAGCAGCATTCCGATCGGTCGGTCAGACAACGGAAACGGATCTAGATGCCGCACCGTTGCAATATCTGGCTATTTCCAACCACGTGCTCAGTTTGTGAACTCTAACACGCTCGTTGAGTTGTTCTGTGCAAGCTACGTATTATTCGTTGTTATTTATATTTGTTGGTATTGTTGATAGTGTTATTGGTGTTTGTTTGTACGTGAGGTAACATAACAAGACTTTCACAACTATAGAAGTGGATAGATTTTTGCGGGAAGGTGTGGCGAGGGTGGACGCGGCTTCATGGAAGAAGAAAGTGAATCATGTGCACAAAATAATACGAAAAGCACAGGAATTAGACGGAATAATCAGTGAATATGAATTACTAATAATATTTCTTGATGATGTTGATGAAATGATGACAATGACGATGATGCTTCCGAGGATGACAGCGGAGATTGGATGGAATTGAGCCGTTAAAATTCTAAACCGGTGAAAATCACTTTGTTATACCTTTCTCCCATTGTAATGAGCTATTTTGCATTAATCTGTTCTATACTGTCGTAAATACGTAATTTATGCTAAAACAACTGTTGTTGTTTACTGGTTACTATGGCAAGCCGCAAAGGCAGCATAGCCAACCTTACGCGAAACCACCGAATTGTCAAATGCAAGGATTCAGCGGCGGGGGTATAAGCCCACGATTGAGTAATGTCAACATACCGTGACTAAGCACAGTGAGAGAACCTCAACCCTGATAAAGAGGCATTTGAGTAAAATTAAATTGTCTTTCACGCCCAGTATAGAATGGCACGCTGAGAACCACAGCATTTAAAGAGTGTCCATAAATAAAACTACATTTCCATTTAGGCCGGATTATGTAGGATTCACAATGGAAGCGATACTGGCAACGCGACATGGGTCTCATCGTGACATCATGGAAATTAGTGTTCACAAAAGGGCGGTACAATTTGACATTACTGAGCGGTGTCGATGTATTGCACACTTGAAGCAATGGCTGCGGATTTAAAACAAGTCCTTGCTCTGTATCTTCTAAAAAGAAGAAACGACAGAAACAATCGACAAAGAAAACAGCAAAAACTCCGTCGTTGGTGGGTTCGACTTGTATTCAAGGAGCGTAGCCAATTTGGGGATTCTCATACTCTATCCCGAATATGATAATGAATAACACCATCACAATTTTATGATCTTTTGCACATCATTGGTCCTTATATAGAGAAACAGTCAATTCGAAAGCGAATATCTTCAGCAGAGCGCGTTTGTGTAACTTTGAGGTTAGTGTGGGCTTATTTATCATTCAGACAACAAAATAGATGTGGTTTTAATTAGGTGGCAAGGTTATTCTGGAATGAAGGTATAATTTTGGTTGTCCTAGACAGTTTCGGAATGCAGCCTCACCATTTCAATAACGGTTTCTTCTGAAAATGAACGAACTTCCCTTGATGTTGACGCCATCTTTAATAACTTTACCAAGGACCACAGAATATCAAAAACAGGAATTCTGAGGATGATGCCCATACCGGGCGATAAAAGTTAAATCCAATTCAACTTTCTTCTCAAGGGATTCGTCGCGTCAATTCTGAATTCCTATTGGTCAATTGTTTTGCCGCGCGTGCCGCGTCGAAAATATCGCTCAATTCTGGACCCGGCATTATACCCAACGATCACAACCCAGTTCAGCCTTAAGTTGGTCCTCGTCAAAACAACCCCAGGCGACCAGTGCACCGTTACAATGTTGCCTTCCGCTATTCGCGCCAGAAATACTGTCATACTTTCTCGACCACGTGGCATATTGTAATATAAAACGAACAGAGCCCTTATTCCGACAATTTAAACGGTAACTAAATTATTCTGTTTGAGCATAATGGAGATAAAATTGATAGTCGTATCAAAATAAATTCGTGCACTGTAATAATTACATCTAAAAAACACGTGCGAAAAAATAAGTAACATACATGCAATAACTTATATTTATTCGCTCTCTGGAAGCGGCTCTATTCCCTCCAGATCGGAATTTTCGTCTGAACTGTTTGTACTGCTACTTTCCAATCCAAGTTTGATAATTAGGTTATCAACAACAGTGTCACTTAAACTATCCATCTCCCAAAACAACGCTTCTTCTTTCGAATTGCAAGCAACCGTTACTGTGTAAACAATTTGCGGAAATCAGGTGACTCATAAGAATTGCATGCTGGGTCTTATAGCTCTGTTTAACGGTATAAATCGGCGTTTGTTAAACTCGTAGGTATTCGTATACAATATTATACCATTTAAGAATAAATTTATTCTATCATTTGGATTATTAACATGGTATTACATTACTGCGCGCATTGCTACTGTGTTGTACCGCGGTCCACTGACCACGTGGATCGGTTTTGGCGGCGATCAACCTTAAGAGTGAATAGAAAATGAGTACATGTTGAGTAATATCAACATACCGTGACTAAGCACAATGAAGATCGTTTCGACGGAAACCAGCCGTCACATGTTTTATCGCTCGTGGACAAGGTCACACATTGGCGAAAGCCACAACAAGGCAGAGGGACTGCCTGCGTGGAGTTCATTATCAACAGCGGTCGGAGAAAGGCGAGGCGTTGACATGGGACTGTTAGGTTCTGCATGGTTGTATGGATATGCCCTGTATGGAGCGGCAAGAGTGCTACTGCAGCTCATAATTGCAACTCTATTACATCCTACCACGCCATTTTGGAAAGTAAAGAAAAGAAAATCGCCTCCAAAATGCTTGAACGATCCTGGGCTCGGCACTCACGGATATCTCAACATAAACGTGAGTTAACTCCTTCATTATTTCAAATCTATTTTCCTTAGTTGCATAATCACCAGATTTTAAATTATGTATCTGTTGTAACTTGTGCTCAGTTTAGTTAGTATTAAAAGGGACTCACAAAAAAAAATCTGGGTAATTATTTAAAAGTTGGGCCGCTAACTCTCTCCGCTGCGACTTATATCAGTTTTGCACTCTAACGGGACCGGTGTAGTTAGAGGGGGATTAGGGGTGGGGAGATGGTTTAAAAAACTAATGTTGCTACCTGTTTATATATACACACTAACCTAAACGTATTGGAACCTAACCTCGCGCTAAATTTGAAATCCACAGGCTTTGAAATTGTCATCATAAATACAAAGTCAATCAATCGCACTTAGTTTCATTCGATTTTAGAGTGGCCGAAGTTCTGCATAATAAAATTCACTGAACAGCTGTATCTGCGTGAAACATACTTGTCATAGATCAGCACAGCGTCTAGCGACATATGCCGGTGTTGCATTCCACAACACTGTTCGCCTGCCGCCGACAATGAAACTCAGGTTTTAGGCATTTTAATGTGTAGTATTATTATGTATTTACATTGCAAAAGTACTACAAGACTTCTTTATTCATATTCTACTCCTTCTAGGCAGCATACTTCATAAATATTCACAAAAAAGGATCGCTACGCGCACGTAATAAATTAGCGTTTAACTTAATTACGGAGCTTTTCCGATAAAAAAAATTGGTGAAAACGTAACAAGTATAAACCAAACTTACAGTCAAACCACAATTAGTTTAATTTCTAGAGGGGCCGAAGTTCTCTATAATAACCAAAATGTGATATGTTCATTCATTAGACTTTTTCTCCATCTCGTAACAAATAATTGTTGCCCGCCTGAGTAGTGTTTCTGCCTCATATTCAACAGGTCGTGAGTTCGAATCTCACTTAGGGTGAGTTACCCGCAAAAGGTTTTTTCGGGGTTTTCCCTTATCCTGAGATGACGAATGTCGAGTAAGTTAAAGCTCCATAGTCCCCGAGATCATTAGAGCATCATTTCACATTCATTCATCGTCCGATGTGACCAACCAGGTTAAAGGACGTTAAAATTGTTAATAAGCTTCTTTTTCTATCTACTTCATGCTAATCAAGATAAACACTGGCAGAAACGGTCTTATTACTTAGTTCCTTATAAGAAGAAGAGAATTGAGGGAATACACCGTCATGTGTTTTAAAAAGTGGTTGCTATGGGATTGAAATCCGTTTCTTTCCGTGGCCAGGAGTTGACAAGTTCCTGTATGAGAACTTTTTAAAACTGAAACCAATAACAAGGAATATCTCGAAAACGGTCAGCTCCACGAAAAAATGTGTATGACTGTATATTTTAAGAAACTCCACATTGTTTTGTGAAATAAGTTTTTGTCTATCTCTCACACACACACACACACACACACACACACACACACACACACACACACTCACACACTCACACACATGTATTTCCAGTGAAATCTCGCTATCGAATTTTTGGGTACAATACAATACTTTCTCTGTACACTATGTACGTAGTACGTGTAGAGAAAGTAAAAAGACATTTTTAGAAAAATGTTCCCCTGGGTGTGTCTGGACAGCATACCTCAAAAACGAAAAGTCCGTTAAATACCAAACTTGATATTTAAGTTTAATGTCTTCCAAGGATGCGACACTAAGATTTTCAAGAAAATCCCCCCACCCCAAACTACCCTTTAGATGGAAAAAATTTTGAAAATGTTGATTTTCTCAAAAATGGCTCGATCGAATTTGATTAAAAACTTGAATACCTAAGATATTTACATGACATAAAATGTATATCTTGAATTTTCTGATCTGAAGACATCTTTACTCTGGATGAATGTAGCTGTATTTTGCATAACTGGTAAACCGTAAGAGATGGACAAAAACGTACTACACAAAAAATGTAGGTAGTCATAGAGAACTTGGGCCCCTGTAGAAATTAAACTAATTGTGGTTTGACTGTAAGTTTGGTTTATACTTGTTACGTTTTCACCAATTTTTTTTTATCGGAAAAGCTCCGTAATTAAGTTAAACGCTAATTTATTACGTGCGCGTAGCGATCCTTTTTGTGAATATTTATGAAGTATGCTGCCTAGAAGGAGTAGAATATAAATAAAGAAGTCTTGTAGTACTTTTGCAATGTAAATACATAATAATACTACACATTAAAGTGCCTAAAACCTGAGGTTCATTGTCGGCGGCAGGCGAACAGTGTTGTGGAATGCAACACCGGCATATGTCGCTAGACGCTGTGCTGATGTATGACAAGTATGTTTCACGCAGGTACAGCTGTTCAGTGAATTTTATTATACAGAACTTCGGCCACTCTAAAATCGAATGAAACTAAGTGCGATTGATTGACTTTGTATTTATGATGACAATTTCAAAGCCTGTGGATTTCAAATTTAGCGCGAGGTTAGGTTTCAATCCGTTAAGGTTAGTGTGTGTATATAAATTTATATTTCTAATTTTATATCGTGGTAGTACCTCATTATCGATATTTCCAACAACTCCTAACAGCGCAATGGATACAACATTAGTTTTTTAAACCATCTGCCCACCCATAATTCCTCTCTAACCACACCGGTCCCGTTAGAGTGCAAAACTGGCATAAGTCGCAGCGGAGAGATGTAGCGGCCCAACTTGTAAATAATTACCAAAATGTAGATACACGATAATACACGCAATTTATGTCATATACATTTTTTTCGTGGAGTTGACCGTTTTTGAGATATTCGGTATTCAATTTTAAAATACTAAACTTTTCTCATATGGAAGCTTGGCCACGCAAAGAAAAGGATTTCAATCTCATAGTAACCATGTTTTAAACCATTTGACTATCGGTTTAGCCTAGTGTATTTTGTTTCTTCTTCTTCTGTAGCTTAACGTCTTCTGGTTGGTCATATCGGACGATGAATGGAATTGGTAAATGATGCTCAAATGATTTCGGGGTCCATCGAGCTTAAAGTTACTCGACATTCAGGATAAGGGAAAATCCCGAGGTAACTCACCCTAAGCGAGATTCGAACTCACGACCTTTTGAATATGAAGCAGACACGCTGCCACCACACTACCCAGGCAGACTGAGTGTATTCCTTATTTCCCTCCTACGTATAATAAAACAGCTTCTGCTAATGTTTAGAATGAAACAGTACAGTAAGCTTAACAATAATTCGTTACAGAGATGTAGAGAAATGCATGTGAATGGAACAATCAGAGTTATTGTTATTCAGGGTGCCTTAAAATATATATTTCCGGTGAAATCTCGGTATTGAATTTTTTAGTACATTACAATACGCTCTCTATACACCATGTACATAGTACGTGTAGAGAAAGTAATAACAATATGTTGTGCGTTAACGACGTCAATTGCAAGGATCATATCTGCCCCGCTGTTATGCAGAAATTGTCTTACATGTCAGTATATGAAGACGACATGAGGCTGTCGTTTTTAAGCATATTTATTAATTAAATTACTTTTAAAGAGTCAGAATGGATCGCGGAATAGATTTAATCTAATAACATTTATAAACAGAGAGGTTAGTGTTTATTGAAACCTTTTAACGCTGTATTTTACTATAAAGGACACCCGCAGAGAATGTCATCGCTTGCAGTAATCAGTAATGTTGCTGATTCATCCGCTAGACTTGGCAGACTTTTAGAATGACAATACGGGCCACTCATTCCGTCCCTGACTTTGAATCCCAGAGACGGTACTGTAAATTCCAATTGCAAAAAAAAAAAAAAAAAAAGTGATGTAATCCATTCACATGACTTTCTCTACATCTCTGTAACAAATTATGGTTAAAAAGCTTAATCCCCTATCTACTTTATGATAGTCGAGATAAACATTAGCAGAAATTGTTTACTTGCTTCCTTGTAAGTAGAAGGAAAACAAGGGAGTAAACTAGGCTAAAGTGATAGTCAAATCTTTTAAAAGCTGGTTGCCATGTGATTGAAAAGCTTTTATATGCAAGGCTGGCACTATACAACTTTCGTGTGAGAAAAGTTTAACTAATTTAAACCTGAAACAAATAACAACGAATATATTAGAAATGGTCAATTCCACGAAAAAAAAAGTATATGACATAAATTGTGTGTTTTAACGTGATCTACGTTTTTTTTTTTTTTTTTTTTTTTTTTTTTTTTTTTTTTTTTTTTTTTTTTTTTTTAGTTTTTGTCTATCTCTTACGGATTTATTCACAATAAAGAGGTCTTTCGAGGTTATTCTCAGAAAATTAGATATACATTTTATTTTTCATAAAATATCTCTAAATATACGGTATTTTAATCAAAATCGTTAGAGGCATCTTTTAGAAAATAAAAATTTTCGATTTTTTTTTTCCATGGAAAGGGTAGTTTGAGGTGGGGAATTTTCTCAAAATCTTCGTGTCGCATCCCTAGAAAATACTAAACTTAAATACCAAGTTTGGCATTTTACCGACTTTTCGTTTTTAGTTATGTTCACAAACACACGGACCTTTTTCTAAAAATGTTTTTATGGAATCCAAATTTTGCTCAAACTTTACGCTCGCCAAAATAATTCACTATATTAGTGTGTAGACATAGCTTATAGCAGACCGTGACAAAACATATTATTGTTTTGTGATGTATTTTGAGAAAATGGCAGATTTTGAAAATTATGATATCCTTAGAACTGCAAAAAAAGCAGAATCAAATGTACTACCTGCCCTAACACTGCGAAATAAATAACTATAATCCTTGGTGAATGGCTCAAACTTAACTTCAAATCCATTTCACATTTCGTTACCTTTCTTTTAAAATCAGAAAATTCTCGTAGCAAAAAACATTGTATGATATGCTAGGAGTCAGGAGCAGGAACTAGTCGCCCGAGTGTACTCGGGCGGGGGCAAATCACCACGGTACCTATCCGCTTTTCTCGCGGATTTACCCGTGTGCTAGAGAACGTGAACGGGAAAATAAGCAATTATCTTATCTGTGCCACGCTTCTTGGAGTAACAACCAACCTGGAATTATAATCCCGCAAATAAAGCAAATATTGATATAATGTTGCTCATTACACTGTTCTTAATTACCAACACAAATATCTGCACTTATACTCCTAATAGCCTGTATAGACGAAATAATTATTTATGATGTCAGAGCGTAAATTATTGGTTTTTGATTCGAGCGGGGATATTGTGAAACGAGACGCAGTGGAGAATCAAAAAGTAACTTCACGCTCGCATATCATTTTATTTCGTCTATACAGGCTATTAGGAGTATAAGTGCAGATATTTGTGTTGGTAATTAAGAACAGTGTAATGAGCAACATTATATCAATATTTGCTTTATTTGCGGGATTATAATTCCAGGTTGGTTGTTACTCCAAGAAGCGTGGCACAGATAAGATAATTGCTTATTTTCCCGTTTTCGTTCTCTAGCACATATGAACAATGTATATAAAGATAGAGAAGGTATTGTATTCCACCCAAAATTCTATACCAACATTTCACCGGAAATATGTGCTTTAAGTGCTCCAGAATCCAATAAAGAAGCATTTTTAGGAAAATGTCGCGCGTGCCGCGCGCGCGGGTGTGTGTGTGTGTGTGTGTGTGTGTGTGTGAGAGAGAGAGAGAGAGAGAGAGAGAGAGAGCAGCATAGCTAAAAACGATAAGTCGGTTAAATACCAAACTTGAAATTTAAGTTTGGCATTTTCCAAGGATGCCACACGAATTTTTTCAAGAAAATCCCCCTACACCCAATTACCCTTTAATGGATAATTTTTCAAAATGTTTAATTTTTTAAAAACAGGGTCTAACGATTTTGATTAAAGTGGCACACGTGTAAGATATTTTCATAAGAAATGAAATGCATATCTTGACATTTCTGGAATAGCGTCTGAAGATATTTTAAATTACTTTTGCATAACTCGTAAACCGTTAGTGACAGAGAAACCCTTACTGCACAAAAAATGTAGATATCATTAAAACACACAATTTATGTAATTTACTTTCTTTTTATTGTAGAATTAACCGTTACCAAGATATTCCTTGTTGTTGGTTTTAATTTTAAACTACTTAACCTTTTCTCAAGCAGGAAGTCGACTTTTGTCTCAACTGTTTTGTTTTATATCCGGGAATGCAAAAGAGAACCGAATTTCAATTGTTTTACATAGCAAAAGCTTTCAACAGACTTGACTATCGCTTGTGTATTCTCTTATTTTCCTTCTGCTTCCAAGAAAACAAGTAATAAGACCATTTCTGCTAAGTTTATCTTGATTAGTGTGAAGTAAATAGAAGAATAGACTATTGTAAGTATAATTTGTTTGCAGAACAGGTAGAGAAATGCATATGAATGGAACACATAATTTTTTTAAAGAATATTTTGTTGAATAATGGGTGCAGAAAATCATGTGATTGCAACATATTATAATTTTAGAGATAATTTGTGTTTTAAAGCGATCTACACTTGGTGCAGTACCTCTCTCTCTCTCTCTCTCTCTCTCTCTCTCTCTCTCTCTCTCTCTCTCTCTCTCTCTCTCTCTCTCTCTCCTCTCACTCACTCAGGCCTGGCAGGCAAAGCTCAAGAGGTGAGAACCCCTCTCATCCCCACCACTCACTTTTAACAGTCTCGTAGAGCCAAAGAAACCGGTTCATTCCGGTATTATCATTGCAGTTGTGGCTTAATGTGCCATATAGTGAATGGCGAATGTTTAAGCGGGACTAAGAAGCAAGTATTTTGTTCAAGAACAACCACCACTGTTGCACACGTAACCTCTTCGCTTCTCTGCCAGGTTGAAGGAAAGAAGAAAGAGCATTTCCCACTGCGGGTGCTTACTTACCGGCCATGATCTATCTTTTAAGGTCTACCAGTTAAGAAAAACACACAAAATGTCTTTCGAATGAAGAGAACTTCACAGCTTATTCGCAAAAACAGCACCTACTACATTTTATCTGCCGTGAAAATAACTTTTTGAGAAAATAAAAAAGTCTCTATGTAGATCTAGTTCGTGGTAATAAATGCTTTTTAATTGCATTCTTAGAGGATGTTGACCTTAAAAGCCAGCCAGATATTTAACCAACTTTTCGATTTTGAGTTATGTTGTTCACACGTGCGCGCACACGAACCTTATTTCGTAAAAATGCTCGTTCTTTGTATTCGCGTGCATCCAGGGAAACTTCGGTATATAATATAGGGAGGAAGACAGTAATTTCTCTATTTTTAGTACCGGAGAAAGTAAACAGGAAATAATGTATTTTTCTACGACCGAGCATAATTGAGTTTACGAGCTCATTTCAGACCGCAAAGTTGATTTTTACGGAATCCACGCGAAAAGAAGTGCAGCAGGCGTAAAATACAGGCGTAAAGTAATTTTGTTCCAACTTTACGCTCGCCAAAATAATTCACGATATTAGTGTGTATACATCACTGATTAACAGACACCACTTCTTAAATTTCTCATATTGTGCCTCATAAACTTTTCGGGATTTATCAGGTAGTAAATTTGATTCTGCGTCTTTCATAGCTCGAAGGAAATCATAATTCTCAAAATCTGCCATTGTCTCAAAATACATCACAGAACAACAATAAAATTGGTTTGTTACGGCCTGCAATAACCGTACCGTCATCGCGCCCAGCAATGCGAAATAAATAATGGTGAATGGCTCAAACTTAATCTCAAATGTATTTCATCTTTCCTTGCTTTTCTTTTAATATCAGAGAATTCCTGTAGAAAAAGTATTGTATGATACGCGAGCGTAAAGTTTCTTATTGATTCTGGCGTGCATCTCGTTTCACAATACTCCCGCTCGAATCAAAAACCATAACTTTACGCTCTTACATCTTAAATAATTATTTGATGGGCAAAAATGGTTTATTTGCTGTTTTTAGGGCCTGAGAATTCATTACGTTGAAAATGGAGATAAAAGCAAGCCTCTTATGCTGTTTCTTCATGGATTTCCAGAATTTTGGTACTCTTGGAGGTATCAGCTTACCGAATTTTCCAAGGATTATTGGTAAGTAACATAACATTGACCACAAAAGAATCTGAGGTAATAATGACAGATATCACCAATCTTTCGAAAACAGTTGTCGATGTTTAGCACAAACCAAAACTTCGCAAAACTTACGGGGAAAACAGGGTAGAATGCAGAGGTTAGGGCATTTGCTCTTTAGCCCATTAAATTATGAGGGTGAAGAGGACTAAACTCGGAGAGATCCATAGTAATCCCTGACAGTTGCTTTACCTCGTGGCCGCTCCGTCACACTGTTGCCACTTCGTCCCGTCCACGACTGCAGCAGGACAATAAGCCATTTTCAAACAAACCACTAGCACACAAATAAACAACACGACATGCATTATAACACATAAAGAAGTCTGTAGCAAAGTAAAAAATCTGAAGTGTTCCATTCACATGACTTTCTCTACATCTCTGCAACAAATTATTGTTAAAAAGCTTATGCTTCTATTTACTTCATGCTAATCGAGAAAAAATTAGCAGATAGTGTTATTACTTGCTTCCTTGTAAATAGAAGCGAAATAAGGGAGTACCATAGGTTAAAGTGATAGTCAAAAGCTGGTTGCTATGTGACTGAAGTTTCTTTGTTTGTATGGACAGGAGTTGAGAAAAGTATATTTTTTTCAAAGCTGAAACCAAAAACAAGGAATATCTATAAAACGATCAACTCCACGAAAAAATGTAACATAAATTGTGTATTTTAACGTGTTCTACGTTTGTTTGTTTTTTTTTTTTTTTTTTTTTTTTTTTTTTTTTTTTTTTAGTAAGTTTTTGTCCATCTCTTACGGTTTATCAGTTATGCAAATTTTCGTAAAATTCATCCAGAATAAAGTAGCCTCAGAGGCTATTCCCAGAAAATTCAAGATATACATTTTATTTGTGAGGTAAATGTCTTTAATATACGATCTTTTAATCAAAATCGTTGGAGCCATTTTTAAGAAAATAAAAAAATTCGAAAAAATATGCAAACCTTCGTGTCGCATCCCTGGAAAATACTAAACTTAAATACCAAGTTTAGTATTTTACCGACTTTTCGTTTTTGAGTTAATCGTGTTCACAGTCACACGGACACACACGGACCTTTCTGAAAATACTTTTTTTTGTATACAAGGGACCCTAAAACATATATTTCCGGTGAAATCTCGATATACACTATGTATATAGTACGTGTAGAGAAAGTAAAAATAGCACAGTACAAGCAGACACTCGCATCAACTGAAACTGCATTGAGGAATGTTTGTTACATCTTGCAACTAGGATGACATCATTGCTTACGTAGCATGACTCTATTGGCAGAGAGTGCTTTGGCTGTCAGGGATCATTGTGCATCTCCCCGACTTTAATAGAGGACGCAGCAAAAGAAGCACCTTGAACGATAATGTAAATATTTGTACTTATTTCTGCTTATTATTCATACTGCGCAAAGACAAAAATGCAACGTAAACACAAATTATTAAAGGGGTTTTGAAACTTACATTTTTACTTTCTCTAGCCCGCAGGTACAATGTACGTAGTGGATAGAGAAGGTAGTATTCCACCCAAATATTCGATGTCGAGATTTCATCGGAAGCATATGTTTTGGGGTCCTCTGAGTCCCAAAAAAGCATTTTAGAAAAAGGTCCGGGTGTGTGTCTGTGGACAACACAACTCAAAAACTAAAAGACCGTTAAATACCAAACTTTGTATTTGGGTTTGGATTCTTCCAAGGATGCACGAAGATTTTCAAGAAAATCCCCGAACCACAAACCACCTTTTACATGGGAAAATTTTTATTTTCTTAAAAATAGCTCTAAAATTGGTTATTAAAATCCCGTATATTAAGGATATTTACATCCCAAATAAAATGTATATCTTGAATTTTGTGGGAAGATTCCATGAAGACCTCTTTATTCTGGATACATTTTGCCGAATTTTACTTAACTGCTAAACCA
Source organism: Hymenopus coronatus (assembly GCA_030762935.1). NCBI lineage: Eukaryota > Metazoa > Arthropoda > Insecta > Mantodea > Hymenopodidae > Hymenopus > Hymenopus coronatus. The sequence goes on from CM060894.1 coordinate 17,799,904, forward strand.
TAACTTACTACACAAAAAATGTAGATCTCCTCAAAACACAGAGTTTATGTCCTTTACGTTTTTGTTGTGGAGACAGTGGAGGCTCGTGGATTAAAAATGTAGGTGTTAACAAAATCAGCACTTTACCACTACCACCACCATCACCATCACCATCACCACCACAAGGCCGCGCCGTGGCCGAGTGGTTAGACCACTCGCCTCTCACCTAGACGGCCCGGGTTCGATCCCAAGCGACCGCATGTGAGATTTTTGGTGGACAAAGCGGCGCTGGGGCGGGTTTTCTCCGGTTTCCCCCGCCATCGCATTCCACTGGTGCTCCATCTTCATTCATGTATCATCAGTGTCACCGCCTACGGTGCCATAAGTAGTTAAAGCGGGCGTTAAACACTACCAAAAAAAAAAAAAAACACCACCACTACTGCTACTACTACTATAGCCGCCGTCACCGTAACACCAAATCCAGTAATATTAGAAACAATGATAGTGCCTAAAAACAAGAATTATAAATTTGTTACACAAATCGTCACTCACCCAGTATTGTAAAGATGTTCAATTTCTTAGTCTCCGATAGTTAACAGCAATATGACGTTCCCAGATGGTGATGAAGGGGTAAAGTCCTTTGATATATACAATAAATTATATTTACATTGTTTGAATTATGCAATGGGCACCATATTTATTTGTACAGAAATTCCACACGCCTGTTTTTCAAGTGTGCAAACTTTTCTATCACTCTTTATGCTGTTGACCAGTTTCTTCTCAATAGTAAGCATTGCCAATGCTGAGAGTCGGTCTTCAGCCATCGTATTCCTCGTAAAGGTTTTAATTCTTTTCAATGTGGAAAAGCATCTTTCTGGTTCTGATGTAGTCATGGGCGTAATGATAACAATCTTCAGTAGCTCGGTTAATTGCGGAAAAGTTTCTTCGTTGAGGTTGTTTTCTGTTATGAACTGCAACATAGATGATGCTCCTTCAGCGTTCATCATATCGCGCCAGTCATACAGTGACTTGAGCAACCATGGGTAGATTTCAACAGTAGTGACGAGATCTTTTTCTGGAAAACCTTCGGAGAATGTCTGGAAAGAAGCGACATCAACTAGCCTCGAAGCCACTAAATGATCGGTAAATGAAAATCTGTCATTTGTGACTAAGTAACGCGTCGCACACTTCCTTTCCTTCTGCCACTCGATTTTCTTGCCTCTTTCTCTTTCCATTTTCGGAAACTTCACATCTGTTAAGTCTCTAATTTTCTGCACAGCAGACGAGAACCGATCAAAGTAGCGTTTTGATTTTACAGCATCGATTTGTCTGTGTTGCAGTACTTTAAATAAGAGCTCCTCCTGAGACATTATTCTATGAAAGAATTCCAACCAGAAGGTGAATGCAGAATTCTCCAAAGTTGCTAAGAGGCCGCTTGACTCACGTCTTGTTTTGTCATCAATATTATCAAGCAGATTTCCTCTAGATACTGGATGAGACGTTACACAACATTCACTGAACGAATGTTGCAAATCCAGCGTGTGGCTGCTAGCCTCGGAACTCTGTTTTGCACAATTCTGTCAAGTATTTTGGTTCTTAGACAAGATCTTGAAAAAAATGCAGGAAATCCTGATAGTGTTGAAAAGAAAATCCTGGATGAGCTGTTTATGGCAGCAGCCTTCTGCAGAACCAAATTGCATTGATGGGCGTAACAGTGTATATGATATGCATGAAGGTACATAGCTCGTATTCTCGCCTGAACTCCACTTGCACTGCCACTCATAACAGCTGCACCATCGTAACATTGACCTATTAATTTATGTTTCTGCTCTCCTATAAGCTCTAGCAATGCAGTGTTTATTATCCCAGATATAGCATCAGCATCTTGGGCAACAGGATTAAAAAAAACCCAAAAACGCTCAACAGCCGACCCCTGCATCTCGTATCTGTACACAATAGCGAGTTGTTGCTGAGTAGACACATCCGTTGTTTCATCGGCCATGACTGCTAAGTAATGAGCTACCTTTATTTCTTTTGATATAATTTCCCTGCAGACCGCAAGCATGCAGTCGAGGATGTCATTCTGCACCATCTTTAAAGTACCTTTGAACACGGTTGCATTTTCTAAGTGTTCTTGCATTGCTATGTCAATAGAGCTTACAAAATTAACAAGCCCACGAAACACCCCGGGATTTTCAGAATTCTCCCGCTAGTTCAAATGCTCCACAAATTTTACGCAATCAATTAGCCTAGAGAGAATGTACCCATTTTTGTTAACTTGCTCGTTGTGTCTCTTTACCGACAGCCTGTAAGTGCTGTCTAGTTGAGTGCCGATATTCACACGACCAAGCATGGCGAATCGAATACATGCGTTCTTATGTGCACGTGAATTCTCATGTTTTTTTATCTTTTCACTGAGATGCACCAGGTCGGCACATCCTACTCTTGTCCAGTTACTCGTCGCATTGGAGCTAAACATAAGACAAGGAAAGCAAAACAGCGAGTTTCTGATACTGCAACCGCAAAGCCATTTGCATGTTGCATATACATTGTTATTAAATTTACGTCTATAGTCCCGCTTTTGAGTTTTTGTCACATGCTTAATTACCAAATCGGGCTGTGGACGTCCTAGTTGTTTTATTTCTATTTGTTCCTCATATGTAAGTTTTTCATGGCTTCTTAATATCGAGTCCACCGAATTCATGCCTACCTTTGAAAAGTCACAAGAATTGAGAACCACGAGGTCACTTGCTCAACACTGAGAACATTGTTGTTAAAATAATAAGCTATGTTTAAAACATGTTAGAAAATCCACACTAGTCTCACCTTTTAATTCATTAAGTATTGTCACATTAAGTTAATCACATTATACCAGAAATAACTCAGTAAAACTGCAGCACACGCTAGTCTTAAGCAAGCTCTTGCATAAACTGCAAATTATTAAGAAAAATAGCGCCTCATCAAATGCAGTTGCATATCCGGATAGTTTCAACTAAATGCAGCACCTCCCGATAATAAACAGAACCCTGGTGATGTTAATGAGAACTAAAGTGCACGATTGCAATGTGCTCATTGCTGGCTGTAAAATTCCAAGGTGTTTTTGTTGGCCGCGCAAGCGCAGAGCTGCTAAACGTTAGTAATACGCTAGCACACGAGGCCTGTGCTACAAGCGTTGTTGCCACATACTCAGGTTCTCGACTGTGTTCAATCTGAAGAGCAGAGCGCGGTACATTTAAACAAGTGGCACCGGATAGCGCATTTTATTAAATGTTTCCTGGTAGAGAAAAAGGAGATCCACTAAGACATATTGGAGGTTCACGTGCTCTTGTGCTCCTATACAGCAGCCGCCGCTGTGTGGAGATAACCGTTTTCGAGATATTTCTTGTTATTGGTTTCAATTGTGAAGTACTTATACTTTTCTCAGACAGGAAGTGTCCGTTTTTCTTTTGTTCTACTCCTGGCCAAGTAAAGAAGCGATTTGTAATGACAATCGTACAACGACAGCTTTTAAAACATTTGACTATCACTTTAGCATAGCGCATTCCTTTAGTTCCCTTCTTCTTATACAGAACTAAGTAATAAGAACATTCTGCTAATGTTTATCTGGATTAGCATGGTGAAGAAAGAAGAATAATCTTTTGTAAGAAGTTTGTTTGTATCGCAGCTAGAGAAAGTCGTGCGAGTGTAACACATCAGATTTTTTTTTCTGTGATACGCAATATAATTTTGGTTCAGCTGACTGAGTGTGTATATATATATATATAAAACATAGATTCTTGTTATTTTTCAATATAGTGTTCTTTTAGCAATGTACACTTTTCCCAGCGTCTATCTGTTTTAAGCCTTCCAAAAAGTAGGATTTGGGAAGGCTCTCAAAATATGCATCTATTTGTGAATGACCTCTTCGTTAGACGTGAATCGTTTTCCGCCGGGCTACTTTTTCAAGTTTGGAAAGTTACTGGGGCCAAATCTGGTGAATACGGTGGATGTTGTAGTAATTTTAACCTTAATTCTACAATGTTCGCATCAAAACTGCGCAAGTGTACACCCTTGCATTGTCTTGATGGAAAAGAATCGTTTTATTTGCCAGCTGAGGGCGCTTTTTCTTGATTTCTCCGTCCAACCGGTGCCTTTATCCAATTCATAATAGTCTTCGTTTATCTTTCTTCCGTTCTGCAAGTAATCAATGTAGATGATTCCGCGTGCATCCCAAACACCGAGGGCATCACCTTGTCTGCAGATTTCACCACGCTTGCCTTCTTCGGAGCCGGTTCTACTTTAAAAAAACTCACTATTTCGACAGTACTTTTGTCTCTGGAATGCAGTAATGTATTCATGTTTCACCAACAGCTATGTATAGAGGCAGAAGCTCGAAAGGATTACGACGGAGAAGTGCCAAACCAACTTCCGAATCGATCATACGATTGCCTTTATTCTCCATTGAGAGCAATCACGGCACCCAACTTGCCGAGACGTTTGTCAGACCTAATTTTTGGTGCAAAATTGAGAACACTGTACCTTGTGATATGCCTTGGGCCTCTAGTACTTCGCAAACTTTGATTCGTTGATCACTCGAAACCATATCCTGGATTTTGTCTATAATTTCGGATGAATTCATTTCTCCTGGACGTCCGGAACGATGTTCATTATTTGTGGATGTACGGCCACATTTAAATTCATTTATCCAATTGTAAATTGTTGCAAAAGCAGGGGTAGATGTGCCATGAACTTCACCCAACTCGCTTTAAACTCTTTCGGCGTTAAGTCTTTTAGATAGAAGTGTTCCCCCCCCCCCCCCATCTTTCTAAAGAAGCACAACATTGTTAATTCAATCGTCTATTGCAAAGAAACCACGTGATGGATATTGCTGTAACTGTAACTGCCATCTAGTAAGAGACGACGGTTACTGAATGCAAACTCTTTTCGATACTACGAGTGTAAAGTTAGGATTTTCTAAGGACTTATTGAGAGCCCCTTTAAAATATGAAGCATGGCCGTTAATATTTATCGTAATGAGGAAGTGGTACACAGAAAAACAAGTGAATGTGTATAAAAGTCTGATGTGTTACACTTACATGACTTTCTCTAGCTACTCTACAAACAAACTTCTTACAAAAGATAATTCTTCTTTCAACATCACACTAAACGAGATAAACATTAGCAGAATTTTATTACTTAGTTCCTTATAAGTAGAACTAAGGGAATGCACTAGGCTAAAGTGATAGTCAAATGTTTTAAAAGCTGTCGTTATGCGATTTTCAATGCAAATCGCTTCTTTGCTTGGCCAGGAGTAGAACAAAAGAAAAACGAACATTCCCGTCTGAGAAAAGTAAACATAAGTACTTCACAACTGAAACTAATAACAAGGAATACCTCGAAAACGGAAAGCTCCACGAAAAAAATATATATGACATAATTTGTGTGTTTTAACAAGATCTACATTTTTGTTAGTATAGCAAGTTTTTGTCTACCTCTTACGGTTTACTAGTTACGCCAAATTAAGCAAAATTCATATAGAATAAACAGGTCTTTAGAAGCTATTGCTAGAAAGTTCAAGATATACATTTTATTTGTGATAGAAATGGCTTTAATGTGTGGTATTTTAATCAAAATCGTTAGAGCCATTTTTAAGAAAAACATTTTCGAAAATGTTGCAATGTAAAGGGTAGTTTCTTGAAAATATTCGTGTCGCATCCCTGATGAGACCAAACTTAAATACCAAGTTTGGTATTTAACCATTTTTTCGTTTTTGAGCTATGCTGTCCACACACACACACACACACACACACACACACACACACACACACACACACACACACACGGACCTATTTCTGAAAATGCTTTTTTTTTTTGGACTCAGGAGGTCCTAAAACATGTATTACCGGTGAAATCTCGACATCGAATTTTTGGGTGGAATACAATACTTCTCTAGCCCCATTGTACATACAGGGCTAAAGAAAGTAAAAAAAAAAATGAAAGCTCTAGAGAAAGTCCTATGATTGCAACACGTCAGATATTTTGTTATCACCTTGTGATTAAAATATGTGAAAGAAGCCTCTAAGAGTCTAAACAGTTGCATTCGTCCCGCCGAGTTGGTAGTGATAAGATAACACAGACCCGATGCTTCCATTACTTAACACCGTTCATTAGGCTCTCAAACAAGCAAACTAACAAAATGCAATACAAAATTTGGAGATTTTCTTGAGTTTAAAAAAAATCTTATGTGTTCCACTCAGATAGCTTTCTCTGCATCTCTGTAACGCAGCTTATGCTTCTATTTAATTCATGCTAATTGAGAAAAAAATAGCAGAAATAGTCTTATTACTTGCTTCCTATTAAGTAGAAGCGAAATAAGGGAGTACCATAGGTTATAGTGATAGTCAAAAGCTGGTTGCTATGTGAATGAAGCTCCTTTGTTTATATAGACAAGAGTTTAGAAATTCCTGTATGAGAAAAGTATAAATATTTTAAAGCTGAAACCAATGACAAGGAATATCTAAAAAACGATCAACTCTACGCAAAAATCGTTATAACATAAATTGTGTGTTTTAATGTAATCTACATTTTTTGTGTGGTAAGTTTTTGTCTCTGTCTTACGGTTTAGCAGTTATGCAAAATTCCGTAAAATTCATCCAAAATAAAGTAGTCTTCAGAGGTTATTCCCAGAAAATTCAAGGTATACATATTATTTGTCAGGTAAATATCTTTAATATAGGATATTTTAATCAAAATCGTTAGAGCCATTTTTGAGAAAATCAAAATTTTCGATTTTTTTCCATGTGAAGGGTAGTTGGTGTTGGGGGAAGATTTTTTTTAAAATCTTCGTGTCGCATCCTTGGAAGATACCGAACTTAAATACTAAGTTTGGTATTTAACGGTCTTTTCGTTTTTGAGCTATGCTGTCCACAGACACACACACACACACACACACACACGCACACACACATGGACCTTTTTCCAAAAATGTTTTTTTTTGATTCAGGGGGATCCAAAATATGAATTTCCGGTGAAATCTCGGTATCGATTTTTGGGTGGAATACAATACCTTCTCTATACACTATGCACATAGTACGCGTAGAGAAAGTAAAAAGGTGGTAACCCTAGACACAACAATGAAAAGCTGCTAGAATAAGAATAGGAACATACCGTTTTGTTACAATTATAAATTAACATTCGAATCAAATTATTAAAAATTAGTCATGAGTAAGACCACATTCAAGCCCGTGTATTCGGAGATTTATTCCAATCCCGGGCACTCCGGGCTGCGACCGGAGATCTGGCAACTCTACGTTCCACCATTAGCCCCATAATCAACTTCCCTATCAACAATTTCGCCAACATTTTATGTCATCCACTTCCTCATGCTCATGCCTAGCTATAGCCCATAGTGGTGGGTCAAGTTGTTCTTTTTGCGAAACAGTTTAATCTGTTTCTGTTGCAACCGCGAAACAGTTTAGAAATAACAGTTTCATGCAACAGAAATTCCTTAAACTGTTGCAGACATGTTGAGTACCACCCAATACTATAAATACAGTTCATCGATAAAACACAATGCGCCAAATGCAACCACTCACTTGGTATGCTGAAGAGGAGATTATCAAATAACGGGGGGGGGGGGGGGGGGGGGAGAAAAGTTTGTTAACGCGTTAACGAGAGGGAATGAGTTTAATTAGTACATTCGAATTTCGCGTATTATAATATCAGGCCGCGCATTACAAGGTACAAAGGCGCACCTTGCGGTAAGCAATGATAAAATATTTACAGCCGCACAAAGTAATTGTTGCAATAAGTGAAACTACTTAAGCGTTGCTGTTATTGTTGCATGGGTCTGTTGCGGGGAAGCGATACATGAAAGAATAACACAATTTCCAGAAGTGTTTTACAAAATAGTTTTAGTGGTGAAACATAGTTGCTGTGTCAGCGAAACTTTCAAAATAACTGTTGTGTTATTTTTGTCCCACCACTACTATGAGCCAGGTTCTCCATTCTGTGGTTTCGTGCCATTGGCTCCCCGACAGGCTTCTGCCCCCAGGCATTGGCTTATTAGTCCTAGTGGGGTGTCAGTCCTACAAATATGGGGAGGGTAAGCTGATTACGGAATGAATGTCTTGTGTGTGTCACACTAACTTGTAAAAAATGACTGTTAACATTTTGCTTAAAATACTGTATACTAAAGATATTTACACAACAAATAAAGATGCATATCTTGAATTTTTTGGGAATAACCTCTGAAGACCTTTTATTCTGGATGGATTTTGCGCAACTAGTAAACCGTAAGAGATATAAAAAACTTACTACACAAAATATGTAGATCTTGTTGAAAAACTAAAATTTATGTCATATGCACATTTTTTGTGGAATTGACCATTTTTAAGATATTTCTTGTTATTGGTTTCAGTTTTAAAATACTTAAAACTTTCCACATACAGGAATTCATCAACCCCTGGCAATACAAAGAAACGATTTCTTCTACATAGCAACCAGCTTTTAAAAGATTTGACTATCATTTTAGCCTAATGTATTCCATTATTTCCCCTCTACTTATAAGAAAGCATTTCTGCTACTGTTTATCTCCATTATTAAGAAGTAGATAGAAGAATAAGCTTTCTAACAATAATTTGTTACAGAGATGTAGAGAAAGTCATGTGAATGGAACGCATCAGATTTTTATCACCTATCTTTGCATGACACATAACTTGTTTGTGACTACTCAAAGGTGTAAATTATATTAAATTAAATCTTATTTATAGACAGATGTTCTTAAACTGCTGTGGTTCTTAGGATCTCATTCTATTTTGGGCGTGAAGGACTGCTTAATTTTGCTCAGAGGCTTTTTTTACAGGCTTGAGGTGCTTTTATATGCTGTAACTCTATGATACAGGCTTTACTTCCCTTTTGAAGGAAGCCGTGCTAAGGATTTTTAAGCCCAAAAAATCCAGCAACATCCACTGAGTTTGAACCTACGATCTTGGGAACCAGAAACTTAATATAGTGCCTCTAGAATTAGATGATGAAGGATGACATTCAAAGATGTACATTAGTCTATCAGGGGAAAGGGAAAAGTGGAAGAATACATCTCTGCATGGCAAGGTTAATAAGAAACAAGGATTAGTGAAATAGTTTAGAGCACTCCAAAACTGGATAACAAGATTAGTATAATCAAATCATATCTTATCTCCCTGTGATCAAGTTCACTTTAATTCCCCTCTTTCTCAAGGTTCTAGTGCTGGGACCTTTTTTATATTAACGATTTACTGTGTTACCTACCTTACCTTCTAAATCAGTTATATATGCTGATGACACAGCATTTATAAATACTGACTTTAGGAACTTAGAGCAACAAAATAAAATATGCTTAAAAAAATCTGTCACATAGTCTTATGTTAACAAACTAGTTATAAATGAGAAAAAAAAACTGAACAAATTTATTTTATTTTAAGAAACACATCCAGATGTGTAAAATTGCTAGGAATACATATTGATGGAAAACATAACTGGAATGAACACACTACAAAAATGTGTAACAAATTGTCAAGGGTGTTTGTATCTACTAAAAAATTGAAGAATAATGTAATACAAAAATTATATTAATTTCATGTGAAGCTGTTTTCACACTCAAATACAATATGGGATTCTTCTTTGGGAAAACTCAATAGGAGTAGAACAAGTATTTATAAGGCTCAAAAAGGCAAATAGATACATCAAAAGTCTTAATAGAACTACTCCATGCAAAAGTTATTTTATAGGACATGATATATTAACAGTCCCCAGTTTATTCATTTGCAACAGTATATTAGTAGGACGCATATATTACTAGTTCAATCATTAGTTTTGTACGTATTTAATAAGAAATATCTGCTCAGTAGAACCTTAGGGTGTATAAGCTTGTATTGTATTCTTCATGGCTACTTGCTTTGTTAAAAATAACAAGAATTTTAGAGCATTAGGGACACAAGTAACAACCGCTATTTGGAAGGAAGGTTCTTTCCCTTATAATCTGGATAGAGGGAATTTCTCATTGTAGAGAAAGGTCATGTAGGAGGAAAATAAGAAAAATCCCAGTCACATGACAATGCTACTTTACGCGACTTTTTCCAGCTAATCAAAAAGGAGGGCAATATTAGGATCTTTTGGTATATAAGTGATGCATGTATAAGAAATCTGATCCACAATGTAAGAAATCGCATGGCAAGCAGTGTAAGAAATAAACCAGTGTAAGAAATGTGGCGACACACAGTGTAAGAAATCGGCTTGTTATAAGAAATCTGACGGCGATGAATAGTAAGAAATATGCATTAATTGTGAGTGTGAAGCATTATAGTAAAAGTTAATTTGACAGTCAACTATTACCGTAAAGTTTTACGGACTGTGAAACTTAAGATTACGGTGACGGTTGTAAAAATACAATAACTCGGTAAGAGTGGAACTAGCACTTGTAAAGATTATGTCATCAAATTCGCGATCATTTATGTCAGGAGTCACTCGCAAGGTTAGTGCCTCAAACCAGCAACAGAAAATCAATAAAATAAGCCATCAGTGAAATTAAGTGAAATTTCTCTTTTGTTTGAGTCTACCAAAACTGTTACACACCTTTGTCATTCTTTCCCCCCTGAGCAAGAAACAACTCATGGTCTACAAGAATGAGCTTAGCCGGAGCAACAAAGGGAATCTGCAAGGTATGTACACTCTTAACGTAGAGAATTTCACGAGCATTAACCCTCCACCAACTCCAAGTAGACTCACATGATAGCGCCATACTGCTGCACAAGCAAACCAGCGACATATTGGCACCCTAATGTGGAGCTATATAACCTCGACACATTTTATATGCTCTTTTATTCTTTAAAGAAAATATGAATTCCTTTAACCTTAGAACAGATATACACCTCCATAATACAAGAGGGAAAAAATTTAGAGACATTTCTGCTACAAGATTAGCAATAAATGAACATCATTATACATATATGGATATTAAAATTTATAATAGGCTCCCACAAGAACTAACAACAGTTAGTAGTAAACAATTTAAATGCATAATCACCAAAGCTAAAAGCTTGTTATAATATCTTCATCATTTACGATACAGATTCTCGTTATTTCTCCAAGCACACTTCAGTCTGAGGCTTATTGTGCTATCTGTATCATTTAGAGCCAACTCATTACACCTGCATCCCTTAAAAAGAAGTGCAGCCTTGCAATGGATATTAATGAAACATCTTCTGGTTCTATAAACATTTTCCCAAAAGCTTTGTATTTCCAAAACTTTGCGGGAGCATAAAATGTGTTGGGCTGTTTGTCTTCTTCTTACATAATCTGCAGTCTAAGTTGCCCTGAAGCACTCCAATTGTGTTAAGATGCTTTTTTCACAGAAGCATGCCCTGTGAGGAAAGCAGTAATTTTCTCAGCTGAGGCCTGCTATATTTTAGCAGGCTCTCAGCTCTTTCCTTACATGGTCCTTTGATAAATAGTTTCCCATGTCTGTTTCCTGGGGTTTTACGCCAGGTCTTATGATGTTCTTTTTTGGACCAGTTCGTGATAGCCTCTTTAATAAAACACTGAGATGTTCCTAAAGCCAGCTCTGGTCCAATAAATTCTAAAGCTGCTCCTAGTCTTCAAGTTTGTCATCTTTTTCATTGCCCTCTATGCCTTTATGGCCCAGTACCCAGATGAGTTGAACCTCATTCTATTCTGCCAGGTCATTGAGCATATTTAGGCAATTTTGAATCTGTCCTGAGGTAACCTTATGACTACTAAGGGCCTTAAGTGCAGTCTTTATAATATAAATGAATATTTTGACTTCTGTATGGATGATTTATTGTATCTGTGATAGTAGAGATTAAGTAATTTATAATTTTGGTGATTTTGTTAAACTTTAGGTTTATTATATTAATGACAAACAGTGTAAATTTACTATATAACAAATCTTGTAAACAGATTATAGGAATAAGACAAATATTGTAAATATGAATGTGATGAAGCCGATTTCTGTAAGATTTGATGATGAATAAATTCTGATTCTGTAATTTTTTTTTTATTTCAGGACAGTGGCAATAGACATGAGAGGATATGGAGATTCAGATAAACCTAAAGGCATACACAACTATAAAATTAACCTTTTGGTTGATGATGTGAAAAAAGTAGTAACAGCTTTAGGTAAGAATCTTACTGCACTCGATCCTTTGTGTCATGCTGGTATTATTTTTGCAGGCCATTTCAATTAATTAATAGGCATGCATTAAAACCTCAATAAAAAATATGATGTGTTCCATTACATGACGTCTCTACCCTGTCTGCAACAATAAACTATTCTCATAAAAGAGTATTTTTCTATCTACTTCATTCAAATCAAGATAAACATTAACAGAAATGATCTTTTTATTATTTCCTTCCTTGAAGGTAGAAGGGTAATAAGTGAATACACTATACTATACTACTAAGTCTCTCCCTCCCTCACTCTCCCTCCCTCCTTTCCCTACCTCTCTCCCTCTCTCTCTCTAACTCTCTCTCTGTCTCTCTCTCTCTCTCTCTCTCTCTCTCTCTCTCTCTCTCTCTCTCTCTCTCTTCAGCATACCTAAAAAAATGAAAAGACTGTTAAATCCCAAACTCTGTATTTAAATGTGGTATTTTTCAAGGATGCGACCCAAGTTTTTCAAGAAAATCCCCCCACACCAAACTATCCATTACATAGAACTTTTTTTGAATATTTTGTTTTTCACAAAAATGGGTCTTAAGGGCCATTCACATTGAAAATTAACTGTAGATGCACTGACATAGAATATAGATGCAGAATTAAATGAGCATTCTCAATAACAAATGTAAACATAGGCAATAACCAATCAGAAATTAAAAGTAGTGAACTGCGCCTTGCGAGTGAATAGCAAGCAAATGACTGGCAGAGATGAGTGTGCCCATTTGTACACATGTAAACTAGAGTAGCCAATTTGCTTGGTGTTTTATATTTTAAAGAACGGTTGTCTCGTTGTAGACAATGTGGATTCATCTCCTTAATCAAAGACGAATTAACAGAGGAGAAATGAGAGAGAATCATCAAGCAAAGCCATTTTAATAACACATCGAGCTGTGTTCTCATTGGTGGATTCCTACGTTGCATGTTATCTTTGACACAAAAGCTTGGCGTTTGCAAGCTTGTATGTTAACGTACTATGGTTATGTCTACATCAATGTCAATGTAACCATTGTGAATGAGCCTATACATGCATTGGCTGCAAGCTTCTGTGTCTACATTACGTCTACGGTTGATTTTCTCAAAAATGGCTCTTAACGATTTTGATTAAAATCTCTTATACATAAGATATTTACATGACAAATAAAATGCATATCTTAAATTTTCTGGAAATAGCCTCTAAAGACCTCTTTATTCTGAATGAATTTTTCTGAATTTTGCATATCTGGTAAACCTTAAGAGATAGAAAATATCAAACTGTATCAAAAATGTAGATCTTGTTAAAACACAGTTTGTCATATACTTTTGGTGGAGTTTACCATTTTTTAGATATTCCCTGTTATTGGTTTCAAGTTTAAAACTTTTCTCATGGGGGAACTTGCCAACTCCTGGCCTCTCAAAGAAATGGATTTCAATCCCATAGCAACCACATTTTAAAACATTTGATTGTCAATTTAGCTTAGTGTATTCCCTATTTCCCTCCTACTTATAAGGAACTAATTAATATGACCGTTTCTGCTAGTGTTTATCTCAATTAGCATGATGTAGATAGATGAATGAGCTATTAACAATAATTTGTTACAGAAATGTAGGGAAAGTCATATGAATAGAACACATCAGACTTTTTTTATAAATATGCAGTATGTAAAATAGTTCTGAAGTGAAAGGTTCCATTTTTCATTTTGTTTCTAGTTTGAGAGCATGTGTCTACTGCAACTCATAAGCTAAGAGAACTAAAGAATTACTTTGTATGCCGGTTTTTGCTTTCGGGGCGACAGATTTCCCAAATTTTTTATTACACTGTAGAAGAAGTTTGTGAATGATCTATATTTTTTGTGCATTGCAGGTCGTGAAAAGTTCATTTTGGTTGCTCATGACTGGGGAGGTGCAGTTGCATGGAGTTTTCTTTATACTCATCCTGAAATGGTACACAGCTACATAATTCTCAATGCTGCAGCTCCAAACTTCATGAAGATCTTGAAAGACAACAAAAAACAGTTAGAGATGTCGTGGTAAGTTGGTAATACTCAGTTTCTTTCAGTCTGCAGTACAGAAGTGCATGAAACGCTGTAGAGAAGAAGTAATTCTTTCTATAGCCCGTATGCACAATGTACATGGTGGATAGAGAAGGTATTGTATTCCATCCAAAAATTTGATGTCAAGATTTCACTGGAAATATGTATTTTGAGGCCTCCTGAGTCTGAAATAAGTATTTTTAGAAAAAGGTCCATGTGAAGAGTTGGTAAAATACCACACTTGGAATTTAATCATTAAAATACAAATTCAAAATCTTAATATTACTAATCCATATGTTAATCATTATCATTATCATATGATTATTTATCATATGGATTATTAATATTAAGATTTTGAACTTTTATTTTAATCATTTTAGCTAGTTATTCTGTTATTTGTTACTTCCAAGGATGCGACACAAAGATTTTGAGCAAAAACCTCCCTCCCCAAACTACCGTTTATATGGAAAAAGTTTCGAAAATGTTGATTTCCCTCAAAATTGGCTATAATAATTTTGATTAAAATATGTATATTAAAGAAACTTGCATCACAAATAAAATGAGTATCTTATTTCTGGGAACACCCTGCGAAGACCTCTTTATCCTGAATGAAGTTTGGTGAATTTTGCATGACTGGTGAACTGTAAGAGATAGACAAAAACTTACTATACAAAAAATGTAGATCTTGTTAAAACACACAATTAATATCATATACATTTTTTCATGGAGTTCACCATTTTTTAAATATTTTTGGTATGGTTTCGGTTTTAAAATACTTGAAAACTTTTTTCATACAGAAATTTGTCAAATCCTGATATAGAAACAGATTTAAACCATATGGCAACCAGCTTTTAATATATTTAACTGCCATTTTAGCCTGGTGTATTGTCTTAATTCCCTTTTTCTTTTAAGAAAACAAGTAGTAAGAATTTCTGCTAATGTTTATCTCAATAAGCATGAAGTAGATAGAAGAATAACATTTTTAGCAATAATTTGTCACTGAGATGTAGAGAAAGCTATGTGAATGGAATACATCAGATTTTTTATAACCTTTCGGGAAAATTAAGTAGAGATTTTCTCGAGGTCTTGTCCCAAAATCTGGATTGAAATACTAAACCTACATTCATTCCATAATTTCAACAATTGTTTTTACTTCCCTACAAGGTACTTTATATGTAAGTAGAAGAACTGTTACATTGCAACTAAAATTTTAATACTGATATTTTATCAGCAATACATCTTTCAAAGCCCCCAGAATAAAAAAATAATCTGATGTGTTCCATTCAAATAACTTTCTCTAGCTCTTCCATTTAGAGACTATTCTTAAAAAACATTATTCTTTTATATACTTCATGCTAATCGATATAATCATTATCAGAATTGGTTTTATTACTTGTAAGTAAAAGGGAAATATGGAAGTCCAATAGACCAAAGTGATAGTCAAATATTTTAAAAGCTCTTCGCTATGTGAAACATTTGAGATTCAGTTTGCTTTGCATGGTCCCATTTGAGAAAACATGTGTAGTTTAAAATTGAAACCAATAACGACAAATATCTCAATGGTTCAACTCTTCAAGAAATAAGTACGTGACATATTTTGTATGTTTTAACATGATCTACATTTTTACTTTCTCTACATGTACTATGTACATAGTGTGTAGAGAAGGTATTGCACTCCACCAAAAAATTTGATACCGAGATTTCAGCGGAAATATATGTTTTAGGGTCCCCTGTGTCCAAAAAAAAGTATTTTCAAAAATAGGTCAGTGTGTCTGTGAACACGATAACTCAAAAACGAAAAGTCGGTAAAATACCAAACTTGGTATTTAAGTTTAGTATCTTTCAGGGATGCGACACGAAGATTTTGAGGAAAATCCCCTCACCCCAAACTACCCTTTACATGGAACTTTTTTCAAAAATGTTGATTATCTCAAAAATGGCTCTAACGATTTTGCTTAAAATATCCTATATTAAACATATTTTCCTGACAAATAATATGTATATCTTGAATTTTCTGGGAATAGCCTCTGAAGACTACTTTATACTGGATGAATTTTACAGAATTTTGCATAACTGCTAAACCGTACGAGATGGAGAAAAACTTACCTCACAAAAAATGTAGAGCACGTTAAAACACATACTTTATGTTATATACATTTTTTTCGTAAAGGTGATCGTTTTTGAGTTATTCCTTGATTGTGGTTTCACCAAAAAAAAATTACTTTTCTCATACAGGAATTTGTCAACTCGTGTCCATACAAACAAAGGAACTTCAGTCGCGTAGCAACCAGCCTTTGGCTATCCTATGGTACTCCCTTATTTCACTTCTACTTACAAGGAAGCGAGTAATAAGAGTATTTCTGCTAATTTTTTGTCGATTAGCATGAAATAAATAGAAGCATAAGCTTTTTTAACAATAACTTGTTGCAGAGATGTAGAGAAAGTCATGTGAATGGAACACATCAGATTTTTTGTGTGAGGTTTTTGTTTTATCTCTTACGATTTAACTGTTATAAAAAGTTTACAAAACCCATCTAGAATAAAGGACTCAGAGGCTATTCTTAGAAAATTCAAGATATACATTTTAAGTAAAATCATTACAGCCATTTTTGAGAAAAGTAAAATTTTCGAAAATCTTTTTACATGTAAAGGGTAGTTGGGGGTATGAATGTCTTCATATCGCATCTGGGAGATAATAATAATAATTATAATAAAAGACACACACAGACCTTTTCCTAACAAACTTTTTTTTTACATAGGGGATCCCAAAACATGTATTTTCGGTGAAATTTCAATATCAAATTTCTGGGTGCAATATAATAGGTAGCTTCTCTTTACACTGTACGTGTAGAGAAGGTAAAAAGTCGGTACTAGTATGTTTGGGTGCATGTACGTACCACACTTGTTTGTATGTGTTAGTGAGAGAGAGAGAGAATAATATTAATCAAAAATGAAAACTTGGATAAACACCAGGTAGCATACTTTGTCAGACATCACAAACTAACCTTTAAATGGAATACTTTATTTCTACACGTTGTACATAGTAGATAGGGAAGATATTGTATTCTATTAAAAAATTCAATATTGAAATTTCCCTGGAAACACATGTTTTGAGTCTGTGTGTGTGTGTGTGTGGGTGGGTGGGTGGGTGTGTGGGTGTGTGTGTGTGGGTGGGTGGGTGTGTGTGTGTGTGTGTGCGTGCATACGAGTGTATGAGACTCAAAAACAAAATACAGATATACATGAAACCTTTTATTGAAGTTGAGTAATATCTGAAGAAGGAGGAAGTGGTGGCAGTGGCCTGCCATGTTAATTATTTCAATTCTTATTCAGTGGTGCTTACTAAAGTCGGTTAGAAATTTCATTGTGATTGACACTTGTGGGGTGTGTTTTCTGTTGGCAGATGCTCGCCTGGGTGCTGACCAATCATGGTGTAAGAATGCATAACTGTCAGAAAGCTCATGTGATTGTGTTGAAACACCTATGGGTTCAGTGAAAATTAATGCACATGTTCTCATGCTTGACTGATTTGATTGTTTGATTCCATTCTGTGAAAAGTTTGGTTGTGTTATACACAGTGATTGACAATCATTACTACCTTTTATATGTCGCAAACATTATTCTTGTTCGCATGAGTGAGAACTATGAGTGATACTGTGATTTGAAAATGTCTAATAGCTGTAATATACGAGTTGAGGTTATGTTAGCCGAAATAATAAAACTTTTAGGTTCAGTAAAGTACAGAACACAATGTTGAAAGGAATAGATACAGTAAGTAGTGAGAAATGGGGAAAAGTAGTTCAACGTACAATAAGTGTGATAAAATGCATGGAAAGAGGGCATTTTAGAGGAAGCAGTGGAATATGTGACACTTCAGATGGACATTGAGTAAATAAGACAACAGCATACTGAGACAGCCATATGTCAGCAGGAATGTCAATCACAAGATAATTTCTCACACAGTTATATGTGCACATTTTCTTTGGTGCCTGACTCCCTAGTCTTCATTTGGTACATTTCACGCAATGTTTGGAAGAAGAGCAGGGTGATCACATTAAGACATTAAATACACTATGCATTCTAATTTCTAGTGGCTTCAATGCTAAGTTTCATTCTGTCTGTAGATCTTGGAGTTCATGCACATGCATGTGTGCTGTGGTTTGTTTAATAATTCAGCTAGTTCACAGTGAATTAGATAACTTATTCACTCCAAGTAAACCAATATTTTCAGAACTAAACATTTTATCACTAACTTGTGTTTATATTTTAGAGACAGTATGATTTATATATGCAAACAGACATGTGTTTAAGCTTAATAAAAATTACCATTTATACAACACTAGGAACATCCAACTCTACATCTGCAGCAACATAGACTCAGTAAGAGCACAAATTCTGTGTCTCACAGAGGTGTTAATCTTTATAACAACCTTCCTAATGGAATTAAAGTTTTAAGATCTAATCTGTTCAAGAAAAAAAGTTAAAAATCTACTTTTAAAACACACATTTTATGCAGTTGATGAGCATATGAACATGTCTGTTTAATTTTTGCTTCTGTTTCTTCACATAGTATTATCATAAATAATACCATGAGTGTTTTCATCTTGTCGATAATTCACGACCGGAGCATAGCAATGGGAGATTTTATCAGGTTATAATTGTAATTCTTGCATTAGTTCTCAAATGATAGATGACACATTCGACCATGTATATTTACCGAATGTTTATTCTTTCTTTCTTTCTTTCTTTCTTCACTGCCTCCTGAATTATGATATGGCTGGCCGTGCCTACATGCAATGTACAAATATCGATAGCAACAATAGAAATAGGGAACAACTATTTTATTTCAGCTTTTAATAACTAGTGGAAATGGAAACAAACGTTATTTTACTTGAGGTTATTGCACTCATCTCATACATAAGAAATACACATACTGATTATTTTCACTCCTTTTTTCAACTAAACATTGTGAACTGGACAAAACTTTAAATAAACATTGTAACTGAAATACAATTGTAGAACTGATAGTTATTAAAAGTGAAGGCTGGCTCACTGGATTGTCATCTTGTTAACAATAAGCAAGACAGGAGATTAAACATACGAGCATCAGGTGCAACAAGATTTCAAAGAAATGAACATTAGCTGCAATAAGCTGTTTTCACAATATCGCTCCAGTCAATGACCACAATTGGTTGAAATTTGCTAATCTTGACCATTCCATTGGTGCTTTAATAGTTGAGCTGAATTGTCGTCATTAATCATATAATATAGTGTTTTATTTATTTCTTATTTGTACATAGTTTATTAGAATTAGGAAATTGACGAAACCTTGTATACACATGTAATACTTTTGGTGAATAAATGTTTATCTATCTATCATAATGGCTGAGAACCTCAAAGAAAGAAACTTTCTTGGATTGAAAACATTGCAGAAAGAAAGGCAGACAGGCTCTCTCTTCTCCACAGCTCCTGTAAAACTAGCGCCCAAGAAAAGGTGCACACATATTATACAATTTTCTTTACCACAGCATGGTCTCATCCGTTTCCTCACAATGAAAAATGTGAAGCCCATGCAAAAACAAAGTATGTCACAATCATTCAGTTAATTTTCTACACAGCGTAATTAGTTTTCTTAGTTAACTACCCATTAACTCCTGTCAAGTATGAACTTGACATTACAAAATGATAAATTGTGTAAAACTAATAATAGTTGGCAATACTATGAATTCTGGGACTTAGAGTGCTTATGACATTGTAAATCGCTATTGAGGTATGCCATCTCAAAATAATTTGAGATCACCTTGTGTTTTACCAGGAAACATGCGAGTCAGTCGAGAAAGTTAATGCCATGCCAACATGTTGCCATATTAGCTCAGTGGTAAAGCAACTGGCTAGAGATTGGGAGATCTGTGGTTCAAATCCCAGCTATGGTATTAAATTTTTCAGTCTGACACTATCTATCCAACTCATGTCCTTCACATGGCTTATGTAAAAGAAAACAATTAAATTAAAACTAATTAACCATAATAGTTGGCTATACTATGAAGCCAGTTGAGAAATTTAATGCCATGCTGACATGCTGCCATGGTAGCTCAGTGGTAGAGCAACCAGCTAGAGACTGGGAGATCGATGGTTCAAATCCATGGTATTGAATTTTTCAGTCTGACTCTACTTATCCAACTACACAATGATACTAATATAATTATTTTTTTACAGGTATGTTTTCTTCTTCCAGTTACCATGTCTGCCAGAAATGTATTGTAGATCTTTTGACATGATCATGTTTAATAAAATCCTGAAAGATGAAAGTGCATCCTCAGTTACGAAGAGGTCTGAAGATATAGAGGCATATAAATACACATTTGGAAAATCAGGTAAGTGAATAGCAGCAAACAAAATAGTATTGTTTGTTTTTATTTACATCTTTGACTCAGTTCCATACTTACCTTATACAGGATGTCTACAGAAGCAACCTCAAGGTGTAAAGAGGTATTGTGTTGCTATCAGTTGTTGGATTTACATGAAATTGGTGTCATTAGAATGAAAACTCAAAACAGTCTTAAAGACACTGAATGTGTGCTCCATATATCATGCTGAATACACACGCTCCTCCAACATACAGGGTTGAGCAGATAAAATGGCTCCATTTCATTTATTTTGGTTTGGAAAGAAATTATGTAGGGTATTGTTTTCTGTTCTTTTTTCTTGAAAATTTAATTACCTTATTTATCCAAATACAAGACAATGTTTTTTCTAAAATAATATTATAGGAAACTGGGGATGGTCTTGCATTTGCGATATGTTCTCCGAATACTATTTGGGAAAAAATTCAGCATTAAACTTTACACGTAGATATGTTGTCTAAAAGAAAAGCATATCCATAATCTCCATTACAGTTACGCCACTTCCACTGCCATGTTGTACCATCCCACACACACTGTACATTTTCGTACTCCCCTCTCCGTCAACGGTTCAAAATTTGAATTTCTGCACAAATTCAAATTAAGTAAAAAAAATAAATGAATAAAAAATAATAGTAATAATAATTATATCAATAATAATAATAATAATAATAAATAATAGTAAAAGTAGTAATAATAATAGTGGTGGTGGTGGTGGTGGTGGTGGTGGTGAGGAGAAGAAGATTATATATTTATTTTCTCTACACATACTTGTACATAGTGTGTAGAGAAGGTATTGTAATGCACCCAAAATTTTGATACCGAGATTTCACCGGAAATGCATGTTTTGGATCCCCCTAAATGCAAAAAAGCATTTTTGGATAAAGGTCCGTGTGTGTGTGCATGTGGACAGCATAGCTCAAAAACGAACAGTCCGTTAAATACCAAACTTGGTATTTAAGTTTACTATCTTCCAAGGATGCAACACAAAGATTTTCAAGAAAATCCCCCCCAGCCCCAACTACCCTTTACATGGAACTTTTTTCAAAAATTTTGATTTTCTCAAAAATTACTTTAACGATTTTGATTAAAATACTGTATATTAAAGATATTTACCTGACAAATAAAATGTATATTTTGAATTTTCTGGGAATAGCCTCTAAAGACTACTTTATTCTGGATGAACTTTACGGAATTTTGCATAATGCTAAACCGTAAGAGGTGGACAAAAATTTACCACACAAAAAATGTAGGGTATTTTAAAACACACAATTTATGTTATATACATTTTTTTTTTTGTGTGTTTTGTGGAGTTGACCGTTTTTGAGATATCCCTTCTTTTTGGTTTCAGCTTTGAAAAACTTATACTTTTCTCATACAGTAATTTGTCAACTCCCTTCCATACAAACAAAGGAACTTCAGTCACATAGCAACCAGCTTTTGACTATCACTTTAACCTACGGTACTTCCTTATTTCGCTTCTACTTACAAGGAAGCAAGTAAGAAGTCTATTTCTGCTAATTTTTTCTCAATTAGCATGAAGTAAATAGAAGCATAAGCTTTTTAACAATAATTTGTTGCGGAGACGTAAAGAAAGTCATGTGAATGGAACGCATCAGATTTTCTTTTTTATTATATTTAACTTGTGTAGATGATGCATCAGTGAAAATTGACAAAAAATTATTAATTTTTTTTAAAATAAAATATGAAAATATATAATTTTTTCCATTGCTGCGCTTTAACTTCCAATTAACCTTTTTTGACTAAATTATTTTTCTACATAGGCCATTCTTCCTCTAATTTCTAAACCAGGTTTCATATCTCTTCAAAAGGCAATAGCCATGGCGTTAATGCAATAGGTGGTGGAATGGTTCTATTCAAAGCCATATGTTGCGAGTTTGAATCCCAGCAACTGCAGTCAAATGTGCCTGTGATAAAGGATGTGGAGGGCCCAAGTAAAATACCTGGTGTAACAGCACACTTGGAAGCTGACAGTGTTACATTTGAGTGCAGTTGTATGGATTTTGTTCTTTTCTTTAAAAAAATAAATCACTACAGTTTTATTGAAAAAAGTTTATATTTTTATGATATAAAACAGTGTTAAATAATTATATTTTATTTTTTAAAGTTGGTTTAATATGAAATTGGCCCTGAAGAATGAGCCCTGCTTATATATTTGTGTTTAAAGCAAGCGAGACTTTAGGGTTAATGGAGTTATAAATGCTTAGGTGCATGCTTATTAATAGGCACGCCCAAATTTAAACCTTATTTAACATAGTAAGGTAAGTTTAAAGTTTCTGTCGCTAGTGAACACACTAACCATAACCTAAGGTTGAATTAAATCTTAGAATCAAATGAAACCTCAATTTCACTGTGGCTCACAACATATGATAGCCTACACTCCCCTCATACTCATTCTATTATTCATTTCTACATCACAGTATTTTATACTCAAATGTTGGTACTCTTCTTTAGGATAAACTGAATGAATTAGAATAACCGCAAGTACCCATTGCTGGCTGAATTGTAAACAAACATAGAAAGTAAGTATGGAGCAGGGTGACCAGTTATCTTGCATTACACGGACATTACTTGCATTTATACCGCATGTCTGGGGTCTGGGACGAATTTTAAAAATGTGAAATGTTCTACATTTTGAGAAATTTGAATTTCCCATGTTTCTATCATATTTCAGGTATTCAGATATCAAATTTTGCTGTCAGTTGACATAACAGCTTGCCTTTCTAGTATTCAATTAACAAATTCTACCCATTGATAGCATAACAGCTCACAGTTTTAGTGTTCAATGTACATATTCTACTGTTAGATGGCATAACAGCTTGTGATCACACTAGTGCTATTAATTGCTACCCAGTCAACTTAACTACTGATACTAATTCATTTTAATTTAGTCTGCCTGCACATGTGAAAAAATATAAATAAATAAAAAAAAAAAAGTAAATAAAATCTGCATATCTAATAGCCAGGCTTCTAGATTCTCCACCTGACCTTATTATGCACATTTTATTCTCTTTTTCCAACTTTATTTATAAATTTCAAAATACAATTTTTACATGTTACAGATAATCACTACATACTATCTAACTAACCTATACTACTGGTTACTGGAATTCCAGTAACCTTACATTCTAAATCATTTCTAATTCTACTAAAACAGTCTTTAATGATTCAACATCTATTACTCTTCTAATTTACTATACTACTCAAACAAAGTTCTTCAAAACAAAATGTTTACAAAGTATTCAAACTAATTCTAACTACTTTAACAATCATTAATTTTCTAACTATTTATCTACTTCAAATTCTAAACTAGATAAAGTCTGTTTCCTAGCTACAAATGTAATCCTCATCATCAGCAATGGTATCCAGATTATCCTCTTTCTGGAACCTGTTCCTATTGGAACGGCATCAGCAGAGGAAATCGGTGCCTCAGCTCCTGACGTAAATCTTCTTCCTCTTAGTGGGCATCTTCCCTCGCTGCTCTCACCCTATTCATGTAGTCCTTGCAGGATTCATCTATTCATCTATCTCTCATCTTCTGCACATGTGAGAAGGTTGTTTGTAAAAGTTTTGTTTGTTGCTATTTTGAAAAAGTGGAAAGTATATATAATTTAGTAGTAACTAAAGTATTGAGTGCCACTCAGAATTACTTAAGATTGCAGAATATTTTTTTGCATTACCAGGACATAATGCAAATGTTGAAAGAGTTTTCTTCTTAATATCTGCTCAGTGAGCAAATAAGAGGAATCACTTAAAAATTTAATCTATTAGACCACTGATAGTAAAACAACTTTAAAGATCTACCTTGCACAGAGTTTCACAAATATGTTTTAAAAAAGCCAAGACACATTTATGTATTTTTAAATTTATGATGTCTTGGTTTGAACAATATTAAGTACAAAATAAGGATGATCCTTTCTTCAATTTGTTTCTAACTGTCCTACATTTTTCTTCGATGTCTGGCATTTCATCCTCCTTTCTCAAAATTTAATCCGGTCACCCTGGTATGGAGCAAAGTTTACACTCTATGTAATGTTTAATTTTTTTTCTTTTTGCTTTTCAACAGGAGCATTTACACCTCCAATAAACTACTACAGAGCAAATATTGGTGGAAAGAGGGAGAAACAACAGAGAAAAGAAATTGAATCCCCAGGACTATTTGCATTTGGTGAAAAAGATCTTTACTTAGTGCTAGACAATCTAGAGGTTGCTAAACAGAGTGTAAAAAATTTAGAAACTGCAATCATTGAAGGAGCAAATCATTTTGTACAGCAAGATGCTCCTGAAAAACTAAATGAAGTAATGAGAAAGTTTCTTGCAGATAAGTCCTAATATAACTTGATTTGATTCAGTTTGTGATTTCCAAAGAGCAATCATTTTAATTACAGTATGGTTTTGAGATGTGAAATGTATCTAATTGTGATGGTTTATTTATTTGTTTACTTTATTTCCTAAGGTAAGAAGATAATAATTATTGTTTATTTGTACTTTAATAGTTCAGTAAATAAAATAAAATGTTATATTCCTCGCAGTGTTGCTTACTAACGGATCGTTTGGAATTGTTAACAATGTTCATTGCTAGTGCAACATAGTTCTGACACAATAATTAACCATCCTTTATAACTGCTCAGGTGGCATTTCAGTGCTCTGGGTGGAGAGCTGTTTTGTGGATGACTTATTATTGTTGTTGCTATGTAAGAAATTTTGAAGATGGAAAAGCTGAGAATCGAGCAATGATTAAGTACTTTATAGCTAACCAACATTGATTTGACATAAACTCTCTTATACTTCACAAACCTTTTTTTCCTTTAGAAAATTGTTTTCACCTTCCTTGAGGATCTTCTAAAATATGTAAACAAGACTGCAGAAGTGAACACAATTTTGGTATTTAACTGATATTTCATTATCAGTTGCGTGCACCCATCCACCCCCACACATACACACAGGGACCTTTTTAAAAAAACTTGGATTCAGGGGTCCTCAAAACAAGTATTTTCGTTAAAATTGCGGTATCTAATTTTCTGGTGAAATATAACTTCTCTACCTATTATGTACAATTTGCTAGAGAAAGTAAAATTGAGTCAAACTTAACATTCAGCTCCTTTAATTTGGACGTGCCTAGTCCCTACTGTCTAGATACATCAAAATAGTTAACTTAAAAGCGAAAAGTCTGTTTTGATCTTTCAAGGATGTGATACAAAGTTTTTCAACAAAAACTCCACCCCAAACTACCCTATACTTGTATAACTTATCATCTCTCTCTCTCTCTCTCTCTCTCTCTCTCTCTCTCTCTCTCTCTCTCTCTCTCTCTCTCTCTCTCTCTCTCTCTCTCTCTCTCTCTCTCTCTCTCTCTCCTCTCTCTCAAAAATAGCTGCAATGATTTTGATTAAAATTCTGTATCTTTAAGATAAGTCAAATCAAGTGTATATTTTGAATGTTCAGGGAATAGCTGGAACACTTTTGAATAATCGGTAGACAAAATCTTACTATGCGCAAAAAAAGATGAGCCTCGTTATGTCATTTAATTTTTAATGCTCGGACCCATGTCTAAATATAGTAATTATACGCCTGATAGCTGCACTTTTATGGACTTCGTTAAAGTGCAGGTTTCCATCAGTCAGAAGATTCACATGTAGCATATCGTAACGTTACCAGGCAGCAACTTTGAAAGCGCAACTATCGATTATTCTTGTGTGTTCAATCGAAGAATTTATAGCGCGAGTTTAGAAAAAGTAAAAACGACAGACACGAGTCACAGTGAGATGTAACGTATACCGCCGGAAATTCCTGCAAAGACACGCGACGTAATAACTTATGGCCCAAAACTAAGAAATATATACGAAAATGATATGCACAATTCATGGATTGGAGGCAATCAAAATGCATAACCTCAATTAGGAATATGCCGCGTACCACTAACTGCCAGGTGTTTCACTGCGTAAGGTAAGGCCAGTGCACTTATTGACTCAGGTAAGCATAGAGTATTAAACATAATGTATAAATATTTTAGACTTAGACACATGGTCGAGCATAACTAGTCGTATGAAATTTGACTATGATGGAAATTACGATGGTCATATGAAAATTATGAAACTCCCATCTTAATTAAGTACCTACTACTATTATATTCTCTTTGCATAATAGGTATACTATTGTGGTGTTAAGCATTTATAAGATATTTTGTGCTATTGATTTCAATTTTCAAATATTTGTACCTTTTTCAAGTCGCTGTTTTTGTCGTCGTAGAAAAGAGTGCGGGTGGCTCAACTGGTTAGACGTTGACCTTCCCAAGGTCGCGGTTAAAACCCAGACCAGACCGATGATTTTTAACTGTGCTTAAAACGACAGTCCCATGTTGGTAGATTTACTGGCATGTAAAATAACTCTGCAGGACGAAATTCCGGCACACCGGCAGCGATGATATGATCCTGGAAATTGAACGTTTATTACTTTCTCTACAACTACTATGTACAGAGTGTATAGAGAAGATTTTGCATTCCACCGAAAAATATTTCACCGGAAATAGGCGTTTTAGAGTCCCCTGTATAAAAAACATTTTAGAAAAAGGTCCAGTTTATGTGTATGTGTGACTGTGAGCACGATAACTGAAACACGAAAAGCCGGTAAAATACCAAACTTGATATTTAAGTTCAGCATCTCCCAAGGATGCCACAGGAAAATTTTCAAGAAAATCCCCCCACCCCAACTACTCTTTTCATGGAAAAAAATTCTAAAATGTTGGTTTTCTCAAAAACGGATCTGACCATTTTGATTAAAATATCGTATATTAAACATATTTATATAATAAATATCTTGAATTTTCAAGGATATCCTCTGAAGACCTCTTTATTCTGGATGAATTTTGCATAACGAGTAAACCGGAAGAGATAGACAAAAATTTACTACACAAAAAATGTAAATTTCGTTGAAACACATGATTTATGTCATATACATTTTTTTCGTGGAGTTCGCCATTTTTTTCTTCTTTTTTTAGATATTCCTTGTTATTACTTTCAGTTTTAAAATACTTCAAACTTTTCACATAGCGGAATTTATTAATTCCTGGCAATGCAAAGAAACTGATTTCAGGTACATGGCAACCAGCTTTTAAAAGATTTGACTATCGTTTTAGCCTGATGTATTCCATTATTTCCCTTCAAACTTAAAAGAAAGTATTTCTGCTAATGTTTATCTTGATTAGCATGAAGTGGATAGAAGAATGAGCTTTTAAACAATAATTTGTTTCAGAGACGTAGAGAAAATCATGTGAATGAAAACATCAGATTTTTAATTTAGTATATACGTCATTCTTCTTATACCTACAACGAAATGCGTAATAAAAATTATCCCAAGGAGATAGAGGAATTAAGCTTTTAGTATGAAAATGTAGAAGATTGTATAAGAAAGTAATGTGAATCTTTTGTTTTTCTTTCAAGGATCACGAAATGTATGTTTCTGGTGTATTAACAATATGGAATTTTCCGGATAACATTACTTCCTCTCCCTGCTTTTCATAAGCGGTAGAGAAGGTAAGAAAATGCATTAAAATTTTGAGCATTTTCACGTGATAAACTGGTGGTTAAGTTTAAATCATCTCCAAAACGTTAGCAAAGGCGAGGAAAATTCAAAGTGGACTGCCACACGCGGTTAATATTGTTAGTTTGCAAATCTAGAGGCCCCATGTTCGATTCCCACCTGGAGGATGAGAACTTTCCTTAGCCAGAATTATTCCTCACCCTCCCCAGCGAAAAAATGAAATGGAATTTTATTTATGGACCTCTCTAACTGTTGGGTTCTGAGCTTCCCATTCTACACTGCGCGTGAAAAACCGTTTAACTTTGCTCAGAGGCCTCTTTTATCACACTTTAGGTTCTTTTGTGTGTCGTAAATCTACGACACTGGACCAACGGCTTTACTTCCCTTCCGAAGGAAGCCATGCTAAGGATTTTTACATTAAAAAATTATACCATAATTTCCAAATGCTTCTTTTTTATTTATTTTTTACTCCAAATCCTGGAAGAATTAAAATATAAATTTCAGGATGTCCAAAAAGTCAAAAAAGGTTGAAAAAGAATTGGATCTCCAACTCCTGGACTAACACGAAAAAAATCCATGGTCCTCCGCCGGGTTCGAACCCGCGACTTTGGGTACGTGAAGCTAGCATGGTAACTATTACACCTCAGAGACAACATCCTCCCTAGTGTTTGAAAGTATGAGTGAGTGTAAATTGAATGTATACAGATTGATTCAACAAATACTTTTACAACGTTTGGGGATGGATTCCTGACATGGAAACAAGACATGCTCTAAACCGCTTCGCTTTCGCGTTATCAATTTACTGTCAAAAAACGCCTTCAACGACTTTCTTGGTCCTACCTAATAACTTTATTTATGCACTCATTCATAAAAGACTTAGACCCATTTTACCCTGCAGA
Source organism: Hymenopus coronatus (assembly GCA_030762935.1). Taxonomy (NCBI): domain Eukaryota; kingdom Metazoa; phylum Arthropoda; class Insecta; order Mantodea; family Hymenopodidae; genus Hymenopus; species Hymenopus coronatus. The sequence goes on from CM060894.1 coordinate 17,828,939, forward strand.
GTCGGCCTTGTGTTGCCATGGCTACTTGTTAACATTTGTCATTTATCAGATGTGTAATACATTCCCCCAGTACACCTTACAAATGCTGTCTACAGGGACTTCATTCAGAACACTCTCTCAGACTTATTAGAAAATGTGACTCTGTAAATAAGAAGAAACATGTGGTTTATGCCGCAGACCTCCCGAAAGAAGAAGCTGTTAATCTATGTCAAAGCCTGCGAAATCATACAACACCGATTAGGAGAATTTGGCATTCCATGCTTCGACCAGTGCATGCGTGTCTAGGCGCAAGAGGAAAACATTTGGATCATTTGCTATAACAAGCTGAAAAGTCAAAAATAGAATAATGTATCACTTTAAAATGTTTTGAATAATATAATTTTGAACCTCAATAAATCGAGAACGAAGGATTTTGGGAGTGTTTATACAAACAGTTATACTTTCTCTATACGTACTATGTACATAATGTATAGAAAAGGTATTGAATTCCACCCAAAATTCGATACCCAGGTTTCACTGGAAATACATGTTTTAGGATCCCCTGTATAAAAAAAAGTTTTTTTAGAAAAGGTCCGTGTGAGCACGATAACTTAAAAACGAAAAGTCGGTAAAACACCAAACTTGGTATTTAAGTTTAGTATCTTCAAAGGATGCGACATGAAGATTTTCAAGAAAATGTCCCCAGCCCCAACTACACTTTACATGGAAAAAATTTCGATTTCTCAAAAAGGGCTCTAACGATAATGATTAAAATACTGTGTATTAAATGTATGTATGTATGTATGTATGTATGTATGTATGTATGTGACAAATAAAATGTATATCTTGTCTAAAGACCTTTTTATTCTGAATGATTTTTTCTAAATGTTGCGTAACTGCTAAACTGTAAGAGATACACAAAAAATTTAGATCACATTAAAACACAATTCCAGGGGGGGGGGGGAACATATATGACACAAACCCATGATTTCTGTCATTATGGTTTTTTTTGTTTGTTTTTTTCGTGGAATTGGCCATTTCTGATATATTCCTTGTTATTTGTTTCAGATTTAAAATACTTAAACTTTTCTCACACGGAAAGTTGTAAACTCCTGGCAGTGTATGGATACGGTTTCAGCCACATGGCAACGACTTTTTAAAAGATTTAATTATTGATTTAGCCTAATGTACCTATTTCTTTATTTCCCTTCTGCGTACAAGGACGCAATTAGGACAAATTCTGCTAATGTTTATCTGGACTATCATAAAGTAACTAAATAGAAGAATATTCTTTTAAACAATAATTTGTTGCAGTGATGTAGAGAAAGGCATGTGAATGAAACACATCAGAGTTTTTCTTGTTTTGATTTAAAGAACCTGCCCCCAATCTTTGTAAACGTATTTTTGAATCATCCAGTACAAAGAAAATCCGATGTAAACAAACCCGAAAGTTAACAGAATAGTAGACGAATGAACACATTGCCGATGAGCAATTGTTTGAAAAGCATTAGCCGCCGACATGGCCTTATATGGTAATGGTGGAACATATGGGGTGAAGAGAATTTGAAGTTGATATCGTGCTAGCGAGTGCAGGAGACCGGTTATGGACTGACATTTTAGAAGTCTGGGATAATGTATCCTCCCGACAAGGTTACTGCAAGTCTGATCTTATCTCAATATAGTTATTAATCGCAATTGGCGTCGCATAAAATTTAGAATATTTTTTAAAACTCACAATTTATTCCTACGAGGGGTGTTCAATAAGTCCCTAGAGAAAAAGATAGAAAATAAATTATATTTTGTACTTTTTTTTTATTATTATTTTTCAACATAATCTTCATTCAGCTCGATGTACTCTTCCCAGCGATTCTCCAATTGTTTTAAACCTTCCAAAAAGCAGGATTTTGGAAGGTCCTCAAAATAGGCATGTGAATGGGAGATTACCTCTTCGTTAGATGTGAATCGTTTTCCGCCGAGCCATTTTTTCAAGTTCGTAATTAAAAAAAAAAAAAAAAAAAAAAAAAAAAGTCACTGGGGGCCAAATGTGGTGTGGATGTTGAACCTTAATTCTACAAGTTTTGCCATTGTGCAGGTGTGCATCCTTGCACTGTCTTGATAGAAGAGAATCATTTTTGTGCCAGATGAGGGCGTTTTTTTTTCATTTCTCCATTCAACTGATGCAATAACGATGCATGTCTACCTTCCATGTATCGTTCTTCCTTTCTGCATGTAATCAATGTAGATGATTGCGCGTGCATCCCAAAAAACCGAGGCCAACACCTTGTCTGCAGATTTCACCACCTTTGCTTTCTTGTCTTCTTTAAAAAAAAACACTGTTTCGGCCGTACTTTTGTCTCTGGAGTGTAGTAGTGTATCCACGTCTCATTCACAGTTATGTAACGACGCATAAACTCGTCAGAATTGCGACGAAAAAGTGCTAAACCAGCTTCCGAATTGATCACACGATTGCTTTTATTCTCCATTGAGAGCAAACGCGGCACCCACTTTGCCGAGATCTTTGTTAGACCTAATATTGGGTGCAAAATTGAGAACACTGTTCTTTGTGATATGCCTGTGGCCTCTACTATTTCGCGAACTTTGATTCGTCGATCACTCAAAACCACATCCTGGATATTTCAATAATTTCGGAGGAAGTCTATTCTACTGGACGTCCGGAATGATGTTTATCATTTGTGAATGTAATGGCCACGTTTAAATTCATTTATCCAATTGTAAATTGTTGGAAACGCAGGAGCAGATGTGCCATGAACTTCATCCAACTCGGCTTTTATCTCTTTCGGTGTTAAGCCTTTTAAATAGACGTGTTTAATCACTGCACGACTCGTTTTCCCCATATATTTCTAAAGAAGCACTATATCGTTGATTCAGTCGCCTATGGCAAAGAAACCACGCGATAGATATAGTTGAAACTTTAACTGCCATCTAGTAAGAGACGACGGTTACTAAAACACAAGCCTTTTCAATGCTACGAGTGTAATTTCTTGGATTTTCCAAGGACTTATTTAAAGTTCCTGGTATAACTTTTTGTGGCATCGGCCATTTCTTACACATCATTTTCTTATTATTATTATTATTATTATTATTATTATTATTAGTCTCTATTTATATTATCCCTCTTTAACATTTTTACTTTCTCTAGCCCCATATGTACAATGTACATAGGGATAGAGAAGGTATTGTAATGCACTCAAAAATTCGATACCGAGATTTCACCGGAAATATATGTTTTGGGGTCCCCTGAGTCCGAAAAGAGCATTTAAAAAAAAAAAGTCCGCGCGCGCGTATGTGTGTGTGTCTGTGGACAACATAGCCCCAAAACAAAAAGACCGTTAAATACCAAACTTGGTATTTAGGTTTAGTATTTTCCAAGGATGCGACACGAAGATTTTAAAAAAAAATCCCCCCATCACAAACTACCCTTTACATGGAAAAAATTTCGAAAATTTTGATTTTCTAAAAAATTGCTGTAACGATTTTGATTAAAATCCCGTATATTAAAACTATTAATGTCCGAAATAAAATGTATATCTCGAATTTTTTGGGAATAGCCTCTGAAGGCCTCTTTATTCTGGATGAATTTTCCTGAATTTTGCTTAACTGCTAAACCGTAAGAGATAGAAAAAAAAAAAAAACGTACTACACAAAAAATGTACGTCATGACAAAACACACAATTTTTGTCCTTTACGTTTTTGTTGTGGAGGTAACAGTTTCTAGATATTCCTTGTTATTGGTTACAATTGTGAAGTACTTAAACTTTTCTCACACAGGAAATGTCTGTTTTTATTTTGTTCTACTCCTGGCCAAGCAAAGAAGTGATTTGCAATGACAATCGCATAACGATAGCTTTTAAAACATTTGACAATCATTTTAGCATAGTGCATTCCCTTATTCTCTTCTACTTATAAGGAACTAAGTAATAACATTTTGCTAACATTTAACTTGATTAGCATTGTGTACAAAGAAGAATAATCTTTTGTAGGAGTTTTGTAGAGAAGCTAGAGAAAGTTATGTGAGTGTAACACATCAGATTTTTACATTTGGAACATGTTCCCATCACAAAGGTGTTCACTAGCTTACAACAGTGTTCTTATTTGTGATGGTATTTATTCGTGGTGGTCAGTCTTTTGAGACAGTCCAAAGCGCAACGTTGCCCCTTCCCAGGCCGATTATGGTGGCGGCTCTTTGTGGTAGTCACTGCTGCAGTCACGTGACGTCCTTATCTCCTTATCAGTCTCAAAAGACTGACCAAAGAATAGTGTAGTAAATTGTCTTCCTTAGCTAAAGAAAGAACCAGCAGAGAATCGAATTCAGGACCTCTGGATTTGAAGAATATAAAGTTTTTAAATAACTTTGTCAGTTTTTAAAATGTTGTTCATTTTTACTTTCTCTAGCCCGTAGATAATAGGTAGAGAAGCTATTTTACTCCACCCAAAAATTTGACACCAACATTTCACCAGAAATCATATTTTGAGGATTCCCTGAATCAAAAATAAATAAATATGATGTGTTACACTCACATGACTTTCTCTAGCTGTTCTATAAACTTCTTACAAAAGATTAATCTTTTTTCTCCACAATGCTAATCGAGATAAATATTAGCAGAATGTTCTAATTACTTAGTTCCTTATAAGGGAAGGGAACTAAAGGAATGCGCTAGGCTAAAGTGATAGTCAAATGTTTTAAAATGTATCGTTATGTAACACTTCTTTGCTTGGCCAGGAGTAGAACAAAAGAAAAACGGACACTTCCTGTCTGAGAAAATTATAAGTACTTCACAATTAAAACCAATAACAAGGAATATCTCAGAAACGGTTACCTCCACAACAAAAACGTAAAGGACATAAATTGTGTATTTTGACGAGATATACCTTTTTGTGCAGTAAGTTTTTTCTATCTCTTACGGTTTAGCAGTTGGGCAAAATTCGGCAAAAATGCATCCAGAATAAAGAGGTCTTCAGAGGCTATTCCCAGAAAATTCAAGATATGCATTTTATTTGTGATGTAAATATCTCTAATATATGGGATTTTAATCAAAATCGCTTGAGAATTTTTTAAGAAAATCAAAACTTTCGAAAATGTTTCCATATAAAGGGTAGTTTGTGGTGGGGGGATTTTCTTGAAAATCTTAGTGTCGTCTCCTTGGAAGATATTAAACCCAAATACCAAGTTTGGTATTTAACGGTATTTTCTTTTTTGGGCTATGCTGTCTACAGACACACACGGACCTCTTTCTAATTTTTTTTTTATTCAGGGGACCCAAAACATGTATTTCCGGTGAAATCAAGGTATCGAATTTTTGGGTGCATTACAATATCCTCTCTATACACTATGTAATAGTATGTTTAGAGAAAATAAAAAGGTTAGAGTGTATGTGAGTGAGTGAGAGAGAGAGAGAGAGAGAGAGAGAGAGGGAGAGAGGGAGGGAGAGTGTGTGTCTGTGGACGAAATAACTAAAAACGATAGGTCGGTTAAATTTAAGTTTAATATCTTCTAAGAATGCGGCACGGCACACGTGTCCACAAACGCAAGTGTAACAGTGGGTGCCAAAAATCAGATATGACCGTACACACACGTTCAGCTGCAGGGTGCAGACACAGCCTCTGGTCTTCACAAACGAGGAGGTGGCAAGTGTCCCTTATTGGCATTCTAAAAGTCTGGTAAGTCTACACACCGAGCCAGACTACAGAGACGCGCCACAGTTCCAGGCTCGGATGCCCGTTTAACTACTGGAGCTCCCCAGACAGAGCGATTAACGACCCGCAACCTTTGTCCACGGAGAATACCTACTGGTCTTTTGAGCAAACTACCGCGATCTTACAGCATCGCTTTATCACGGAACTAGAAGTGTACGAAAGGTTTCGTAGTCGGCTTACCCTCCCCCAATTTAGGACTTACAAGGAATCAGAAGCCTGTCGGGGAGCCAACGGTACGGAACCCAGAATGAAGAAGTGCAACGAGGGGTCGGCACGTAGCCAGGCATGAGCGTAAGGAAGTGGATGATATGAAACACAGGCGAAATGGATATTGGTGGCATGAGTGGCGGGGAAAACAAGCCCAGACGCCGCTTCGTCCACCACAGATCCCACATGTGGGCGCTTGTGATCCAACCCGGGCCGCCTAGATGAGAGGCGAGCGGTCTAACCATTCGCCACGGCGCCGCCAGAAAACGGAGGGTTCATTATCAAAGTAAATTGTGGTAAATGGGAAACCACCCTAGCATTCGCCTACCGACCAGGGAAAAATCACAAAACCCAAAGAGTGGAGATTCGTTAGGAATCGGACACGGATGTTACTAAAGTTATAGGGAACTACACAAATGAAACAATACAAAAAAAACTCATACCGAATACGGTCCTCTTAAATTCAGGATAAGCATTTTGTTATGTAAATATCTTAAGTTAATCTATTTTAGAGCCATTTTGTGCAAATACAAAATGATGAGTTACTGAACATAAATACCAGTTTGATATTTATTCGTTTTTGTGTTATGCGGCTCACACATGCCTACACATGTGCGCGCGCAAATTGATATTATAAAAATGCTTTTCTTCCGGAACCAAAAAATAAATAAATAAAACACAAATAAAAACAAAATCGGTTACACCTTGGTTTCGAATGTGCAGTGCACCTAGGTACCATAATAATTATGTGTGCTAGAAGATTTACAACGAAAAGGCTGTAGTTCTCATTTTAAAGTATTTTAGCACAGGAAAGAACATGAAATTATAAAGCTATGGAATGAATAAATTGCTTTGCACTGATATTGGAATATGTTAATTCGGAAAACCTCAATTTTTCTTTAGGAATGAGATAACTGCAACTGGCGTGTTACAGATTGTCGTAAAGCAGCAACAGGCTTCTTGTTTTTGCTTATTAATAGTTTCTGAATCGTATATTTGCAAGTTGTAGGCCGATAACCGGTTTACACCTCATTTCCGTGACGCAAAATATCTTCCTTCTTTCGGAACCATATGAGGTGACAAACGAGTGTTGTTAATTGTGTAACAAAACGAAAACAAAAGGTACCACGCGGTGATGCGACCTTCTACGTTGATGTTTGTAGGAGCATTATTGCCAACACAGCGGATTTTTCCCCAACCTAATTGTGGGTGGGCTCAAAATATTTTGATTTTTACTTTCTCTACTACTTATCCATAGTTAGTGTGCTACAGACAGACACACAAACAACACATTTCTTTTTTATTCAGGTTCCTTCAAAAAGTGTATTTCCGGTGAAATCTCACTGTCGAATCTTTGGGTGGAATGCGTATAAGTACTATTAGAAGGTGATTAGAAATAACCTCCATTAATTTGATGCGAGAATGTTTTTAAAGCACAGTTGAATATTTATGCACTCGCTGCATATTTGCTTCCTTTTTCCAACTAGTGTTTACTAAGCATATACAAAATCTGATATGTTGCATTCACGTGGATTCTCGACCTAAATATCAATTAGTTTTTAAACATTTTCTATAAGCTATTTTTATAAAAGCTTATTTTTCCATTTACTTAATGATAATAATCGAATCAGCATTTGCAGAAATGGTTCTATTGTGCATTTCGTTGACTCATAGGTACTAGGAAGAAGTAGTAGACACTTCCTATGTTAATATCCTTAAGAGCACTGCCTCAATGATGCAGAATTTGTACCGCGCCTTTAGAAGAAGCTAGGATTTACCTTCAAGCTTTTCATAACGTTTTCAAATATTTATACTTTTTCATGGTAAATCACTATCTTTTTATTTATTTCATTTTGCTGTACAAACCCTCGCATAGCCATCGGTTTTAAAAGATTTGGCTATCGCTTAAATGTAAATGGCGTGTTATTTATAGACGCTCTTTAACTACTGTGGTTCTCAGCGTCCCATTCTAAATTGGGCGTGAAAGACCGCTTAATTTTGCTCAGAGGCCTCTCTATCAGGCTTGAGGTTCTTTTACGTGCCGTAAATCTACGACACGGGACCAACGGCTTTACTTCCCTTCCCGAAAAAATCCATCGTTCTCCACCGGGTTTGAACCCGCGACCTTGGGTATATGACGTTAGCATGGTAACCATTACACCACGGAGGGCGACTGGTTATCGCTTATTACCCTTGCATCTAAACGAAATGTATAATAAACCATTTCTATAAATGATTAACATGGACTAGAAGAATAAGCCTTTTACCTATAGAAGAGTCGGGTGAAAAAGTCAATCCTGAAAATAAACGGCATTTACTAATTTTCTTCTAATTTTTAATAAATATAAAATAAGTCACTTACTAATTATTACTATAACCCAATTTTCAGTTGATTTATTATTATACTCTAAAATGTAACTATTTGTCACTACAGTTAATGAGCTAATTTACGAGTATTACTTTTTCTGGCGCACATAGTAGATAGAGAAGGTATTGTATTCCGCCCAAAAATTCCATTTTCAGATTTCATCTGTAATATGTGTTATAAGACTCCCTGAATCCAGAAAAAGCATATTTAGAAAACGATAAGTGTGTTTGTGCGTGCGTTATTTGTGGTGTTTAACGCTCGCTTTTACTACCTATGGCACCGCAGACCACCACACTGATTATATATAGAATGAAGATGGAGCACCGGCGAGGAAAACCGGAGAACCCGGAGAAAACCCGCCCCTGCGCCACTTTGTCCACCTCAAATCTCACATGCGGCGCAGCCCTATGCGTGTGTACAATATAAGCCAAAAACGAAAAGTGTGTTAAATACTAAATTTGATATTTAAGTTTCGTACCTCCAAAGGATGCGACACGAAGAGTTTCAAGAAAATCCCGAAACCCAAACTACCCTTTAGATGGAAAAATTTTCGAATATTTTGATTTTCTCAAAACTGGTTCCAACGATTTTGATTAAAATACCGTATATTTAAGGTAAAGCTCTCTTCATTCTGCATGACTTTTGCGTAACTGGTAAATTGTAAAATATAGTCAAAAACTTACTACATAAAAAATGTAGATCTTGTCAAAAAACACACTTTTTTTCTCGTTTCCGAGATATATTCTTTGCTATTGGTTTCAATTTTAAAATACTCATAACAGGAAGGTTTCCGTGTTTCTTTCGTTTTACGGGTCATGCAAAGAAGCGAATTTCAATGACAATCGTATAGCGATTTGACTGTTGTTTTAGCCTAGTGTATTCCCCTAGCTCCCTTCTGTTTATAAGGAACTAAGTAATAAAACCACTCTACTAATGTTTATATCGATTAGCATGGAGCAGAAAGAAGAATAAATAATCTTTTGTAAGAAGTTTGTTTGTAGAACAGATAGAAAAAGTCATGTGAATGGAACACATAAGATTTTTTGTTATTATAACATTGTCACAATGTATTAAAATATCTTTAAATTGGCATTTCTTTTATATTATTTCGTTAGGGCCTTTTGTCTTTTGTGTAAGCCAAGGAAGTTTTAAAAATATAAAGAAAAAAGCTAGGATTGTTGATTTTTACACTGTTTAATTACTAGGCATTTTAGTACATTTTTACCACTGAAATGCCTTCATTTATTACATTCTAGAAATAGTTTTATTTAGTTTGCCTCCCTTTAGGGTAAAATCCTTTTAAGCCTCAAATTAAAAACCTCGTATAAAATAGTTCGCTGCTAAGTTTTTAATGTTATCCGGGTGAGGACTGATCCCTTTTAATTGGGATAACCCCATATCGTCCCCCCTAATCAACCTGTGTAAGTATCCGGCCTTAAAAAAATCCTGAATCTGCAGCAAATTAGCATGGTTGTGTAGTCATGACATAGCAGATAAGCCTCGAATTCTATTGATAAAATCGTTTTTGTATTAATATAAAAATCGACCCAAGTTTAATCATACCGTTAGTGATATCTTGCTGCAACAAATGAAAATATTATAGGATACTAAAAGTAGTATAATTTTTATTCGTATTGCCGTTTTTTCTTATTCACTGTTATGAATGGAGGGCGTGGGTTTATCTTTGTGATTAACAAAACCACGAATCACTGCTGATTACAACATTAAAGTAAATTACATAAAGAATATTTTAAAGGACAAACATGAATATATCTCAAAGCTTGCACCATACTACTACTACTCTCTTTCCATCGTTCCCTGTTCTTTGTTAGTGAATTTTGAAGTTATGTTTTAGCGGAGTAAAACAGCAATGGTTGACAACACTGGATAAATGACGCGAGATGACGATATCAATGCATGCTGTGCGCATGTACGCGTACCCCACACGCATTGTGCTTTGGTGTTATTTGGTATTGTGCTCACATGGTGTGATTTAAATAATTTGAAGGACTGCTTGTGTGTTTGCGAATAGCAATAACAAGAAATTAGTGAAAGTTTTGATGACAGTGTCTTTGAAATACAGATAATAGCTGCCTATTGCTTAAACAATTTGTTTAAGTATGAGGTATTTACGTAATATGTGGTAACAGCACAATAGAAGAGAGAAGTTAGCAGCGAAAAAACAGTACTGTGTTTGAGAGAGGTACTTATCACCTGTGTTATGCACTTATCAATTGTTATTAATTATTATTCCACAATTTGAATGGTAAAAGCTGCTGTCGGTGAGCACAGTGTTCGAGATGTACTTGTCAGATTTGCATGTTTTAAAAGCCCTTGATGGAAACCTTTGTTCTCGATGTGATTTGATCTAATTAGCTTAAAGTCACTTGAGAATTGCAAAGCAGTCAAATATTAGGGACTACGGAGAGCTTATTCATTAATCAACTTTGACTTAGTTCATTGAATAAAATTAAAGTTTTTTTTTAATTACATAGGTTAGGTGACTCTTGGTTGTAGCTGCTAAACAAGTAGTCAGATCACAGTTATTTGTAATGACCCTGCACTATGAAACGTATGAAAGAGTTTATATTAAAATCCAACCCACATACAAATTAATATTTAGTTGAATAACCTTATTACATTAGTCTAATTATGATTAAATCATAGCATTTCTTGTTTAAATTGGTAACAGCACTAAACCTACCCTTAAATCTATCCATTGATGAAACATCCACATGCGCTTCAGATTTTAAAGTGTTGAAAACATTAACATGTTTAGATTAGAACTCTACCGAGACTAATGACTTCTTAGAATTATTGGGCTTTTAGCTTCACTGATACATCGGCTACCTATGTCGTCGCTCCGCAGTCGTGGCCTTCCACTCCTCTACTTATACAAAACTCATTCAGCTATGCTTTGCAGTTAGGACCTTAAAAGTTATAACATACCAATATATAATTGCAAAGCAGCTTAAATTACAGAATAACTAAAGTACTAAACTTGGATCAGTATGGGAGTAATGCTCTATGTGTAGGGCATTACTTTTATTCAAGGGCCATTCCACATTCTATTGTGGGTGACAAATATGTAATTGTATTGATTGTAATACTTAATATTACATCAAATTCATATCCCAAAGGCAGTTGAAAAATCTAAAGTAGATAATTCTATTTACATCACTGTTGACATAATTATGAAATCTGCATACTTTGCCTAAGGAAAGGTAGAGGGGGAAGATTGTTACGGGTGTGACAACTTTCTATTTGCATTGTGCATTCTTATAGTTAAGGTAATAACCGTTAATCACTATGTTCTACAAATGTAGGATATTTTTTTCTTCTGTATCCTTAGGGGTTTTTACTTTCTCTACCTAGCACATAGGTAGAGAAAGGATTGAACTCCACTCAAAAATTTGTTGCCAGGATTTCACTGAAGTTGCGCATTTTAAGTTCCCCTGTAATTAAAAAAAAACCACATTTTTAGAAAAAAGTTAATGTGTATAACATTTCCATGTGTCTGCGAACACTCAAAAAGACATGATTTTGATTAAACTACTGTACATTAAAGATAATTACATGACAAATAAAATGCATATCTTCAATTTTCTGGGAATAGCCTTTAAAAGCCCTCTTCATTCTGGATGATCTGCATAACTGGCAATCTGTAAGAGCGAGATAAGAACTTACTGAGCAAAAAAATGTAGTTCTTATTAAAACACAATTTATGTCATATACATTTGTTTGGAGAGTTAACCATTTCCAAGATATTCCTTGTTTTGTTTTCAATTTTAAAATACTTAAACTTTTCTCAAATGGAAATTTGTCATTCCTGTTTCTTTTGCTTTACTCTTGGCCATGGAGAGAAGAAATGAATTTCAAGGTCAATCACAAATTGACAGCTTTTACATTATTTTTTTTTTTTAGTTTAACATCCTTAAACGTGGTTGATCATATCAGACAATGAATAAAATTAGTGTAATGACCCTCAAATGATTTTGGGGTGCATGGAGCTTAAAGTAACTCAACATTCGACTTCTCAGGATAAGGGAAAAATCCCTTAAAACATTATCCAGGTAACTCACCCTAAGAGAGATTCTAGCCCTTAACCTCTCTTTGCTTCCTATCCATTTCATGCTCTTTCAATAGGTATTTTTCTCATTCTTCCTCGTTATTACTCTCTCTCTACACATACTATGTATATAGAGTATAGAGGAAGTACTATATTACACCCAAAAAATTGATGCCGAGATTTCACCAGAAATATATGTTTTGAGGTCCCGTAAGTCCAAAAAAGCAATTTTAGAAAAAGCAAAAGCATAGCTCAAAAACGAAAAGACAGTTAAATACCAAAGTTAAATACTATTTAAGTTTGATATTTTCCAACGATGTGGTACAAAGATTTTCAAGAAAATCACTCCACCCCAAACTACCCTTTACACAAAAAAATGTTTGAATTTTTTTTTTCTCAAAATGGCTAATGATTTTGATTAAAATAGCATATACTCCGTCTCCATTCAATATAATCAGTGTCATCACCTGCAATGCCATAGCAGATGTTAAACACTATAAAAAAAAAGGGACCTCTTTTTCACTTATGGTTGTACTGATGCTGAAAATTATCAAGGCAGCTAACCAAGATGGTTTCCCCTTCCTAACATTCCGACTTTCAACCTCCCACTCCACCATTCTACTCAAAACTGCCTTAACAGTACTCTGGCTCAATTACTGTTTATATATGAATCACCCTTGATGTGAAAACCTTATTAGTAGTTGTAGACTATAAACCTAACCTCACCTATGAAATTTTAACATCCTAGCTGTTTCAATATATATTGTGGCAGTTCTCATGTTCGCCTTGGAATGTGTAACAACACAAGTAGTACTGGTACCAGTAACCAGAGGCTTTGGAAGCAACATGTCTGGATTCTTCCAGAAGCTTCTGTGAAATCATTTTCTAGCTATAAAAGGAGGAAGAATTGCAAGCCAGTGTATGTAGTGTAGTGAGCTGTGTCACATGAGTCAGACTTCGACTTGAGTGTTAGCACATAGTGCTGTGTATGCTATAACATTTGAAGCGTCAAGTGAATTGTTTGCAGCAAAGAGTTAGACTTTATTTGTAACCACCTTTTGATTCAGTTAAGACATTTGTTGTAATATGAAACTCAGGTTAAATCTAGAAAACATGGATCACATTGTTTTTCATGATATGTGCTCACTTTCTACTTGTTCTAAGCTAAAATTTGGTAATTGTTTATTTTAGCTGTACAATAGATTTATAATTTTTGCAAGGTCAGGATATACTTACCATTTAATTTTGGCCATGTTCCTGGAAATTATGTTTCAGAACTGATTGGTTTAAAAGTAATTGATGTTTATACTTCTTACTAATTGCTGAAAACTTAAAAACCTTTTGTTTGATGGAGCCAACATATGGCTTCAGGTGTTGGATGATGATCTCATTAATGGTATAAAATATTGTCATTGCCAGTAATATTCAAGGATTTAATAATATGCTCATATGTTATATTGGCAGCTTGAGTTGGTTAACAGCAGCTAAAGATATCAGACATGTGAAATGACCAGGATTGTGAAGTTGAGAAATTATTCTTCGGCTACCTCAAAAGAGATAGGCATTTATTTTTCAAAGTTAAGAGAATGTAAGGATTTTAGAACATGAGTCTGATCAATATTTCTACATATAATTTTTAAATTTGTTTTCTCTGAAATTATGGGTACTAAACCTTATGAAAGTCGCCCTCCGTGGTGTAGTTGTTACCATGCTAGCCTCTAAAACCCCAAGATAGCAGGTTTAAACCTGGCAGAGGCTGATGGATATTTTTTATTGCAAAACTCCTTAGCATGACTTTCTTCAGAAGTGAAGTAAAGCCAATTGTCCTGTGTAATGATTATTTGCGCGAAGAACCGCATGCCTTGAAAGAAGAAGGCTCCTGGCCAAAATGATGCCAATTTGCATCCACAAGTAGTGATTTCCTCCTACAGTGCCATCTGTGGATGATGAACTGATCCTCCATCATCATGGCACATAGTGGTGAACTCGTGAACTAGGAATTCAATCTGATCACGAAAACATTGTAATGATACCCTGTGCTCCATTTAGGAGTTACAGGAAAAAAACTAAATAACTAAACCTTGTGTTATATATTATGAATTAAAACCCAAACATTACTTCACTAAAGTAGATGGAATGTTTTGAATCTATTTTGATCACTTGCCGGGTACATACAAAGTAGGTAAGTCATGTATGTGTATGCTTTCTCCCTATCACATACTCCTGCAAGGTCAGATGCGCTGCACCCATATTATCATTTAAAGGAGTTGTTAAAACTTCAAATTATAATCAACAGACAACACTTTGAAATGAACAGTCACATTGAAAGAAAATTTTGGATGATCCATTGATAGCTCCTGATTTACCAAGAAAATCCTCTATTGCTGCATTTCGAGTGATCATAGAACATGATTGTTTGAATAAAATCTTTTCAGAATTGGAATAGTGGCATCTCCAAATCGTTTATTGTGCTCCAAAGAAAAAATGGACCTGGAACATCTAAAAAGTTGTGAATCACTTATGGCTTTCGAAACTCAGACTTCAAAATGTTGGGAAACAAGAAGGAAAATGATTTCATTATTAGCACCTGAGCATTAGATACACACACATATTATCATACTTGTAATATGCAATGGCATATACAACAGTCTGCAATAAAAGGCGTTAAAAGTTGCCTCAATCTAAAAATGATTTAAAATTAGATTAAATGCTATTAATTTCCTTCTTGTTTGTGTATAAAGTCAGTGTAGTAAATGATGTCTATAAAAATTAATTTAAATGCTATTAATTTCCTTCTTGTTTGTGTATAAAATCAGTGTAGTAAATGACATCTATAAAGCTTCAAGTACCTAAATGTACCTGCTTCAACTATATAGTTCAGTACCTGATTTACAGATTATATAGAGAGGTCTGTGCCAGTCACCATTGCACCAATCAATGGCAATACATTTTCTTGTGAGCAGATTTAAATTGTGAAAACATAAAATTTAGTTTATAAAGATGGGGTAGTAGTAATAAGTAACATTATAAATACGTATTTTAGGTAATAATAGTATTAATAATAAATTTGAAAATGAATAGAATAGGTGAGTTGGATTTGTAACATTTTAAGGATCATTTCACCCTGGGACACTGGTGATGGTCATTGACAGAGGTACATTTGTTTGAATTGGAGCATTCACTCTGGGACACAACACTGCCTCACCATGACACTGTGACGCAGCAATGTCTCACCCTCGCCACATGTGATGGACAGCAGAGCAGTCACTGCCGGACGTGCATTGAAGTGTTCACACTGGGACACAGCATTGCAGATTTTCCAACAGACAGGCAATCATTTCTCAGTACAGTAAACATTAGTATTAAACACAGTATTTTCAGTGAAATCTGGGTCTCAGATTTTTTGGCGGACTACAATACCTTCTCTATCTAGTATGTATATTGTGGTAGAGAAAGTAAAAATGTATTACTTTCTCTACACGTACCATATACAGAGTGTACAGAGATGGTATTGCAATCCACCCAAAATTTCAATACCGAGAGCTCACCGGAAATACACATTTTAAGGTCAATGTGTATAGTATAATGAATGTTTCACTGTATCACTGTTATGAGTTTAGATTTGATTAACAGGCAAGATTTTATAAGTGAAGTAGAAAGTCATCCTGCTATTTGGGATATCAAAAACAATGACTTGGCATCTTGTCTCAGATCGTCATAAAGAGTGTAAAACAATCCTTTCTCCAGCTGATCATTTAGCAGGGGATGTACATCTAGCGAACATCATTCTCATCCTGCTTAGAAGTACTAACAAAAGCTCCTCCTCGTTAGAGTCCATTTCACTAACTAATCATTTGCAGTATCAGACACCAGTGATCTAGGAGTGTTTGACTGTTTCCAACCACCACAGAACACATTGTGGAAGTTCATCACTCAGTCACCAGGGACCAACACACCTCAACATGAAACATCCTGTAGAGATTCAGTTGGAAACCACCGACAATGAAGCCCACATGGCTTCGAAACTGGACTGGTATAAGAAAGCATAAGTGATACTTAAAGTATTACAAATCCAACTCAATTATTCTATTCATACGTATCTCTGTTCCAAAACATTTCATAAAAATTTGAAAATAATCGTAGGGGATTTTCAAGTAATAAAGGAATTTTTTAAGCATACCAAAGGGACATTTCATATAAGGAACATCACAATCCTGGGTATGATGGCATCTGGATTATTTTGTTGTGTATTAAGACATTGGCAGAGTACATGTTCAAATGTAAATATGGGCAAGGCTGAGAACATTTTTTAGAGCAGCTGTGACTCTGTAACCGCCTAATTATTTAAGGTAAGTGGCTGCATTTTCCCAGCCTAAGCTGGAAAGTATAGTTCAATGTTGAGGGCACTAGGTGCCAAAGCACAGCAAAGCTTTTGTTGTAAATATAGAAGTGAGGCAGTTTACTTCCTTTGGCCAGAAACTGCAAAGCACTGGGGAGAACATGGCCCAAAGATTTGTGCAGCTGAACTCAAATGGTCCTTGTTTATGGAAGAACTTAAAATGAAATCTATTCTGTAGCCAAAGTAAACAATTAAGTAAAATATATCTAAAACACAGATTTGATGTATAACGTTGTCCACAGGCTGACGAATTCATGGATGATGACCAAGCAAGAATTCACACAGAGATTTGAATTACTACAAGGGTTTTGGTGAAGGAAATGAATCAGAAGTCTGATATATTAAAGGTATGTGTATCATTGAATAATTAACTATTAGATTTAAAATACAAAGTGTACACTTGTGTTTAGAAAATCAGTAACATAACTCAGTTTTTATTTATAGTTGTAATGGAATGCTTGTACTTCAGTTGTGAAGTTCCTTTCCTGTTGCCTTTGTGTATGAACTATGTTTCACACAAGTTTATTATGAGGATGTAGTCTATTTCCCACCATAAATATGCACAGCCACTCAAATTCTTGCTGCAAGGCCTAGTAAAATATGTAGGCATTTCTGCTTTGAGTGAAGTAATTAAAATATTACATGCTCATGGAAAATGCTTAATAATCGTAGGGAAACTGGTTATGGCAAAAGATATCACATTTCTGAACATACTGGTGAAAAACTCAAGTTCTAGCACTGTCAGCTCAATTTAAGTGGTTAAGTGCATATTATAAAGAAATTGTTTATTTAAAGTTTGCTGCAATGTTTGACCTGCCTGTAACAAAATATTCATGCACATGACACTATAAACACACAGGCGTGAGTCAGCTTGTAGTTATATAAACACACTCAGCCCTGAATGTGATGAAGAAATACCTAACTTCTTGCAGTAGGTATATTGTGGAGTGTTTTGTGTTTAACGTTTCATGATAAATATCACTAGGTGTTGAACTGGAGAGTGTCCTTACTTTGTGCAGGTGTATGTTTGCTAAATATATGGTTGGTTGGTATCTAATGTTGAACAGTTGGCAGTGAAGTCATTTGCTCTCTTGCATTCCAGTATTTTGATGTTATGTTATCATGTTGACTAAAGGTTGGGCAGCTGAGTAGATGGTTTCCATCCATATCTTCTTTAAGTGTACAGAAAGGACACTGAAGAGATCTCACTATACAGTTTTGAATAAATGTTTATTAAGACAGTCATGGCTTGTTAGGAGTCTAAAAGTTTATTTTAGAGGATTTTCTTGGTACTGTAATGATTCTGGTTATGTTATTACATACATTTTCCCATGATTTCCCTTTTGTTTGCAATACATTATCTTCTTTAATTTTTTATTATATGTTGATATAATGACTCTTTTGATAGAGTGATAGCTTATTGGATCAGATGAATTTGATGTAATTTTGCTAAATATATACAAGGGTGGATCGGCAAGTAACATGCAATACTTTTTTTCTGCTTTAGTATTGTGGCTGTGATGTTGAAATTTCGTCAAAATAAAGTTTGAAGCTTCTGCTACGGATGCTATTTGTTTCACGTGTGTAGCTTTAGCAAGAGAAGCGTGAGCTATGCAACAAAGAAGGTGCACGTGTTATTATCTTACACTTGTGAAGTGTAGTGTGATTTTTATGGACTAAAGGGCATAACACAAGTGAAATTCACAGAGAAATGCATGGCGTGTGTGGGTATGGCTGATAGACCGTAGCAATGTCTCCAGGTGGTGTGCATTCTTTAAGACGTCCATGATAACCTTTGCGATGCACCATATTCCAGACAGTTGTAATTTTGTGTGTATGAATCAGGGAATTGAAATCAAATACCTCAGAATATAGGACCTCTATTCTTATGCTCAATTCCCAATAACATTAATAAGAATAATTTAAATGAACAGAATATATTATGAATGGATATTAACAATGGCCATTTCACAAAATCAGTTTTACTTTCTCTACACGTACTATGTACATGTGCATAGAGAAGGTATTGTAATGCACTCAAACACACCAAGATTTCAGCAGAAATACGTATTTTGGGATCCCCTGAATCCATAAAAAGCATTTTTATAAAAATGTCCATGGTGTCTGTGGGCAGCATAGCTTAAAGACAAAAAGTCTGTTAAATACCAAACTTGATATTTTAGTTCAGTATCTTCCAAGGATGCGATACAAAGATTTTAAAAACAGCAGTAGCGATTTTTATTAAAATATCATATGTTAAAGATGGCAAATAAAATGTATATCTTGAATTTTCTGGGAATAGCCTCTAAAGACATTTTTATTTGGGATCAATTTTGCATAACAGTTAAACCATACAAGATAAACAAACCTTAACAAAAATGTAGAGCTCGTTAAAATACACAATTTATGTTATGTACATTTGTTTCGTGGAGTTGACTATTTTTGATGTATTCCTTGTTATTGGTTACTGTTTTAAAATACTTATACTTTTCTTATAATTTGTCAATTCCTGGCCATACAAGCATAGGAACTTCAATCACATAACAACTAGCTTTTAAAAAGATTTGACTGTTGCTTTAGCATACGATACTCCCTTATTTCCCTTCTATTTACAAGGAAGTAAGTAAAAAGAACATTTATACTAAACTTTTTCTGGATTGGCATGAAGCAAATAGAAGAATAAGCCTTTTAACAGTAATTAGTTGCAGAGATGTAGGGAAAGTCATGTGAATGTAACACATCAGAATTTTTTTCAATCAATTGAAGTAAGGTTAAACACTATGAGCTTTGATTGATGTTTGGAGGAATTTAGTAACAGTGACGGTCAAATTAACCCGTGAGGTTGAAAATGAAAGCATAGGCTTTCGAAACTAGTCCCTCATAATAACAATGTAAGTGACATAGTGTTAAAAAACCAACTCAACAAATTAATAAAACATATACTATGAACTTTCTTTCTAATTGAGTCAGTTTATCACTGGGCATTGGAAATTTCAAATCATATTTTTAATTCAGATGAAGCATTATAAATTCTTGTCAAAATGTCAACCGTTTAGTTCTTGTTTGTCCAATATATGGTATAAAGAGAGAGAATTTAGAACAACTTAAGTTCTGCCAAATAATTTTCACACCATCCATAACCCAGATATTAAAACAAGATTTTCATAAGTTTAATCAGTTTATTAATTACGTTTTCAAGACATAGTACAACTGTTGTTTATATATTGTGACTTCGCTCTGCAGCCATAATTGCCGAACCTGTAAACAACTTGCAACATAAGTCATAGTTGATAAAGATTTGTTTGGTATTTATTAATTTGTTTTTGAGTTAAATTGTTTACAAAATACACACAAACCTTTTTTTAAAAGTTCTTTGTTGGAGCCTAAAATGTGTTATTTTAATGAAGTCTCAGTATCAAATTTTGGGTGATAACTATGTGGGTCGCACCATGGCCGAGTGGTTAGACCACTCACCTCGGCAGTCTGAGTTAGGTCCCAAGCGAGCGCATGTGGACAAAGCAATGCAGAGATGGGTTTTCTCCAGTTTCCCGCACCATCACATTCCTCCATTGCTCCATCTTCATTCCATGTATCATCAGTGTCATTGTAGTTAAAGTGGACATTAAATACTATAAATAATATAGACAACTATGTACCGGGTATAGAAAGTAAAAAAAGTAACTTTTATTGATGAAATGAATGAAAAGGCTTTAAAAAAATGTTATAGGCAGCTTTTATTACTTAAAAATAATATTAAATTAGGACTAGGTTAATAAACAACACTAAAATAAATATATAATATCTTTTACAACACACAATATTATGGAAATGTTACCACGAGAATTAACTATTTGCATGCCTTGGCTGCTAACAACTATATAAATAACTAGCTGACCCGGCAAACTTTCTTCCGCCTTAGAAGCAATAAATGAGCAGATTTTGGATTTTATTAAGTTCAATTTTTTATTTGGATAATAAATATAAATTCAAAAAGTCAAGCATTTTAATGGTTATTTATTGCCCTTGTATTTTGGTGCATGGGTTGCACTCTTCAGTGAAGCATCTTGTGATAGACGACATTTCTTGTTTATCAGGCCGTAGCCTACACCATTATACCAGGCCTTAGAATGAGATGCAGTTCTAACTTAACTGCTAGATGTCAGGTGTTTTCCCTGTCGTTCATCATGTGTGCTAATGGAAGTATACGCTATTTGTGGCTTATTTTGTGGTAGTGTGGTTTTTATTTTTGTTTTCAAGAATAAAGTGAACATTTATAAATTAAATCATCCAAGGATGCAACACAAAGATTTTCAAGAAAATCCCTCTGCCCCCAACTACACTTTACATGGAACTTTTTTCGAAAAATTTGATTTTCTCAGAAATGGCTCTAACGATTTTGATTAAAATGTTGTATATTAAAGATATTTAACTGACAAATAAAATGTATATCTTGAATTTTCTGGGAATAGCCTTTGAAGACAACTTTATTCTGGATGAATTTTACGGAATTTTGCATAATTGTTAAGTCATAAGAGTTGGACAAAAACTTACTACAGAAAAAATGTAGAGCACATTAAAACACAACATTCATGTTATATACATTTTTTTCTTGGAGTTGATCGTTTTTGAGATATTCATTGTTATTGGTTTCAGCTTTAAAAACGTACAATTTTCTCATACAGGAATTTGTCAATTCCTATCCATACAAACAAAGCAACTTCAGTCAATAGCAACCAGCTTTTGACTGTCACTTTAACTTATGGTATTCCCTTATTTCACTTCTACTTACAAGGAAGCAATTAATGAAACTATTTCTGATAATTTTTCTCTCTTGATTAGCATGAAGTGAATAGAAGCATAATCTTTCTCGCAGAGATGAGAAAGTCATGTGAATGGAACACATCAGATTTTTTTTATTGTTTCATTTATATAGCCTCCTTTAACATCTAAGATGATATTGGGGCTTTTCATTAGAAACAATTTGTTGGGTTTAAATTGTTTTTTTACTTTCTCAACACATACTAGTATATAGTGTATAGAGAGGGTATTGCATTTCACCCAAAAATTCTATACCAAGATTTCACAGGAAATACATGTTTTCTGTCCCCCTGAATAAAAAAAAGGCAATTTTAAAAAAAGGTCCATGTGTGTGTGTCTGTGGACAGCATAGCACAAAAACGAAAAGACCATTGAATACCAAACTTGGTATTTAAGTTTGATATTTTCCCCAAGGATGTGCCACAAAGATTTTCTCCCCACACCCAACTACCCTTTACATGGAGCTGCTGCTGTTTTTTTTTTTATCGCCCTCCGTGATGTAATGGTTACCATGCTGACTTCATATACCCAAGGTCGTAGGTTCAAACCCGGCGGAGGACAATAGATTTTTTTTTTTTTTTCTTTTCTTTTTTAGTATGACTTCCTTCATAAGGGAAGTAAAGACATTGGTCCCATGTCGTAGATTTACAGCTCGTAAAAGAACCTCAAGCCTGATTGAGAGGCCTCTGAGCAAAATTATAGGTCTTTCAAGCCCAATTTAGAATGGGACGCTGAGAACCACAGCAGTTAAAGAGTGTCCATAAATAACACATTTTTATGAAACGTTTTTCGAAAATTTTGATTTTCTCAAAAATGGATCTAAAAATTTTGATTAAAATATTGTATATTAAAGATATTTACCTGAAAAATATTATGTATATCTTGAATTTTCTGGGAATAGCCTCTGATGGCTACTTTATTCTGAATGAATTTTATGGAATTTTGCATAACTGCTAAACCGTAAGAGAAGGACAAAATTTTACCACACCAAAAATGCAGAGCACGTTAAAACACACAATTTGATACATGCATTTTTTCGTGGAGTTAATTGTTTTTGAGATATTGCTTGTTATTGGTTTCAGCTTTAAAAAACGTATACTTTTCTCATACAGGAATTTGTCAACTCTGTGTATACAAACAAAGGAACTTCAGTTGCATAGTAACCAGCTTTTGACTGTCACTTTAACCTATGCTCCCTTATTTTGCTTCTAATAAGACTATTTCTGCTAATTTTTTTCCCGATTATTATTTTGTAGTGTTTAACGCCTGCTTTTACTACTTGTGGACACAAAGCGATGACACTGGTGATACATGGAATGAAGATGGAGCACCAGTAGAATGCAATGTCGGGGAAAACCGGAGAAAACCCACAAATCTCACATGCGGTCGCTTGGGATCGAACTTGGGCATGTAGGTGAGAGGTGAGAGGTCTAAACTTTCGGCCATGGCATTTTCTCAATTA
This sequence comes from Hymenopus coronatus, assembly GCA_030762935.1. Taxonomy (NCBI): domain Eukaryota; kingdom Metazoa; phylum Arthropoda; class Insecta; order Mantodea; family Hymenopodidae; genus Hymenopus; species Hymenopus coronatus. Next base: position 17,851,956 of record CM060894.1, read on the forward strand.
GGATGAATTAAACTAGAAGCATAAGCTTTTAAACAATAATTTGTTGCAGAGATTTGTTCACTCTCACCTCCAGACTCTGTGGGGGATAGTTAAGGAAAACCTCCCAGCCCCAGGCAGGAATTGAACCTGGGATCTCTGGGGGAGAAGTTAGCTCGCTGACCACTTGACCACGGAGGCAGTCCAGCTATATGCTATTGTTTAAGAAAATCTGACTTAAACATTAGCCTTGTTTCGTAAGCCTATTACACTATCTAACCGCAAGTTAACCGAAAATGCACTTAAAGGTAGAAATTGATGTTTTATTTGGCTTAATATACATAATTTTTCATCATAAATATTCTAGTAATGATATAAATGTAGTAAAATCCTTATTTTTGGTCTGACTCTATTTCTTCTAGTGTTAATTGCTTAATTTTGACATTTAATGTCATTTAAATGCGTGTTAAAAGGACAGGGATAACGCCTGACATCTTGCTGCAGCTATAGAACTATTACAATTTGCAAGTTTTTCTAGGTAAAAATTGTTTCATTCTAAGGCCTGGTATATTAGCATAGGCGACAATCAGGCACAAGAACAAATAATGCAGATGGTCTTCCGATCTGTGTACATGCCACATATAATTGACCATGGGAAAAACATGGATTTTCTAGATTCAAACCACAAATTTTCAAGGATTGGCCTTGTGATTTGTTAATGGCCATAGCAAATGCAAGACGGATCGGAAATTGAAGTCGTTTTAACTCAAACGGCAAATCGGTTGGGATCATCAGGATCCTCGGCATGAGAACTTCCTCACCTTCGAATTTTCCTTTGAGTATCGTCACATAAATCACATTGTTCATCAATTTACTTACCATCAAACGCCTTCCGTTGCACAGTTTTGGTTGGTTTATGTTTTGAAGCATGATTAATATGGAGCCAACCTTTAGTCGTAAATTGTGCAGTGGTAAGCCAGGCACATCCAAGGAGTTTGAAAATTTAATTGGATAGTTGCTCTTCACGTGCAATTTCATTTGCAATGTTTCGAATCCTAGTTGCATTACGGCTTTACGATTCGATTGTCTTAGTCGCAGCATTGTTAATGATAATATCGGCACAATAAGCTAATAGAAACTCGAAACAAACGCCATAGACAACAATACATTTAGCTGTGTTGCGTTTTGTTATACCATGTTTTATGTCACATCCCATGGAAACAGGAGAAAAATATCCTATGTCCGTCTCCTAGTTGTAAGGTACCTCCTCACCGATTTTCAGCCAAACCAGTTCAGCTGTTCTTGAGTTATAAATAATGTAACTAACACCTGTTTCTTTTATTTATATATATATAGATTTAGTAATGCTTAAATATGCTACTGTAAGTAGTACATGAACATGACAAAATATTTCCTCCCATATACAATATAGTAAGTCAGTAGATGTGTTACTCCATGCCAGTCGAGAGTAAATTCTAATCTATTATTATGTTCTGTTTACTTCCAAGTAACATACTATGTAGCAGTCTTCATGATATTTCACTTCTGCAATAATTTACTCTGGAAGTATCTGAAAGGAATAAAGTACAGTAAAACCTCTATCTGTACACCCCTCTGTAGCTCATATCCCATATGCTTCCATCTTGGTCAGTTTTTTATATATTTCTGCTATGTATTTGTCTGTTAGAGTGAGATGTTTTCAGCCTTTTGTGCTTTATAAGGTTATTTTTCTCAATTTAATGAGAAGGAGGTTTACTTTACAATCGTCAAACTGTTTGTACATTGCCAGATTTTTTCTTTTGGTCCTTTTTAAGGTTAAATTTGAGTGAGGTGCATATTGATTGTTATCGTACTGTTGTAATCATTAACACAGCTTAATGAAAGGACTTTTTATTTGTAATAGTGAACTGGTAATTTTAATTCCTGGAACTTGTACCCACTTTGTTCTTTTGTGTGTTAAAGTTGAGCATTGTGGGTGTTTTATCAACCGAACACAAGAATGAGGAAATGTCTTCAGATGAAATGATAGGATTTCTGTTCCTGAAAGTCTACACATGGTTAGCCACAAATGATTGAAATTTTATTTCGATTAGAATGAGATATTGAGAAACTGTAGGCATTGTCAACTGTGACAATTGGCAATTCAGGTACATATGCACATATGTACTGTATTTCAACTGAATAATATGTATAGATATGTAACACTTTTTTTGTAGTTTTGTAATATTCTCTTATTTGATACATACAATTCCTTGGCCTATACTCATTTCTTTTCCAATGAATTCAAAAAGAAAAATATTCTACCTCCTCTTGTTGGACAATTTTTTATTGAACCAAGGTGTCCAGGTTAAAAAGGCTTTACTGTACTTGAAACATTGCAATCACCAAATGTTGACTTTAATAATAATCTTCTATGGAAGTAAGAGTAAGTTAGTGCATATTGGTGCTGGAATGCCATAGACATGGGCATTTACCGGTTCATAAACCAGAAGCGGTTCTTGACCTTGCTGCATATGACAGTTGATGTTGCAGAAGTCTGGTGTACATAACAGGTATATGCCCATATGACATAAACCTCTGAGCAAGAAGTGTCAGACTGCAAAAGAGTTCCAATTGGAAAGTCATTATGTCAGATCTAAGCCTGTGTATAGAGTTTTGGACTTCCTTGCTGGCAACTACTTTCTGTAATTCAAACTCAATACCCGTTGAAAAGGATGTAATAAATAAACACTTAAATGAGCTTTACCAACAAGGAAAAGCAATACAAAATAGTAAATATGTACAATCCAAATAAAACCTTTGACATTGCAGTTGGAACTGTGGAAGGGATACACAAGAATGCAGCTGTATAAATTTCACTTTAAAATCCCTCCAAAATATAAATGAGAACAAAGAGTTAAATAAATATATTATTTTACTACAAAATATCTGGGTTAACAATTTGTTGGGAAATGATTTTGATCTTTTTGTAAATCCTATGCATGTTGAACTTACAAGAGTATTGCTGGATTTGAAGCCACAATTAATATCCAGGAAAAATAATAGTTTTTGAAACATTTGTGCTACTGTAGATATGGTGCTGATCTATTTAAACATTTATCTGTTGCAAAACACACACAGTTAAGTTTATTTACAGCTAAAATATTTGTTATGTATGCTTCTACATATTTGTGTGAGCAGCAGTTTTCACAAATGAATTGTGCCAAATCAATGAACATTGATGATGAACATCTGTTGGCACAGCTGAAAATAGCTCTGTTGGAGATAACACAGATGTTTAAAATAATTGCAAAGTTTGTAATCAAAAATACAAAATATTTACATTGTTTTATAGTAGTCTAAACAGTGTACAAATGAAATCGGAACTATTGGATAAATCAGAAACTGCCTTGGCACTCGTCTTGTTTTTCCATCTACATCACAAAGTATGTGATGTTAGCTGACTTTGTGTATTGCATGCCAAGTGATTCAGGATTCCTTCTTAGCTGGTTTTTCATGAATCAAATAATGTAAAGCTGAAGGATCCATCTGTTTCTTAGAACGCTATTTGTCCATATAATGGTTGTAATTCTTGTGGTGTTTTTACAGTATTTCACCTCTTTTATTACTAGAAATTGGTAGCTATGATGTCTAGTTTGCATTTAAAAGGCAGTCTTTGTTAGCACAGAACACTATTCTGGACAAAGACTTTTGATAGCAATGAAAAAGTAACATAAAATACTGCATTTACATGCTTGCCAAAATCTGCAGTCTCTTTCTAAGCATGTTTTCTTCAGTAAAATATAACATGTCCAGACCATGCTAAAATTTGACATTTCGTCTTCAAACACGGGAGACATCTTCAGAATTGAAGGAACGGCTGGTAACTGCAGATTAATGGTGCAGTGGACACAATTTATACTGTTCTAGTAGTGGGAGAGGTAGCAATTGGACTGCAGTGTATTGCGCCGGCAAGTGCAAATATATTGTTAAGGCAGGAATCCAGGCCTGGTTTAGTTTAAATCCAGCTTCTCTATTAAAATTATTAGAATGTTAATATATGTTTGTGGATTTCATGACAACTGTGGAATAATAATGTTAGTGGTTTTTCAACTGTTTTATCAAATAATATATTGTGTCACTTTTCTTTTTGTGGTAGTTTGTAAACAGTGTTGTTACATTCATTTATTTGACGAGTCAGTTAATTACACTAAATAACACTTGCTTGGGATTTTTGCCGGAACAGGTTTCAAAGGACTAGTTTCCTTTATTTTCAACCGGACATTGACTAATTCCTTGCGGTGAAGCTGGCGATGTTATAAGTGCTGTCTCCTCTGGTGGTGGTTCAATGAAGTTGCTAAACACATCCTTTGATTAAGGATTTTCAAAATGAAGGAAACTAGTCCTTCGAAACATGTTCCGGCAAAAATCCCAAGTGTTGTTCAGTGTAATTAATCAACTCATTGTCAAATAAATAAATATATTGTGTCTTCATGCTGGTCAGTGCAACAGCCAACACCTGTCCAATTACAACCCCTCCCACTACTATAATATTATAAATTGCCATCCACTGCTCCATGCAGTCGCCAACCGTTCCTTCTGTTCTGAAAATGTCCACAGTTGAGGACAAAACGTCAAATTTTAGCAATTAGACCACAGCCTACAAGCCTAGACATGTTATATTTTACTAATAACACCAGCCGTGAAAGCCTGCAAGCAAGTTTTCTTCAATTCACTTTTTAGGTTTGTTCTTCATTTTACCTAAATGGAAAGCTTAAAATGAAAAGAAAATCAAGTGGTGTGAAAAGATAAAATCAGATTTTTGTCAGTGTTCTTTAGTGCATCCTATAAAGGATTGACTGTGCGAGGTACAATATTGGACAACCTGTTCCTGTCTCGCCTGCGACTTAGGTATTCTGCATTTACTTCGTTTCCACTCACTCTTCGTCTTCGATCCAGTTCACACCTGTTTAACAGAATAATATTCAGGGTTATTTTAAAATCGTATTATGTCAATCATGGTCTTAATGCTAGAATTACTATTTGCAACCTTTTCTTAGTAGAACTCTAGCTTTACAGGAAAACAAGGGCCAGAAGGGAGAAGAGAGAGGTCATCTGCCTGTCTTTATGCAGTGTTGTCAAAGAAAGCATGCTGAATACATTATCTTATTTACTGCAAATTGGCTGAATTATCAAACAAAACACAGCACAGATGCATTTGCGTGAACTCTGGGTTCTATAGACAGAATGAAACCTTAACATTGAATCTACTAGATATCAGGATGTATAACGTACTTCATGTCTCAAGTTGTTGCTCTGCTCTGCTACTGAATAAAGACTAGGGAGCTGAGTGCCCAAAAAAAGGTGCACATATAGTAATTGGGCAAGAACACTCAGTAATGACTTATGCATATAATAAATCAGTCTTTTTAGGGGCCAATGAATCCACAGATCCACAATTCATTAGATCGTCAGAAATAAATGTTGCTCCCCTTTCTGAACACATTTCAATTTGTACTTAGCTATCTGTCATCAATTGTAATTTATTTATATCCCATTATTTCCAAAACAACCAGCATTGTTGCCACCATGTTCCTATCTAGCAACAATAAATCTATATATTTTTAATTAAAATAATTATTGTGATTTACATTTTAGTTGCAGATAAAGTATTGAATGCCATAAAATATTAAAATATTTTTAAAATTTTGTAAAATTGAATGCACCCAGTAAGTCTCAGGCATTATGTTGCTGTTGTTGGTTCTTTTTTTTATTCTGTTTCCACCAGTCCTTGCCAACAACCACAGGGTGGCAGATAGGGTTTTTACCTTTTTATCCAAACTTATGTTTAGATTAAGGATTTAATTTTAGTTCTATTTCTTCTGCCTCATGCTCTTGGAGTGGTTTTATCCCAGCACTTTTTAACCTGAGGTCTTTGTTTTAGTTTTTATTTTAACCATCTTTTAGCTCCCTTTGCAAGCATTTTAGCTTCATCTGTGGCTTCCTTATAGGTTTTTTACACTGATTTTATAGCTGAATTATTTTCTTTTATTTTTATATGGTGTTTAACCTATAGTGGTTGGTGCTATTTTATTTTATAGGGGTGCTAATGACTTTAGCGGATGAACGCCCTAAAACACTACCACCACATTATGTTTCTCACTCCATATTAAAGTATTATTTTAATCATATACCATCATTAAGCAAAGAGGAGAGTAACCTTGCTCATTGCTTGCACTGAATCACCTACTGTGCACTGCATGACATTCATCTGTGCAGAAATTCATTCATTGCAGTGGCAGTATATTACATTTTGCATTTGAAATACGTAAACCCTTCATAGGGTAATGCACCATGCATGTGTGTATTTGTCTTTGTTCAGTAGGTTTTGCACAATTTTGGAAGCAGAGCAACAACTTTAGACATGAAGTATGCTCTACACCCTAATAAGTTGTGGCTTCAATGTGAAGGTTTAAATCTGTCTGAAGATACCAGATTTCACACACATGCACACGGGCAGTTATTGTGTAATAATTCAGCTAGTTTGCGATGAATTAGAAAGAAGAAAATAGGCAGGCTATGTTTCTCATCTTCCCCAACCTCCGCTTCCCTGAAAAACCAGCACCCAAGAAAAGCTGCACACATAGTACCTATTGTAGGTTCATGATTAGTAGAATGATTGCTCCATTATGTCTTACATTAATATTGATATTTCTGATGTGAATATATTTTTATAGGTTTGATATACATAATACAAACAATTATTTTAGACAATTGTTATAGTATTAACATAGTAAAACAAGATCCTTAGGGTGCTAATGACCAAGCAGTTGAGCATCCTTAAGCCGCACTTATTATTTTAACACATTCCATAATTTGTTCAATACTATGGAAATGCATAATGCGAACAATATGAGAATTAATTTGTATCGGACACAGTTCAATCAAACTACAACATTCTTAATAGCATTAAAAATAGCAGAAACCCAATCAGTGCCATTTTCTATAAATAAGGATTCCTCCCAATTAGAGAGGAGCCAATGGCCTACGTGTTGGAATTGGTTTCTGTTCCTGACAATACGCTGTGCAAGGAATGAGAGACCCACCACTACTGTAAGAATCTAGTCTTTACCTCATATCACATGTTCACCCTCTGCAGTGAACAAAATCAAGCAAGTTGGTGACTGCGCTGTTAAATTATAAGGTAACCCCTGTTGCAGGCTCTCTCCACTGTGTGAGAGATCCAAGAATCACCAGGAAAATGGATCAGCAAAGGTGCACTAAAATACGTATCTTAAGAAATGTTAACCTGCTCAAATACGGGCAACACAATTTGCAAAAATATTCTTGCTAACTCTTCTAAGCTGAGCAGCAGGAATTCTTGTGATTTCTTGCATGATGTTATTCCTAAGTTTCTGTAGATTACACAGGGATTTCTGCTGCTGAGCTTAGGTGAATGAGCGAGAACATTTTTAACTTGTTATACTGCCTGTTTGGGAGTAGATGGTTAATAATTTCAGCATTTGTTTAAGGTAAGGACTCTAGTGCGCCTTTGCCAGCACCACTTTCCCGGCGAGTCTCAGTTCTCTCGCGACAGGAGTTTACATTATAATTTAATGACCCATATATATATATGAGGGTGATTCACATTTAGACAGTATTTTTTAAGACATATTTATTGATTGAATATATACACACTTTTCGACATAACCTCCTCCACTTTTGTCAACGATTTGGAAGCTTGAATATTCCTTGTTTAAAAAAGTTTGAGGGTGTCATCAACCAATGGTATACTTGTTCGTCAACATTTTCAATGGTTTCAAACTATTCCCTTCCGAGCAATTCTTTCATGTGCACAAACAAAAAATAGTCCAAGGGAAAGGGACAAATCTGGACTGTAGAGAGGGTGTTCAAGGGTTTCCTAGTCTCCCAATCTGTCTCTTGTCAAATTTGCAGTGTGAGGCTTAGTGTTGTCTTGGAGAAAGATGACATTTCTGATGGGCAAACAGCATCTTTTGTTTTAGTAGGTAGCTTTTGCTGACCTTAACAATTGGCAAAAGTAAGTATAACATTCACAGTATGTCAATTATGAAGAAAATCAAATAAAATTCCTCTGTAGTCTATAATCACTGTGGTGAGAATTTTTCCAGCTGAGAAGTGCAGACTTGACCTTGGTCACTGAATATAACCTTCATTTAGTACCATCCGTCTGAGATGTGGTACACTCGTGATGAGCCTAGGTGTTGTTGCTGTGTTAACCACAGGAATGATGTTTGGTTGAGATTTGGTGAAGTTTTGGGTGTTGGTATTAAGGAGGTAGCGCTATTGTTAGGCTCCTCAACAGTTGGTATTGCAGGAGTAGCACCTTTTCCTCTGCTGTGCTGGTGTTTCGTTTGTTTAAATATTTGTTTTTATTGGAGTTGAATTTAGATTGACCACTCCCAAGGTTGAAGTACTTAGTTCAACTGGTTGCTGTTGGATGGTTTAAAACCGTTGTTACCAGGGGTACTTGCAAGCCATGCAGGTACCCATTACTGCTTGTATCTGTATTCAGTTGGCAGGTTGTCTCCCAGCGATCTGACAAGTGCATTCTCACGTTTGTCCAATCTGGCATATGATTTTTGAGCCCAACGCCTAATTACATCCTCCACATATGGGAGGGCCAGAGCTTCAGGTAGTAGCCTCACTGGGAAACGGAATGGATTAACTGGAGTCCTCTAATCTGTATCCGTTTTAACTAGAGAAGCCAGGTGCCTGCTGCTATGCCCCATACATAGCAGACATAGAGTATTAGAGGCGCTCATTTTTGGCAATTTCTTAAATTGTCCAGGTAAATATTCGATCTTGGGACAGCGGCATCTCCAATCTGTGCCTTCAAGCAAGTTAAAATCTCAAAAGGCTTAGCCTCTTTATTGGTTAAAATAGTTTATAATACATTGCACAATAGTTGAAGGAACACTCATGGCTGTATTGACGCCGTGACCTATGAAAGCAGCTAACCAAGCTGGTTTCTCTTTCCTAAGACATTGACCTTCAACTTCCCACTTTACCATCCTGCTTGGATCTGCCAGCACATTACCACTTATCACTTTCACTTGTGAAACTGTAGGCTCAGAACATTAGGTTAAACTTTATATTACTAAACACACGCACATTCACTCTCACATTCATACTTCCAGACTCTATGGGGGGATAGGGAATAATTCCGGTTAAAGAAAAATTCCCCGCCCCAGCCGGGAATCGAACCCGGGAATCGAACCCGGGACCTCCGGGTGAGAAGTCAGCTCGCTGACCATTCGACCACGGGGGTGGTCATTACCACTTATATTTGAATCACCCTCATACCATGAATTACAATTACATAAAAGAGGTTACTGTGCAGTACTCACGCGCATGTTCTCTCATTAAACAGACGGCCTGTACTACATATTTGTTTGGTCAGACAGACACACGAACATGTCGTAGGATCCCAGATTTTGGTGTAATTGTCAGCCTCACATTTCTGCTTCTCATCTGTGTTAATACACACACACTCGCATGTTTCTGGTCTGTATTCATGGATGGTTTTGTTACAATGCTGAAACAAGAAAGTCATAGAAACATAAATACTATAGAAGTAGTAGCATTAGTTGAATTGGGAAGAGCTCGGAGGAAAGGATCAGTAGTCAAATAGATAGTGAAATATTGGAACCGGATCCAAGTATTAGGGGAAGAAAATATTGTTAAAGACTGTTTTAGGGCACAAGAATCAGCAAAATGGGAAAGAAATTTTATACGTCAATTAAAGAAAATTGTAAGAAAAGTTGGATTGGGTGAGCTAGTCAATCAACAGACAATAGTGGGACAAAAACTATGGATAAAGTGAAAGCTAGGATAGACGATATAGAGAAACAAGAAATATGTTATATAGGAGTGTTGAGAAAGAATAGGGAAAAGAAAAATACATTGCTGTCTGCAAAAAAATGGAAAGAGAAGGCCTGGCGTAGGCAAGAACAGGAACAATTGTCATTAAAAGGCCTAAAAGTTGATAAAGTTACATGCCCACTATGTGGCTATATCACTAACAATTTACACTGTATAATTGAGTGTGAGGAAACCAGAATGTGGAAAGAGAAAATATGGAATAAAAATTGGGAAAAGCTACCGCCAGAGATATTGAAGTTAAAACTTTTTAGAAACAACTAGGTAATTATACAGGCGAAGTAAGAGAGAAATGGGGGTAGGAAAATTGCCAAAGAAAGAGAGGGGCTTAATAATAGAACTGATGAGTTGTAATTTATAGAGGAGGTAAATAAATTAAGTTGGCAGGGTATAAAGATGAGGGAAAAGGTACATATACATAAATAACCAGGGAGTTAACTGTATATGATACCAAATTCAGCAATTCCAGGAAAGTAGCTATATTTATATGAAGTTTGTAACTTGGAAAGAAGAAATAAATAATCCATCTATAGGCGTAGGATTCAGAGCAAATGAATGATGTAAGACCCTGTCAAGAATATTAGGAGACAAATCTGATGCACTGAATGCAGAAGAAGGGAAATAAATAGGTTTTGAAAAGGATTAGCAATTTCAATGTACAAACCTTCTCTTGTACTTTACAGCCACATTCACAGCTGAGATGTTGTTCAACAGGCACAATCTCTCTCGCTTTACGAACTAGTTTGTTGTTTTGATATCCATATCGTATAATCTGAAAAATAGATAGAACATTTGAATGATTTCTAATGAGACATAATAACAGTAAGTAATAAAATAATTGTAGAATCACATGGAATACATGTCTTTCAGCTAGTCTGTTTACAATGTTGCTTGCTTTTTTACTTTCTCTAAACCATACATATTATTTATTTTATTTATAAAATATACGAGTACATAAAACCCTATTTTACCCGAAGATATATTAGTGTTATAAGTACTACATAAATTAATTACAACATTAAGTCCATATTAGACATAGGCTGGATGCAGGTCATGCTGTTGCAAGAAAACTAGATAAATAATCTATATTACATTAAGAATACTATAACAAAAGGGATAATGAGTTGCCAACATGATTCTCTACTCCATCATTTTAACAACTGATATAATTTAGTTACACAGGAGAATAAAAATATTGAGAATGAAGATTACACAAGATGAGAAACAAGAGATCAGATCAAAGATAGACTCAGAAAGTATCCTATATATACTTGGAATGGTCTCAAAAGAAACTAAAGCAACAATCTTTTAAACATTGGTGAGAAGTATTATAACCTATAAGTGGATTCTCAACTATCAGTTAAAAATAAAATTATTGACAACAGAAATGGATTACTGGACGAGATCTGCTAGGATATCTAGAAAAGAAAAAAAATACAAATGAGATTATAAAAGAAGAATGTTCAACATTTAATTTTAGATTTTATTCGACATATACAATTAGAATGGTATGGGTACGGTACAGGTGAGAGTATCCAAAACAATGGAGTAAATGCTACCAGGCAGGAGTAGAAAAGGGTAGCACGTAGATTCATGGGATTAGGGGGATAAGAGATCGGGACATTGAGGAGGATTTGTGGTCCAATAGGCAAGAATGAAGAAAAGTAATAAGATGTTAAAGACTGTAGTAGTCTTGTGAGTCTGCAAAGTGTTATATTCTGTGAAACTGGAAAATATATATGAAGGTATGACAGACAATTTGGCATAACTAAATAATCATGAAAGCTATCTACATAAAGCTTTATTTACAAAGTTGAAGTACCTTACTGTATTTGTCAATGCAATCTGTCAAGGTATTTATTGTCACATGGTAAGAGTTTTTCAGTTTTATATGTTATTCTTTTCTACCGCCAAAGAACTTATTTGTTTTTTTAATGCACAAAATATTTGGCCAATCAAATTTTAAAAACAAATAATATAAGTGTATAGTGATAATGCAATGAACAAGTCTTTAGTGTTGAAATTGTGCACAATTAACGAGTAATCAAGGAAGAACTAGTGTGCCTGACAAAGACCAGGGTGGAAGTTCAAAAATTGTTATGAAGGAGTTGAAAGCAAATTTGGATGAAAGAATTCAGAAAAAAGCGGTATTTAACTTTGATTACCATACATGACTTTTTGGGTGGTAAAAATTCACAACCAGTGAAAGCTTAGATCTTTAGCAGTGGAAGAGTACAACACCAGTACCAAAGACAATACATTCCTTGATAGTAATAGCAACTGCATTGAGAAATAGAGTAAGGTACACTAACTTTGTAAATAGAGTTTGTACTCATATTTTTCGTTATTATTTAGTTCTGCCAAAACGTTTGTTACTTTCTGGATTGCCTTCGTATATATAAGTTGAGTTTAAGCCCATGTTCACAATGAATAGTGTAAACTTAGAAGTCAATTTTAAATATTGTGATGGAACAATACAAAGTGAATCTTGTAAACATAAACATTAAACTAGACACAAACTTGGAAACTTCCAAGGTCCAAACTTTTAAGTTTTTCTAAGCCAAACATATAGCCAGTGAGAGAGCACAGTTCCCATCACATGATCATTCTACCAGCTTACATCAGCCATGTGTTGACTCGCTAACAGATTTTCTGTGTAAAATGAAGGGCAGGAATATCTATCAAAATTGGAGCAAAACAAATTGTGATGGTGAATTTATAAATAAATTTAATGCCCTTGGTCATTTTTATATATGTACATGACCTCTTTATTAACTGTATGCTTCATACTATTCCATATTAGATTTGTTATCTTGCGATTGGATGCTGCTTACGTTTGTATTTGTCAGTGTGAAAGACATGTATTAAGTTTAGCATCCTTTAACCATTTAAAATTTTCCAAAGTGCAAAGAAGCTTGTGACAGTGATGTGATTAATATTAAATGAAATGAGCAATTTCAAGATACATATCACTGAAACATTTCTTTATTTATACAAAAAGTGGTTCAGGTATGTAGATGACATCATCGCCATAGTTCTCAGGAAACTAATAGATGTTGCACTCAAACTTCTCAACATGCAAAACAATTCATTTCAGTTCACCATAGAAACCGAACAGGATGGCTGTCTACCATTTCTGGGCATCAAAATAACCACAACAAAATAGCAAAACCTAGCAAGTGGAATACAGAGAAAACTTACAAGTGCAGATAACTACATAAAATATGATAAGTACAAATATGCAGTCCTGAATAGTCTAATATACAGATTAGTATTCAAATGGTATTCATCATTTTCCTGTGGAAAATAGTGAATGCTGACAGATACTGCAAATAGCTATGAACGATGACTTCCACAAAAGTGCAGTAGACACAAGAATTCACAAATGGAAAAAAATTGAACCACATAACACACAACCACCCTACCGAACCACCGTGACCTACCTCTGTTCAGAAGATTCACCTATCATCTTTGGGCACACACCAAATTTCAAATCATCAAGAATCATAACATCACCTTAGCTCTAAAAACATAAATTAATATGTAAAAAATTAAAGGATCCTATCCCAAAAAACAAAATTGGGAATTTGTGAAATTGAATGCTCAGACTGTAATCTAGTATACATAGAAAGGACAAAAAGAAGTTTGGAAACCAGATTAAAAGGACATATGAGAAACCTAAAATACACACAAGCAAAAATCAGCAGTTGCCCATCATTTCTGGTCATCAGGATGTGAAATCACAACCAATATAAAACTGTAAAAACCAGCATATAAACACACAGAATTAGTTGTACATATCATGAAGACAAAAAGTCATATTATGAATTTTGATTCACCTTTAGAAGATTAAAGCTCCAGATCATGCCTCCACAAGTGATGCACTTCCACCCGATTGTTAAGCCAACAAAGTGAGATTCAGTCAGAATTAGGGGTTGAAAATGGGAACAACTGTTCCCAAAACCAGTCCCAGTAAGTAATTACTAAGCAATATTTTGTTTTACAAAAACTGACCCAAATTTTTATTAGCCCACCTGGGAAGTGTGGTGATAAGCATGTCTGCCTCATGTTCAAAAGGCCTGAGTTCAAATCTCACTTAGGGTGAGTTACCCAGATAAGTTTTTTGTTTTTTCTTTCTTTCTTTTCTTTTCTTCAGGGTTTTCCCTTATCCAGAGAAGATGAATGTTGAGTAACTTTAAGCTCCACAAACCCCGATATCATTTGAGCATTATTTCACCAATTTCATTCATCGTCCACTATGACCAACCAGGTTAAACGATGTTAAACTCCAAAAAACAATTTATTTAATCCTATAAGCAGCCATTACTCCAGTTTAAAAAGGCTGTGTTTTCATACTAGTGTTACCTTAAAATAGAGTGTTTCAGTCTCATTTGGTTGGCATTCCATTAGATCAAGGCAACAACCTCCACACAAGTTGACAGTGGTACATGATGGATAATATACATAGCGCTTATCTTTAGAGTGCTTGAGTTGTACTACTGTTGGACGGGGACTGCACATAGCAGGCTGTGGCACTACTGCAGCTGCCTCTGAAAGCACAAAGGAACAAGTATTAGGCATGTGAATTAATGCATTCCCAAAAACTACAGTGCATTTGTTACAAAACTTGGCTGCCAGCAGTCTGGCTCATGTGACCTTCACTGCCTTTCTCTGTATCCACTTTATAAGTGTAACAAAATAAGACAATTTCTGCTAATGTTTATCTCGATTAGCAGAAGAAGATAAAAATCTGCATTTCTATGAGTAGTTTGTAAAATATGTAGAGAAAGTCATGTGAGTGTAACACACACAAAGTTGTTTTTGTTTGTTTTTTCTCAAAAACGAGTATATAAAAATTTAATTTTCTGAAAATAGCTTGTAAAAATTGAATTGTATATGAATTAATATTTTTATTGTATTTCCCTGATCGGTTACATATTACTAAAATTGTTTAATTATGAAATTTGTATTATATATTTAAATTAAATAAATTTTGTGTTTTTGTAAAATTAATTGATAAAATCGTCTAAGATCTCAATCTAATTCTTACTCAATAAAATAAATTATATTATTTATTATACAATAAATCTTAATAAAGATATAAATACTATACTTAATAATTTACAAGTAGGGTCCCATACAGTCTACATTGTGGTTATATTCTGTTATATTTCTCCAATTTCTGTATCATATTGTGTTCCTTTTACCTAACTTTGCATTACTCCGTTTACCTGCCTATTTTCATAGTTATTAAGTTCCTTCCTTTTTCATAATTCATCTTTTATTAATACTCTTTTCTACTTTGTTGCTTTTTTGTAAACCTCACTTCTCCCAAATTCCTTAACTTCACTTTCTCCCTTTACCTCTCTGTTCCCTTTTTATAAATGAATTTATTTCTCATCAGAATTTGCAATATATTTACATTATTCGCTCTATTTTTCGAGGAGCTGTTTATGATTAGGAACTAATAAACATATATACCTAACACTCTAGTTGTTTCTGTATGTGTATCCTTCATTCATCAATGTATCCCTGTTGTATTTAATTTACCTCCTCTATTAATTCCCTATATCCTCATTTCTGTTATTTAGTATTTCCTTTTGTTTCCTGACTTTTCTTCACTACTTCTCCTTTACCTTCCATACATATTTGCCCTACTATTTCAAACATTCTTTCCTGTTGTTTCCAAAAAGTTTTAAATACAATATATCTGGTTTTATTTTGTCCCACTTCCTATGCCATTTTTTCTCTTTGCAAACTTCTGTTTCTAAACAATTTGTTACACATTTCTTTCCGACTTGCTACATAGTGAGCATAACTCTGTCAAGTCTCCAACCCCCTAACAGCATTGTACCTGTCAGACTCCTCTTTTCCATTTTATCACAAACATAGACATAATTTTCTGTACCCCAGTCTTTCTTATCCCTTAATCTGTTCTATATTTCCAGTTTCTGTATGTTGGCTTTGTCCTTCTATTGACATTTGAATTAAAACCATTTAATTTGAAAGGATTCATTGTAATATGATACATAACTGATAAGATGTAGAAAAAACTTGCTGCTCAAAGGTCTGTTTAAAACATACAATATATTTCAAATTACTTTTTTCGTGACTTCAGCTGTTTTCAGAACTATCTAATGATATTGGTTTGAAACAAAATGAAAACTAGTGTTGATTTTACGTTTTCCTTTCAAGTTATTAATATGTTGTTATTGAAGATCCTCTTCAAAACAATATTAAAGATGTAGGATTAGTTGTCACCCTTGCTGGTGTAATGGTTACCATGCTAATTTCATATGCCCAAGGTCACAGGTTCAAACCCAGTGGAGGATAATCTATTTTTTTGACATAAAAATCCTTAGCATGGCTTCCTATGGAAAAGAAGTAAAGCCGTTGGTCCCTTGTCATAGATTTACGGTAAAAGAACCTCAAGCCTGATAAGAGGCCTCTGAGCAAAATTAAAGTCTTTCACGCCCAGTATAGAATGGGACGCTGAGAACCACAGCAGTTAAAGAGCCTCCATAAATAAAACTCCATTTCATTTCATAGGATTGGTGAGCATCAATAATATATTAAAAGCATACTTACTTCTCTCTACAATGTCTTCATCATCAGCACCAAATCTTGCTGCAAAAGAAAAAAGAAGGCATATGTTAATAAATATAAAAAATGCAAATTCCAATATCTAAAATAAATATTTCATATAAACAGATTTAAGGAAAATAAAAGCCCATCACACCAATATTAAAGCAATGCATCTCTGAAAATTCAAAAATACACTGGTTTCTACTGATTGTTTAAGGGCATTCGAAATGGGATTTTCATAATTTTTTTCCATTTTCATGTTTTAATTGCATATGAATATTTAAAATTTTCCACTCATTTTGGTATATCTTTTAACTAGGTACGCTAATTGTAAATAGTTTAAAAATATTGTTGAAAATAGTCCTGCATAGTACTTTTTTAAAAACATTCTGGTATACTCACTTCGTAAAACATCAAAAACTTTGTAAATATTTTTGTCAGAAAAGAGATACTTTTTTATTTTGATCGGAAAGCTTTAATTTAGCTGTTGGCAGCATTGGCATCCTGCTCATATTTTCTTCATATGAGAGAGTTTTGAAGTACTGCGAAGTTGTGTTTGGAAAATTAGATTACATGTTTTATTAATGTTATGTTTGAAAGCAATTTCTGGAGAAGCAACATGTTCTATACAGATGTTCCACTTTCTCAGAAACTAATTGACATTTAGGGCCGTTATTTTTACCACACATTTTTATCTAAATGTGCTTTATTTTAGCTAAAAGGTTTTTATGTATATGAATTAGTTTTTAAAATTTAAAAATCATCATTTTTCAATAAAATTGTAAGAGCTTTATTAAGAAAAATTATACCTTTCCTTCCAATATACAGAAATGTTCTATTTTTCATTAATCAGTTGGAAAGGAATTGCTAAATATACCTTGAAAATTAGTTCATTATATTAAATTGTTGCTGAGATAATGGGTTGAACTTTAACATTGGCAAGATAGGGCATTCCGACTCCCCTTAAATTAATTGTTTTACCATATACTTAAAATGTAAAACACTGCACGTAACATTTTAACCAGCTATATTAAACTTTTGAAAACACATTAATGTTTACTTTCTTTACCACTTATAATGCACGTTGTTGGTAGAGAAGGCAAGCATTCTACCCAAAAATTGATACCAACATTTCACCAGAAATACACATTCTGAGGACCCTGAATCCAACAAAAGAAGAACTTTTGTGTCTGTGTGTGAGCGTGTGGGCACAGGCAACAAAATAAAAGTGTTTATGAAAATCCCTCCACCCCAAACTATTCTTTATGTGCAACATTTTTTGAACATATTAATATTTTCAAAAGATGCTCTGATAATATTGATTAAAATCTCATATGTTTATGATATTTTCGTGCCAAATTAAATATATCTTGAATTCTTTAGCAATAGCCATTGAACTCCTCTTTCTTTTCCTTAACTGGTAAACAAGGTTGATAGAATATTACTACACAAAAAATGATAAATATCCTTAAAGCATACTATTTATGTCAGATTTTTGTCCTTTTATTTTTACTGTGAAGTAACCAGTTCCAAGATTATTCTTGTTATTGGTTTAAATTTTACAATACCTATAGTTTATTGGGAGCCCACCATTAATGGTAATTTTTTTTTCCTAATATAAATACTCTAGCTATGCAGGGAAAACCAATTTTCAATGCCATCACATAGCGACCAGCTGTTTAACTCAGTTTAAGCTAGTGTGCTCCCATATTTTTCTGGTACCTACCTACAAGGAAATTTGTGATAAAACCATTTCTGTATCTTGATTAGCGTGAATTAGAATATGTTTTTGTAAGAATAGTTTGTTTCAGAATATGTGAGTGTAGTACATTTTTTATCTTGCCAAACAAAATGTTTCACCTTGGACCTGATTTAAGTGAACCATTATTCTTCTTTTGTTTCAGGTTTACATTCATGTTCTACTAATCCTTAAGCTTCAGCGATGGCTTGCATAGATGAAAAACAAACAGCACAGCAATTTGCTGAATTTTATTGTGATCTTATGGACAAGCACAGGACATGCATTTCAGCATATTTAGCAGATGATGCCATACTGGACTGGTTTGGTCGCACAATTAGTGGCCAAGATGCAATTGCCAATTTTGTAAATCTTCAGATACCAGAAATGGTGCATGAATTTACCTCTGTTGAACCCACAGGACCTATTCACCATCGTAAGAAATGTTTTGGAGTGGCTAGAAATGATGCCGTCATGGTGACGGAAACTTACGCCATGCAAGATTTAGAGGAAGATCTTGCAACTCCATTTGGTATTCAAGAGATTGGTCAAGGAGATGCAGATGCAACAGTTGGTATGTGCTTCCAGAATCTTAAGATAAACGACAGTATTGAAGACTCAGCCAACTGTTCAAAAGAAAGGAGGAAGTCTTGGGAATACAAGTTCACGACACCGGTGAATAGGGAAATTGGGACAGCAGATGTAATGAATTCCAGCAACCTCGGAGGAGACGATGATGGATTCATGACTCTAGCTAGCAACACAGTTGCTACCTGTGCCAATAGATACCTCGAAGCAAGAGGTTGCATTCAGTTCCAGCGAACAAGACAGTCCAGAGTTGCACCAAAAAATATGAAATTAGTGTCTGACACTATGAAGTGGGAAAGAAGCTGCAAATTGAAAATGGCTTACAGTGCTGAAGGTGTTCTGAAACACGAGCACTCAGATGGCATAGCCAGAGGTTTCAAAATCTGGCTGATTGTGTACCAAGATAACACAAAGTGCAGAAGAAACCTCATTGGTGCATTTGAGCAGCAGTAAATAATACTTTGTATTTTGTATTTACAGAAAAGCTTTATTTCAGAAGTTGTATGTCTACAACAATTACACTTTTGGCTCCAAAGAGCAACAGTAATAATGCTTCATTTTTGCATTTAGGTTTACCTGCTGATTGGTATATTTTCTGTTTCTCCTCATAGTATTTTTAAAGTTGGTTCTAAAATCAAATGTTTAATGATTTTACAAGTTCATGAAATTAACATAGAGGAGTGTTATGAAATCAGAATATATGTAGTTATTTTAAAAGATATTTGATTCTAATGTTAAATGGTTTCATTCCGTTTGCAGTGCTTTTGTGTTAATGTACAATTTGATGAATTATTGTACTTCCTATTTGTTCTTCGTACTACTTACTATCATGAATCTCACAAACTGCATTTATACTCTAGTTTGGAACTTACATTTGTACCTGATATAAATATTTTATATTTGTAACTGAAGTGAAAATGTCTACTTAATTATGTATTGACAAGATAGTGTAGCACTGCCTGAATTTTTAATAAATTATGGCATTTATTTCAGATGCATAATTGTTTATGTGACATATTGAGGAATAACCTGTTCATTTTAAAGTGGGCCCCCCGATGATGTGTGAAATTTAGATTTTGCACAATTTTGATGCTATTCTGTGTGAGATGTAACTTGTCCGGTTTGGTTCTGTCCTTGTCTTTGGGACACTCTACCTGCTCTGTCTAAATTCTTGGAAAGCACTCACCACCTCCCAACCCTCTATTGTCTGTTAAATGGCTACATGCTCTTTGCAAATACATTCGTCGCCGTAAAGAGAGAGAACAAGAGGGCAAGTGTTTCTGTTTTTCTTTTCTAGACCTGACAAGTTAAATCACACAGACACTAGAAACTTCAGTTTTAGTACACAATTCAGGGGCATAAAAAAATGATGTTCTGCTGATTTTCATTTCTCTAACTCTAAAGTTTTTGAGTTATTAAAATTTGTTTTTAAAAATATATACCTTATTCAAAATCTATCTAGTCTTAAAGTTTTTTAATAAAATCTGTAAATTTTTTTTGGCAATACCTTAGAAACACATACAAAAGCTTCAAGTATCATCACCCTCCATTGCCATTCTAGCCTCATATACCCAAGGTTGCGAGTTCAAACCCAGCAGAGGATGATGGATTTTTTTGGGCATAAAAATCCTTAGCATGGCTTCTTTCAGAAGGGAAGTAAAGTCATTGGTCCTGTGTAATTGATTCACGCCACATAAGAGAACCTCTAGCCTGATAAAGAGGCCTCTAAGCAAAATAAAGCAGTCTTTCATGACCAATATACAGAGAACCACTGTAGTTGCAGTCCAAAATAAAACACTATTTCATTTTTTTCAAGTATCTTCTTTTATATTTTCATTATGCAAAGAGAAAAATAATTATATCCTTGTAAAACCAAAATTTCTAAAACTTTCATCGTTTCTGCATAAATTTTATTTTTACTTTCTCTACACGTACTATATACATAGTGTATAGAGAAGGTGTTGCATTCCACCCAGAAATTCGATACCAAGATTTCACCAAAAATACATGTTTTGGGTCCCCATGAATCCAAAAAAAGCATTTTTGGAAGAAGGTCCTTGTGTGTGTGTGTGTCTGTGGACAGCATAGCTAAAAAACGAAAAGGCTGTTAAATACTAAATTTGGTATTTAAGTTTGGTATCTTCCAAGAATGCGACACGAAGATTTTCAAGCAAATCCTCCCACCCCCAACTGCCCTTTACATGAAACTTTTTTTATAACATTTTGATTTTCTCAAAAATGGCTCTAATGACTTTGATTAAAATGTCATATATTTAAGATATTTACCTGACAGATAAAATGTATATCTTGAATTTTCTGGGAATAGCCTCTGAAGACTACTTTATTCTGGATGAACTGCTAAACCATAACAGATGAACAAAAACTTAACACACAAAAAATGTAGAGCACGTTAAAACACACAATTTATGTCATACATATTTTTTTGTGGAGTTGGTCGTTGTTGAGATATTTCTTGTTTTTGGTTTCAGCTTTGAAAAACATATACATTTCTCATACAGGAATTTGTCAACTCCTTTCCATACAAAAACAGAACTTCAATCACATAGCAACCAGTTTTTGACTATCAGATTAGCCAATAGTACTCCTTTATTTCCCTTCTACTTACAAGGAAGCAAGTAATAAGACTATTTCTGCTATTTTTTTTTTCTATTAGCATGAAGTAAATAGAAGCATAAGCTTTTTAACAATAATTTGTTGCAGAGATGTAGAGAGAGTCAAGTGAATGGAACACATTTGATTGTTCATTTCAAAAAATAATGCTCTAATAAAAATTTTCATACATGGTTTTGTTAACAATAGTTTTGTTAAGCTGTAGTGAAATTTTCAACTTGCTGGCATGTATTTTGTGGTTCGCAATAAGTCATGGATGTGAGATGATAAAAAAAAATATTTTGGTCCTTTGGGGTGCAAACCACCTACCAATCCTGTTGGTCAACTCTCACATACTTTGTCTTACACTGCACACCCTTTCAGATATATGATAGGTGTTGTATTATCTGATCTTATAATGCTAGAGTGAATTCGTTTACTTTTTCTACATCTACTATGTGGATAGTGTATACAAGAGAAGGTATTGTACTGCATCAAAAAATTTGATACCAAGAATTTACTGGAAATACATGTTTTGGGACTCCCTGAATAAAAAAATGCAGTTTTAGAAAAATGGTGTTTGCATGTGCACAGTCTGTTAAATACCAAACTTGATATTTGATATTTAAGTTCATGTTACATCCTTCAATTTTGCATAACTGGTAAACTTTAAGGGATAAGACAAAAACTTACCATACAAAAAATTAAGATATACTTAAAACACAGAATTTATGTTGGCTACACAAAAAATGGATTTCAATCCCATAGCAACCACATTTTAAAACAACCTGCCACTTTAACCTAGTGTATTCCCTTATTTCTCTCTACAAAAAGGAACTAAGTAATAAGACCGTTTTTGCTAATGTTGAACTCGATCAGCATGAAGTATAATAATAAGCTTACTAACAATAATTTGTTATACAGATGTAGAGAAAGTCATGTGAATGGAACACAACAAATTTTTTGTACATGTTAAAATGATAAAATGTAATTAGATAATATGCAGATGTTATGAAACTTCACATACATGTACTTTAATGTGTCTAGTATTTTTTCACCTAAAAAGCATATTTTTACCCAGAATGGCTAAAAATTTCACTCATCACTCTCCTTAAGAGCTGATTGATGACTGAAATAAGTAAAACTGTACCAATTTAGTAAAATGCCACTTTCTCTTAAGCTTTTGCAGATAAGCTCACCAAATTTCATATGTATGTCCAATAAGTGTGCTACATACATAACATAAATTTGATGTATGAGTAATTATTCAGACAAGGAATATTGGCAACCCTTGGGGGAAACATTATTAAGAAATGTCTTAATTGATTTAAAATTGGTTACATATAAAGTCTTTAATTCACTGCAGCAATAATTTACTCGATACTTCAACGTGTAGACAGCTGATGGCTTTCTTCTTTCATGGTTTGCACAACTCAATGAACTGAGGGCCATGACCAACCTCAGTTCAGAAAATTCACCTATCATCCTTGGGCACACAAAAAACTTCAGAAAATCTTCAGGAATTATAACATCACCTTATCTCCAAAAAAAACAACTACAGCATTCAGAAACTGCTATAGTTGCCCTCCGTGATGTAATGGTTACCATGCTAACTTCATATACCCAAGGTCGCGGGTTCAAACCCGGCGGAGGACGATGGATTTTTTCGGGCGTAAAAATCCTTAGCATGGCTTCCTTCGGAAGGGAAGTAAAGCTGTGGGTCCCATGTCGTAGATTTACAGCACGTAAAAGAACCTCAAGCCTGATAAGAGAGGCCTCTGAGCAAAATTAAGCGATCTTTCACGCCCAATATAGAATGGGACGCTGAGAACCAAAGCAGTTAAAGAGCGTCCATAAATAACAGGCCATTTCTTTCTTTTAGAAACTGCTATGCAAAAAATTAAAAGATCCTATCCCAACAAACAAAAAAAACTGGGAATTTATGAAATTAAATGCTCAGACTATAATATAGTATATATAGGAAGGACAAAAAGAAGTTTGGAAGCCAGATTAAAGGAACACATGAGAAACCTAAAATACAAGCAAACAGAAGTTGCCTATCATTTTTGGACATCAGGACATGAAATCACACCTAATATAAAACTCTTAAAACCAGCGTATAAACCGACAGAATTAGATGTCTAGGAGAAGATCTAAATCATGAAGAAAAAGAGCCATATCATGAATTTTGATTTACCACCATACAGCAACCCTTGGAAGTTCATAGATCCAGCACCAGATGCCTCCATGAGTGATACTCCTCTACCCTCATCGTGGATGCCAATGAAGCAAGATTTAGTTTGAATTTAGGGTTGAAAATGGGTAAGTAATTACTGAGTGATGTTTGTGTTACAAAAATTGACTCAAATTCTTTTGATATATTTTAATCACATTACTATTACAAGCTGCTTTGCATATTTGCTAGATTTCAAGAAAAAAAACTTAAAGAGTTTTAGTTTGATATTGTTTATAAACAAAATTACATATTTATTTTAAAATTTAACAGTTCTTAATTTTCTTTTATACCAATAACAGTTGTTCCAAGTGCTTATATATTCTTGTCTTGTGAGATGTTAACTTCTGAAATAGAAAGCGAGTTTTGCAAAAGCTATAGAACTTATTCAGTTAATCAAAGAAGAATGAAGCCAGTTATGAAAAAATCTGATGTGTTCCATTCACATGACTTTCTCTACTTCTGTTTAACAAATTATTGTTAATAAGCTTATTCTTCTATTTACTTCATGCTAATCGAGAAAAAAATAGCAGAAATACTCTTATTACTTGCTTCCTTGTAAGTAGAAGTGAAATATGGGAGTATCATAGGTTAAAGTGAAGTCAAAAGCTGGTTACTAGGTGACTGAAGTTCCTTTGTTTCTATGAACACGAGTTGACAAATTCCTGTATGAGAAAAGTACAAGTTTTTTAAACCTGAAACCAAAAACAAGGAATATCTCAAAAATGACCAACTCCTCGAAACAAATTTATATGACATAAATTGTGTGTTTTAATGTGCTCTACATTTTTTGTGTGGTAAGTTTTTGTCCATTTCTTATGGTTTAGCAATTATGCAAAATTTCGTAAAAATTCATTCCAAATAAAGTAGTCTTAAGAGGTTATTCCCAGAAAATTCAAGATATATATTTTATTTGTCAGGTAAATATCTTTAATATACAATATTTTATCAAAATTGTTAGAGCCATTTTTGAGAAAATCAACATTTTCGAAAAAAGTTTCATGTAAAGGAGGTGGGAGATTTTCTTGAAAATCTTTGTGTCGCATCCTTGGAAGATACCAAACTTAAATACTAAGTTTGGTATTTAAAGGTCTTTTCGTTTTTGAGCTATGCTGTCCACACACACACACACACACACACACATTTTACAGCCAAAAAAATCCATCATCCCCCACCAGGTTTGAACCCAACCTTGGGTATATGAAGTTAGCAAAGTAAAAATTACACCATGGAGGGTGACAAAGGATGAAGGAGGGCTGTTTCTAGTATGTGATGTAATATATATCTCATTTTGTCAATTTTTGAAGAAAGCAAAAACTGTCCTCAATTTCAATTCTGTTTTATAGCAACAAGCTTTTAAAAGAATAATGTCCAAGATCAAAAGCTGTTGCGCTGTCTCGATTACATACAGGAAATGTTTGCTTGGCTGCTCATCTACATAAATTAAACATCCTTCCAACTTCAAATTGTTTACTTTGTTGAGAAGAGGGTTCTACAATGAATATTGCTCATCTTATGAAATGTCAAAATCTAACAGCTACAGATCTCTCACTGCGTTACTGGGAAGCAAGAAGGCAAATGGAAGAACTCCAAGATGTTGAGCATTAGCAACCAACCAACCACCAACCAGCTTTTAAAAGATATGACTATTACTTTTGACTAGTGTATTTGCTTATTTGCATTTATAAGGAACTAATAATAAGAGCATTTCTGCTTTAGTTTTTCTTGATTAGCATGAGATAAATAAGATACTTTTCTATAAGAATAGAGAAAGCCCTGTGAATGGAACACACAACATTTCTATTAACCTTATTAAAGAAACAAGCAGAATTACAGTGTTTTGTGTTGAAAATGTTTATAGCTTCAGAAAAGTTTTGTTTTACTTACTGCCAAGCTCTAGTTGAGTATCTGAATCTTCCTCACTACCACCTTCAGCAACAATATCTTTTATTTCACTGATGTTATGGATACTATTAAGCCTTAGAAGCACATCACGTGGAATCTGAAACAACAGAAATCAGCATCAGTGTTACAATGCAATTATCCCATGAGGAACAAAACCTTGAGGATTGCAGTAAATTGCAGTTTGGAGCAATAGCTCAATGATACTTTTTTATTTTCTCTACACATACTATGTAAATAGTGTATAGAGAAGGTATTGAATTGCATCAAAAGATTTGATAGCAAGATTTCACCAGAAATATATGTTTTGAGACCCTCTGTATCCAAAAAAAAAAAAAAGCATTTTAGGAAAAGATCTGTGTGTGTGTGTGTGTGTGTGTGTGTGTGTGTGTGTGTGTGTGTGTTTGGACAGTATAGCTAAAAACGAAGAGACTGTTAAATACCAAACTTTACATATTTGCATGACAAAATGTATATCTTTGAATTTTCTGGAAATAGCCTCTTAAGACCTCTATATTCTGGATGAATTTTTCTGAATTTTGCATAACTGGTAAGCCATAAGAGAGAGAGAGAGAGAGAAAGAAAAAAAAAATGTACTCTGCAAAAAATGTAGATCTCGTTAAAGCACACAATTTATGTAATATACATTTTTTTAAGGAGATGGCTGTTTACGAGATATTCCTTGTTATTGGTTTCAGTTTTAAAATCCTTTTCTCGTACAGGAACTTGTCAACCCCTGGCCATGCAAAAAACAAAATTCAATTTCATAGCAACCACATTTTAAAACATTAGACTGTCGGTTTTATCCTAATATATTCCCTTGTTCCTTTCTAATTATAAGGAACTAAGTAATAAGTCTGTTTTTTGCAAATGTTTATTTCTATTAGCTTTAAGTGAATAGAAGAATAAGCTTATTATCAATAATTTGTTACAGAGATGTAGAGACAGACATGTGAATGAAACACATCAATCAGATTCTTTGTTTCTTTTTTTTTTTTTTTTTTTGGTCATATCTGACAAAGAATGAAATTGATGGTGAAATAATGCTCAGATGAGCTCAAGATCCATGGAGCTTAAAGTTACTCAACATTTTTGTTCTTAGGATAAGGGAAAAAAAAAAAAACCTTAATGGGCTAACTCACCCTCAAATTCACAACTTCTTGAAAGTGAGGTAAACAGTGTTTGAATCAGTTTTAAGACATGGGGGGAGAAATTTAAGTATCAATATTTGTATTATATTTATACCAGTAGTAGTGGTAGTACACTTATGCTCACTATTTTCACTAACACATCAATGTCTTTGGCTAGCGATTTCAAATGCTGACAGCGAGAGATTTTTATCTATTAATAATCTAGTTATAACAGACAGGACCACTGTGAAATACAAAATCTGATGTCTTCTATTCACATGACTTTCTCTACATCTCTGAAACAAATTATTGTTAATAAATTCTTCTATCCACTTCATGCTAATCGAGATAAACATTAGCAGAAACAGTTGTTTTACTTGGTTCCTTATAAGTAGAAAGAAAATATGGAAATACACTTGGCTAAACCAACAGTCAGATGTTTTAAAATGTGGTTGCTATGGGATTGAAATCTATTCCTTTGTGTGGCCAGGAGTTGACAAGTTCCTGTATGAGAAAAGTTTTAAGTATTTTAAAACTAAAACCATTAACAAGGAATAACTGTAAAATGGTCAACTCCAGGAAAAACTGCATATGAAATAAATTGAGTGATTTAAGGAGCTCTGTATTTTTTGTGTAGTAAGTTTTTATCTATCTTTTCCAGCTTCCCAGTTATACAAAATTCAAAAAAATGCATCCAGAATAAAGAGTCTTCAGAGGCTATTCCCAGAAAATTTAAGCTTTTATTTGTGATGTAAATATCTTTAATATACGATATTTTAATCAAAATTGTTAGCCATTTTGAGAAAATCCAAATGTTTGAAAAGTTTTTCCATGTAAGGGATAGTTTTTGGTGGGGGGATTTTCTTGAAAATCTTCATGTCGCATTGTTGGAAGATACTAAATCTAAGTATCAAGTTTGGTTTTTAACGGTTATTTCGTTTTTGAGCTATGCTGTCCACAGATAAACTCACGCGCGCGCGGACCTTTTTCTTAAAATGCTTTTTTTTTTTTTTTTTGGATTCAAGGGGATACAAAACATACCTCTATTTCCGGTGAAATCTCGATATCAATTTTTGGATGCAATACAATACTTTCTCTATACACTATGTACATAGTACGTGTAGAGAAACTGATTAAAACCGGATACTGCTTATGTTAAATTTAGACACACCTCCATGCCTCCCCTTCAGTAAGTACATCACGTATGCTCATTGAGCAACTCAAGGTCACAGATTCTATTAACCTCAAGACATAAATACATGCATAATCGATTATTCATATATACAAAGGGCAAGACCTGCAACCTAGAACTCATACCTCCGGCTGCCTAATTGCTACATGATTCGAGAAAACCACGGCCTTTCCGAAACCTCAAGCAAGCCCTGTATTGACAATAATAATCAGACACAACCTTCAATTGACATGTATTTTGCAAACAAACTATTTTCTTACAAAAGCTTATTTTGTCTACTTAGTACCCGTACAAATATAGAAAAAATAATTTTTACTTTCTCTAGCCTGCATGTACAATGCACATAGTAGATGTAGAAAGTACTGTATTCCACCCAAAAATTCGATACCGAGATTTAACCGGAAATATGTTTTGAGGTTCCTTGAGTCCGAAAGAATTATCTTTAGAAAAAAATCTGTGTGTCTATGGACAGCTTAGCTCAAAAACTACAAGACCGTAAAATACCAAACTAGGTATTTTAGTTTAGTATTTTCCAAGGATGCGACAAGAAAATTGTAAAGAAAACTCCCCCTCCCCAACCGCTGCTACCATTTATATGGAACATTTGTCGAAAAATTTCATTTTCTCAAAAATGGCTCTTAACGATTTTGATTGAAATGCCGTATACTAAAGGTAAATAAAATGTATATCTTGAATTTTGCATAACTGCTAAGCCGTAAGAGACATAAAAACTTCACAAAAAATATAGATAGGTACCCTTAAAATATATAATTTATGTTATACACAGTTTTTCAGGAAGTTGACCGTTTTCGAGACATTCCTTGTTATTAATTTCAGTTTTAAAATACTTAAAACATTTCTCATGCGGAAACTGTCAACTTCTGGCCACGCAAAGAAGCGGATTTCAATCTCATAGCAACCACATTTTAAAACGTTTGACTGCCAGTTTAGCATAGTGTATTCCCTATTTCCCTTCTATTTAAAGGAACTAAGTAATGCGGTCATTTCTGCTGTTTATCTCGATTAGCATGAAGTACATAGAAGAATAAATTTACTAACAATAATTTGCGCGCTGTTCATTTTCTAAAAATGCGTTTTGTGTTTCTTGTTTCAGGTGAAAATTTTATATCCAATTTTTGGGATATGTAATACCTGTTCTACCTACTGTATACTTGGTAGAGAAAATGAAAAGGAAGAGCTATGTTTATCACGAAAGGAGGAGGTGGTAAGAGATTTTGATAAAAGCATGAGAAAAGCAGAACGTGATTAGTTTGACATACAACATTCTTTATCAAACATGACTGGCCATCATGGACACAAGAGTGAAATAGTCGTGGTAAAGTTGTGGTCACACCATTTCCAGCCGCGAGATTTCTCCAAGGCCACGACCTTGGTATTTGATCCATTAAAAATAATGCTCGGAAAGTAGTGTAGGTGTGTGGTTAGTGTAAGAAGCGGCTTCAGCTTATTGCTAACGAATTATTACTGTTGTCAGCAAACAGTTTCTAACTACACACCAATAGAACAATACAATGCTCGACTGAATTCTCGCTTGGTAAACATTTGGGAAAAGCTGTACTTTTAACATATGACATCTTAAGTATAATTACTACATTTCCATGGGGAATACAAATCGATTTGAGTCCAATTCCATCTCAATACGATCCACATTTCACAAAATTGAGATAATTTTGAATACGTAAGCTTCGAGAATAATTTTATTCATCCATTCATGTTGGCCAACTTTTAATTGCGTTGGCGAACCTGTTAGACATATATTTGTTATTACTTTTAGGTTTTGATGTTAAATAATTATATTTGAGAATACATTGCAAATTACAGAAACCATAAAAGTGATCCTGTTATAATCTACCACAGAGCAATTAAAGCAAAAAATAACAAATGACTACCGCGTGCAACGAATATAGCAGAAGAAGAGTTTCTTTGCCGAATGCACGATTTGAATACGGAGGTGTTTTCATGCAACATATGTCGATCCGTATCACTTTTTAAGAGTATTGGACCCAAGATTCAATACGATTTGAACCCGCGTTTCCATACAGTATTCAGTATGATAAATGTAGGTACTGAAATCGATTTCAATTCCCCATGGAAACATTATTAAACTATCGTTGCGCCATATCGGTAGGTAAAGCCTATTTCTAATTCCATTAGCGAACGTCAAGTTTCAAATAAAACGAAGTTTCGTGAATTTCGCGGAAGAAAATACATCATCCAGGTTAACCTTTGTACACTGAAGTTATGATCAACAACCTCAAATGTGAAAGTTTGCTAATTAGATGACTGAAAGACGAACTGAAAATATGCCCATATAAAGTGTAGACATTACAAAAACCTTGTGTTCCATTCTGATGACTTTCTTCACATCTCTGTAACAAATTGTTGTTAATAAGCTTATTCGTCTGTCTACTTCATGCTGATCGAGATAAACATTAGCAGAAACGGCCCTATTACTTAGTTCCTTATAGGAGAGAAATAATGGAATACATTAGGCTAAACCGACAATCATTGTGGTTGCTATGGGATTGAAATCCGTTCTTTTTGTTGCCAGGAGTTGAGAAGTTCCCATATGAGAAACATATTTTAAAACTGAAACCAATAACAAGAAATAGCTCGAAAACAGTCAACTCCACGAAAAGATGTATGTGACATGAATTGTGTGTATTAACGAGCTCTACGTTTTTTGTGTAGTAAGTTTTTGTGTATCTCTTACGATTTATCAGTTATACAAATTCATCCCGAATGAACAAATTGTCAGAAGCTATTCCTAGAAAATTCAAGATATACATTTTATTTGTAATTAAATAGCTTTAATATACTGTATTTTAATGAAAATCGTTAGAACCATTTTTGAGAAAAACGTTTTCCATGTAAACAGTGAAAATCTTCGTGTCACACCGTTGGAAATGGTATTTAACGGTCTTTTAGGGTTATGCTGTCCACAGACATACACGGACTTTTTTCTAAAAATGCTTTTTTTTTTTGGACTCGTGGGACCCCAAAATATATATTTCCGGTGAAATCTCAACATCAAATTTTTGGATGGAATACAATACTTTCTCTATACACTATGTACGTATTACGTGTAGAGAAAGTAATTAAAGCTCAGAATGTACTGCAGGTGTGTGGTTAGTGTTAGAAACCGGCTTCAGCTCTGTCAATACTGTCAACGAATCATTACTGTTATCAGCAAACACCAGATGTTAAGTAGAACAATACAATGTTCGACTGAGTTGTCGCTGGAAAGCATTTGGGAAAAGCGGCACTTTAAACAGATGAAATCTTAAATATTATATATCGTTGCTGCATATCGGTAAATCCCATTTGCAGTTCCGTTAGCGAACGTCGTTTCACTCAAAAGGAAGCTTCGTGAAGGTCTTGAAAGTAAATACATAATCCAGGCCAACCTTTGTACACTGCAGTTATGATCAAAGATGAAAGCTTACGAATTAGATCACTGAAAGACAAACAAAAAACTCCCACAATATGCATACAAATATGCCCTTTAAAGTATAGACATTACATTGTATTAAAAAAAATGATATGCTCCATTCACATGTTTGATATTTAACGGCCTTTTCGTTTTTGAGCTCTGCTGTCCACAGAAAAACATACACACACGGACCTTTTTCCAAAAATGTAATTTTTTGGATTCGGGGAATCCAAAACATGTATTTCCGATGAAATCTCGGTATCGAATTTTTGTGTGGAATGCAATATTTTCTCTATACACTATGTACTCAGTACGTGTAGAGAAAGTAAAAATATTACTTTTCGTACTTTCCAAAACCGATGATGTTTAAAAATTTGGTAATGTATTTATAAAAATTGGAGCTTTGTTTCGAAAAAGTTAAATTACCATTTTCTTTACTGTGTTTTTCAGAGGCAGTATAATTTTTTTTTAATATATAAGAGAAAAATTACATGGCGTGGAACAATTTGAGTATGGAAAAAAGGTTTGCGAAAAAATAGGGTTTAAAGTTGGGAATATCTATAAATAAGCATGTGCCTACCTATTTATAGCTTTAGTTAATGCACCAAGTGAAAGAAATTAAGTATTTTGTTAAAGTTTAAAATTCTTATTAATTTATTATCAAATAAAATCATTTTAAATTTGTTTGGGTGAAATTTCACATATACCAATGAGAGGTGAAGTTCTTTCCCGTACATCTCGTCATCATTGAATAATATTTAATGTTAAAATTAATATTCTTGCAAATATAGGAAAATTCTCACTAAAAGGAATTAATAAATAAACTTCTGTAGTATCCAAAGTTGATGAATGAATAAGTTCACGTGAACCGTCATAGATAGGGGGCAGACTTGGAACAGACCTTAGTGGTGAGATAATCCGCTGTTTTACAATCACGCGATCATTCTCGACGTTCACGGTGATGGTGTCCCTCAGTTCATGATCACTGTACACAGTGATAGTGATATGCTGCATGGGTGAACTACGTGATAACATCGTGTACACTGCTGGCCAGAGTTAGACAGAGCATCGTCTCCAGTAAAAATATCTAATCTTACCGTTTTAATATAGAAAACGTATAAATTAAAGAATTTGGTGGAACACTTAAATTTTATGACAATGTTATTGATGATTTTGCAAAGAAATAAAGAAAGAAGCACTTTTTTACTTTCTTTAACGAAACATTTTAAGTTCAGCAACTTCCAAGGTTGCAACAAGAAGATTTTCAAGAAAAATCCCCCCACCGCAAACTACCCTTTGGATGTAAGTTTTTTCGAAATTTTCTATTTTACGTACAAAGTTTGGTATTTAACGGTCTTTTAATTTTTGAGCTATGCTGTCCACTGACATACACGGACCTTTACCTAGATTTTTTTTTCACCCAGCGGACCTCAAAACGTATATTTCCGGTGGAATCTCAGTATCGAATTTTTGGGTGGAATACAATATCTTCTCTATTCTCTATGTAAAGTGATTGTAGATCTCTTTAAATCACACAATTTGCCCTTTTTTTCTTTCTCTGCACGTACTATGTACATAGTGTATAGAGAAGGTATTGTAATACACTAAAAAATCCGATACCGAGATTTTACCAAAAATACATGTTTTAGGTCCCCCCGAAACCAAAAAAAGCATTTTTGGAAAAAGGTCCGTGCGTGTGTCTGTGGTGTCTGTGCACAGCATAGCTCAAAAACGAAAATTCCGTTGAAAACCAAACTTGGTATTTAAGTTCAGTATCTTCCAAGGATGCGACACAAAGATTTTCAAGAAAATCCCCCCTCATCCAACTTCCCTTTACATGTAAGAATTTTCGAAAATTTTAATTTTCTTCACAATGGCTCTAACGATGTTGATTAAAACGTCTATATTACAGATATTCACATGACAAAATGTATATCTTGAATTTTCTGAGAATAGCCTCTGAAAATTACTTTATTCTGGATGAATTTTACGGAATTTTCCATAACTGTTAAACTGTAAGAGATAGACAAAAACATATTTAACAGAAAATGTAGTGCACGTCAAAAAACACAATTTATGTAATATACATTTTTTGTGTGGAGTTGATCGTTATTGAGATATTCTTTGTTATTGGTTTCAGCTTTAAAAAAGTATACTTTTCTCATACGGGAATTTGTCAACTCTGTCCATACAAACCTAAGAACTTCAGTCACATAACTATCACTTTAACCTATGGTACTCTCTTATTTCGCTTCTACTTACAAGGAAGCAAGCAATATGACTTTTTCTGCTAATTTTTTCTCGATTAGCATGAAGTAAATAGAAGAATTAGCTTTTAACAATAATTTGTTGCACAGATGTAGAGAAAGTCATGTGAATGGATCACATCAGATTTTTTTTTGATAGGTGCTTTTTTCTAAAAATGCTTTTTTTTATTCTCAAAACATGCATTTCTGGTGAAATCTCGGTATCGAAATTTGAAGTCCATTACAGTACCTATTCTATACACTACGTACATAGTACGTGTAGACAAAGTAAACATGTTTTGTTTTTTTTTTTCATTCAGGGGGACCCAAAACATGTATTTCCGGTGAAATCTCGGTATCGAATTTTTGGGTGCAATACAATATGTACCTTTTCTATACACTATGTACTAAGTACGTGCAGGGAGAGTAAAAATGGGGACTGTCCCGTTTTATACGGAACGAATGGCAGGCTAACGTTTCATCCGCGTCAAACTGTCGAGATGGAGGGAGCTCGTTAAATGTTGCTTAGGTGTAAACATGTGTGACGCGGACGGTAGAATGCGGGTTCATTGACGTCAACAATGTATCATTCACATTACGGAGGTTGCGGACATTTAATGTCCCGCCACATCCGCGGTCGTTCCTTGAACCGTTAGCTATCTTATCAAGTAATAACGCGTGTAGCTACTAAAATTAACTTTCTCTTTCACCGCAATGTCCTAGCAGGTATTTTATTCCACCCAGAAGACCCCCTGAATCACCCCAAAGCAACACTTTTTGATAATTCCCGCGCGGGCGTGTATGTCTGTACCGAGCGGTTTTTTCTCAGAAGGTTCGATTCGGTAGATGGCGAATTCGATCCTTACGATTAGGAAGAATTATATTTAAATAAACATTAAATTATTATCTTAATTTATTTAAATATTATGAAATAATTATTTTAAAAATATTTAATCAACATATTAATATAATTTTAACTTTAATTGCACCATATCTATTCGTAACTAATGGAATCTGTGAGTATAAAAATACTGTAAACAAATAATAAGTTTATGGGTAAGTGCCATGGGTTTTGTTCGAGGATTTTTCCCGTTCACCAGGCGAATACTGGGTAAGTTCATTACATCTCCGACTTTTCCGGTCAACCATGTCCTATTCCCATCATTTCCTAATCATCTCTTTCAGAGTTGAAGGACCAGGCGACGGTGTTCGGCTGGTTGCGGCTGGATGGTGATTTGCGTATTTATAAGCTTGGCATTCGTCCTGTAAAAAGCGGGACTATGTGCATAGAGTATAGAGAAGGATTATATTGCACCCAAAAATTCGATACCGAGGTTTCACCGGAATTACATTTTTGGGTCCACCTGAACCCCAAATCTCGTGTCGTAGATTTACGGCACGTAAAAGAAACTCAAGCAGTTTAAGAGTGTCCAGAAATAAAATCCCATCCATTCCATTCCATTCTGAACCCCCAAAACACAATTCTTAGAAAGAGGTCCCTGTGTGTTTGTGGACAATATAGCTCAAAAACGAAAAGTCGGTTAAATACTAAACTTAGTGCCCATTTAAGTTAAGTATCTTCCAAGGATGCGACACGAAGATTAAAAAAAAAAAATCCCTCACCCCAACAACCCTTTACATGAAACATGTTTTGAACATTTTGATTTTCTCAAAAATGGCTCTAATGATTTTGTTTTATGTTGAAGATATTTTTATGAAAAATGAAATGTGTATCTTGAATTTCCGGGAATAGTCTCTCAGAAGACCACTTCATTCTGGATAACTTTTTTATAACTGGGAAACGATAAGATATAGACAAAAAAAAAAAAAAGTAAAATATCGATTTCATTAAAGCACGCAATTAATGTTATATACATTTTTTTATAGTTAACCGTTTTCGAGATGTTATCGATTATTGGTAACAATTTTAAGGCACTTAAACTTTTCTCAAACGGGAATACATCTTTCTTCTCGTTTATTCTTGTCAAGAAAGGAGAATGGAAGTTAAATTTTTCACATTGTGACCGACTTTTAAAGGACTTGACTATCGCTTCAGCCTGTGCATTTCCCTTCTACTTACAAGGAAACACATAATAAGACTAATTCTGCTAATGTTTGTCTTGATTACATGATGTAGCTAAAAGATTAATCTTTTGAATAAAAGGCTTGTTTGCAGAACAGCTAGAGAAAGTCTATGAATGGAACGTATCATATGTTTTTTTTAATTGAGCTCGCTCCTTAGGATACACCACTGTCAAGTAATTTCAATTCTCACGCTTATTAGTATGCTAAATAAATATGTCACCGGTGTTATTGTAAATCTCCTACACTGATGATTAAATGCCGCTATGGATCCGCATCTTGACTCATAATGACATTTCTCATCGTAAAACCACAGGAAATGCTGAATGAGTTAATGCTTTGGTATCTTCGTTAAATGCGCTTCCTTCGAAGCATAATTTGAAATACTTTTCTCTCTACCTGGACCCAGCCGCAATAACTTCACACCACAATGAAATTGCTTTCGTGCAATCCACAATATGATTCACAAGAAAATAACCTATCGGATATCCTGGAAGAAAGGTAGGCATTTCATTTGGCTGGAAACAAACGACCTTGATCGTCACATGTTTGGGGTGGCGGCTCTTCGCATTTGTTTCACGTGATTCAGCAATCACTTCATCTTGTTTACTTGTAGCTGGTAACTGAAAGTTCCGTTGTGACACATAATTAACGAGTTGATAATTTGTATATAAAGTAGGTCATGGCTTACAACATATTACGGTAACTTTCTTAGTTTGGAAATTAAGTTTTAGCATATAACAAGAGTTTCCGCCTTTAATAGAAGAGAAAAACGATGTACAGTAATGATATTAGTTCTGGACACTTTGTTTACTTCCTCTATACGTATTATGTGTGTACATAGTGTATAGAGAAGGTATTGTATTGTATCCGAAAGTTCGATACCGAGATTTCACCGGAAATATATGTTTTGAGACCCCTGAATCCAAAAGCAACATTTTTAGAAAAATGTCGTGCGTGTGTGTGTCTGCAGACAGAATAGCTCAAAAACGAAAGGACCGTTAAATACCAAATTTGGTAATTAGGTTTAGTATCCCCCAAGGATGTGACATGAAGATTTTTAAGAGAATCTCCCCACCCCAAACTACCCTTTACGTGGAAAAAAATTTTGAAAATTTTGTTTTTCTCAAAAATGTTTCTAACGATTTTGATTAAAATATCATACATTAAGGATATTTACATGTCAAATAAAATGTATATATAGAATTTTCTGGGAATAAATTCTGAAGAACTCTTTATTCTGGGTAAATTTTGCCGAATGTTGCTTAACTGCTAAATCGTAAGAGATAGACAAAAACTTACCAAACAAAAAATGTAGATCTTGTCAAAACACACAATTTATGTCATTTACGATTCTATTGTGGAGGTAACAGTTTCCAAGACATTCGTTGTTATTGGTTTCAATTGTGAACTACTTAAACTTTTCTCAGACAGGAAGTGTCAGTTTTTCTTTTGCTCTACTCCTGGTCAAGCAAAGAAGCGATTTTCAATGTAAATCGCATAAAGATAAACATTAGACTATGCATTTTAGCTTAGTGCATTCCTTTAGTTCCCTTCTACCTATAAGGAACTAAGTAATAAGAACATTCTGCTAATGTTTATCTCGATTAGCATGTGTAGAAAGAAGAATAATCTTTTGTAAAAAGTTTGTCTGTAGAGCAGCTAGAGAAAGTCATGTGAGTGTAACACATCAGATTTTTTTTTCTTTTGTTAAATTAAGTTACAAATTTGATTATTGCATTTAACTATCTTCAGGATCATTCTTACCTGATAAATTATACCAGAAACTGTTACCATAATACATATTGAACCTTTTATCATTAACTCTTAATGGGTTATTTTAACCTAACTTTGGAAAATATATAACTTGTTTATATATATATATAGTATCTAATGTGAAATTTGGATTTATTGATCTCATATTATGTAGAAGAACTCAACATTTGAAGAACTCTATTAATTTTGGAATTGTGACAATTTCACATCATGAACACTAAAATCTGAAAAATAACAGATTTCCCCAATTCTATATTGGGTACATTATACAATTATAATTCCCAAACATACTTTTGATTTTATTTTGCATCCGATATGGAATATAATACATTATTGCTCTCATATAATAGGGGGTGGCTCAAAATTGGGGAAATGGTGTTCATGGGGTTGTGGTATTGAAATGTCATAGTTCTAAAATTACTAGATTTCCCAAAATTTGAGTTCTTTTATGTAATATGAGAGTAATAATTCAGATTTCACATCGAACACAACACACACAATGGAGGATGATTTCAAATGTTACGCTTCGTTGTATTGAATATATGAACACTTTTATTAGAATAAGAGCATTGGATAAAACTATAAAAATACACAAGCAGCTTTAAAATAAAAACCGCAAAGAAAATGAAAAGGAATATTTAAAGATTTCCATCTGTGAAATTTCTCAACTTTGATTCGATTCATTTGAAATTTTAATATAGCTTTTAGGGTTTTAATCAACTCAAATTTACATCTTTACAACTGGCTTCCCGTATTTTCATATTATTATTATTATTATTATTATTATTATTATTATTATTAATTATTATTATTATACTTTAACTATTTTGTCCGATTTCACTTTTTAATGGTATATGAATAAACTATAGCAATGGATGTTTAATTAATGTTACTAGTTTGATAGAAAATCTTAAATATAAGCTTCAATTTAAGCTTAAATATTTAAGTTTGGAAGTAAGAAACACATGGTAAATTTGCTTCAGTGTAATTTTACAATTTATCTTTATCTATCAGTTATTGTAACTAAAATTACATTAATCGTACTGTATTCACATATTTATAAAGGCTGCTCGTTCGTTCTAGTCGAATGATCTTTAGCGAAGAGACAGTGAGTAAGCCTACCCTTGATAAACAAGTCAGCAAATAGTTTATGTTACAATAACAAATAGTTCTGCTTCCTTATGATTACGTTTCGAGAACACACGGCGTGCAGTTGACCGCAAAGTGTTGTGCGTTACGGGTATATGCAATTGCCATTGTTTTAACGAGGGACACTTAGTTGTTAATGATAATTACAGCAATTCAGAAGAAGAAGACGAGGGAAAAATGTCGGGGATAGAAGAAATACAAGAAAATTAGTATAAAGTGTAGTGTAAGTAGTAACCGAATGAATAGTGAGAGTGATGTTTGATTTATAGTGGCTGTACTACTGCAGCACAGAAACATGAGAATAACGCACTGCCGTTCCTGCTTCTGTGTGCCAATGCTCTAGTTAAGGTAAGTGAGTCGCATCTAA
This sequence comes from Hymenopus coronatus, assembly GCA_030762935.1. Classification (NCBI taxonomy): domain Eukaryota; kingdom Metazoa; phylum Arthropoda; class Insecta; order Mantodea; family Hymenopodidae; genus Hymenopus; species Hymenopus coronatus. The sequence continues at coordinate 17,890,884 of CM060894.1, forward strand.
CCTCTCATTTAAAAATGCCGTTCGTCAAGAACTGGCGCGCGACCTATACTGTTGTTTCAAATCTTAAATATTCTTGTTACTATAGTTATTTAGCTGACGTCTATAACTATGTTGTGAGTGAATTACTTCCTTTAACACCTCGAAGTGCAAGGCACCAGGTAATATCACTTTACAACTGTTATTATTGTCATCACCATTGTCAGTAACAAACTCCTGTCATGTTCCTCGCTTTGCAGTCAAAGTGACGTCAATGCTCAGACCGAACGAAAACAACCAGCACTTATCCCACACCTTCACCGATTCCACCATGGATGCACAAAAGTCAGGAAGATTTTTGCAATATCTTACCTAGGTTCTCTAATCGCAGACTGTACAAGTATCCTTCTACTTGTTCCAGTGCTATAAAAGACCAAAAAGTAGAGAAAGAAAAACATGCTCTAAAAGGTATAATTTGCTCTTTACAGACACCTGTCAAGCTGCACTTCTGTTGACTGAATATGTTTAGATAAATGTGCATGTTCATGGTTGAAACAGCTATTCACGACCCACCTACACCTGTACCCAGAGTATAAACATCTTACGTAAGCTGTGTCTGATGGTCAGATGGCTGTTTGCAAATGAGTGGCGTTGGGTCACCTTAACAAAGGGAAATTCAACACAATCACCTAAGTAGCTAATGTGATTCCAGTCCTTTACAGTCATAGACAAATAGTATATTGCGTACTAAGAATTGTAAGTTATACTTATCAGGTCGAGAATGCATATTGGGAATACGCAGGGCCGAGTTTTCCCAAGAATTCGAGGTCTGATAAGTAACTTATAGTTCGTGGTTAGCCGATTACTTTTTGAAATACTTGAAAAAACTGTAAAAAAAATTATAAATCACAATTGTTTTTCATTATTTTATTGAACATTAAGAAAAAATCTGATGTGTTCCATTCACATGACTTTCTCTACATCTCTGCAAAAAATATTGCTAAAAAGCTTATGCTTCCATTTACTTCATGCTAATGGAGAAAAAAATGTATTACTTGCATGTTTGAAAGTAGAAGCGAAATAAGGGAGTACAATAGGCTAAAGTGATAGTCAAAACCTGGTTGCCTATATGACTGAAGTTCATTTGTTTTTATGGACAAGAGTTGACAAATTCCTGTATGAGAAAAGTATAAGTTTTTCAAAGCTCTAACCAAAAACAAGGAATATCTAAAAAAAACAAAAAAAAAAAACAAACAAAAAACAAACAAAAAAAACGATCAACTCCACGAAAAAAATGTATATATCATAAATTGTGTATTTTAACGTGCTCTATATTTTGTGTGAGTTAAGTTTTTGTCTATCTCTTACGGTTTACTAGTTATGCAAAATTCCATAAAATTCATTCCGAATAAAGTAGTCTTTAGAGGCTATTCCCAGAAAATTCAAAATATAAATTTTATTTGTCAGGTAAATATCTTTGATATGCAATATTTTAATCAAAATCGTTAGAGCCATTATTGAGAAAATAAAAAATTTCGAAATGTTTTCCATGTAAAGGATAGTTGGGGTGGGGGGATTTCTTGAAAATCTTTATGTCGCATCCTTGGAGGATACCAAACTTAAATACCAAGTTTGATATTCAACGGTCTTTTCGTTTCTGAGCTATGTTGTCCACAGACACACACATACACACACGGAAATTTTTCCGAAAATGCTTTTTTTTGGATTCAGGGGGACTCAAAACATGCATTTCCGCTGAAATCTCGGTATTGAATTTTGGTGGAGTGCAATACCTTCTCTATACACTGTACATAGTGCATGTAGCTGTAGAGAAAGTAAAAATTTCATGAGTTCCATTCACATGGCTTTCTTACATCTCTGCAACAAATCATTGCTTCTATTTGCTTCATGCTAATCGAGAAACAATTAGCAGAAATAGTGTTATTCTTGTTACCTTTAAGTAGAAGCGAAATAAGGGAGTACCATAGGTTAAAATGATAGTCAAAAGCTGGTTGCTATGTGATTGAAGAAGAGATAGGTAAAATCTTACTCCACAAAAAAAATGCGGAACTCGTTAAAACAGTTTATGTCATACACATGTTTTTTGTGGCGTTAAACATTTCCGAGATATTTGTTACAATTTTAAAGTATGTAAACTGTTCTCAAACGGGAATTTGTATTCTTGTTTTATTTTATTTTACTCCTACTTATGCAAAGTGAACCGAAACTGAATCACATAGCGACCAACTTTTAAAGACTTGACTATCCCTTTAGCCTAGTGGTCCCTTATTTCTCTTCTACCTAAAAGGAAATAAGTAATAAGACCATATCTGCAAATATTTATCTTAGCATGAAGTGGATAGAAGAGTACGCCCTTGTAAGAATAGTTCGTTACAAAATAGGTAGAGAAAGTCATGTCAATAGAATAAATATTTTTAAAAAAATGTTTTCCTATAACCTTAAATTCCAAATTCTTCTATTTCTTATTTCGTTTGGTACATTTTTTCACTCTTGTTACATTTTCCCTTGATGGTTCGTAAACATGGTGTGTTGTATTGCAGTTCTGAACACAGGAATTTGGGTGAACAGTACGAGCTGATGCAGATGTTGATGTGTTTACATTCTTGGAAATGTTGCTTGCATATGCCGAATCGTCAAGGCCGCGCAAAGAGCCTTGGGGAACGCTAAACAATTAATTGGAGAAACGCTGACTAGGAACGTCGACTGCCAGTGACTGACTAGTACCACTACTTTTTACTTTCTCTACACGTACTATGTACATAGTTAATAGAGAAGGTATTGTATTGCACCCAAAAATTCGACACCGAGATTTCACAGGAAATACATGCTTTGGGTCCCCTTGAATACAAAAAAAAAAAAAAAAAAAAAAAAAAAAAAAAAAAGCATTTTTAGAAAAATGTACGCGTGTGTCTGTAGACAGCATAAACGAAAAGACCGTTAAATACAAATTTGGTGTTTAAATTTGGTATCTTCCAAGGATGCGAACGAAGGTTTTCAAGAAAATCCCCCCACCCCAAACTCTTTACATGGAAAATATCTAGAATTTTTTTATTTTCTCAAAAAATGGCTTTAACGATTTTGATTAAAGGCTCTTATATTTAAGATATATACATGGCATAACAAAGGTATATCTTAAAGTTTCTGGGAATAGCCTCTGAAGACCTCTTTATTTACTTTCTCTAGCACGCATGTCAAATGTGCATAGTAGATACAGAAGCTATTGTATTCCAAACAAAAATTCAATATCGAGATTTCACCCGAAATAAATGTTTTGAGATTAATAATAATAATAATAATAATAATAATAATAATAATATTGCCTTTTTAGAAAAAAGGTCCAAGTGTGTGTGTGTGTGTGCGCTCTCTCTCTCTCTCTCTCTCTCTCTCTCTCTCTCTCTCTCTCTCTCTCGCTCGCGCATAAACAGCATAACTCAAGATTTACCAGGCTAGTTATATACCAAACTGTAAATATCTAAAAATATATATATAAAAAAAAAATCCAAATGTTAGTTGGGGGTGGCGGATCTGCTTGAAAATCTTCGTATCGCATCCTTGGAAGATAACTCAACTTAAATATCAATTGTTATATTTAACCGACTTTTCGTTTATGAGCTATGCTGCACACACACACACACACATGGAGATGGAGTTTTATTTGCGGAGTCTGTTTAACTGCGTCCCATTCTATACTAGTCGTGAAAGACCGCTTAATTTTGCTCAGATGCCTCTTTTTTCAGGATTGAGTTTGTTTTACGTGTCGTTATCTTACGACACGGGACCAACAGCTTTAGTTCCCTTCCGAAGGAAGCCATGCTAAGGATTTTTACGCCCGAAAACATTCACCGTACTCCGCCGGGTTTGAACCCACAACCTTGGGTATATGAAGTTAGCATGATAACCATTACACTACGGAGGGCGACTCACACACGAACCTTTTTCTAGAAATGCTTTTTTGGAATCAGGGGTTCTCAAAACATGAATTCTGGTGAAATCTTGGTATAGAATTTGTGGGTGCAATACACTACCTACCTTCTCTGTACACTATGTACATAGTACGTGTAGAGAAAGTAAAAACGGTATATTTTCTTAAAGCTTAGAATTCGCATAATTTTATTGTGCAGATTTTTTTAAACTTTTCACAATTTTTGGTTAAATTTCACAGATGCATCATTTTAAGGACTCGAAACCTATCAAATAGTATTTCGATTATGCGAATATCTGCATCACTTTTCCTCAAACACCTGTTTCCTGGTAACGAAATCAATATGTATTGTGGTTATCTCCGCTAATACTCGTACTTGTAAATATCGTGATTGAACCTCATTTTGTCCTTGAAGCAATGCTTCAACTGGTTTTCCTTTGCATACAACGTGCCCAGGCGGGGTTTGGATTACCTTGCAGCGGACGTGAAGGACGGGACATATAAATAGTGAACACTTCTGAGAGAAAGTGCCGAACACATAACCTAAAGATACAACCATCAAATGTAACGATTGAAGCTATTACTAACACTTATTGAATTTTATTTATGACAATTCAGCTCCACTGTTAAAGCGCCAATAGAATGGCTGAATTTAGGCAATTTCAACCAAACGCGGTCATCTGACTGGAGCCATATTAAAGAAAAATCTTATCGCAGCTGATGTTCATTTCTTTGAAATCTTGCTGCACCTGACGTTCGCATGTTTAATCTCCTGTCTTGGTTATTGGTAACAAGGTGACAATCCAGTCAGCCAACCTTCACTTTTAATAACTGTCAGTTCAGTAATTGTACTTTCAATTAATTAATTCAGTTACAATGCTTATTTAAAGTTTTATGCAATTCATGATGTATTTAATTAAAAAAAGGAATGAAAATAATCATCATTTGTATTTCTTATGTATGAGATGAGTGCAATAACCTCAAATAAAATAACGTGTTTCAATTTCATGTATTAATTATTAAAAGCTGAAATAAAATAATTGTTTCCTATTTCTATTGTTGCTTTCGATATTCGTACATTGGGTGTAGACAAGGTCGGCCATGTCGTAATTCAGGAGGCAGTGAAGAAAGAAAGGGGGAAAAAATGCTGTAAATAAACATGGTCGAATGCGTCATTTACCATTTGAGAATTAATGTATTACAATATTAAAGTGATAAAATCTCTCTTCCTAAATATTATAAATTATTAATAGTCTATTTCGCTGAACGGTCTTATTAAATACAACTCGTGTTTTGATCTCCTAGGACAATTGACTCCCGTCGCTTCGCTCTGATCATGAATTATCGACAAGATGAAAACATTCGTGGTATTACTTATGCAAATAGCTATACATAAAGTGATAAATGAATAGGTATAACTGCTATACAAGTAGAGAAATGGGTTTTCAAATAACTGAGATAATTTAGAAAATTAATTTAAAATCAGTTTTCTTTCTGTAAATGTGTTCGGGCTTCTAACCGGTAGATACGTGGTTTGAAACCAACGTTTTGAAGGTGTCTATCATTTTTGTTTTCAGGATAAACGAAAAACTCTTTGATTCACGGGTCTCAAAATATGTATATATTTCCGGTGAAATCTCGGTATTGAATTTTTAAGTGGAATACAGTGTCTTCTCTGTCTACTATATACGTTGTACATATGCGCTAAAAAAATAAATAAAAATAAAAAAGCTGGAATTCTGCGGATGAATCCAGGATAACATTTTGGTATCCCTCCCTGTTATGCAAAGCTTCAACCAAACCAGCATCACTATTGCCATATGGTGCAACAATATACACCATGTGCATTTTTAGAAAAAGGCCGTGTGTGTCTGTGTATGTGTGTGTCCCTGTGTCTGTGAACATAACTCAAACTCGAAAAGTGGGTAAAATACCAAACTTAATATTTTCCAGGGATGTGACACGAAGACTTTTAGTAAAAATCCCCCACCCCAAACTATCCTTTACTTGGAAAAAAATTCGAAAATTTTGATTTTCTCAAAAATGGCTCCAACACTTTTGATTAAAATATCGTATATGTAAAATGTATGTTTTGAAGAGCAGGAAGAGCTCTTTATTCTGGCATAGTTTTGTAAAACTTTGCAAAACGGTTACAAAAACTTACTTCACAAAAAAAAATGTAAATCTCGTAAAAACACAATTTATGTCACATATCTTTTTTACGTGAAGTTGACTTTTTTTTTTTTTTTTTTTTTTTCTTTTTTAGATTTTCCTTGTTATTCATTTCCATTTTAAAATACTTGAAAAAATAAACAAAAAAGTCATCCACCAGGCAACCAGCAGCTTTTAAAGGATTTGACTATCGTTTTAGCCTAGTGTATTCCATTATTTCCCTTCTACTTACAATAAAGCATTTCTGCTAATATTTATCCCGATTAGCATGAAGTCGATAGAAGCATAAACTTTTTAACAATTTCTTACAGAGATGTAGAAAAAGTCATGTGAATAGAACACATCAGATTTTTTTTTTTGTATACAGCGGATACCAAAATTGCATTTTCAGTGAAAATTTCGGTATCAAATTTTTGGATGGAATGCAACACCTTCGCTATAGGTACTATGTACCTGGAGAAAATAAAAATGGTGTCTTATATAATCACCCTCGCGATTGGCGGACACACCCAAAAATTCCATAATTGCGTGGTCCATCAGGATACCAAAGTACATTCACGGATCGAAGTCCAAGAAACGTCGGACGTTTTTCACCTCAACACAAATGAGGTCGTGACGTAACTGGTGTTGAAGTTGTCAGGTATTCCCCCACCTCTTGGCCAGGGAAGTGGGCAACTTGATGGTGAAACAACGTAAGCTAACTACGTCACACCAGATCTTCTAGTGCAAAAGAACGTGGTGTGCACAATTCCACGTTCCACTGCTATCTCCTCCAGATGAGCATCCAAACCTCAGCGTTGCGGCTCCAGGGTCTGAAATTGTTTTACTTTCTCTACACGTACTGTGTACATAGTGTATAGAGAAAGTATTGTATTGCACCCAAAAATTCGGTACCGGGATTTCCTCTATGTTTTGGGAATTCCTGAATCCATAAAAAAACATTTTTAGAAAAATGTCCATGTGTATCTGTGGGCAGCATAGCTCAAAAACGAAAAGTCGGTAAAATACCAAACTTGGTATTTAGGTTTAATATCTTCCAAGGATACGACACGAATATTTTCAAGAAAATCCCCTCAGTACCCTTTACATGGAAAAATTTTCGAAAATGTTGATTTTCGCAAAAATGTCTCTAATGATTTTGATTAAAATACCGCATATTAAAGATATTTACTGGACGAATATAGCATATATATTCAATTTTCTGGAATAGCCTCTGAAGACATCTTTATTCTCGATGAATGTTTGCGAAATTTTGCTTAACTGGTAAACCGTAAGATATAGCCAAAAACTTACCACACAAAAAAATGTAGATTTCGTTAAATACACAATTTATGTCATACACGTTTTTTTCGTGGAGTTGTATATTTTTGAGACATTCCTTGTTATTTGTTTCAGATTTAAAATACGTAAACTTTTCTCATACGGAAACGTGTCAACTCCTGGCCACGCAAAGAAACAGATTTCAATCCCAGAGCTACCACATTTTAAAACATTTGACTGTCAGTTTTGCCTAGTGCATTCCCTTATTTCCCTTCTACTTACAAGGAATTAAGTAATAAGACCATTTCTGCTAATGTTTATCTCGATTTGCATGAAGTAGATAGAAGAATAAGCTTATTAACAATACTTTGTTACAGAGATGTAGAGCAAGTCATGTGAATAGAGCACATAAGATTTTTACTTTTCCTACCATGCACAATAAACATAGGTCGAGAAGGTACTGTATTCCCCAAAAACTCGATGTCCAGCTTTCACCAGAAATACATGTTTGAGAACCGTGAACCCTAAGAGTGTTTTACATCAAAGGTCCTTGCGCTCATCATAACCGAAAAATCGGACGTATTCCGTTCACACGACTTTCTCTACCTGTTCTCTAAACAAATAGTCTTACAAAGGATTATTCTTCTATATATTTCATGTGGCCCAAGATAAATATTACCAGAAGTGGTATCATTACTTAGTTCCCTATAAGTATAAAGTAAATAATGTTATTCACTTGAATAAAGTGACTGTCAAATATTTTAAAAGCTGTGCGATTTTCATTGAAATTCGGTTCTTTCTCCATTGTCAGGAGTAAAACAAAAAATCTGATGTGTTACACTCACTTTCTCTAACTGTTCTACAAACAAACTTCTTACAAAATATTTTTCTTCTTTCTACACCATGCTAATCGAGAAAAGCATTAGCAGTTCTTTATAAATAGAAGGGAACTAAAGGAATGCGCTCTTCTAAAGCGAAAGTAAGATGTTTTAAAGCTATCGTTATGCGATTGTCAGGTTTCATCTTGTCGATAACTCACGACCGGAGCGAAGCGCGAGAAGAGAGAGCAGGAGTTGAGATGAGAGATGAAAACACGAGTTGTATTTGGATAACCAATTCAGCGAAATTAACTATTAATAATTTATTATAAATAGAAAAGGATATTTCATCAGGTTATGATTGTAATACTTACATTAGTTCTCAAACGGTAGATGACTCATTCGACCATGTTTATTTACCGAATTTGTTTTTCTTCACTGCCTCCTGAATTATGTTATGGCCGACCGTGTCTACACCTAGTGTACGAATATTGATAGCAACAATAGAAATAGGGAACAATTATTATATTTCTGATTTTAATAAGTAATACATGAAATGAAAACAAACGTTATTTTATTTGAGATTATTGCACTCATGTCATACATAAGAAATACAAATAATGGTTATTTTCACTTCTTTTTTGAACTTAATACATTATGAACTGGAGAAAACTTAAAATAAACATTATAACTGAATTAATTGAAAGTGCAATTGTGGAACTGACAGTTATTAAAAGTGAAGGTTGGCTGTCTGGATTGTCACCTTGTTACCAATAACCAAGACAGGAGATTAAATATATCAGGTGCGACAAAATTTCAAAGAATAAACATCAGCTGCGATAAAATTTTTCGACAAATATCGCTCCAGTCAGATGACCAAGATTGAATGAAATTGCCTAATCTCGGCCATTCCATTGGTGCTTTAATAATGGAGCTGAATTGTCATTGCAATTCACTTTTTTGCTTGGCCAGGATTTAAACAAAAGAAAAACGGACACATCCTGTCTAAGAAAAGCATGAGTATTTTAAAATTGAAACCAATTACAAGGAATGTCAAGGAAACTCTACAAAAAATGCATGATATAAATTATGTGTTTTAACGATATCTCAAATTTTTGTATGGTAAGTTTTTGTCTATTTCTTTTGTCTTATGCAAAATTCAGAAAAATGAATCCAGATAGAACAGGTCTTCAGAAGCTATTCCAGGAAAATTCAAGATTTACATTTTATCTGTGAATGTGTATAATACAAGGTATTTTAATCAAAATCGTCAGAGTCACTTTTGTTTGGAGTATGTTTTTTTGTTTTTGTTTTTTTGAAAACCTTCGTGCCGCATCCTTGGAAGATACCTAACTAAAATATCAAGTATGCTATTCACAGAAATATACAGGCACACGGACCATTTTCTAAATATGCTTTTTTGGATCAGGGGATCACAAAACATATTTCCAGTGAAAACTCGGAATAGAATTTTTGGGTGGAATACGATACCTTCTGTATACACTATGTACACAGTACATATGGAGAAAGCAAAAATATATGAAATGGATGATGAGGACTTCCCATTTGAGCAAAGTTTAAATATTTTAAAACTAAAGCTCATAACAAGGAATATCTCGGAAATGGTTAAAAGCTGTATAGGATATAAACCGAGTCTATTTCAAGAGAATTTAAGATATTCGTTTTATTTGCCATGTAAACACCTTTAATATAGGTGTTTTAATAAAAATCAATAGAGCCAGTTTTGAGCATAGCTCAAAAGGATGCAACATGAAGATTTTAAAGAAAATCCCCTTACTCCAAACTACCTTTTACATGGAAAAATGTTTGAAAATATAAATTTTCTCAAAAATGTCTCTAACGATTTTCATTAAAATGCCGTATTTTAAAACTATTTTCATTAAAAATAAGAAGTATATCTTGAATTTTCTAGGAATAGTTTCTGAATACCTGTTAATTCTGGATGAACGTTGCTGAATTTTGCATAACTGGTAAACTATAAGAGATAGACAAAAATGTACTATGCAAAAATGCAGATCTCGTTAAATAACACAATTAATGCCGTATGCATTTTTGTTGTAGATTTGACCATTTCCGAGATATTCCTTCTTATTGGCTTCAATTTTAAAGTAGTTATCTTATCAGACGGGGTCACCTTTCATTTCATCTCTCTTTTGTTTTTCTAGAAATGAAAACGGACCGAACTTAAATTGTTCACATACGACCGGCTTTTAAAAGATTTGGCTATCGCATTAGTCTGGTGTATTCCCTTATTTCTTTTCTACAAGTAATAAAACCATTTCTGCTAATATTTATCTCGATTAGCATGATGCCGATAAAGGAATAATCTTTTGTAATAATTGTTTGCAAAACAGGTAGAAAATGTCATGTGAATGGAACACATTAGCTTTTCTTCACGATAGTGCGTAAAGTCACAATTTGCTATTTTTACGCTTACGTGTTACAAAAGTTCACTTTACGCACTGACAGCAGTAGGTATATTTATAAAATGCAAGCTAAAATTCAGCATAATTTGCAAAATGTTGAAACATCGGTATTAACACATTAGGCAAAATATGCATTATATACAACATAAATATTTTTCTGAGTGTTTAAAATTTAATAAACAACTCACCAACCAAGTGAGCATACTTTGATAGCAGAAAAGAAATGTGATGCGCATTTGCATTAAAATCTGTTTCCAGTTACTTGATATAGGAGTAATTCATTCTTGGTTTCTCCAACCTTGCATGGTAATAAGGGAATTCCCAATCTGAATACCTTGGAAAATAATTACAGTGTAAATTTCCGCAGAATACGTAATTAGATATGACATAGAATCCTCGGGTTCGACTCCTGCCAGGAGAGCGACAATTTCTTCTAAATTAGAATCAAGACTGACTATAAATCATGGGAGAATAGAGGGCATCCCCAAATAAAATCCACGTCTAAGAGAATTAGCACCACGCAGTTTCTCGACGTCAGTTCTGTCGTTTTAACCAGCTAAACTTACCATAAAAGCAACAAAAATTGTGATGTGTGACATTCACATGATTTTCTCCACACAATATCCTTTATTACTTTATCTACATGTACTATGTACACAGTGTATACAGAAGGTATTGCTTACCACCCAAAAATTCGATATTTCACCGGTAATACACGTTTTAGGGTCATCTGTATAAAAAAACATTTTTAGAAAAAGGTCAGTGTGATGTGTGTGTGTATGGCTGGACAACATAGCTCAAAAACTAAAAGACTGTTAAAAACAAAACTTGGTATTTAAGTTTAGTATCCTCCAAGGATACGATACGAATATTCTCAATAAAACCCTCAACACCAAACTACACTTTACATGGAAAAAGTTTTGAAAATTTTGATTTTTTTAAAAATGGCTCTAACGATTTTGATTAGAATCTCTTATATTTAAGATATTTACATGACAAAGAAAATATATTCCTTGAATTTTCTGGGAATAGCCCCTGATGACCTGCATATTCTGGATGAATATTACGGAATTTTGCATAACTGATAAACTGTAAGAGATAGACAAAAACTTAGTACACAAAAAATGTAGATCCCGTTAAAACACACAATTTGTGTCCTATACATTTTTTCGTGGAGATGGCAAGTTTTGAGATATCCCTTGTTATTGATTTCAGTTTTAAAATACTTATACAAGAATTTTCCAACTCCTGTCCATAAAAAGAAACGAATTTGAATTATATAACAGATTTTAAAATATCTGACTATCGCTTTAGCCTAATGTATTTCTTTATTTCTCTTCTACTTACAAGGAAGCAAGTACTAAAGACAATTTCTGCTAATGGTTATCTCAATTATCATGAGGTAGACAAAATGATAAGTATTTTTTTAAGGATAAAATATCACAGATGTAGAGAGTCATGCGAATGGAACGCATCAGATTTTTTTTATATAACTTTACGATATTTTCATCCGTAAATGTATTTTATTGTTATAGATATAAGAAAGGGAGACGATACTGAATCGATTCTCAGATATTCAAAACCTATATGCACGGGCTATATGCAGGTCTTGAAAAACCATACCCTTCTATAATATTGCGAGAAACTATTGAATTTAAAAAATGACAAAGTATTGAAAAGTACAAACCTATAAAATTGGATATCTTGTAAATTGCTGATGCCGCAGAAAAATGGTGTTTGAAGCAAATTGCATACAATAGTTATTTATGATGTAAGAGCGTAAAGTTATGGTTTCTTACTCGAGCGGGAATATTGTGAAACGAGACACAGTCGAGTTTCACAACCACGCGAGAACTTTACATTCGTGTATCATCCAATACTTTTACTACGTGCATATTCTGATATTAAAAGAAAAGCAACGAAAGATGAAATAAATTTGAGGTTAAGTTTGACACATTCACCAAGTTACTTATTACACAGCATTAGGGCAGAAATTTGATTCTGCTTTTTTTCGCAGTTCTAAGAATATCATAACTATCAAAATCAGCCATTTTCACAAAATACATCGCAAAACAACAATAGCATTAGTTTGTCACGGCGTGCTATAACAGATGTATACACACAAATACCGTGAACTATTTTAGTGAGCGTAAAGTTGAAACACAATTATTTTACGCTTGCACTTCTTTGCACGTGGATTCCATAAAAATCAAGTTTGCGATCTGAAATGACCTCGTAAACTACTCAATTACACTCAGTCGTAGAAAAAAGATGTTATACTTCTGCGTGGTAAGTTGTTACTTTCTATACAGTACTATGGATATAGTAGGTAGAGAAGAAGTTATATTCCACCCAAAAATTCGATTCAGAGATTTCACCGGAAATTATTTTGAGGTACCCTGAACCAAAAAAAAAAAAAACAAAAAACAAAACAACAACAACTCATTCACATAACTTTCTCTACATCTCTGTAACAGTTTATTGTTAAAAAAAACTTACACTTCTATCTACTTCATGATAATCGAGATAACATTAGCAGAAATTGTCCTTATTACTTGGTTCCTAGAAGCAGAAGAAAAAAATATTAATGTGTTCCATTCACATTATGTACTCTAGCTGTTCCGTTAAACAGATTTTTTACTCATAACATTAATCTATTATCTACATCGTGCTATTCAAGATAATCACAAGTAGAATTTGTGTTATTACTACTTTCCTTGTAAATAGTAAAATGCACAAGCCAAAGTGATAATCCCGTCTCTACGTGAAACAATTGAAATTCCAATCTCTTTGTTTAAGTGGCTTACAATTGAAACGTTTCTCGAAAACGGTTACTGCTACAAAAAAATGTATATGACATAAATTGTGTGTTTTATTGAGATCTACAGTTTTTGTGTAACAAGTTTTTGTATAACTTACGGTTAGACATTTATATAAAAGTCATCCAGAATAAAGAGGTCTGCAGAGTCTACTCCCAGAAATTTCAAGGTATACATTTCATTTTTCATAAAAATATCTTATGCATAAGGTATTTTAATCAAAATCGTTAGAGCCATTTTGGAGATAATCAAAATTTTCCAAAAATGTTTCATGCGAAGGGTAATTTGGGGTGGGAGGATTTTCTTGAAAATATTCGTGTCGCATCCTTGGAAGATACCAAACTTAAATATCAAGTTTGGTATTTAACCGTCTTTTCGTTTTTGAGCTATGCTGTTCACAGACACACACACACGCTCGCGCGCGCGGACATGTTTCTGAAAATGCTCTTTTTGGACTCAGGGGGTCCTAAAACATGTATTTCCGGTGAAATCTCGACATCGAATTTTTGGGTGGAATACAATACGTCTCTATCCCTATGTAGATTGTACATACAGGGATAGAGAAAGTAAAAATGTTTTTATTCTGTTTCAGGGGGTTTCAAAACATGTATTTCCGGTGAAACATCCATATCGAGATTTTGGGTGCAATACAATACCTTTTCTATTCACTATATACATAGTACGTGTAGAGAAAGTAAAAAAAGTTTATCTTCTAAAGCTGATTTCGATATCGAAATCGAAACGTGAATCCCAAAGCGACACAAGTTAGGTGGCGCCACCTACCTCAGAAAGAACATTTGTGCTAAACCAGTATTACTTCAAACCACCGTGACATTGGAGTTACCTGGAATTCATTACTCAAAGTGACCTGACAGGATTTGAACACGAGTCTGCGGATTGCGGTCAGACACGCTGAACACAAGATCACGAAAGCTTCCCAGGAATTTGTTACTCAAACTATTAGCAGCGAAACGAACATGATTTGTTATTAATTATCGCTATTTCTACGATAGTGTTGCCGGGAGGAAATGCTTGAAAATTTAGATGATTCATCTGTGAAATTTGGAAAACACCTGTGCTCAAATTTATGATGTAAGAGCGTAACGTTATGGTTTTTGATTCGAGCGGAAATATTGTGAAACGATATGCAGTAGAGTTTCACACAACCATGCGAGAGTCAAAAAGAAACTTTACGCTCGCGTACCGTACGAGAATTTTCAGATATTAAAAGAAAAGCAACGAAAGATGAAATAAATTTGAGGTTAAGTTTGAGCCAAATGAAAATGGAAATAGATGTTATTTATGGACGCTCTTTAACTACTGTGGTTCTCAGTGTCCCATTCTAAATTGGGCGTGAAAGACCGCTTAATTTTGCTCAGAGGCCTCTCTATCAGGTTTGAGGTTCTTTTACGTGCCGTAAATCTACGACACGGGACCAACTGCTTTACTTCCTTTCCGAAGGAAAATCCATCGTCCTCCACCGGGTTTGAACTCGCGACCTTGGGTATATGAAGTTAGCATGGTAACCATTACACCACGGAGGGCGCCAAGTTTGAGTCATTTACCAGGGTTGTAAGGTTATCTTTTCTAAATATTACTTCATACATTTCTCATATTGTGCCTCATATACTTTACGGGATTTAGCAGGTAGTAAATTTGATTCTGCTTCTTTCCAAGCCCTAAGGATATCTAATTATCAAAAGTTGCCGTTTTCTCAAAATACATCACAGAACAACAATAATATTAGTTTGTCACGGCCTGCTATAACCGATGTATACACACTAATATCGTCAATAATTTTGGCGAGCGTAAAGTTGGTACAAAATTACTTTTCGCTTGCTGCACTTCTTTGCACGTGGATTCCGTAAAAATCAAGTTTGCAATCTGAAACTACTCAATTACGCTCGGTCGTAGAAAATACATCTTATTGTAATTTATACCTACTACTTCTTATACACAATAAGTTATGTTTTTGCATTGTATCAAAATTCTAGAATACCTCAATATTTACTTAATAATTTTTGCTGTCTATATTCACTGTTCTAATCATATGCGTTTTTAAAAATATATGTTCCTCTCACATGACCTTCTCTACCTGATACACAAACAGTTTTCTTTAGAAAAGATTCTTCTTTTTTCTACAATATGTTAATCAAGGTAAACATTTGTAGAAATAGTCTTATTACTTGCTTCCTTGTAAGTAGAATTACAAATAAGAGAATACACTAGGCTAAATCGATAATAATCAAATCTTTTAAAAGCTGGGGTTCTAGGTGAAACAACTGAAGTTCGGCTCGCTTTGTATGGACTGCAGTAAAACACTAGAGATGGAACGAAACGTCACTTCTCCCCCCCTTTTTTTTAATATCCAGAATTTACATTCCCCCCCCCCCTGTATGATTACTGGCTTTACTGTTCCTTTTCACTAACATATAACACCCATGCCCATTTGAGAAAAGTTTTCGTAGTTTAAGATTGAAACCAATAACAAAGAGTATCTCAGAAACGGTCAGCTCTACATAAAAAACATGTATGACATATGTGATGTGTTTTAACGAGATCTACAATTGTTGTGTAGTAAGTTTTTTGTTTATCTCTTACGGTTCAACCATTATGTAAAATTCTGCAAAACTTATTCAGAATAAAGATGTCTTCTGAGGCTGTTTCCAAAAAAACTCAAAATATACATTTTATTTGTGATGTAAATATCTTTAATATACGGTATTTTAACCAAAATCGACAGTACCATTTTTCAGAAAATCAAAAATTTCGAAATTTTTTTCATGTAAATGGTAGTTTTGGGTAGGGGCATTTTTTTGATAGTCTAGTTGAATTTGTAGAACTAAAATAGTAGAATCAAGTTTGGTATATAATCGTTTTTGAGTTAGGTATGCTGTCCACAGTCACACGAGGAACTTTTAAAAATCTGGTGTGTACTCTAGCTATTCCAAATACAAACTATTCCTATAAAATATAACGTTTTTATCTACATCATGCCAAACGAGACAAATATTAGCAGAATTAGTCTTATTACTTGCTTCCTTGCAAGTAGAACGGAAATAAGGGAATACATTAGTCTAAAGCGATAGTCAAATCCATTAAAAGCTCGTCGCTATGTGAAAGATTTGCGGTTTGGTTCTCTTTGTATAGTCCTCTTTGAGAAAGGTATAAGTATTTTAAAGCTGAAACCAATAACACGGAATATCTCAGAAATAATAGCTCTACAAAAAAATGTATATGGCATAAATTATGTGTTTTAACGAGATCTACATTTTTTGTAGTAAGCCTTTGTCTACCTCTTACGGTTTACCTGTTACGAAAAATTCAGAAAAATTCATCCAGAATAAAAATGTCTTTGGGGCTATTCCCAGAACATTCAAGATATACGCTTTATTTACGATGCGAATATCTTTAATGTACGGTATTTTAATTAAAATCGTTAGAGCCAATTTTGAGCTTATAACAATTTTCGAAAAACTCCATA
This sequence comes from Hymenopus coronatus, assembly GCA_030762935.1. NCBI lineage: Eukaryota > Metazoa > Arthropoda > Insecta > Mantodea > Hymenopodidae > Hymenopus > Hymenopus coronatus. The sequence continues at coordinate 17,907,803 of CM060894.1, forward strand.
TAAAGGGTAGAAGGAGGTGGGGGATTTTTTTTTCTTCAAAATCTTCGTGTGGTATCCTTGGAATATTCTAAACTCAAATGCCAAGTTTGGTATTTTATCGAGTTTTTGTTTTTGAGTTGTCGTGTTCACAGACACTCACATAGACCTTTTTCTAAAAAGGCTTTTTAGGATACAGGTGACTCCAAAACGTGTATTTCCGGTGGAATCTGGTATCGAATTATTAGATGGAATGCAATACCTTCTCTATACACTGTACTTAGTACGTGTAGAGAAAGTAAGAATGTTTTTTTTCGGGTTTAGGAGGAAATCTCGACCGTGAAATCTCGACATCAACTTTTTGGGTGGATTGCAATACCTTCTCTATCCACTATGTGCATTGTACATACGGACTAGAGAAGGTAAAAATTCTTTTTTGAATTCAGGGAGTCCCAATACCCGTATTTCCAGTGAAATTCAATAGGTCACGAGTTGTAATATCGCTTACGGGAGTTAACAGAATAAGGGTTTTCGGATTTGTTCTTTTCTTATCCTGAGAAGATGAATGTGAACCCCGACATGTGGACGTTAAGCTCCATGGACCCCAAGATCATTTGAGCATATTTCACCGATTTCGTTTTCTTAAGGATGTTAAATTAAAAAAATCTGATATAATTCATTCACATGACTTTCTCTACATCTCTGCAACTTATGCTTCTATTTACTTCACGCTAAGTGAGAAAAAATTAGCAGAAATAGTTTTATTACTTGCTTCCCTATAAGTAGAAGCGAAATAAGGGAGTAACATAGGTTAAAGTGATATTCAAAAGCTGGTTGCCATGTCACTGAAGTTCCTTTGTTTGTATGGACAGGAGTTGACAAATTTCTGTATGAGAAAAGTATGTTTTTAAGGCTGAAACAAAAAACAAGGAATATCTAAAAAACGATCAACTCCACGAAAAAAATGTATATGACATAAATTGTGTGTTTTAATGTGCTCTACATTTTTTGTGCGGTAAGTTTTTGTCTATCTCTTACGGTTTACCAGTTACAAAAAATCCCTTAAAATTCATCCAGTATAAAGTAGTCTTCAGAGGCTATTCCCAGAAAATTCAAGATATACATATTATTTGTAAAGTATATGTCTTTAATATATGATATTTTAATCAAAATCGTTACAGCCATTTTTTAGAAAATCAAAATTTTCGAAAATTTTTCCATGTGAAAGGTAGTTAGGGTTGGGGGGTTTTCTTGAAAATCTTCTTGTCGCATCCATGGAAGATACTGAACTTAAATACCAAGTTTGGTATTTAACGGTGTTTTCGTTTTTGAGCTATGCTGCCCATAGACACGTAGACAGACAGACAGACAGACACACACACACACACGGACATGTTTCTAAAAGTGCTTTTTTGGGTTCAGGGGGTCTCAAAACATATATTTCCGGTGAATATCGGTATCGAATTTTTGGGTACAATGTAATACCTTCTGTATACACTATGTACATAGTACGTATAGAGAAAGTAAAATACGTTGTCTACCTACTATGTACGTGGCAGAGAACGCAAAAAGGAGCACCACACATCTCAAGTGAATACGATAATATTGCACAAAACTAATGTCTTGTCAGAATCAATTACCTCCTTGTTTTCTTCAGAAGTCGGAGGTTTTCCTGACTCGTGTTCGTCCAGATCCGTGTGCCACGGGAACTCCACCCTGTCGTCTTCAGGCATCATTCTTGAAGACGTCTCACCCACGTGTCGGTGCCCTGACGGGAATGTCCACTTTGCATCGTCGGCTGCTATCGTGCTGCAGCTGATGATGCAGAGGAGGAAGAACACGGTAACCATGGTGAAGCACTCACTGTCACTGAAGCAGGTTGTCCTGCAGCTGGAGACTATATACCTCACAGTGGCTGGAGAGGAGAAGATTCCTCTACCCCACCGGCTCGACGTGGTGGAAGCGGCGCGCTTGCTAACCGGATGAATGACATTTCTTTTGGTTGTTCGTGGACACCAGATGCGGAAGTAGGAGGCGTGTTTACAGACAGATCCTTACCACACGCGCACTTGTTTATTTAAATCGCCTAAATTGGTCTTTCCTTTGAAGCAAGTACTTAATTTAGCCATCATTATTACTCATTTATCTTCTCTGCAACGTGAAGTAAGTAGGGGAACTATTGTCTTCCATCCAAAAATTCCATGTCGAAATATCACTGGAAATATATGTTTCGACGCCCCTGATTCTCCCAAAAAATACCCTTTTTAAGAAAATTGAGTGTGCGTGTGTGTATGTGTCCATGGACAGCATAATTCAAAAACGAAAAGTCGATTAAGTACCAAACTTAGTATATAACTTTAGTAGACCTGTTTATATGAACGAGTTTTGCACAACGGCAAGACAGACAAAAACTTAATGCCTACGTGGTCCAGTGGTTAGCGAGCTGACTTCTCACCTGGAGGTCCCGGCTTCGATTCCCGGCTGGGGTGGGGAATTTTTCTTTAACCAGAATTATTTTCTATCCCCCATAGAGTCTGCAAGTATGTATGTGAGAGTGAATGAATGTGTGCTTGTTTGAGGAAAATAAAACGATTTAAACCTAACGTAAATATTCTACAGACGAGTTGTTTCTAATGCAAAGCCCCCGATGTGACCTTACATGTTAAAGGGGGGCTATATAAATGAAACAACAAAAATCTGATGTGTACCATTCACATGACTTTCTCTATATCCCTGCAACAAATTATACTTAAAAAGCTTATACTTCTATTTACTTTATGCTCATTAGAAAAAATTAGCATAAATAATCTTATTACTTGCTTTCTTGTAAGTAGAATCGAAATAAGGGACTACCATAGGTTAAAGTGATAGTCAAAAGCTGGTTGCTATGTCAATGAAGTTCATTTGTTTGTATGTATAGGAGTTGATAAGTTCCTGTATGAGAAAATCATAGGTTTTTCATAGCAGAAAAAAAAATAAGGAATGTCTCAAAAACGACTGACTCCAGAAAAAAATGTACATAACATAAATTGTGTGTTTTAAGGTGCTCTACATTTTTTGTGTAGTAAGTTTTTGTCCATCTCTTACGGTTTAGCAGTTATTCAAAATTCATTAAAATTCATCCAGAATAAATTACTCTTCAGAGGCTATTCCCAGAAAATTCAAGATATACATTTTATTTGTCAGGTAAATATCTTTAAGATACGAGATTTTAATCAAAATCGTTAGAGCCATTTTAGAGAGAATCAAAATTTTCGAAAAAAGTTCCATGTAAAGGGTAGTTGGGGGTGGAGGGATTTTTCTCAGAATCTTCGTGTCGCATCCCTGGAAGATACTAAACTTAAATACCAAGTTTAGTATTTTACCGACTTTTCATTTTTGAGTTATCGTGTTCACAGACACACGGACACACTGGCACACGGTCACACGGTCACACACACACACACACACACACACACACACACACACACACACACGGACCTTTTTGTGAAAATGTTTTTTTTGGATATTGTGGACCTTTAAACATATATTTTCGGTGAAATCTCGGTATCGAATTTTTGGGTGGAGTGCAATACCTTCTCTATACACTATGTACATAGTGCGTATAGAGAAAGTAACAATATAGCTGTCGTTAAAACACATAATTAATATCTTAAACATTTTTACTTTCTCTACGCGTAATATCTGCATAGTGTATAGAGAAGGTTTCGAATTGCACCCAAAAATTCGATACCGAAATTTCACCGGAAATACATGTTATGAGATCCCTAAAAACATTTTTAGAAAAATGTCCGTGTGTGTGTGTGGTCTGTCTGTGTATCTGTGGGCAGCATAGCTCAAAAACGAAAAGACGTTTAGGTACCAAATTTCGTATTTAGGTAGAGTATCTTTCAAGGATGCAACACAAAGATTTTCAAGAACATCCCCCCAACCCACAACCACCCTTTACATAGAAAAACTTTCTAAAATTTTTATTTTCTTAAAAATTGCTCTAACGATTTTGATTAAAATACCTTATATTTAAGATATTTTTATGACAAACGAAATATATGTCATGGATTTTCTGGGTATAGCCTCTGAAGGCTTCTCTATTCTGGATGAGTTTTTCTGAAGCTTGTATAACTGGTAAACCATAAGAAATAGACAAAAACTTACTATACAAAAAACGTAGGTCACGTTGAAACACACAATTTATGTCATAGACATTTTTTGTGTGAATTTTTTGCTTTTTTGTTGTGATATTGACTATTTCTGAGATATTTTTTGTTCTTGGGTACAGCTTGAAAATACGTATACTTTTCTCATACAGGAACTCGTCAACTACTGGCTGCGCAGAGAAATGGATTTCAATCCCATAGCAACTACATTTAAAGACATTTGACTGTCGGTTTAGCCTAGTGTACTTCCTTATTTCCCAGCATATGTTTCAACTTGTAAAAACTAAGTAATAAGGCTAGTGTTCAGAAAGTAAATAGAAGCATAAGCTTTTTAACAATAATTTGTTGCAGAGATGTAGAGAAAAACCTGTGAATGGAACACATCATATTTTTTATCATGGTTGAATTAACATTCATTGTGCAATTCCTAAACAATCAATTATGAAATTGCTAATTTCCTGTACCAACTAAATTCGAGTTGTGGACAGACGTGACTACGTCAGTCGCCAGGTTATTCATCGTACATAACAATCTTTATCTGTATGGAACTCCCATAAATACGTATCAGTAGCACTCTAATTACTATCGCCTACTTTTTAAACCCTAATGAGCGTTTACTCTTCTACTTACCAAGCAAGATGTCTCCACGATAACCTGCGAGTCTCGCTCGCATTCCGGAAATCGCGGATCGATTCCGATGATCTTGGAATTTTCGTTTGTTTCCCTTATCGGTAGGCGAATATTGGTCGTGGTTTCTCATTCACTACGAGTTTCTTTGAATAATTTCTTCTTCAATCCGTTTCCTTCTCACCTTGCAGCTGTATGGTCGAGAGCAAAAGAACTTGCCGATGCTTATGGTTCCCAATATATTTTTTTTACTTTCTCTACACATATTATGTACATAGTGTATAGAGAAGGTATTGTATTTCACCTAAAAATTCGATACCGAGATTTCACCGGAAATATATGTTTTGAGACCCCCTGAATACGAAAAAAACAATTTTAGAAAAAGGTCCAGTGTCCGTGTGTCTGTGAACACGAAAACTCAAAGTAAAATACTAAACTTGGTAATTGAGTTTAGAATCTTCCAAGGATGCGACACAAAGATTTTGAGCAAACCCCTTCCATCCCAAACTACCCTTTACATGAAACAAATTTTGAACATTTTGATTTTATCAAAAATGGCTTTAGCGATTTTAATTAGAATGCAGCATATCAAAGACACTTATATGAAAAATAAATTGTATATTTTAAATTTTCTGGAAATAGCCTCTGATGAGCTCTTTGTTCTGGATGAATTTTCCTGAAATTTACATAACTGGTAAACCGTAAAAGATAGACAAAAGCTTACTAAAGAAAACATGTAGATCTGTTAAAACACACAATTTATGCCATATATTTTGTTTGTTTTTTCAGAGTTTATCATTTTGAGATTTGTCTGTTGTGGTATCAGTTTTAGAATATTTAAACTTTTCACATACGGGAATATGTCAACTTTTGGAAATGCAAAGAAACGGATTTCATCCACATGTCAACCCAATTTTAAAAGATTGACTATCACTTTAGCCTGGTTTATTCCCTTATTTCCCTTCTACTTAAAAAAAAGCAAGGGCCATTGTATATTAAATATAGTTACATGACAAATAAAATGTATTTCCTTTTGGGAAAGCCCCGGAATTACTCTTCATTGTGAATGACTTTTGAATAACTGGTAAACAGTGATAGGCAAAACCTTACTACACAAAAAATGTAGATCACGTTAAAACACCCAATTTATGTCATATATATATTTTTATACAGCTAACCGTTTCACAGATATTCCCTGTTATTCGTTTAAATTTTAAAATACGTATACTTTTCTCAAAGGGGAAGACCTCATCCGTTTCGTGTCTCCTTTGTTTTACTCCCAGCTATGGAAAGAGAACCAAATTTCAATGACAATCGCACAGCGATAGCTTTTAAAAGATTTGACTGTCGCTATAGCCTACAAGTTTAATTCCTTATTTCTCGCCTATTATAAGGAGCTATGTAATAAGCTCAAGATCTTGATTAGCTTGATATAGATAAAATACTAATATTCTGTAAGAAAAGGTTTGCAGAGGTAGAGAAAGTCATGTGAATGGAACACATCAGATTTGTCTGTGAAACATTGTATATAAACTTGCTCACATTACTCTCTGTGAATACTTTTTGAGGTCGGAGGCGCCTCCAACATAGGCGCCCATGTCGCCAATGAGTTTCTATTATCTGTCCAATCTTACTTCACCGGCGATATAAACAAATCAGAATGTATTCTTCCGCGAACGCACGTGCTCGCACCATGTGGTGCTAAGCTGGTTCGTCTGCCATACAAGTGTAAAACCACGTACCTACGTTTGACAGGAAAAGAAATAGCTACCAACTTTCACTGAACACGGATAATGATTAACTCTATTAAATGTATAATAAATAAAACCATAAAACAGTCGTTTTTTATTTAGTACGACATTTCCTAAAATTATAAAATGCAGACTTGTTGTTTTGAAAGTTTACTGAAGTATTGCATACGTACACCACTCCAACAGTTTTCTGCGAATTTTAGCATTCACATATGCACAACCATACACTGCACATTTCTTTACTATAATGCCATAATGTAATGACTTACAGAAGAGCTAATCTGAAGATGGAACTGGTCCCACTCCTTCAAGATACGAGACATTTGCTGCAGTTCCAATCAAACTGTCTGAATCGTCACGGCGATTGATATAGTGGGCTAACGTCAATGTACACTATTCCCTCCAAATCTCAGTCTATTCACTGCATTTTCGGCTGTCACTTGTAAAGCTGCTGGCACAAAATGTCGCACCTCGGTTAATTTAAATATGTTGCACACTTTATGCTGCTTTTGGAAACAACAGTAAATTCTATCGTTAAGCTAAGAACATACTTTAATAAAAAGGTAATGTATTTTTCACAAAACTTATTATATATACACTAGGAATAATTATGTTTTGCTTATGTTTCACTACACTAGTATTACATGTTTCCGCCATTACTATCTGACTAGAATCAACTGTTAGAAACGAACTGCAAAATGGAAATGCTTTGTTACATAAAGAAACAATGACTAAATGATCAGTAAATTCTGCTTGTTAATTATTAATACTATATTATTTAGACAACATTGCATAGTGTAATACGATATTTCTGTGCTCACTCGGCAATTTAAGAGGAACTATTTTGTGATGGAGAAAAGCAGTAAAACGTTCAGCAACCAATCATAACCATTGCAACCTATTGCTTTTGTTTACATTACCGGTGAAGTAAGGCTGGACGGAAAATAGAGTTATTGGCAGTATTTTGTTGATGACAATACAGTCCACTATTAAACTGCCAATGCAATGGCCGAGATTAGGCAATTTCAACCAATAGCAGTCATCTGACTGGAGCGATATTGTCGAAACATCTTATCGCAGCTGATGTTCATTTCTTTGAAATCTTGTTGCAACTGACGCTCATTTGTTTAATCTCCTGTTTTGGTTATTGGTAACAAGGTGACAATCCAGGCAGCCAACCTTCAATTTTAATAACTGTCAGTTCCCAATTTTGCTGTCAATTAATTCAGTTACAATGTTTAAAGTTTTATCCAGTTTATAATGTATTTAGTTCAAAAAAGGAGTGAAAATAATCATTATTTGTGTTTCTTGTGTATGAGATGAGGGCAATAACCTCAAATGAAATAACTTTTTTTTTTCTTTCTTCCATTTCATGTATTAGTTATTAAAAGCTGAAATAAAAGAATTGTTCCCTATTTCTATCGTTGCTATAGATATTCGCACATTGGTGTAGGCACGGTCGGCGGTGAAGAAGAAAACAAAAACATTCGGTAAATAACTATCGTGAACTATCAACAAGATGAAAACATTCGTGGTATTACTTATGATAATAGGCCAGGTCGTAAATAAGCAAAAGCTTAACCACAGTCTTCAAGGCAAGCATGCGTTTTATGGACCCGAGTCAGTGGTTATCCCAGCAATAAATACTTATCTTTAGACTACCTTCTCATCTAATAAAACAGCCCGAATAAGGAAGGTAATAAAATTACACTAATAATTATTGAATGCTGCTTCAGAAAATATTTATACCGGCATCATTAATACTAAGTCTGAATGTTTCCATGAAAGAATGTAACATTATTGTTGCGGCTACATGGTTGGTAAGCTTGATTGTTCAAAGGATTGTACAAAATGTCAACAATGTACAGCGTACAGTTCATTGTTGTCAGCCATCTAAATTGATGAATGTCTACTGTTAATGAAAATTGAGAAAACCCAGTTTGGTGCTGTTATTTAACATTTTCATTTGATGTGGTGGGATTCCACACAAATCAAAACAGAATTAGATCAATTGAAATTTTTCAGTCTCACTTTACCCATCCAACTCCTGTCCTACACACGGCTTTGAGGAAAAAAACAATTAGATATATTAAAATTAATTGACCATAATAGTTGACTGTACTCTGAAGCCTGGGACTTAAAGTACTTACAACATTGTAAGTCACCATTGGGTATGTCATCTGAAAATAATTTGAGATCAACATGTGTCAGTTGAGAAATTCAATGCTATACCGGCATGTTGCCATGGTAGCTCAATGGTAGAGCAACCGGCAGTAGTAATAGCTATGACATTGCATTTTTCAGTCTGACTCTACTTATCCAACTCCTGTCCTTCACACGGCAATGTGTAAACAAAACAAAAAAACAGTTATTCCATACAGAGTGCTATGCGGTGAATTGGTTGTGAAGGAGCTATGTGTGAGGGGTGCTCACACTCGACCAAAAGTGCATCCGGAACAGCGTTTCAACACAATGTCTGACAATGTTTGTTCGCAATCCGTAAGACTTTTTGCGCACATTTGTAAATGTTGATGAAACCTGGATCCAACATTACACCATATTCAAAACAGCAGTCAAAACAATGGACAAATGCTGGTGAAACTTTACCGAAATGTTTATTTGTCACTTGGTAATGTGATGACCTCTGTTTTTTGGGGGTTCCCAACGAATAATCCTCATAAATGGCTTGGAAAAATACAGAACCATAACTGGACCCTAATATGTTTCTTTATTGGTTCGTTTGCAACTTACGTTGGCTGAAAAAAGACCAAAGTTGGCACTCAAAAAGGTGCTCTTTCACCAGATAAATTCTCTGGCCCGCACATCAGCGATGACAATAGCGGTGAATTGGGCTATGAATAAATCTACCATTTTTACTTTCTCTAGCCCCATATGTACAATATACATAGGGATAGAGAAGGTATTGTAATTCGATACCGAGATTTCACCGGAAATATATGTTTTGGGGTCCCCTGAGTCCGAAAAAAGCATTTTTAAAAAAAGGTCCGTGTGAGTCCCCCAAAATAAAAGACCGTTAAATACCAAACTTGGTATTTAGGTTTACTATCTTCCAAGGATGCGACACGAAGATTTTCAAAAAAATCCCCCCACCACAAACTACCCTTCACATGGAAAAAATTTCGAAAATTTTGATTTTCTTAAAAATGGCTCTAACGATTTTGATTAAAATCCCGTATATTAAAGCTATTTATGTCCGAAATAAAATGCATATATCGAATTTTTTGGGAATAGCCTCTGAAGACCTCTTAATCTGGATGAATTTTGCTGAACTGCCAAACCGTAAGAGATAGAAAAAAACGTACTACACAAAAAATGTACCTCATGACAAAACATACAGTTTTTGTCCTTTACGTTTTTGTTGTGGAGGTAACCGTTTTCGAGATATTCCTTGTCATTGGTTTCAATTGTGAAGTACTTAAAAACTTTTCTCACACAGGAAGTGTCTGTTTTTCTTTAGTTCTACTCCTGGCCACGCAAAGAAGTGATTTGCAACGACAATCGCATAACGATAGCTTTTAAAACATTTGACAATCACTTTGCATAGCGCATTCCCTTATTCCCTTCTACTTATAAGGAAGTAAGTAATAACATTCTGCTAACATTTATCTTGAATAGCATTCTGTACAAAGAAGAATAATCTTTTGTAGGAGTTTTGTAGAGCAGCTAGAGAAATTCATGTGAGTGTAACACATCAGATTATTTCTCTCACTAAAATACGGGACGCCTAAAAAAGTTGTCATTAACTGATCAATACTTTCTGAGTATGGTATTAACATAATATTAGAATGAAGAAAACATGATGCAATATCCGAGTTCTCACCATATCGAAAATATCGCATTGCAAGTTTTACAGTGAACTACATAATTAAACTATGTCTCTTCGAGGAAAGGATATTTTTTTCTTTACATTGTAAGAGAAGGTACATACATTTCCGTTTAGGAATAATATCTTGAAGTTCTCGCAAATAACAACACAGCACATCAACTGCCAACTCAGACTAGGCAAATTTAGTCTATCTTCAGTTCTCACAGAATGTGTTAAAGAATGACAACAATGAGTGAGGTATAGCGCTGAGCAAGAAGTGGCAACAGTTGTAATTAGGGTTTTAACTTTACATTACATGCTGTTGCCATTTGGCAACATAGGCGATTACTCAAACGTTTTAGTATTTCTAGTGGGCTTCTTTTCTAATTTTGTATCACACTAACCTTCAACAATACAATTAGGATATTTATGGTTGTTTTATATTGCAAAAATGTTAATATTTTTGCAATAAAATGTAGTGTTTTTATATAAATAATAAAGTACAAAATCCATGCAACTGCAGTCAAATGTACTTATAGAAATAACTTTGTGACAGTGAATTTTTGTAATTGGCATTTTGTAACAATGAACGATGCCCGAATATGAATTTATTTGAAAGATCAGATGTATCTCTACCATATTAGCACTAAAAATGAATTTCTAACTTGGTTTAAATGAATTAAATTACAGAAAACCTTAAAAAAAAAAATAAAATAAAAAAAAAAAAGTCACAAAGTTTGCCAGGTTTACGGTAATCAAAGGTTTTAGTATGTTTAGTGGGCTTCTTTTCTAATTTCATATTACACTAATCTTCAGCAATAATATTAGGTTATTTATAGCTGTTTTATATTGTAAAACTATTAATATTTTTGCAATAAAATGTAGTGTTTTTATATAAATAATAAAGTGCAAAATCCATGCAACTGCAGTCACATCGGTTATTTTATTTGGGCGCTCCCCATCCTTTATCTCGGGTACATTCAACTGCAGTCGTTGGGAATCGAACTTGAATGGATGGCCAGTCCACTTGTATCGCACTAACGGGACTTATTCGCGTCCCAAAAAGAGACATTCTGCGGCGAGGGATACACAAGTAAAAAGGGAGACTGTTCCTTTTTTTACTTTCTCTAGCCCCCTATGTGCAATGTACACTCAAAAATTCGATACCGAGATTTCACCAGAAATACATGTTTTAAGACCCCTGTATCCAAAAAAAAAAACATTTTCACAAAAAGGTCCGTGTGTGTGTATCCGTGAGTCTGTGAACACCATAACTCAAAAACGAAAACAAACTTGGTATTTAAGCTTAGTATCTAACAGGGATGCGACACGAAGATTTTGAGAAAAATCCCCCACCCCAAACTACCCTTTACATGGAACTTTTTTCGAAAATTTTTATTTTCTTAAAAATGGCTCTAACGATTTTGATTAAAATATCGTATATTAAAGATATTTACCTGACAAATAAAATGTATATCTTGAATTTTCTGGGAATAGCTTCTAAAGACTTGTTTATTCTGGATGAATTTTGCTTAATTTGGCAGAACTTGTAAACCGTAAGAGAAAGACAAAAACTTACTATACAAAAAATGTAGGTCTTGTTAAAATACACAACTTGTGCCATATACATTTTTTTTTTTTTTCGTGGAGCTTACAGTTTTCGAGGTATTCATTGTTATTAGTTTCAGTTGTGAAGTACTTATACTTTTCTCAGACAGAAGTGTCCGTTTTTCTTTGTTCTACTCCTGTCCAAGAAAAGAAGTGATTTGTAATGATAATCGCATGACCGTTTTTAAAACATTTGACTAGCGGTTTAGCCTAGTGTATTCTCTCATTTTCTTCCTTCTTATAAGGAACTAAGTAATAAGAACATTGTGCTAATGAGTACCTGCATTAGTAAGGTGCAGAAAGAAGAATAATCGTATGTAAGAAGTTTGTAGAACAGCTAGAGAAAGTCATATGAGTGTTAACACATCAGATTTTTTACTTGTCGAATGGTAGGCATAGATATGAACTGGTTTCTTATACACTCTACCCATTAGTCTTAGTCCCAAGTGACTTCTTCCTGCTCCCTAACTTGAACTTTGACTTGGTGGGAAGAAATCTTCATCATATGAGAAGGTGATGGTCGCAATCAATCAACGAAAAATTTGCAATGTTTAGAGAAGCTATTTTGTCGCCGGGATGAAAAAGCTTAACCAAGTGTGCATCCTTCAAAGGAGGCTATGTCGAAAAGTAAGGTAAGTTGTTTACATAACATTTTCCTTGCTTTGTTACCAGACATATCATTCTATGCGTACACATTTTCTTCCTCGTCGCTAGTTTTAAGGGTCGGCGAGGACCGAGGGAGAGATGTGCGAACAGAGCGCTCACCCACCTGTCTTTCCGCAATGTACCATAGCACTTCGATTCGCGAAAAGCATGTGCCATTAGGGTACCGTTCAGTCTAGCTACTTTAACCACCTATAGATGGTAGCGTAATCATAATTACCATCTATTTTAAGTATTGATGTTGTTTTAGACTGAAGGTGCAACTTTGGGTCATGAATCCGGTATTTATCTTGGTCAGTCTGTAACGTAACAAATCCCCCGATGGATGGTTTTCTTTCGACGGCTTGCGTAGAGGGGCAACTCACCACCATTTGACGTCGGGAGGTCAGTTGGTATTACTTATCTAAAGAATGAATGCACTCAGCCATGAGTGGAAACTGTGTAAACAAGCAGATAAGCGGTATTACGTTATCACTCCCGATGCGTGCCCTGTACATTTCGGAAATACTGGAATGCAGCACTTACAGTGGAGGGTAAGAATCAAGTCAAAATGCAAAGACCACCGCTCATAGTCATGCGCTCACAGAGTAGAAAATTAATATTCATTGGTGATAAAGAAAATAGCAAGGTTAACCTGTTGTAGATCCTTTAGTTTATACCTGTTTACGTACGCTGTGCTGATGTTTTGATGGTCAGACTGCACTGCACTATATTTCAGTCTTCTCTGACCGCTGTAAACCGTGCCATGCTAAACCAGGGAACTGCACTCTTTCGTCAGACAGGTAGTACCACTGACATAGGGAGAGTGGATTTTTTGTGCCTTTCTGAACGCGCAATAAGGAATACGCTGGGGCGAACGAATAAGTCGGAAGAAAGGCCTCCAGACGTAAACAGATTTGTGGTATACGGTATAATTGGGCTGGCCAAGTTTTGGTGAAACTGTCAGTAAGGACGGTGGTTGGTCTTCCTGGAAGATTTCGTTCAACACGTCCCCGAAGTTGCGGGAGCAGATTTTTATCGGCTATGTTGGAGATTCTGCTGCTTCCCCGGTTTCCATCTCGTTCAGGACACGAAATTTTCAACACTAGTGGAAAGTGCGCCAGTCAAAGTTTTGGATGCAATGTAGGCCATTCATCAAGGTAGGAAAGAATTCCTCAAATTAGATAGTGCCATGTCAATCCGCTAGAGAATATATTGGTTACAGTTACCACGCTTCCATGGGGAATTGAAATTGATTTGACTGTACCTACGATATTGAATTCTGCATGGAAATGCGGATCCAAATCGTATTGAATTTGGAAACCAATCCTCTTAGAAAGAATGGTAAAGCTATACGACGGTTCCACCACCCATATACTGATATGCGCGCGGCACGCACACACGCGCTTAAGTTGTTCAGAGGTGAAAGTTGCCAGATTGCCAAAATTTTTACTTCTTCTTGGGAACATTGGGGTTTTAGCTTCACAGATTCATCGTCTACACCCTGTCGCCTTCGGCCGCAACTGCTACACTCCTCAACTTATAAAAAATATCCCTCGGCTAAGCATTGCGGCTTAGGGCCCTCCACGTTGGGCTACGCTTTGCAGCTTAAGGCCCTAAATGTTTATAACAGACCAGTAAGTACAATGCGGCTCTAATGACGAAATAACAAAAGTACCCGCGTATAGAAGTAATGCCAAGTGGTGGAACCATTGTATACTAATAATGAAAGAATGATTAAAATAACATCAGATTCAAATACGGGTTATTATGCAGAACTTGGGCCGTTGGAAAAATCGAATGCAACTAAGTGCGATTGATTAATTTTGTATTTGCGATGACGATTTCAAAGGTTTTGTCTGGCGGTTAAGCTTGTGTTTTTATTATAGACAAATTCATGTGCACGCTGAAACGTTTTGCGTATGACAGATATTTACCAAATAATTATACATAAACGAGTATAATATGAATAATAAATGGTTTTATAATATGTATATTGTGAAATGCTCGCATAAAAACTGGATTTATAATGAAAAAGCTTGGTTTCGTTGTTAGCGGAAGGCTCTGTAGACTGAATGTCATACGTCGCTCTTGGCAAGATTACCGCGTCGTGAGAACCCGTAGGATTAATTAGGTTAATGTGACTATGGTATTTGGTGGAAGAGTATTTTTCTGCGCGTTTTTTTTATTATTATTTATGTATTTCTATAGGCGAAATCACTGAGTCCTGTGGTTTTCAAATTTAGTGCGTGGTTAGGTTCGAATCCGTGTGTATGTAAATTTATGTTTCTAACTTTCCATTGTGGCAGTAGTTGGCGGAGAAATATATTTTTGAGCATTATAAAACAATTTATTATTTATATAATACTCGTTTATATATAATTATTTGGTAAATATGTCATATACGCGAAATACCAACCGTTACAGCATGCGCAAGAATTTGTCTATAATAAAATAATCTATAACAAGAAAATAAAAAAAAAAAAAAACAAACCAATAAAGCCTTTGAAATCGGCATCACAAATACAAGATCCATCGATCGCACTTTGTTTCATTCGATTTTTCGAGCGGCCCGTTTTCTCCATAGTTAGTCTCGTTGCACGCTGTGGACATATGTTAATGCTTTTTATTTATTTCTTTGTGGTAGGTTATAAGAGAACCGCATTTATGGTTCCTATAATTTGGAGTGTGCTCTCAAGTATAATTATTGAACTTCAAAACCTGCTATAATAGACAGTAACAAATAATGTTTAACAGGTTCGTCAAAGCAATTCCAAGTTGACCACCACAAAACGTTGAATAAATTTATTCTCGAAGAGCGTATTCAAGACGATCTCAATTCATGTTGTAGTTAACATGAGAAACGCGGATCGTATTGAAATGTAATTCGACTCAAATCAATTTCAATTCCCCATGGAAACGTGGTGTTAGTTTGCGTTAAATAAAAGTAACTGTAAAATAATTGTCAAGTGAATGTATTTCAACGTCGCCGGTGAAACTAAGTATCTTGTATTACATACAAATTTGTCAATGCTCACTCCTCTAACGAAGATTCGTGGATGAAATTAAGTGTTTTTGCCCTTGGACATGTTAAAATTTGTTATTGATGTACATTTGAATTGGTTTTATACCCTGTAAATAACCTGGCCAGGAATATCCGAGGTTTCTACTTTTAGTCTAAGGGTGCCGGGATTCTGTTGCGAATATCCGATTTCCAGGAGGATTTTATTAAAAATATAGGTAATGTACTTATATAGTTCCTTTAAATCCAGAATTATTCGAATTACATATTCGCGTGGGGAAGAATTTTGGTTATTTGCCCTATTGAGCTCTCAAGAATCCCGAGCACGTTATGTGTTAGTTATTTGAAATGTTTATAAATTGCTATACGGCTTTTTATATTCAGGTGGTTTTAGATTGACAAGTTAGCTCAGCTATTGAAGCGTCAATGGTATGACTGAGATTAGGCAATTTCAACCAATCGCGGTCATCTGACTGGAGCGATATTGTCGAAACATCTTCGCAGCTGATGTTCATTTCTTTGAAATCTTGTTGCACCTGACGTTCGTATTTTTAATCTCCTGTCTTGGTTACTGGTAATAAGCTGACAACCCAGTCAGCCAACCCTAGCTTTTAATAACTGCTAGTTCCACAATTATACTTTCAGTTATTTCAGTCGCAATGTTTATTTAAAGTTTACCCAGCTCATAATGTACTTAGTTAAAAAATGGAGTGAAAAGAATCATTTCTTATGTATGAGATGAGTGCAATAACCTCAAATAAAATAACGTTTTCTTCCATTTCGTGTATTAGTTATTAAAAGCTGAAATAAAATAATTGTTCCCTATTTCTATTGTTGCTGTTGATATTCGTATGTTGGGTGTAGGCATGGACGGCCATACCAGAATTCAAGAGGCAGTGAATAAAGAAAGAAAGAAAAACAAATCGATAAATAATCATGGTCGAATGCATCAGTCACAGTTTGAAAACTAATGCAAGTATTACAATCATGGTAAAATTTCCCTTCCTATGTATTATAAGTGATTAATAGTTTATTTCGCTGAGTTGTCTTATCAGATTCAACTCGTGTTTTCGCAAGATGAAAGCACTCGTGGTAGTATGATAATATTGACTTTATTTATCCAAAGCCTTTTTTCAATTATTGGAAAATATGATTAATAAGTTATAGTATAGAGCTCCTAAACTGAATTTCGTGTGTTTAATATTGGTCCTTGGTCATTCTCAAATGTTGATAGTTGATTACCAAAGTTATATGAATCCTGGATCACGACTAGGAGATCCAGCAACTACTCTAGCACTCTTCGCTCAACTCTCGCCGGTCCCCATGGCCAAGCTCGCTAAAGCGTCTCGCTTTGGTGCTTCGTGGGCAGGGGATCGTGGGTTCGAGTCCCGCCTTGGGCATGTATGTTATATGTTTGTGCAATGTGTATATGTTTGTAAAAGAAACAGTAAAACCAGTAATCAGTAAAACCTACGGGGGGAAATGTAAATAGGGATACAGTACCGGAGTCCTGATCAGACTCCGTTATTGTTTAAAAAAAAAAAAAAAAAACTCTCCAGCTGCCGGCCTCCCTAGCATGGAGCGGTTGACAAGGTTTTTAAATTTGTATCAATACTTAGTTTTACACTCAGGATCTAGTTTGTTTATTTATCATCGCAATATGATTTTAGTTTTACCGAATTTTGTCCCTTTTTACACTCCTTTGTTCAAAATGGTTTATAAGTTCATTTATGGTTTTAGTAATGGACAGATTTTGCACTTTTTTTTTTTTTTTTTTTTTTTTTTTTTTTTTTTGTAGTTTAACGTCCTTTAACCTGGTTTGGTCACATCAGACGATGAATGCAATTGATGATATGACGCTCAAATGATCTCGGGGTCCATGCAGCTTAAAGTTACTCGACATTCGTCTTCTCAGGATAAGGGAAAACCCCGAAAAAAACCTTACCCGGGTAACTTACCCTAAGCGAAATTCGAACTCACGACCTTTTGAACGTGAGGCAGACATGCTACCACCACGCTACCCAGGCGGGCTACTACATTTTATGTATAATTTTAGCTCACACTTTATCCCATCCCGTCCTGGTCTCTTGCCACGTTTAGGTTTGTTTTTCGTAAACGGCTTATCCTCCCCACATTTAGGACTTAAAAGCGGATGCCTAGGAGTCAGAAGCCTGTCGGGGAGGCAATTGTACAAAACCACAGAATATAGAACCTGGAACGAGTGGTAGACCCGTAGCATGAGCATGAGGAAGTGGATGATATGAAATCAAGCGAAATCAATTAGCGGAATGAGTGGCGGGGGAACCCAGCGAAGGGCGATGGATTTTTTCAGGCGTAATTTGATAATTGTTGCACCCCGCCACTGCGGTGCTGTGGTAGAATCTCAGTCTCAGATTCAAGAGCTCCTGAGTTCGAATCTCCGTAAGGGAGTAACCCCAATAAGGTTTTTTCTTAGGTTTTTCGTTATTCTGAGCAGGCAATGGTGGGATAACTCTAAGGACATTGGACTCAATGAACATCATTTCACCGTCCGATGTGACTTATCAGGTTAAACTATAAAAAAAAAAAAAAAAAAAAAAAAAATCTTACAAAAGCTTACTCTTCTAATCCTTGTTACTCAAAATAAACTTTCATTACACATTTCATTTGTGGAAAGCTTGGTATTTAATCCACTTTCCGTTTTTGAGTCATGTATCCACAAACAGACACACATGGACCTTTTTTTAAAAAATGTTCTTTTTTTTAATTCATGGACCTCAAAATGTTTATTCCCGGTAATGTCTCGATATGGAATTTTTGAATGGAGTACAATACCTTCTTTAGGTACAGAGAGTAAAAATGTTTCCCTTGGAGTTAAAGGGTCTCAAAATGGTATTTTACTAAGTATTAAGCTTTATAGTGAAATAAAATATTTTTTCTACTATGTGAATATCGAGAAACTAAAAGAATATCTAATGTTTAATTCACATGACTTTCTCTACATCTCTGTGATAAATTATTGTTAAAAAGCTTATTTTTCTATCTACTTGATGATAATCGAGATAAAAATTATTAAAATTGTCCTTATTACTTGGTTCCCTGTAAGTAGCAGCGAAAAATCTGACTTGTTCCATTCACATGATGTTCTCTAGCTGTTCGAAAAAAAAAAACAAATTTTAAACGAAACATTAAACCAATATCTACATCATGCTAATCAAGATAAACATAAGCAGAATTAGTATCACTACTAGATTTCTTGTATGTAGAAGGTAAATAAGAAAATGCACAGGCTAAAGCGATAGTCTAGTCCTTTAAAAGCCGGTCGCTATGTGAAACAGTTGAAATTCCGATTTCTTTCCTTGCCAGGAGTAAACAAACGAGATGCGAGAAGAAAGACATCTTCCCATTTAAGAAAAGTTTAACTGGCTAAAATTGAAGCCAATAATCCGGAATATTCGAAAACGGTTAAATCTACAAAAAAAAAAAAAAAAAAAAAAAAAAAAATGCATGTGACATAAACTGCGTGTTTTAATGGGATCTTCATTTTTTGTGGTAAGTTTTTGTCTATCTCCTACAGTTTGCCAGTTATACAAAAGTCATCCAGAATGAAGAGGTCTTCAGAGGCTATTCCCAGAAAATTCAAGATATACGACGAGTACATTTCATTTGTCATAAAACTATCTTAAACATAAGATATTTTAATCAAAATCGTTAGAGCCATTTTTGAGAAAATTAAAATTTTCGAAAAATGTTCTATGTAAAGGGTAGTTTGGGGTTGGGGGATTTTCTTGAAAATCTTCGTGTCGCATCCTTGGAAGATACCAAACTTAAATACCAAGTCGGCGTTTAACGGTCTTTTCGTTTTTGAGATATGTTACCCACAGACATACGCATCCCCTTTTCTAAAAATGCTTTTTATGGAATCAGGGGGTCATAGAATTTTTGGGTGCAATACAATAACTTCTCTGTACAGTATGTACATAGTACGTGTAGAGAAAGTAACAAAAAAACAAATCTGATGAGTTCCATTCACATGACTTCTCTACATCGCTGTACCAAATTATTATTATTAAGAAGCGTATTCTTCTATCTACTCTATGATATTCGGGATAAACATTAGCAGAAATGGTCTTTATTCTTGCTTCATTGTAAGTAGAAGGGAAATAACGGAATACAACTAGACTAAAGCGATGGTCAAATATTAAGCTGGTTGCCATGTGATTGAAATCCATAGTTTATGGTGGGGGTATTCTTGAAAATCTTCGTGTCGGATCCTTGGAAGATACCACACTTAAATACCAAGTTTGGTATTTAACGGTATTTTTGTTTTTGAACTATGCCGTCCAAAGACACACACATACACACACGCACACGCACACACACACGCGGATCATTTTCTAGAAAGTCTTTTTTGGGTTCAGGGGGTCCCAAGATATGTATTTCCGGTGAAATCTCGGTATAGAATTTTTGGATGCATTACAAAACCTTCTCTATACATTATGTACATAGTACGTATAGAGAATGTAACAAACAAAAGAAAACATAACATATGTTATTCCCTGCATACGTCTATTTCTGTATTGTAGCTATTTAATAATATCATTGCGTGCATGTTCATAATTAAAAGTGGCATGAACGAGGAAAATAATGCTAATCTGGTGTCAACAAGTACAGGATATTCTCGAATTAATGTAATATTTCCTTCTTGTTTCAGTACAGCAAGGAAATGAGTATTGAGGAGACTTTCCTTCCTCACTAGCCACACCGCTGAACGTCAATATTTTGTCATGAAACTTACAGTATTATCTGATATGACATGTATTTATAACTCAACATGTTTCCTAAGGACTTGGCTGTAACCAGAATATCGCATTGAATCAAGAATAAAATTATGCATGCGCTTCATGCAAGTTCCCAGCCTAACCCAGCCTTTTATATTCACTCCATTTTTACTTTCTCTACACGTACTATGTACATAGTGTATAGAGAAGGTATTGCACTCCACCAAAAAATTTGATACCGAGATTTCACCGGAAATATATGTTTTAGGGTCCCCTGTATCCAAAACAAAAATATTTTCAGAAAAAGGTCCGTGTGTGTCCGTGTGTCTGTGAACGTGATAACTCAAAAACGAAAAGTTGGTAAAATACCAAACTTGGTATTTAAGTTTAGTATTTTCCAGGGATGCGACACGAAGATTTTGAGAAAAATCCCCCCACCCCAAACTACCCTTTACATGGAACTTTTTTCGAAAATTTTGATTTTCTAAAAAATGGCTCTAACGATTTTGATTAAAATTTCGTATATTAAAGATATTTACCTGACAAATAAAATGTTTATCATGAATTTTCTGGGAATAGCCTCTGAAGAGTACTTTATTCTGGATGAATTTTGCATAACTACTAAACCGTAAGAGATGGACAAAAACTTAACACACAAAAAATGTAGAGCACGTTAAAACACACAATTTATGTTATATACATTTTTCTCGTGGAGTTGATCGTTTTTGAGATATTCCTTTTTCTTGGTTTCAGCTTTGAAAAACGTACTTTTCTCATACAGGAATTTGTCAACTCCTGTCCATACAAACAAAGGAACATCAGTCACATAGCAACCAGCTTTTGGCTTTCCCTTTAACCTATGGTACTCCCTTATTTCGCTTCTACTTACAATAAAGCGAGTAATAAGACTATTTCTGCTAATTTCTTCTAGAATAAAGGAAATAGAAGCATAAGCTTTTTAACAATTTATTTCAGAGATATAGAGAAAGTCATGTGAATGAAACACATCAGATTTTTTTAAATAGTTGCTGAGATCATGGGTCAAAGTTTAACATTGGCAAGATAGGACATTCCGACTCCCCTTACGCAGAATACTTGACAATAAGCTCGAGGAAAACCATGACGAGAGAAGCGGACCTTGATGCTATTCTGTATGCTGCTCAAGTCTCCAGTAACCAAACGTAATCATTCATCAGCCCATTGCTGAGGATTTGCATAACGTACTCTATTATCCTTGTGATCTGAGACAGTTTTCCTTATCAGCACAAGACTGCACGCTTGCTATATGCAGAATAGACCGCTTGTACCAAATATTCGGATTCACAGAAATATTAGGAAAAAAAAATGGTGTGTTCCCTTCCCACGACTTTTTCTACATCTCTGCTACAAATTATTGTTAAAAAACCTATTCTTCTATTTACTTCATGCTAATCGACAAATATGGCAGAAATGGACTTATTACTTGTTTCCATTTAAGTAGAAGGTATATAATGGAGTACCGTAGGCTAAAGTGATAGTTAAAAACTGGTAGCTATGTGATTGAAGTTCCTTTGTATGGACAGGCGTTGAGAAGTTCCAGTATGAGAAGAGTATTTTAAAGCTAAAACCAATAACAAGAAACATCTAAAAAAAACTGTCAACTCCACGAAAAAGATGTATATAGAATAAATTGTATATTTTAACGAGCTCTACATTTTTTGTGGAGTAAGTTTTTGTCTATCTCTTACGGTTTACCAGTTATGCAAAATTCCGCAAAATGTATCCAGAATAAAGATCTCTTCAGAGGCTATCCCAGAAAATTCAATATATACATTTTATTTGTCAGGTAAATATCTTTAATATACGATATTTTAATCAAAATCATTAGAGCCGTTTTTGAGAAAATCAAAATGTTCTATTTTTTTCCATGTAAAGGTTAGTTATGGGTGTGGAGATTTTCTTGAAATCTTCGCGTTGCATCCTTGGAAGATACTGAACTTAAATACCAAGTTTGGTATTTAACGATATTTTTGTTTTGAGCTATGCTGTTCACAGACACGCACACACATACGCACACACTCGGACCTTTTTCCAAAAATGTTTTCTTTTTGGTTTCAGGGGGACCCAAAACATGTAGTTCCGGTGAAATCTCTGTATCGAATATTTGGGTGCATTACAATACCTTCTCTATACACTATGTACGTAGTACGTGTAGAAAAAGTAAAAATATTTGGAGCCTAAACTAAAAGAGACACAGAGAAGCCTAGGGAAATTTCAAAAAGTAAATGTATTGTGAACTTAAGGTTAAAATAGACCAACATTTTAAATGGTTTGTCGCAAGGGCCTTTTCTAGTGACGTGACAGAAACATAACAAAATTTGACGTAACCTCCAAACCAATAGAACAAAATGGATGAAATTTGCACTATAACTTATTTGTATTATATTACATCTGTGGTATATATTTAGAAAAGAAATCTAGTATTATTAGTTTGGAATTTCAAACTTTCAGTCATACTTGTCCTTAATATGAGCATCTGGCACTTCTGTCTGTTTGTGGATTGTACCAAATGTTTCAACTTAGCTGTTGTATACACGTTTTCAAGTGTAAACTTCCTGCACGAGCTAGACTAAAGGAAGCCGCTTGCTTGTGCATAACATTCTTCAACTGTTTACAGATGGCTCTACAGTGTTTCTAAAACTGATGTATTCTATTCATATGATTTTCTCTACATATCTGAAACAAATTATTGTACATAACCTTATTCTTCTATCAATGCATTCTGATCAAGATAAGCGTGAGCAGAAACGGTCTCATTACTTATTTCCGTATAAGTAGAAGGGAAATAAGGGAATACACTAGACTAAACCGACAGTCAAATGTTTTAAAATGTGGTTGCTATAGTACTGAAATCCGTTTCTTTGCGTGGCCAGAAATTGACAAGTTATCGTACGAGAAAAGTATGTATTTTAAACTGAAACCAATAACGTGAAATATCTCCAAAACAGTCAATTCCACGAAAACAATGTATATGACAAAAATTGTGTGTTTTAACGAGATCTACATTTTTGTGTGGGAAGATTTTAACTATATTTTACGGTTTACTAATCATGCAAAATTAAAAAAAAAAAAATAAATCTGATGTGTTCCATTCACATGACTTTCTCTACTTCTGCGTAACAAATTATTGTTAATAAGCTTATTCTTCTATTTACTTCATGCTAATCGAGAAAATATTAGCAGAAATAGTCTTATTACTCGCTTCCTTGTAAGTAGAAGCGATATATGGGAGTATCATAGATTAAAGTGAAGTCAAAAGCTGGTTACTAGGTGACTGAAGTTCCTTTGTTTGTATAAACAAGAGTTGACAAATTCCTATATGGGAAAAGTACAAGTTTTTTAAACCTGAAACCAAAAACAAGGAATATCTAAAAACCGATCAACTCCTCGAAAAAAAAGTTATACAACATAAATTGTGTGCTTTAATGTGCTCTACATTTTTTATGTGGTAAGTTTTTGTCTATTTCGTACGGTTTAGTAGTTATGCAAAATTTTGTAAAATTCATCCAGAATAAAGTAGTCTTCAGAGGCTATTCCCAGAAAATTCAAGATACACATATTATTTGTCAGGTAAATATCTTTAATATACGCTATTTTAATCAAAACCGTTAAAGCCATTTTTGAGAAAATCAAAATTAAAAAAAAAGTTCCAGGCAAAGGGTAGTTGGGGTGGGGGGATTTTCTTGAAAATCTTCGTGTCGCATCCTTGGAAGATACCAAACTTAAATATCAAGTTTGGTATTTAACGGTCTTTTCGTTTTTGAGCTATGCTGTCCACACACACACACACACACACACACACACGGACCTTTTTCCAAAAAGGCTTCTTTTTTTTGGATTCAGGGGGACCCAAAACATGTATTTCCGGTGAAATATCGGTATGGAATTTTTGGGTGCATTACAATATCTTCTCTATACACCATGTACGTAGTGCCTGTAGAGAAAGTAAAAATTATTCAGAATAAAGATGTTTTCATAGGCTATTCCCACAAAATTCAAGTTATCCATTTTATTTATCATACAAACATTTTCAAACGAAGTTTTTGTCCGTTAAATACCTGCCCACTTGCTGTTTTGACAGAACTAGGTTACGTAAAATCGTGCTACTGAAAAGGTTAACATCGTCGGCTTCAAAGGCTACGTACGATAAGATTGCAGGCATTCAGTGACACAGCAAGTAACTTGTCACGCTTTCTCCAAGTAAACTCGCATTAATAATAAATATCTAACTACATTTTCTACTTACATTACGGTGTAAAAATATATCCTAGAAGAATCATGTGAATATCATACAATTGTTGTTATTGTTTTGTTGTTTTTTACTTTCTCTACGATGTACAAAGAGAAGGTGTTGTAGTCCACCCAAAATTCGAAACTGAGATTTCATCGGAAACACATATTTTGAGGTTATAGTCAGATTTTTAAATAACGGAAATAAATGAAGCTTGGTTGGAGAACACACCTTTGAAAAAAATTCCTCCTAAGAGTGTTGATGTGTTAGATAATGCTGGTTATCATTCCCGACTAAAGATCAAAATCCCCATTATGGTGCAAAATGTTGAAAGAGTGTGTACCGAATATAGTTTCCAGTGAGTGGGAAAGATGTGCATGCAACAAGAGCGAACATTTCAACACAATGTTTCCTTTGTGATACATGAGAGTGAAAATGACAGTGACAGCGAGGAAGGTGAAGACTGTCGCTTTACCCTACTGTATCCATCTTGTACCTACTACAACCAATGTGTAGATAAATTGGTAATATATTAACAAAAGTCTGATGTGTTCCATTCACATGCTTTCTCTACATCTCTGCTACAAATTATTGGTAAAAAACTTATGCTTCTATTTACTTCATACTAATCAAGAAAAAATCAGCAGAAATAGTCCTATTACTTGCTTCTTTGTAAGTAGAAGCGAAATAAGGGAGTATTATTGGTTAAACTGATAGTCAAAAGTTGTTTGCTATGTGACTGAAGTTCCTTTATGTGTATGGACTGGAATTGATAAACTCCTGTATGAGAAAAGTATGTGTTTTAAAGCTGAAACCAAAAAACAAAATTATCTAAAAAACGACCAACTCCACGAAAAAAATGTATATAGGATAAATTGTGCGTTTTAAGGCGCTCTACATTTTTTGTGTTGTAAGTTTTTCTCCATCTCTTACGGTTTAGCAGTTATGCAAAATTCCGTAAAATTCATCCAGAATAAAGTAGTCTTCTGAGGCTATTCCCAGAAAATTCAAGATATACATTTTTCTCAAAATCTCCGTGTCGCATCCCTGGAAGCTACCAAACTTAAATACCAGCTTTGGTATTTTACCGACTTTTCGTTTTTGAGCTATCGTGTTCACAGACACACGGGCACACGGACACACACATGGACCTTTTTCTGAAAATGCTTTTTTTGGATACAGAGGACCCTAAAACATATATTTCCGGTGAAATCTCGGTATCGAATTTTTGAGTGGAGTACAGTACCTTCTCTATACACTATGTACATAGTACGTATAGAGAAAGTAAAAAGCAAACAAAAGATAAAGATTTCGTAAACGTCCGTGTGTGTGTGTGTGTGTGTGTGTGTGTGTGTGTCCCTATCTATCTGTAGACAGCATAACTCAAAAACAAAAAGTCCATTAAATACCAAAATTGATACTTCAGTTTAGTATCTTTGAAGGATGCGATACGATTTTCCACCCTTTACATGGACATTTTTTGAAAATTTTGTTTTTCTCAAAAACGAGAGAAAAAAAGCGAAGACATTGCAACCCTGCTTTCACTCCACGCGGAGTTGACATGTTTCTGTCATTTGTGATTTCTACGGATTCATTGGGTGAAGGTACGCGCTCATTGATGCACTGCAAAACGTTGACAACTTCCCAGAATAATCCGTGTGTTATCTCAGCGGTTTCTACTAACAAAGATAAAGCCTGTGTTAACGTTTCAGTAGCACGGTAATACGTACATGCGCACGGAACCGCATATTTCAGATTATCCATATTGTGTATCAACTGCAATTTAATTTCCACATTGCCTCGTTCTTGCCTTAGAACGCCATACTTAATAATTACACAACGAACATCAACAAAACTACCCTTTCTTTCGTAAGGCAGCTTTGCATAAGTAAAATCGTTTTTGTTGTTGCTATTGTTGGGAATGGCTGCAGTTGCACGGGCGGTTTCCTAGGATGCGAGTTCAAACCCAGCGATGGATTTTTTTCCGGAGTAAAAATCCTTAGCATGGCTTCCTTCAGTAGGAAAGTAAAGCCGTTGGTCGGGTGTCATAGATTTACGGCACGTAAAAGAGAGACCTCTGAGCAAAATTTAAGATATTTTTCACGTCCAATATAGAATGGTACGCGGAGAACCACCGCAGTTAAATCGTGTCCATAAAAATGACTTTCCGTATCTGTTCTGCAAACAAAATATTCTTGCTAAGGATTATTCATATATCTACATAAACATTATCGGAAATTGTCTTATTGGTTTCGTATAAATAGAAGGGGAAAATGAATATACTAGGTAAAGCTATCGCTGCGCAATTATCATAAATTCGATTCCCCTTTCCATGGCGAGAAGTAAAACAAAAGAGCGATGTAAAGAAAGATGTCCTCTCGTTTGAGAACAAGTTTAAGTAGTTTAAAAATGAAAACAATTACAAGGATTATCTTGGAAACGGTTAATTCTGCAAAAAAATGTAATCAATACATCTGTATTTTTACTTTCTCTAGCGCATATGTATATTGTATGTAGTAGGTAGAGAAGGTATTGTATTCCACCCAAAATCGATATCTAGATTTCACTGGAAATATATGTTCCGAGACGCCCCTGAATAAACAAAGATTAGAAAAACATTGTCTATCTGTTTATGTGCGTCTGTGGACATACTAACTCAAAAAACGAAAAGTCCGTTAATTATCAAACATGGTATTTAAGTTAAGTATCTCCTAAGGATGCGACAGGAAATAGGTATTCCCTTAGTTCTCTTCTACGGAACTAAGTAATAAGAACATTCTGCAAATGCTTATCTCGATTAGCTGGGAATAGAAACAAGAATAATCTTTAGTAAAAAGATTAAGAACACTTAGAGAAAGTCATGTGAATTGAGCACATCAAATCATTTTGTGTAGTAAGTTTCGTCCATCTCTTATGTTTCATCAGTTTTACAAAAATCATCAGTAATTAATAGATCTTAAAGGTTATTTCCAGAAAATTCAATAATACATTTCTTTTGCCATGAAAATATATTAAACATATGATATTTTACTCAAACTCGTTAGAGCCATTTTTGAGAAAATAAAAATGTTTGAGAAATGTTCCATGTAAAGGGTAGTTGGAAGTGGTTGGATTTTCTTAAAAATCTTCGTGTCGCATCCTTGGAATATAATAAACTTAAATACCAAGATACAAGCGGGCATTTTTATAAAAATCTGACATGTTACATTCACATGGATTTCTCTACATTCTTAAACAGCTTATTCTTCTATACTCTTTATGATAAACATTAGCAGAGATTGTCGTAATTATTTCTTCCTTGTAATCAGAAGGTAAATTAGGAAATACACTAGGCTATAACGATAGTCATAAAAGCCGGTTGCTATGTGGTTGAAATGCGTTTCTAAGCCACAAGTTTACTAGTTTCCGTGTGAGAAAAGTTAAGTATTTTAAATCTGAACCAAGTAGCAAGGTATATCTCATAAACGGTCAACTCCACAAAAAAAAAAAAAAAAAAAAAAAAAAAACTATGTTACATAAATTGTGTGTTTTAACGAAGTCTACATTTTCTGTTAGCTTAGGCTTTGCCCATTTCTTACGGTTTACCAGTTATGCAAAATTCCGTAAAATTCATCCAGAATAAAGTAGTCTTCAAGAGGCTGTTCCTACAAAATTCAAGATATACATTTTAGTTGTCAGGTAAATATCTTTAAAATACGACATTTTAATCAAAAGCGTTAGAGCCATTTTTGAGGAAATCAAATTGTTCGACTAAAGTTCCCTGTAAAGGTAGTTTGGGGTGTGGGGATTTTCTTTAAAATTTTCGTGTCGCATCCTTGGAAAATACCGAACTTAAATACCAAGTTTGGTATTTAACGGTCTTTTCGTTTTTGAGCTATGCTGCCCACAGACAGACAGACACACATTCGCACACACAAACGTACACACACACGACCTTTTTCTATTTATTTTTTTTTTTTGATTCAGGGTTGACCCAAAACATGTATGGTGAAATCTCGAATTTTTGGGTGCATTATAATGCCCTTCTATACAATATGTACTGGTACGTGAAGAGAAAGTAAAGTGTGTTGGCATAGCCGGGATTTGAACCACGATTCCCTGGTTTACGTCCTATTGGTCTAACCACTGAAGTACCATGGTAACATGGACACGACATTAAATTCCCCAAGTGACTCGTATTTTTTACTTTCTCCATACGCACTATGTACATAGTGTATAGAGAAAGTATTGCACTCCACCAAAAAATTCGATACCGAGATTTCACCGGAAATATATGTTTTAGGGTCCCCAATATCCAAAAAAAGCATTTTCACAAAAAGGTCCGTGTGTGTGTGTGTGTGTTTGTGTGTGTGTGTGTGTGTGTGTGTGTCCGTGTGTCCGTGTGTCTGTGAACACGATAACTCAAAAACGAAAAGTCGGTAAAATACCAAACTTGGTATTTAAGTTTAGTATCCTCCAGGGATGCGACACGAAGATTTTGAGAAAAATCCCCCCACCCCCAACTACCCTTTACATGGAACTTTTTTCGAAAATTTTGATTTTCTCAAAAATGGCTCTAACGATTTTAATTAAAATTTCGTATATTAAACATATTTACCTGACAAATAAAATGTTTATCTTGAATTTTCTGGGAATAGCCTCTGAAGAGTAGTTGATTCTGGATGAATTTTACTAAATTTTGAATAACTGCTAAACCGTAAGAGATGGACAAAAATTTACTACACAAAAAATGTAGAGCACATTAAAACACACAATTTATGTTATATACATTTTTTTTCGTGGAGTTCGTCGTTTTTGTGACATTCCTTATTTTTGGTTTCTGCTATGAAAAACGTATACTTTTCTCATACAGGAACTTGTCAACTCCTATCCATATAGACAAAGGAACTTCATTGACATAGCAAACAGCTTTTGACTATCACTTTAACCTACGGTTGTCCCTTATTTCGCTTCTACTTACAAGGAAGCGAGTAATTAGACTATTTCTACTATTTTTTTCTGATTAGCATAAAGTAAATAGAAGTATAAGCTTTTTAAGAATTATTTGTTGCAGGGATATGGAGAAAGTCATGTGAATGGTACACATCAGATTTTTAATTTATTTACACGTACTATGTACATAGTGTATAGAGAAGGTATTGCATTCCACCCAAAAATTCGATACCGAGATTTCACCGGAAATATATGTTCTTGGGTCTCCTTTATCCACAAAAAGCATTTTCACAAAAAGGTTCGTGTGTGTGTGTGTGTGTGTGTGTGTGTGTGTTGTGTGTGCGTGCGTGTGCGTGTATTCGTGTGTCTTTGAACATGATAACTCAAAAACAAAAAGTCGGTAAAATACTAAACTTGGTATTTAAGTTTAGTATCTTCCAGGGATGCGACACGAAGATTTTGAGAAAAATCCCCCCACACCAAACTACCCTTTAAATGGAACTTTTTTCGAAAATTTTTATTTTCTAAAAATTGGCTCTAACGATTTTGATTAAAATATCACATATTAAGGATATTTACCTGACAAATAAAATGTATATCTTGAATTTTCTCCTAAAGGTCTCTGAAGACTACTTTATGCTAGACGAATTTTACGGAATTTTGCATAACTGCTAAACCGTAAGAGATGGAAAAAAACTTACCACACAAAAGATGTAGAGAACTTTAAAACACACAATTTATGTTATGCGCATTTTTTTCATGGAGTTGATGGTTTTTGAGATATTTGTTGTTTTTGGTTTCAGCTTTAAAAACTTATACTTTTCGCCCACAGGACTTAGTCAACTGCTATCCATACAAACAAAGGAACTTCAGTCACATAACAATCAGCTTTTGTCTATCCATTTAACCTATGGCACTCCCTTATTTCGCTTCTACTTACAAGGAAGCAAGTAATAAGAATATTTCTACTAATTTTTTCTCGATTAGCATGAAGTAAATAAAAGCATAAACTTTTCAACAATACTTTGTTACAGAGATGTAGAGAAAGTCATGTGAATGGAACACATGAGCTTTTTCCCGGTAAATCACTCGAGGGTATCAGGTTATTTTCATGGCTAACGAGCTGTCAGCGTTACAAAGTTACGGTAGTCTCAAACATGTTTGAATAACTTCATGGTTTAACTGTGTCTTTTCTAGGACTTTAACAAGCAGTTTATTTCTCTGTGTAGAATATAGATGTATTAGGCGTCTGTAAGTTTACATCATTGGGCCATGACTGGACCACGTGATTTCAGTTCGCGCTGCAGTCTGTCTAGCTGCGGTTATTTTGAGATGACATACCCCAATGGTGACTTATAATGCAACTACTTCAAGTCCCGGGCTTCATAATTTAACCAACTGTTAGATCAATCATACTGGACGAAGAGTAGGAGATTGGGATGAGAGGAGGGGTAACAGTCTAGCACAGAGGAAACGACGGAGCTAAGCACAGAGACGCACGGAATCCTAGATGGCAACCCTGGCGCGCCACGGAGGCTACACAGGCGTTGGGAGGCCGTCGGAAGAATGCAACTACAATGGCATCTAGCCTCAACCAGCGCAACCAGGGGGAAGAGAGTTTTGCCTGCAAAGCCTCAATCCACACCTGAAAGATGAAGGGAAATGGAATGAAGTAAAGGAATGTCTTGCCATTTCCGCTGAAATGCATGAGGAGTAAGTAGAACGTTGAGCTCTGCAATTCTTTAAATCCACGAAGGGTTATCTGCTAACATGACATAAAGCGAAGTTGCACCATATGGTACTTGAGGTGATGGAACTGTGGGAGTCATAGGCCACAGAGAGTCAGGCTATCAGAGACGCGCACCAAGCTCCTAATGTTTCGAAGGCCGATGAAGCGCAGCACTACCGAGACACCAGAAAATGCGTGCAAACGATCCGTGTCTTTCCATTGATAAGCATCCGCGCCTTCTACCCCACTATCATAACACACAAACCTGAAAGATGATAAAGAAACGGCGTTTTATTTATGGACGCTCTTTAACTACTATGGTTCTCAGCGTCCCATTCTATACTGGGCGTCAAATACCGCTTAATTTTGCTCAGAGGCATCTCTGTCAGACTTGAGGTTCTTTTACGTGCCGTAAATCTACGACACGGGACCCACGGCTTTACTTCCCTTTCGAAGGATTTGTACACCCTAAAAAATCCATCGGGTTTGAACCCACGACCTTGGGTATATGAAGTCAGCATGGTAACCATTACACCACGGAGGGCGATAAAACGGAGTGAAGGGGAAAGGATAGAAAGTAAATCATCCCAGCATTGACTTGGCAACCATGAGCAAACTGCGAGAAACCCATCCGGGTATCTCGAATACGAGTAGTCGGCAACGCTACCGGAGCGCCAATCACGCTTGTAAGTGATCGGTTCAAACGGGCAGAGCTCCAAGGAATGCTGTGGCCGGAGACACAAGTTGCATGTGCAGATAAGTGAAGAGACTTCAATTGGTGTGTCAAGAGCAACACGTTATGTGACGAAATTTCGCTCAAGCTGATACGTACTTTGTTCTTATGAGTGTGGCATGCAGTGTTGCCAACTCAGTGACACTGAAAGTTCCCAAAAGCCATTATAAAGTAGTCGTTTTTTAACAAAATGCCCCGAATTTGAAACAAATAATTATCAAATCTAGCTTAAAATTTATTGTTATTAGTATTATATTTAAACCAAAACTATAATGATAATCTGATGCGTTCCAATCACAATACTTTCTCTAATTCGCTGTAACAAATTATTGTTAAAAAGCTTATTCTTGTATCTACTTTATGATAATCGAAATAAACATTAGCAGAAATTGTCTTAATTACTTACTTTCTTGTAAGTAGAAGGTAAATAAGGGAATACATTAGACTAAAACGATAGGCAAATCTTTAAAAGCTGGTTGTCATGTGGTTGAAATCCGTTGCTATGCAGTTCCAGGAGTTTACAACTTTCCGTGTGAGAAAAGTTTAGGTATTTTAAATTTGAAACAAATAACAAGGAATATCTCAGAAATGGTCAATTCCACGAAAATAATGTTTTTGTGTGGGGGGGGGGGGTGAAAGGAGAGAGGGAGATACAGTAGGAAAGGCGGGACCAAGTTGTATTGTTACTTTTGTTTGTTTATTTCATATCATTTTATTATATTGACTGCGCCATTGTGGTCAGTCCTATTTCACGTCTTGGGGAATTTTGTTCTTTTCGTTGGTGGTGTTTGTAATTTTGTAGAATGGGTCCTCCTCACAGTAGCGGGATGCTTAAGCTAACCACAGTATCAGTGCTTCGTAGTGCTGAAGTGATAGTCAACAGAGGGACCAACAATTAGTTGGTAGCCTCAAACCGTGTGACAAATAGCTGCTTATCGTCGATAAATCCGGACTTCATCAACTTGCAGCATTCTTGTGTCAGGAAGCCGAACCAGTCTTCCCTCTTTGCCACAGTGCCGATATTCTTTTTCAAGATCCAGTGGAGTGTTCCCGATACCAACCAACAAATCACACAGCGATGTAGGGAGGTATTCGGGAATCAAAATTCCAGGCGCCAGTTTCTCCAGGCACGGCGGGGCCTCCGGCTGGCACCATTTGCTTAGATAACTGCTCTTGAAAGGAATTCAACCTTGTAGAATCCTTATAATCACCTACTTCAGCCAAAAAGTCCATTGTATTAACAGTTTTACGCCATTTTATAAAACTGTTATTCCGTCACTCTCTCCGTATCCCTCTCTACATTATTGCAAAATTATTATAGCGATATTGAGGTTAGAATAAGTGCATTAATTTAGGAGTACATAATTGTATTGGAAAATCTTCAATATTTTTCCTAATATATTCCCCCCAAAAGTTGCCTATCCAAAACGTGAATTTTTGTTGCTGTTGTACCTCTCAAATATTCAACCTTTCCCCCAAATTGGCAACACTGGTGACCTGTCCTGAAGAGCATCAGATGGCACAACCTGTCTCACTTGGCGACAACTGTAGGGAAATCCAAACAACGTGATTTGCAGAACCGTGTTACAGGCAGACGATTTATCAAACCTTCTTGAGCAACAACATTGCTTGTCATGCCGCAGTTTGCGTCACATATCCAGAAACCTTTTCCTATTCTTCTGCTGGTTAACCTTTGTTTCAAACCTTTACTCTCTGAAACACATATTTCTCAACATTTCATTATTTATTTGATCGGTCCCTTGTACAATATGTAATTTAAAGTATAATTCACAATACATACATATACAAAAAAATCTAATGTGTTCCATTCACATGACTTTCTCTACATCTCTGCAACAAATTATTATTAAAAAGCTTATACTTCTATTTACTTCGTGCTAATCGAGAAACAATTAGAAGAAATAGTTTTATTACTTGCTTCCTTGTAAGTAGAAACGAAATAAGGGAGTGCCATAGGTTAAAGTGATAGTCAAAAGCTGGTTGCTATGTGATGAAGTTCCTTTGTTTGTATGAAGAGGAGCTGATAACTTCCCGTATGAGAAAAGTGTAAGTATTTTAAAGCTGAAACAAACAACAAGGAATATCTAAAAAACGATCAACTCCACGAAAAAAAAAATGTATTTAATATAAATTGTGTGTTTTAACGAGCTCTACATTTTATATTAAGTAAGTTTTGGTCTATATCTTACGGTTTATCAGTTATGTATAATTCCGTAAAATTCATCCAAAATAAAGTAATCTTCAGAGGTATTTCCAGAAAATTCAAGATACACATTTTATTTATCAGGTAAATATCTTTAGTGTACGACATTTTAATCAAAATCATTTCAACTATTTTTGAGAAATTCAAAATTTTCGAAAATTGTTCCATGTAGAGGGTAGTTTGGGGGGGTGGGTTCTTCTAACCTTCGTGTCAAATCCTTGAAAGATACTGAACTTAAATATCAAGTTTGGTATTTTACCAACTTTTCGTTTTTGAATATTCGTGTTCACAGACACACGGACACATACGGTCATTTTTCTGAAAATGCTTTTTTTTTTTTTTTTTTTTTTTTATACAGGGGACCCTAAAACATATATTTCTGGTGAAATCACTATCTTCTCTATACACCATGAACATAGTACGTGCAGAGAAAATAAAAATATTTTAAACACACGGGAGTGGGGATTTTGGAAAACGCTAAACTTAACTGTCGCATACTTGGAAAACGCTAAACTTGAATGTCAAGTTTGGTATTAAACAGACTTTTTTTAGCTATGCTGTTCACACACACACGAGCGCGCGGACCCTTTCCTAATAAGTTTTGTTTGGATTCAGGGGGTCTCAAAACGTGTATTTACGATGAAATATCGTTATCGATTTTTTTGTTAAAACGCAATACTTTCTCTTCCTACTCTGTGCATTGTAAATGAGTAGTCAAGAAAACAAAAATGATTTAAATAGCTCAAACGGAATTGATAGTGAAATTTCGATTTCGAATTTTTGGATAGAATACAACACCTTCTTTGCTACTTATGTACCTAGCGAAAGTAAAAGGTTTTCTTTATTAAGGAGTCATCAAAATATGTATTTCGGGTGAAATCTCGGTTTCGAATTTTTGGATAGAATACAATACCTTCTCTGCCTACTATGTACATTGTACAAAGTGCTAGAGAAAGTAAAAATGATCCCAACTCGGACAATAACATCAATGAAGCAATGAACCCTTGTTAGTTTAGGTGTAAATAAATGTCATTTATTGCTTTGACAATTCAGTTCCACTATTAAAGCACCAAAGTTTGGCCGATATTAGTCAAATTCAACTAGTGGCGGTCATCTGACTTGAACGATATTGTCGAAAAATAACTGATGTTCATTTCTTTGAAATCTTGTCGCACCTGAGGTTCGTATGTTTAATCTCCTGTCTTGGTTATTGGTAACAAGGTGACAATCCAGGCAGCCAACCTTCACTTTTAATAAGTGCCAGTTGCATAAGCGTACTTTCAATTAATTCAGAATTAATACTTATTTAAAGTTTTATCCAGTTAAAAACGTATTTAGTTCAAAAATGGAGTGAAAATAATAATTATTTGTATTTATGTATGAGATAAGGGCAATAACCTCAAATAAAATAACTTATTAAAAGCTGAAATAAAATAATTGTTGCTATCGATGTTCGTACATTGGGTGTAGGCACGGTCGGCCATATCGTAATTCAAGGGGCAGTGAAGGAAGAAAGAAAGAAAGAAAAAAACACATTCGGTAAATAAACATGGTCGAATGTGTCATCTACCATTTGAGAACTAATGTATTACAAACATAACCTGATAAAATCTCCCTTCGCTGAATTGTCTTATTGTCTTATTAAATAAAACTCGTGTTTTTATCTCTTAGGACAATTGATTCCTGTTGCTTCGCTCCAGTCGCGAATTATCGACAAGGTGAAAACACTCGTGATATTACTTATGACATGCGTACCATCCTTTAGAAAAAATGCTAGCAGTTTTCACTGTAATCAGCTGCTTCCTTTCTGGAATAGTTAGAACCAATTTACACGGAGGGGCTTATAACATTCAAACGTTAATTGACGTCTGTGTTATGTTTTTATAGTGTTTACACACTGGGAGGTCACCGACTTTATTTCTCCATGCAATCGTTTAAGTAAAAGGGATAGTGAAGTGAGGATGGCAAAAACATTCAATGAAACAAATAATGCGTTTAATTTAAATGGCTTTCTCTACCTATTCTGCAACCATCTATTGTTACAAAGACTTATTCTTCTATATAATTCATGCCAATCGAGATAAGCGTTAGTAGGATCTGTTTTATTACATATTTCCTTGGCGGTACAGGGAGAATAAAGGAATACACTAGACTAAGCACTAGCCAACTCTTTTTAAGAACTGGCCGCTATGTGATGATTTTGAAATTCCGTTCTCCTCCCTTGACCAGGCTCAATAAAAACAAATAATCGACTTCCCATTTGAGAAAAGTATAAGGCTTTTTTAAAAATTGAAACAAATAACAAGGAATATCTCGGAAATGGATAACTCCACAACAAATTCATATATTTAACTTTTGTGCTTAACTAAATGTGAAATTTTTGTACAGTAACATTTTGTCTATCTTTTACGGTTTACCAGTTGTACAGATGTTAATCAAGAATGCAGAGCACTTCAGAGGATATTCCAAGGAAATTCAACATATACACTTCCTTTTTCGTGAAAATATCTTAAACAGTGTTATTTTATCAAAATCCTTTTTTTCTTTTTACAAAAGTAACATGTACGAAAAATTATCTACGTAAAGGGTAGTTTGGAGTGGAGGGATTATCTGGCAAATATTCGTGTCGCCTCCTTGGGAGATGCTGAAATTAAATAATGAGTTTGATATTTAAGCAATTTTTTGGTTTTTGAATTATACTGTACACACACATACTGAGAGACAGAGAGAGGTATAGAGAGAGAGGGGGGGGAGCACACACGCTTGTGATTTTTTTTATTTTCTCTAGCCTATATCTATGTACCTAAAATGTACATAGTAGATAGAGAAGATATTGTTTTACACCTAAAATTCGATACCTAGATTTCACCAGAAATATATGTTTTGAGTGCCCGAGACCAAAAAACGCATTTTTAGTAAAAGGTCCGCGCGCGCGCGCGTGTGTGTGTGTGGACAGCATAGCCCTAAAACGAAAAGTCGGTTATATACCAAACTTGGTATTTAAGTTCTTCTAAAGATGCGACACGAAGATGGAAAAAATAAAATCCCTCTACCCCCAACTACCCTTTACATGGAAAAAATTCAAAAATTTTGATTTTCTCAAAAATAGCTCCAGCGATTCTGATTAAAATGCTGTATATTAAAGATATTCACATCAAAAAATTTATATTTTGATTTTTCTGGGAACAGCCTCTGAAAAGCTCTTTATTAGCTTGAGTTTTGCATAACGGTTAAACTGTAAGAGATACACAAAAACGTACTATATCAAAATTTAGATCTCATTCAAGTACATAATTTATGTTAAATACGTTTTTCTTGTATGGTTGACCGTTTTCGAGACATACATTGTTTTTGGTTTCAATTTTAAATTTTCTGGAACGGGACCATGCGGAGGGAAGTGAACCTAAATTGTTTCACAGCTTTTAAAAGATTTGACTATCGCTTTAGCCTAAAGTATTCGCTTATTTCCCTTCTACTTACCAGGAAGCAGGTAATAATACCGATTCTGCTAATGTTTATATAGACTAGCATGACAGATATAAGAATAATCTTGTGTAAGAAAAATTTGTTATGTGAATGGAGCATATCAGATTTTGTTATTCAGGGTGTCTCAAAACGTGGATTTCTGGTGATAACTTGATATAGAATTTATTATTGGAATGCAACACTTCATCTATTTACTATCAATGAGTAGTAGGTAAAGTAAAAATGACAAAATATTGACAAATTTAAACAAATAATAACGAAACCTATTTCGAAAGTGACAGACTCAGAAAATGTTATTTTAAATAAATTGCAGATTTTGAAAGTTCTATATGCACTTTCCTTGCCAGGTACATACACAGTAGTTAGAGAAGCTATTGTACTCCAAGAGATCTCACCAGAAATACTTGTTTTGAGATCCCGTTTCTCTCACTTCTGTAGATCTGTGAACCGCATAGCTAAAATGCAGAAGCCCTTTAAACATCTAACTTTAAATTCAAGTTTAGAATTTTTCACGGATATGACAAGATTTTCAAGAAAATCTCTCCATCCCAAATTCTCTTTACATGCAACTTTTTTGGAAAATTTTGATTTTTTCAAAAATAGCTCTGACTACTTTATTTAAAATATCCTATGTTTTATATATTTTGTTCTGCCAAATGAAGCATAAAACTTGAATGTTTTTGAATAACCTCTGAAGTTATGTTCATTTTGCATAATTTTGCATAATAGTAAAGTGTGTGTGTGTGTGAGAGAGAGAGAGAGAGAGAGAGAAAGAGAGAGAGAGAGAGAGAGAGAGAGAGAGAGAGAGAGAGAGAAAATCTTACTGCACCAAAAAATGCAGATTTCGTTAAAATACACAAGTTGTGTCAATAGGTAATTGGATTTAACAGCTTCCGAGATATTCCTCGTTATTTGCTTAATTTTTACTTTCTCTAGCTCACATGTACAATGTACATAGTGGATAGAGAAGGTATTGTATTCCACCCAAAAAAATCGATGTCGAGGTTTCACTGGAAATATGTGTTTTGGGGTCCCCTGAGTCCGAAAAAACACATTTTTAGAAAAAAGTCGTATGTGTCTGTGGACGGCATAACTCAAAAACTACAGACCGTGAAATATCAAACTTGTATTAGGTTTTGGCATCTTTCAAGGATACGACAGGAAGATTTTCAAGAATATATCCCCAGCCCCAACTACCCTTTACATGGAACATTTTTCGAAAATGTTCTAACAGTTTTGATTAAAAAACTGCATATTAAAGCTATTTACATAACAAATAACATGTATATCTTGAATTTTCTGGGAATAGCTTCTGAAGACCTGCTCATCCTGGATTAATGTTGCTGAATTTTGAAAACTGGTGAACCATAAGAGATAGACAACATTTACTACACAAAAATGTAAATCTCGTCAAAACACACAATTTAGTCCTTTACGCATTTGTTGTAGAGTTTGCCGTTTTCGAAATATTCCTTGTTGTTAGTTTCAGCTGTAAAGTACTTATACTTTTCTCAGACAGGAAGTGTCCGTTTTTGTTTTGTTCTACTCCTGGCCAAGTAAAAAAGCAATGACAATCGCAAAACGACAGTTTTTAAAATATTTGACTATCACTTTAGCATAGCGCATTCCTTTAGTTCCCTACTCTTTATAAGGAACTAAGTAGGTAATAAGAATATTCTGCTAATGTTTATCTCGATTAGCATGGTGTAGAAAGAAGAATAATCTTTTGTAAGAAGTTTGTTTTTAGAGCA
This sequence comes from Hymenopus coronatus, assembly GCA_030762935.1. NCBI lineage: Eukaryota > Metazoa > Arthropoda > Insecta > Mantodea > Hymenopodidae > Hymenopus > Hymenopus coronatus. The sequence goes on from CM060894.1 coordinate 17,947,297, forward strand.
GCTAGAGAAAATCATGTGAGTATAACACATCAGATTTTTAAGATACCTATACTTTTCTCAAAAGGGAAATCGTTTTTCATTTTCTTTCTCTTGATGAAGCAAAGAGAGCGGAACATCATGGAACATATATCATCTTACTCCCGAGTATCTACAAAGAATGATGTAATAAAAGTATTTCTGCAAAGGTTTATATAGATATGCGTGAAGTATATAGAAATGAAAGCTTTAGTAAGAATAATTTGTTGTAGAAAGGTAGAGAAAGTCATGTGAATGTAACACATCAGATTTTTACTTTTTACTTTCTCTACGCGCACTGTACATATCATGTATACAGTGTGCAGAGAAGGATTGCATTCCACCCAAAATTTCGGTACCGATATTTCACTGGAAATGCAAGTTTTAGGATCCCTGTATTCAGAAAAAGCATTCTAGAAAAAGTCCATGTGCGTGTGGGAGTGTGAGTGTGAGTGTGTGTGTGTGTGTGTGTGTGTGTGTGTGTGTGTGTGTGTGTGTGTCACACTATGTGTGTCGGTCCGTCCGTGAGCACGAACACCCAGAAAAGAAAAATCGATAAATTACCAAACTTGTATTTAAGTTCAGGTTCTTCCAAGGTTGCCCTTTATATGGAAAAAGTTTTGAAATTTTCTATTTTCTCAAAAATGGCTATAACGATTGTGTTTAAAATGCCATATATTAAAGATTTTTACATGATAAATAATATAATGAATTTATGGGAACAATCTCTGAAGACCTCTTTGTTCTGGATGAATTTTGCTGAACTTCGCACAACTGGTAAACCGTAACAGATTGATAAAAACTTACTGCACAAAACTGTAGATTTAATTAAAACGCACAATGTATCTCATATAGGTACACTTTTTTTGTGGGGGTTGACTATTACCGAGACATTCTTTGTTATTACTTTCAAATGCTACAATACTTTCAAATACGATTTTGATTAAAATACCGTATATTAAATATATTTACACGACAAACAAAATGCATATCTTGAATTTTCTGGGAATAGCCTATTAAGCTTTATTCTGGATAAATGTTGCTGAATTTTGCATAACTTTATAAACCGTAAGAGATAAACACTTATTAAACAAAATAATATTCGTGTCGCATCCTTGGTAGCTACTAAACTCAAATACTAAGTTTGATATTTTACTGACTTTTCCTTTTTGAGTTATCGTGTTCATGGACACACATAGGATCTTTTTCTAAATTTGATTTGTTTGATACAGGAGACCACAAAACATGTATTTTCGGTGAAATGTCGACATCAACATTTTGAGAGGAATTCAATATTTTCTCTATACACTATGTACATGGTACAGGTAGAGAAAGTAAAAATTTAACAGCGACATTTTTTTAATTGTTTCACTTATATAGCCACGTTTAACTTTTATAGTCTTATTGGGTGCTTTATAATGATAATGATGATAATAATAGTAGTAGTGGTGGTGGTAATCCAATCACGTGAATCACGCAAATGACTTGGCCTTTCAGACTAAAAGGTCAAAGACAAAGCCTTCCGCAAAAAAATGCATTAATCAAATCAACTAAGTTTATTAATACATACTGTGTATAAAATAAATTGAAAAGCGTGTAGTGGAGCATGTAGAAACTCTACGAAATGAAATAATAATAATAATAATAATAATAATAATAATAATAATAATAATAATAATAATAATAATAATAATAATAATAATAATAATAATAATAATAATAATAATGATCATAACAATAATGATCATAATAATAATGAACATAACAACAACAATAATAATATTATTAATAATAATAATAATAATAATAATAATAATAATAATAATAATTTGCACTTAGATTGGCATTATGGCATACAGCTGCTTTCCCTTTTATCTATTTCTTTCAATTAGCTAAAAACAAACCTATTCACCCACATCAGCGTCAGTTTTTTTTAGTTGCGCGTGTAGAAGTAATTCGCGGGCATTTACGCACTTGATAGTAATTAGTAGGTAATAAAAGTGATACATAAATCCAGCTGTAAATGTTAGGATTTGGGGATTAAAATGTGGATCAGTAGACGAAAAAGATAATAGCACAAACATTGTCTGTTTTCCGTTCTTACAGTTCGATCTATCGCCAACATTACATTCAATTTGTGCGTGTTGATAAATATCAGAATATCACGTTTGTTTGCAGGATGGGCCTTTTCTATGAAATAGCAAAATAGAACAGGTAAAACGTTAAACAATGGGAAGAAAACGATTGCTCCAAACTTGTTTCATAGGTTTTATGAAAAGTTTCCAAACTTTTCCAAGATGATAACGTGTCAGTTTCAAAATTTACGGTTGTAACGAAAATGAGCAAACGCAAGATCGGTACAGCACCCCGATCCCAAGAGTTGTAGAGTATATCCCCTTCCAGAATCTGATTAATGGAACCAGTTAAGTATTATTATGCTTAAACGTTTTGTATCATCCTGGGTTTTTAAATCAGTAAAATAATAACAATAAAAAAATTAAAATAAATTTAATTTTTTTTGTACAATGAAAGGTTGGTACAGCACCAACATCTATTCGCCACGTGCGGGGCGGAGCGATACATTATTATTGTATGTCGTGTGTTGTAAAGTGTGCTAGTGAGTGGCAAAGAAGTTAAAAATTCTCAAATAGCTAGTGAAAAAAATGTTCTAAATATTGCAAAGTATGCGGCTCAATCTAGTTTTAACATGTATAACCATCGTAGAGGTAAATTAAATTGGTTGCCGTTTAATGTTCACAGATTATATTAAAGTTCTGTATTGTTCCTGCTTGTTGTTGAACATCGCGTGAAGTCTTTAAGGGACAAATTTAGACATTTAAAATGCAATACTATCCCGAGAAGCTCGGGGCAGATTGTCGCCTTAGACATGCATATACATATATATTGCTGCTATTCTTTAGGTGGTTATGTTGGCAACTAAGGCGGCCATTCGTATTTAAAATTATAAAGTACAGGTTATCTGCATTTAAAAATATGCAGTTATGATTTGGTTTATTAACTCAATAAAAGGTATTCTTTCCGAAGATTTTCTTAAAAATTAGTTGCCTGTTATGACAGTTATCTTTTATTTATTCAACAATCAGGAAAGAAAAAAAAACCAACATTAGCTCAACTGTTTATTGCATAACCTTCAACTGTTTAATAAGTTAGCCTAGTTTCCTGTCCAGTGAATGGAGGCTACAGTAGAAATAGCTGTGTCACTAGCCTCCAATAAGCAGAACGTGTTAGTTGACAGTGTTTGCTGCAGGTCTAAGAAGCATTTTCCTGACGGGATGAGCTCATCAAGAGACAGCATCTATCCTCCTCCTTTGATGAGGGGTATAGACTATCTCCACGATTCTCACTATAATAAGGATATGTCATTTACTCTCGAAGAACGTCAAATGCTTGGAATACACGGGTTAATTCCTCCTCGCATTAAAACTCAGGAGGAGGAGCTTGAATTGTGTCGTCTCAACATTGAAAGATATACAGATGACTTGGATAAGTACGTCTACCTTATGGAACTGATGGACCGAAATGAGCGACTGTTTTATAGCTTCGTTTCTAAAAACGTACAACAACTTGTGCCAATTGTTTACACTCCTACTGTTGGTTTAGCTTGTCAGAAGTTCGGCCTAATTTACCGAAGACCAAGAGGTCTTTTTATAACAATTAATGATCGTCACCATGTGTACGACGTTCTACAAAACTGGCCAGTGTCTGATGTTCGTGCTATTTGCGTTACAGATGGAGAAAGAATATTAGGTCTTGGGGATCTTGGTGCATATGGGATGGGCATACCTATTGGCAAACTGTCTCTCTATGCTGCATTAGCAAGAATTAAACCACATCAGTTGCTGCCTATTACATTGGATGTTGGTACTAACACGCAGAGTCTTCTCGATGATCCGCTGTATATTGGTCTACAGCAAAAGCGAGTCACTGGAGAAGAATACGATGACTTTATAGATGAATTTATGAAGGCTGTTGTTAAAAGGTATGGGCAGAAAACACTCATACAATTTGAGGACTTTGGAAATAGTAATGCATTCCGATTACTGGAGAAATACCGCAATCAGTATTGTACATTTAATGATGATATCCAAGGAACGGCAGCAGTAGCTGTTGCAGGTCTCTTGGCCTCATTGAAGATAACCAAAACTCGTCTTTCAGACAATACAATTGTTTTCCAAGGAGCAGGAGGGGCAGCAATAGGCATTTCAGACTTGTTAGTATTGGCAATGAAGAAGGAGGGAACTTCAGAAGAAGAAGCCAGGGATAGAATTTGGATGGTGGACTCCAAAGGGCTTGTGGTGAAAGATCGGCCAGAAGGGGGACTTACCGACCACAAGTTAATGTATGCAAAAGATCATGCTCCCATGAAGAATCTTGAAGAAATAGTAAGAGCAATAAAACCATCTGTAATAATTGGTGCAGCTGCAGTTCCAGGAGTATTCACCCCACAGGTTCTCAAAGATATGGCTAGTTTCAATGAGAGACCTATCATATTTGCTTTGAGTAATCCTACATCAAAAGCAGAATGTACAGCTGAAGCAGCATATATTAATACAGATGGAAAAGCAGTGTTTGCCAGTGGATCACCATTCAATCCAGTTACATACAAAGGAAAAACATTTTACCCAGGTCAGTGCAATAATGCATATATATTTCCAGGAGTTGCTTTGGGTATTATATGTGCTCAGATATGCCATATAGATGATGACATTTTCTTAATTTCTTCTGAGTGTCTTGCCAAACTTGTTGCTGAAGAGGATTTGGATAAAGGAAGGCTTTACCCATCTTTAACAACAATACAAACATGTTCTCTTAAAATTGCTGCAGCAATTGCAGAGCATGCCTATGCCAAAGGTATAGCATTCAGGTATCCGGAACCAAAAGATAAAGAGGCTGCCATCGAAGAAGAGCTTTATGACTGCCATTATCAACCATCGCTGCCACCAGCATATCTGTGGCCTAAACTGTGAACGGATCAGAGTGCTCTGTTAATTCACTTTAATTTATTCCTGTGTGTTCAAGCAACCTTTAACTTCCTCTTGCTTCTGTAGTTGTGGTGATTTGTGTTTACCCTTATTTCCGCTTTGATCCAGTGTTGGACTGCATTGTTATGGTGTAGGCCAGTTTGAGACTATTTATCAGCAAAGCTGTAAGTATAGAAACTATTTTTAAGGTGCTAGAGAATATGTATTATAAAATTACCCGTAAATAATTGTGCCAATAAAAAAAACATTGATGTTAAGCAAAATAGAAGTTCCAACCTATTCCTGTTTCAATCTTAAGCTCAAAGTAGTAGTAGTAAACAAACCTTGGTAAATATGCAGAAAATGGGCCACTCAAAAAATCAAATTAAACTAATTGCAACTGATCGGGTCTTGCATTTGTCATGATGATTTCAAAGTTTTATTTGGCGGTCAAACTCTTTTTTTATTATAGACAAATTTGTGTACATGCTGGAAAGGTTGTATTTTGCGTAGACATATGACAAATATTTACCAAATAATTATATATAAATGAATATTATGTGAATAAGAAATGATTTTATAATGTTCAGAAACTTATTTCTCTGCCAACTACTACCACAATAGAAAATTAGAAACAAATTTATATACACACACTAACCTTAACCGATTTGAACCTAACTTCGCACTAAATTTAAAAACCATAGGACCCATTGATTTTGCCTACAGAAACAGATAGATTAAAAAAAAAACTCACAGGAACATACTCTTCCACCAACTACTATAGTCTAACTGGTGAATTATTCATACTGGCTTTCAGGATAATCCAGTCAAGAGCAATATGTGACGTTCTTGCATATCAATAGTCTTCCGCTAGCAACGAAAACAAGCCTGTTCATTATAAATCCAGTTTTTATGTAAGCATTTCGGTATATACACATAAAACCATGTATTATTTTATAATGCTTGTTTATTTATAATAATTTGCTAAATATCCATCATTTATGCAAAATATTGACTGTTCCAGCATGCACGCAAATTTGTCTATAATAAAAAAAACCAAGCTTGACATCCAAATAAAACTTTTGAGATCGTCATCACAAATATATCAATCAATCACACTTAATTTCATTTGATTTTTCAAGTGGCCCAAGCTCTGCATAATGACCCAAACCTTAATGTATCATTCTGTTGAGCATATGACTGCATGTAGAGGGATGACATGAAGTAAGTGCCTGCAAGAGGAAATTGCTCCAGACAGCATGTGAATGCATCTCATTCTGAAGTTTGTGAATCATTAGTTTTAAGCATTTTGTATCTTATTTGAATCAACTCTTGTTGATGTAAGTCGCTCGGAATTGCTATATGCATAACACACATGCATCTGTGGTAGCACTTTATTGTAAAAAATGTGTTCCATTCTACATCTTTATAATAAATTATTGTTAATAAGCTTTTTCTTTGATCTCTTCATGCTAATCAAGATAAACACTAGCAGAAACTGTCGTAATGCTTAGTTATTTGTAAATAAAAGGTAAATAATTGACTGCATTAGGCTAAACCGACGGTCAAATGTTTTAAAATGTGTTTGCTATGGAATTGAAATCTGTTTCTTTACGTGGTTTCAAGTTGACAAGTGCATGCATGAGAAATGTGTAAGTATTTTAAAACTGAAACCAATAACAAGGAATATATCAAATGGTCAACTCCAAGGAAAAAAATTTATGACATAAATTAGGTGTTTTAACAAGATCTACATTTTTTATGTAGTAAGTTTTTGTCATCTCTTCCGGTTTACTAGTTAGCTATGCAAAATTCAGCAAAATTCGTCCAGAATAAACAGGTCTTCAGAAGGCATTCCCAGAAAATTCAAGTTAATCATTTTATTTGTGATGAACATTGCATTAATTTGTGGTATTTTAATCAAAATCATTAAAGCATTTTTAAGAAAATCAAAATTTTTTCATGTAAAGGGTAGTTTGAGGTAGGGGAATTTTCTTGAAAATTTTTGTGTTGCATCCTTGGAAGATACTAAACTTATACACCAAGTTTGGTATTTTATTGACTTTTCATTTTTGAGTTATTGTGTTCACAGACACATACACACATACATATTTGTAAATTTGCACATTTTCTAAAAATGCTGTTTTTTAGTACAGGGGACCCTAAAACATCTATTTCCGGTGAAAAAACTTGTCAAATCTTTTGGTGGATAGCAATACTTTCTCTATACACTACATACATAGTACATGTAGAGCAAGTAAAAGTTGGGGAATGCATACAAATATCACTAATTAAGTTCTGCATAGCATGTTTTAATATATTTATTACATACATGCTTTCATATTTGTTCCTCATACACTACTCGTGCATCCTTCTCGAGACATTATGGGAACATTACTTCTATTGTCTTTGTGCTGCCAGCATTGGTTGGCAAAGCCACCAAGTGTAGCCAAGGAATGCTTTTAGAAGTAGAGGAGTGATGCAGTTGGCAGAGAGATGACAGGGTGTAGTCAGAGGGATCTGTGAAGAGCAAACTTCAATGAACCACAGCATTTAGCGAAATTTTTATTAGCAATTTTTTCTTTCTCTTCATGTACATTGTATAGAGGAAGTATTGTATTTCACCCAAAATTTCAATGTTGAGATTTCACTGGATATATGTTTTGGGGTCCCCAAAAACATTTTTAGAAAAAGGTCCGTGTGTGTGTCTGTGTTCAGCATAGCTCAAAAACGAAAAGGCTAATAAATACCAATCTTCCAAGGATGCGACACAAAGATTTTCAAGAAAATCCTCCTCCACAAACTACTCTTTAGATGGAAAAATTTTTCGAAAATTTTGATTTTGAAAAATGACTTAGTGGTTTTTATTAAAATACCTGGATGAATTTTGCCGAATTTTGTTTAACTGCTAAACTGTAAGAGATAGACAAAAACTTACTGCACAAAAAATGTAGAACTCATCAAAGCACACAATTTATGTCCTTTATGTTTTTGTTGTGGAGGTATCCATTTCCGAGATATTCCTTGTTATTGGTTTCTGTTTTAAAATACTAAGCTTTTCTCATGCAGGAACTTGTCATTACCTCGCCATGTAAAGAAACTGATTTCAATCCCATAGCAGCCACATTTTAAAACATTTGACTAGGTTTAGCCTTATGTATTCCCTCATTTTCCTTCTACTTATAAGGAACTAAGTAATAAGACCATTTCTGCTAATGTTTATCTCAATTAGCATTAAATAGAATAATAAGCTTATTAAAAATAATTTGTTACAGATGTAGATAAAATCATGTGAATGGAACATATCAGGTTTTTTTTTAATTATGTTGACTTTTTGGCACATAAGCATAGTTTTAGTTTCCCCTATATAAGTGAGGTCACCAAAAAGGAAGATGGGTGGGTAATACGACTTAATTTGGGCAGTTCTATTGCTCAATGCATTCCTTATAACATCAGGATTACGTTGGATATATGCTATTCTGGATTCTGTAAGTAAGTATAAAATTAATTTAATTGCTTTTTCACACAAGTTGTGTGTAGGACTGGGGTTGAATAAATAGAGTCAGACTGAATTCAATGCCATAGCTGGGATTTGAACCACTGATCTCCCGGTCTCTAACTGTGCTACCACGGCAACAAGCTGGTAGGGCAGTAAATTTCTCAACTGACTTGCCATGGTAGCTCAGTTGTAGAGCAACCGGCTAGAGACTGGGAGATCAGTGGTTCAAATCCTGGCAATGGCATGAAATTTTCAGTCTGACTACCTATCCAACTCCTGTCCTACACACGGCTTGTGTGAAAAAACAATTAAATCAATACTGATTGATAATAATAGCTGGCTATACTAGAATCCTGGGACTTAAAAGTACTTACGACATTGTAAGTTACCATGGGGTATGTCATCTCAAAATAATTTGATATCACCATGTGAAACATGCAAGTCAGTTGAGAAATACAGTGCTGTGCTGGTATGTTGCCATGGTAGAGCAACTGGCTAGAGACGAGGAGATCCGTGGTTCAAAATCCGGCTATGACATTGAATTTTTCAGTCTGACTCTACTTATCCAAGTGTAAAATTGACTCACATCAACAGAGTGAAACTGCTTTATTCCTATATTTTACCTTATATTCTGAATTCCAACAAAAGTTCCCTATTTATTGCAGCCTAGAAATTTTAGAGAAATTTATTATAAATACATGTATTACCTGTATATTAGTAGAAGCAGTATTTGACACTTGAAAGTCTTGGTAAAAGTTTACTTTGACTGCAGAACAGATTTTAGGTTTTTTTCCCCACAGAAACCCCTAATTTGTATTGTTTTTTCAAAAAACCTTAGAAATAGTTTTTGGAAACTCCATTTTCACCCCTTATTTTGAATCAGCTTATTTACACACTTACACACACACCTACCCTACCTCAGTGAAATCCCATAACTAGAGGAACCTGTTGTTTGCAGTGGATAAATATGGGCTTCCAGACCTCGCTCACCTCATACACCTGCTTCTAAGTGTATATTGAAAAACACAAGATCCATTCAACTTGAGCTTACCTTAATATTTTGCTGATGCAACACATCAACTGTTTTTCTTAGGTAAATATTTACACTTCAACAAATGCTCTACAAATTCCCATTCATATATCCATGTTTAAAAAATAGCTCAACAATTTGCTCCGAGGAAAACTCAATAGGCCAAAAATAACTTCACTGACATTCACATATGCACAATATCAAGTCCATGACCATTTGTTTTTCAATTCACATTGTTAACCAACTCAAAATATATGATCATGTGATCAAATTGTGGAATCATTGCCCACAACATCAACTATACCATTTGGCAGAACATTTAACCAATGTGATCATGCCTTCCGAATCACTGGGAGCCATGAGTTGACCTCATAAGACAAAAAAATGTGCTAAGTCCTAGAAATTAGTTAACACTTTAAACATTAATTACTCAAGAACCAAGTACTTCTGAAGTATAATCAAAATAATCAAATTGAACCTAAGTACTCTTATGCTTAGAAAAATTCATAAATTCATTCTGTAGTTCAAGTGAAATTTTTCCAAAGCCACCCACCCTTATTTGAAACCCGTTGTTAAACTAAAGTAGGTATTAAAAGTTGTTAGATTCACAAATCCCTTGGTTATGCCCTTTACCATTAGGATTTTAGTTTTGCATGTACAGCTGTGCCCTGTTGTTATGCTGCATTTGTAGCCAAAAACCTGCTTCATTTTTCCTCTTCTAAATGCATCCCTTGGCTATACTTTGCAGCTTAGAGTCCTCAGTATTGGGTTACACTTTATGGCTAGGGTCCTAAATGATGGCTATGCGACCACTGAACCAATGCCATCTATCAGGCAACTGCGCCAACTTTCATGCAAGTGTCTGCATCTAGACTGTGATAACAACAGAAGTTTGTCCATAAACTTCTAATACATGTTACTAAACTTGGGGGAGATCCATAGTGATCCCTGACAGCAAGTGCACTCAGCTGATAAGAGGTGTGTGTGCCTCTCTGGCAATAGATTCATGTTACGTAAGCAATGATCTCATCCTTGTTGCAAGATGTAACAAACATTCATCAATACAGTTTCAGTTGGCGCCGACTAATCCTAGTGTAATTGTAAATATAAGCAATGATGATGACAGTGACTTCAGAAACAACAATGAAGATAATTTCGCAGAGGAGCCCCTACCCAGTGGCTGAGAGGTTTGGTGCTGCAGCCGTGAATGGGACAAAGTGGTAACAAGTGGGACGGAGCTGCCACAGGGTAAGGGATCACAATGGCTCTCTCCAACTTTAAGAATAGACACACAAGTGGTACTCAAACAGTTTGGCAGCTCTTCTATTCTACTGGATTAAACTGCTCTAACTTTAAGCATTAGAAATTATTCATTTGATGGCTAAACCAGTGCATCACTTACGCTTTAAATTTTGAGTCAATGCGTTAAAGAAAATACCACAAAAAGTAATCACTACACACAGTACTGACAACAAAATTCATTATTGCTAAACAGCTAACCACATTCATTGTTATTTAAAGGTGAGTGCATTTCACAGAATTTATTAAAAAATATGACATGTTCTATTCACATGACTTTCTCTACATCTCTGTAATAAATCATTGTTAAAAAAACTCATTCTTCTATTTGTATAATGCTAATCGAGAAAAAATTAGCAGAAATAGTCTTATTACTTGCTTCCTTTTAAGTAGAAGCAAAATAAGGGAGTACCATAGGTTAAAGTGATAGCTGGTTGCTATGTGACTGAAGTTCCTTTGTATGGACAGGAGTTGACAAATTTCCATATGAGAAAAGTATAAAAAAACGGAAGCCAATAACAAGGAATATCTCAAAAACGGTCAACTTCACTAAAAAATATATATATGACATAAATTATGTGTTTTATCGTGATCTACATATTTTGTGTGGTAAGTTTTTATCTATTGCTGACAGTTTACTAGTTATGCAAAGTTCATTAAAAAAACATTCAGAATAAAGGGGTCTTTAGAGGCTATTTCCAGAAAATTAAAGATATACATTTTATTTGGTATGTAAATATCTTAAATATAAGAGATTTTTATCAAAATTGTTAGACATTTTTGAGAAAATCAAAATTGTCTAAATTTTTCCCTGTATAGGATAGTTTGGATTGGAGGATTTTCTTCAAAATCTTTGTGTCGCATCCTTGGAGGATGCCAAACTTAAATACCAAGTTTGGTATTTAACAGTCATTTAGTTATTGAACTTTGCTGTCCACAGACACACCCACACATGTACCTTTTTCCAAAAATGTTTTTTTTTTTTTTTTATTTATTCAGGGAGACCCAAAACATGTATTTCTGGTGAAATCTTGTTATCAAATTTTTGGGTGCAATACAATACCTTCTTTATACACTATATGCATAGTACATGCAGAGAAAGTAAAAAGTTTTAAAACAAGTATCTTCTCTTCACTTTTGCATTTGTTTTTCCACAGTGAAAGAATATTCTCAGCCAGGATATTCTCAAAAGTAATATTTTCTGGACACGTCCACCGCGTGCTAAGATGTAAACTTGAGGGCTTATACCGGAAACTAAACAAACAACAGTGTTTGCACATGTACCCATAAATGCTCTGCTGTAATGGTGTAGTTATAGCTGAATTTGCACAAACACATTTTGTTTCTAATTAGAAAATGATGAGTCTGCATTCCTGACTCAGAAATCACTTGGCGATCTTTCTTGCTGTTACATGTTTCGGAGACAGTTTTCATCCCCAGCAGTTAATCCAACTGGCTAGATCCATGAATTGTTGAAGTAGGTTAATTGTTTATGGTGGTATTGAAGTTGAGAGATGAACTTGCATAGAGATTTTTCTGGTGGCAAATAAAAATTTAACATGTATGACTTATTCTTTTTAGATCTCCCTTATGTAGATTTCTGCTGTATCTATTTTTACTTTCTATACACATACTATATGCATAGTGCATAGAGAAGGTATTGTATTGCACCCAAAAATTTGATACTAAGATTTCACTGGAAATACATGTTTTGGGATCCCCTGAATCTAAAATAAGTCTTTTTGGAAAAAGGTCCATGTGTCTGTGGGTAGCATAACTCAAAACCAAAAAGTGTGTTAAATATCAAACTTGATATTTAAGTTCAGTATCTTCCAGGGATGATGACAAATATTTTAAGAAATTATCCTACCACCCCCAAACTACATGAACATTTTTTATTTAATATATTTACATAATAAGTAAAATGTATGTCTTAACTTTTCTAGGAATATCCTCTGAAGACCTTTTTATTCTGGATGAATTTGTCTGAAGTTTGCTTAACTGGTAAGCTGTATGATATAGATAAAAACTTACCACAAAAAATGTAGATCTCATTAAAACATAAAATTTATGTGATATACATTTTTTCGTGGAGTTGACTGTTTTCGAGATATTCCTTATTGGTTTTAGTTTTATTATGCTTAAACTTTTCTCATACGGGAACTTGTCAACTCCTGGCCAACCAAAGAAACAGATTTCAATCCCTTTTACAACCACATTTTAAAACATATGACTGTCGGATTAGCCTAATGTATTCCCTTATTTCCCTTCTACTTATAAGGAACTAAGCAATAAGACCATTTCTGCTAATGTTTATCTCGATTAACATCAAGTGGATAGAAGAATAAGCTTATTAACAATAATTTGTTAGAGATGTATATTTTTGTTTGTTTGATATGATTTCATGATTGGTAGACCAGAAATGATATGCTGTTGCGGGCTTTTCAGGTCTACTGATTATGAAATGATGCCAGATATAATACTATAACAACAAGCCGGATGCACAGCCTAACTCGACATATGGCAGAGAAAAACAAGTCATATGTTAAATTTTGATTTGATTTGCTGTCAGAAAATTCTTATGGAAGTTAATTTTCATGGAATGTGTGAGTATAAAAATGTACTAAAAGGTTTGTTTATAAAACCAATGCTTTTTTTTTTTTTAAAGTTGAATTTTTGGCAAAATTCTTTTATCAGGTATGAAAGGCCTTTGTTAATTTTACTCAATTCACCTTCATCAACAAACCAATCCACTAATTTTTATCAAACTACTTAAGTAAACTTAAAATCAAATTAATACAAAATCTCTTTCAAATCAATAAATATATAGATAATGTAATGAATGATTATAAGCAAGAATAAAATTTATTTTGGTTGATATCTGCAAGATGCCACCAAAATGATAATGAGGGAGTCCAAAGGCGTGTCAAAGGTTTGCCACATATTGACAGTTGCCAGTCACGGTGTGGACCTTGTGGATCACTGATGTAAGTTTATATCAAAATTTTGTTTTTGTTTTAGAATGTTATTTAAATTTTAAGTCCAAGCAAGTCTTGGAAGTATTGTATAGGAGTTCAGCTTTAGCTGCTGATGGATTTCTTCGTTATTACTGGAAATGCCTGCATGCCATGCAGGGAGGCCGTTAGCCTGAAGAGCATTATGGAGTTATAATCCCCAAGAGGCCTATCAAGGGCAGTCCAATGAAAAGGTAAACTGTCAAATTTTACTGCTCTTGAAATTAAATAAAATGAAATGGAGTTTTATTTATGGACGCTCTTTAACTACTGTGGTTCTCAAGGTCCCATTCTATATTGGCATGAAAGACTGCTTAATTTTGCTCAGAGGCCTCTTTATCAGGTTTGAGGTTCTTTTTTGTTCCGTAAATCTATGACCTAGGACCAACAGCTTTACTTTCCTTCCAAAGGAGGCCATGCTAAGGATTTTTACACCCAAAAAAATCCATTGTCCTCTGCTGGATTTGAGCCCATGATCTTGGGTATATGAGTTATAGCTCGGTGCCTAATGTTATCCTCCATATAGGAAAGTCCTGTGGCTTCATTCAGGAGAGTTAAGGGAAAAGACCAAGGAACAGAATACATAGCCCAAAGGCAGCTATTCTGCACCCGTTGTAGTAGCAACAGACTGGCTTTGGTTGCCATGCCTCAATCAGTTCAATTTTTTATTCACCTTCAAAATTGTTACAATTTATACTTTTGTCAGTGCATATACATTTAACAATACACATACTAGGCTGATAAGTCCCAGGCCTCTCACAGAAATGAAATGGACAGTACATTGAAAGACTCTGCCCCTTCATATTCAATGATTAAAAGGTGGGTTGCAGAGTTTAAAATGGGACGTATGAGCACTAGTGTTGAGCCTCACTCTGGACGCCCTGCAGAAGTGACAACTCCATAAATCATTGAAAAAATCCATCGTTTAGGACTGGAAGACCACAGATTAAACTTGAGATAGCAGAGGCTGTAAACATATCAAAAGAATGTGCAGATAATATTTTAAGTAATATTTTGGGCTTTCACAAGGTCTGTGCAAGATGGGTACCACATTTGTTGACACCTGAAAAACCTGAGTTGCAAAGAAAAACTGTTTCTATTAAGAATGTGGAGCTCTACCGTAAAAATCCCAGTGAATTTTTGAGACAATTTTTACCATGGATGAAACTTGGATACATCATTACACTCCAGAAAGTAAATCAGAATCAAACCAGTGGATTGGGCCAGGTGAACCAACTCCAAAAAAGGCAAAGTCAATTTTGTCAGCTAACAAGGTTATGGCGAATATTTTCTGGGATGCACAGGGAATTATTTTTATTGAAAACCTGGAAAAGGGTAAAAGTGTCACTGGTGACTACTATGCAAGCTTACTGCAACTTTTAAGTGATGAGGTGAAAAGAAAAAGACCTCATTTGGCACAAAAAAAAAAAATCTTGTTTCATCACGACAATGCTCCGGCCCCTGCATTCAGTCATTGCAATGGGAAAAATGTGAGAATTAAAGTTCCCTTCACAAAAAAATTGGTGTATTGTACACCAGTAGCAGAGAAAAAGGGTCAATTTCTTTTGAGTCAACAGTTGATGCCTAAGCACAATAATACAATTTTGTCTCCTTAGAAAATTAACAGACAGGAAGTGTGATTTTGCCTTTGTTCAACAACACACTTGCAACAGCTTTATAGGCCAAGCTTTTGATGAGAACAATTGAAAGTGTGTTTCAGGACAGAATTAATATTAGAGATTTGTGCCACCCTCAGTCCTCCGACCTAACCCCCTGCAATTTCTCTCAGGGGTAAAGTAAAAACAAAGTGTATAAGACAAACCCATACATCCTTGAAGAATTAAATCAAACTATCCATCAGGAAATTGCCAGCATTTCTCAACGTGAACTACGGCGAGTGATGGATGGTTTCCTAAAGAGGTGCCAAAACTGTATGGACATGATAGTGGCCAGGTTTAGGATCTCATTTCAGAAAGGTGGTAAGTACATAAAGCCAGTAAAGCTATAGGATGGTTGCAGCAGACACATGGACAGACATACACAATAGTCTTAAGAAGTAGTTTAGGTGACTTCTACTGGTGATCCATATTTAAAGTGTTGAAAATATTAAGTTATTCAGATGTGTTGTCGCCAAATTGCCAAAGTTTTGTCTTCTTTTTGGGATCACTGGGTTTTAGCGTCGCAGATCCCTCAGCTATGCCCTGTCATCATTCTGCAGAAGCAGCCTTCTGTTACACTCCTCTAGTTATAAAAAAGATCCCTTGGCTTTTGCAGCTTGGGGTCCTAAACATTTATAACAGGCCAGTAAGTAACTACAAAGTGGCTCTAATGACAATAACAAAAGTACCCAAGTATTGAAGCAATGCCAAGTGGTGTAATCATCGTATAGTGATAATGCAAAGCCTTTAAAAGTAAATAGGAGTAGAAATATTGATTACACTCAAACTTCACTCCTGAAATAAAGTAACTTACTTCGGACATGTTTCGGTGCTTTCGCCGCCATTTTCAACGGAGGTTCACTGATGAACTCGTGGTTGTGGCCTGTGGAGGTTTCTCTTCTGGATAGATGAATTTTGAGATGAAAATGATGGCAAAAGCCACCGAAACATGTCTGAAGTAAGTTACTTCATTTCAAGAGTGAAGTTTGAGTGTAATCTATGTTTTTACTCCTATTTTATTAGTTACTTTACTGTGCATTCCCATTAATGTTTTAACCTTTAAAAGTAGTTTTAAAAATGTTGTATGGTTTCATCTATGCCTTTTTATGATAGATGGCAACAAGCGCTGAGGACGCGGACTGGCAAAATACAGTGCAGCTGTTCATACTTTTTTAACTCACTTTTATATATGTAATTTATACTTGAATCAGATGTAAAATGATGATTTTTTTTTTCCCCCTTCACTTTAAACCTGATAGCAGTGCTGCAGAGATACAGGGACCTATACAAAAAGGTGATGTATTGTGGTACACTACGTAGAAGGATAACAATCTGGAATCCTTGGGAAAATGCAGAAGCAACATGTGCAGTGGTGTGGTGCAACATCACCTTTATTCTGACATTAGCATGCTGAGTGAAGATGAAAGCATTTCAAGAAAATAGTTATATAATAAATACTATAAATCAAAGATCTACTAATACTTTTTTTTTGTAGTTTAACGTCCTTTAACCTGGTATGGTCATATCAGACGATGAATGAAATTGGTGAAATGATGCTCAAATGATCTCGGGGTCCATGGAGCTTAAAGTTACTTGACATTCATCTTCTCAGGATAAGGGAAAACCCCGAAAAAAACCTTATCTAGGTAACTCACCCTAAGCGAGATTCAAACTCATGACCTTTTGAATGTGAGGCAGACACGCTACCATCACACTACCCAGGCGACCTAATACTTTGTTGTAATATACATATTTAAATTGAAAAAAACAGATTCTGATGTTTCCATTCACATGACTTTCTCTACATCTCTGCAATAAATTATTGTTAAAAAGCTTATCTTTCTATTTTCTTCATGCTAATCGAGGAAAAACTAGCATCATTTTATTACTTGCTTGCTTGTAAGTATAAGGGAAACAAGGGAGTACCATAGGCTAAAATGATAGTCAAGTCTGTTAAAATCTGGTTGCTATGTGACTGAAGTTCCTTTGTTAGTATGGCCAGGAGTTGACAAATTCCTGTATGAGAAAAGTATGAATAAAACTTGTAACAAGAAATATCTCAAAAAGTCAACTCCATGAAAAAATGTATATAAAATAAATTGCATCTTTTATTAAGCTCTATATTTTTTGTTAAGTAAATGTTGTCCATCTCTTTCAATTTACCAGTTATGCAAAATTTGACAATATTCATTCAAAGTAAAGATTTCTTCAGAGGCTATTCCCAGAAAGTTCAAGATGTGCATTTTATTTGTTATGTAAATATCTTTAATATTCAATATTTTAATCAAAATCATAGAGCCTTTTTTGAAAATTTGTGTATGTAAAGGGTAGTTAAGGGTGAAGGGATATTCTTGAAAATCTTTATGTCACATCTATGGAAGATACTGAATTTAAATATGAAGTTTAGTATTTAACAGAGTTTTTGATTTTGAGCTGTGCTGCCCACACACACAAACACTTTTCTAAAAATGCTTTTTTTGTTATTTTTGTTTTGATTAAGGGGGTCTCAAAACATATTTCTGGTGAAATTTTGGTATCATATTTTTGGATGCAATACCCACTTTGTACATAGTATGTGTAGAGAAAGTAATAACAAAATATTTGTGATAAAAGATATGCAATTGAAACTTGGGAAGATCATAAACTGTAAAAATCTGATGTTCCATTCACATGACTTTCTCTAGCTGTTCCACAAACAACTACCTTACAAAAAATTATTCTTTTATCTACATCATGCTAATCAAGTTAAACATTACCAGAATTATTATTTGCTTCTTTGTAATTAGAAGGGAAATAAGGGAATGCATAAGCTAAAGCAGTAGTCAAATCTTTTAAAAGTCGATCACTATGTAAATAATGAAATTACATCTCTTTGATTACTAGGAGTAAACAAGAAAAAAGGCGAAAAGATCGACTTCCCATTTGAGAAAAGTTAAAGTAGGTTAAAACCGAAATCAATAACTTGGAATATCTCGAAATAGATTATCTCTATATATGTATATTACATAAATTGTGTGTTTAAACAAGATTTTGTGTCTTTGTCTATCTTGTACAGTTTACCAGATATACAGAAGTTTTATAAAAGTCATTCAGAATGAGGACTTTAGAGGCTATTCCCAGAAAATACAGGATATACATTTTGTTTGTCATAAAAATATCTTAAACATATAGCATTTTAATAAAAATCTCAAGTATTTTTGAGAAAATTAACATTTTCAAAACATGTTCCTAATAAACGGTAGTTGGGGTGTGGGGATTTTCTTGAAAATCAGATGTTTTTCTAAAAATGATTTTTTTTATTCAGAGGGTCTCAAGACATGTATTTCTGGGAAAACTATCAAATTTTTGGGTGGAATGCAATACATTTTCTATCCATTATGTACTAATAAATATGTGCCAGAGAAAGTAAAAATGTGACATATGCATCTTAAAAACTATTTTCTTTTCTGCATACAATAAGTAGGTGAAGTATTATATTCTAACCATAAATTCAATATGGAGAATGTTTGGAGGTCCCCTGAACTCAAAAGAACCATTTTAGAAAAGGTCAGTGTATGTGTATGCGTAGTATAACTAAAAGATCTGATGTGTTCTATTCACATGACTTTCTCTACATCTCTGCAACAAATTGTGGTTAAAAAGCTTATGCTTCTATTTACTTCTTGCTAATCAGAAAAAATTAGCAGATATTGTCTTACTACTTGCTTCCTTGTAAGTGGAACCGAAATAAAAGAGTGTCATAGGTTAAAGTGAGTCATAATCTGGTTGCTATGTCACTGAAGTTCCTTTGTTTGTATGGACAGCAGTTGACAAATTCCTGTATGAGGAAAGTATGTTTTTCAAAGCAGAAACCAAAAACAAGGAATGTCTCAAAAACAACGAACTTACGAAAAAAATGTATATAACATAAATCGTGTGTTTTAACATGCTCTACATTTTTCGTATAGTAAGTTTTTGTCCATCTCTTACGATTTAGCAGTTATTCAAAATTCCATAAAATTCATCCAGAATACTCTTCAGAGGCTATTCCCAGAAAATTCAAGATATACTTTTTATTTGTCAGGTAAATATCTTTAATATTTAAAATTTTAATCAAAATTGCTATAGCCATTTTTGAGAAAATAAAAATTTTCGAAAAGTTCCATGAAAAGGGTAGTTGGGGGTGGGGGGGATTTTTCTCAAAATCTTCGTGTTGCATTCCTGGAAGATACTAAACTTAAATACCAATTTTGGTATTTTGCCTACTTTTTGTTTTTGAGTTATCGTGTTCACACACACTCACACACACACACACACACACAGACCTTTTTCCGAAAATGCTTTTTTTAGATAAAGGGGACCCTAAAACATATATATCTGGTGAAATCTCGGTGTCGAATTTTTGGGTGAAGTGTAATACCTTCTCTATACACTATGTACATAGTGCATATAGAGAAAGTAAAAAAAAAAAGAGGTTTAAAACCCAAATTTGGTATTGAAGTTCAGAGGATGCACCACAAGATTTCCAAGAAAAGTTCCTCCACCCTAAACTACCTTTTACATTGAACATTTTTTTAAAAAATGTTGTTTTTTCTTAAACGTGGTTAACAATTTTGATTAAAATACTATATATTTCAGATATTTTTATGATATAAATTTTATAGCTTGAGTTGTCAGTCTCAGAAGTCCTCTTTATTCTTATTGACTTTCGCAGAACTGGAACACAGTAAAAAGTCAAAATCTAATTACATAAAAAATGAGTTTAAGTATACAATTTATGGGAAATACTTTTTGCAGAATTAACTGTTTCTGAGAAATGTATTGTTATTGTTATTACTTTGAATTTTCCAATACTTAATACTTTTATCAAATGGGATGTCTTCTTTCTTTCATTCCATCTTTTTACCATCTTCTGGTCAGCAAAGAAACCAGAAACTCAAAATCGTGACAGAGCAATCCATTTTTAAAAGAGTTCTAACCCCTTTGTATTATCCTATTCCCTTTATGCCTAATAAAACCAATTCTATAAATGCATATCTTTAACAACAGTAGGTAGAAGATAAGCTTTTGTAAAAACAGTTTGATAGATAGTCATTTGACTGTAATATCAGCAATTTTTTTTTTATTCCCTAGTAAAAGTTAGTTTTGTCACATCATGTTTTTACTTTCTCTAGCATGTATGTACAATGTAATAGTTGGTCGAGAAGTTATTGTATTCCATCCAACAATTCAATACCAAGATTTTTCCAGAATTACATGTTTTGAATCCAAAAACACATTTTTAGAAAAATTTCCACGTGTGGGTATGCACAGCATACCTCAGAAATGAAAATTCTGTTCAATAACAAACTTTGTGTTGACTTTCATCTTCCAAGGATACGGCCCAAAGATTTTGTAGAAAATTCCCACCCCAAACCACCCTTTTTCTATTTTCTAAAAAATGGTTAATGATCTTGATTAAAATGCTGTATTAAGGATATTTGCATTGGAAATAAAATGTATATCCTGAATTTCTTGAGAGAGTAGCCCCTGAAGCCTTCTTCATTCTGAATGAGTTTTGCGTAACTGGAAATAATAAGAGATAGACAAACTTACTGCACAAAAAATGTAGATCTCATTAAAAAAAAATTCTGATGTGTTCCATTTACATGACTTTCTCTAGATGTTACACAAAAACTTTCCGTACAAAAAGTTATTCTCTTATCTACGACGTGCTAATTATCTTATTAATTGCTTCCTTGTAAGTAGAAAGGAAATAACGGAATACACTGGGATAAATCCATAGTCAAATCTTTTAAAAACTGATCCTATGTGAAATAATTGATTTGGTTTGCTTTGCACAGCCTATAGCAGAACAGGTGGACAAAACGGTGCTGGGGCGGATTTTCTCCGGGTACTCCGGTTTCCCCCGCCATCGCATTCCACCGGTGCTCCATCATCATTCATGTATCATCAGTGTCACCACCTGCGGTGCCATTAGTAGTTAAAGCGGGCGTTAAACACTACCAAAAAAAAAAAAAAAATAGCAAAACAAGAGACATAAAACGAAACTTCTGGTGTCAGAAAAGTTTAAAATTGAGATCAATAACAAGATGCCTCAGAAATAGTCAGCTGTACAGAAAAAACTTATATGACAAATATAATGTCATGTTTAAGGGCCACTAAGTTTATATGCGACCGGGAGTTACAGGACCGAGCAGATCTGGACGCTGCCTTGGTGTTAGGGTTGCCCTTATTAGGAGACTTCTGCTCGTTGAGGCCTCACACTTCGGAGTGCACTGGGCAACCTCTGCTGCCGTCGCCAGTTCTATGTCACCTGTGGTGGCATGGGACACTTCACCAGGCAAGCCCAGTGCCCCAGCCCAGACACCACTACCTACACAGCCAATGCAGACCCCAGAACTGTCACTATCAGTCAACCAGCTGCAGGAAATCTAGGGCCTAAGTGAGGCCATTCAGGACCTCCACGCTGAGGTTCTGATGGCCTTGGAGGACAGGCTTCAGGAACAGGACACCACCACCTCACTTCCAGGCACAGAGATTCTTCAAGCAATAGTGACAGCAGTTAAAGACGACATCCGGCTCATCTTCAGGGAGGAGACGAGAGCCCTACTGGAGAAGTCGGCGCCCCAACCAACTTCACGTTTCAATCTAATCCGTGGACATCACAAGCTTAAGCGTGAAGACGTTCCTGGTCATGACCACTGGGTAAGAACAGTTAACCAGAACTAACTCCATCCTTCACCTCTAAATTCCTTCATTCCTCTCCCCAAATCCTCCATGGTGACAGTCTGGGCCTTGGTCAAGTCTATCTCCCGGCCCTCATTCACTCCTCTAACTGCGCTCTTGTTTAATTTTACTCAATTCATCCCTCACTTACCAATCCAATTCATGAGTCAGATAATTATCACCTTAAATTCGAAGGTGTAGTCATGCAGTATCGCCTCCCCTTACTTCCTTGTAATACCAATGGAGGGGTTTTTAGTCAGTATGCCCACATGGGAGACCCCGACACTCCAGGCTTGCCCGGGCCAGTCCATAAGGTGGATTTTTCCCCTCTACTCAGAAAAAAAAACTATTTTCGCTCTAGCTGTACAGGTGAGAAGTCAACTTTCTCTTGAAAGTGCCCAATGAAGTTATGGTTAAAATGCTTGGTGAACTTTCATCTGTTGGACCACAGTCTACAAACCCGGAATCTACCATCTTATGGTAGGAACACTGACCGTGTAAGCCTTAGCAGTTGTAGCAATGTTGTTGTGAAATTAAAAATATAAACTAGGATTAGATATCCTATTATTTTTGTTGTAAAAGTTTTAAGCTAGAATACTAATAGTTCTGATACCATACAGAAAAAATCTGATTGTTCCATTCATATGACTTTCTCTACATCTCTGTAACAAATTATTGTTAAAAAGCTTATCCTTATATCTACTTCATGACAATTGAGATAAATATTAGCAGAAATTGTCCTTATTATTTGGTTCCTTGCAAATAGAAGGGGAAAAATCTAATTTGTTCCATTTAAATGATGTCCTCTAGCTGTTTAGTAAACAAACCTTTTATTCAAAACATTAATATGTTATTTACATCATGCTAATCAAGATAAACATAAGCAGAATTAGTCTTATTACTAGCTTCCTTGTAAATAGAAGGGAAATAGGAAATTGCACAACTAAAGCGATAGTTTCGTCCTTTAAAAGTAGATCGCTGAGTGAAACAATTAAAATTTCATTCTTTGGCGTGCCAGGAGTAAAAAAATGAGAAGAGAGAAAAAAAGATGTCTTCCTGTTTGAGGAAAGTTTAAGTGGCTTAAAATTGAAACCAATAATCCAGAATATCTCGAAAATAGTTAATTCTACAAAAAAAAATTTATGACATAAGTTTGTTTTAATGACATCTACAATTTTTGTGTGGTAAGTTTTTGTGTCTCTCATATGATTTGCCAGTGATATAAATGTCATCCACAATGAAGAGGTCTTCAGAGGCTATTCCCAGAAAATTCAAGACATACATTTCTTTTGTCACAAAAATATCTGTTACATAAGGTATTTTAATTAAAATCATTAGAGCCATGTTTGAGAAAATCAAAATTTTCGAAAGATGTTCTATGTAAAGGGTTATTTGGGTTGGGGAAGATTTTCTTGAAAGTCTTTGTATTGACTCCTTGGAGGATACTAAACCAAAATACCAAGTTTGGTATTTTACAGTCTTTTCGTTTTGGAGCTATACATACACACATCTACGCACCCATGCATACACACAGAGTGGCAAGAGGCAAATGGTCACATACTGCAGGCATCTCTAAAGTCTACATCAGCAGAGATACTGTACCACACTACTATTGGGGGCAGTTGACAGTAGGGGACAGTTGCAGTGCTGCACTGTAAATACTTGCTACAGGTCACAGAAAAGAGTGAATTTGGTAGAGGAATTATGACAAAAGAATATTAAATCCACTCCACTCCCACATGCAACGCTTTTAACTGTGTACATAGATTTGCATCTGGTATCTGAGATTGTGAATGCGATTTTACTGTTTTCAATTTTGTAAAAGCCTTTAGTTCCTGCCCTTGTTCCATCCCTAGAGTATGATTAAATATTATACACTTTTATTCCATATTGCATTTCTACATCCATAAGAAGATATTAAGCTTCCATTTACAATAACTTCTGAAGTATGTTTAAAAACCTGATGAATTTATTCAATTATACTCACACATAGCATCTAGTGATAATGTTAATAAAGATAATAATAATGAATATAGTAATAGACTGCTGCTGCTGCTGCTGCTAAATTGTTGGGTATGATAATTGGTGTACTTACATATTTTGTTAAAATTACTTGCCTGTAATGTTCACATGCACTTTGTCATGCAGTTTAATGACGTCTTATACATATATCTCCTGTAAACTCTTGGAGTGAATAAGTGAAATGGAAATGGAGCTTGATTTATGGTGGTTCTCAGCATCCCATTCTATACTGGGCATGAAAGACCTCTTAATTTTGCTCAGGGGTCCCTTTATCAGACTTGAGGTTCTTTTACGTACTGTAAATCTATGACATGGGTCCAATGGCTTTACTTCCCTTCCAAAGGAAGCCTTGCAAGGCAGTTTTATGACTGAAAAAATCCATTGCCCTTTGCAGGTTTGAACCTGTGACCTTGGGTATATGAAGTTAGCACGGAACCATTACACCATGGAGGGCAATGGAATGAATAAGGCACCTTGCATTTTCGTCAAAAGTAGTACAGAAAAATTGTTCCTCCTGTATGCCCTTAAATGTGTGTACACCTTTCTGTGGTTTCTTATTATGGTATGGAGCAGCCATTTCACTACGACAGACAGTCCACAATTGCACGTCTCAGGGAAGGGGTAAATGGACTGTAATGTCACATCACAGCCCACACTGCCCTCCCCTATTTCAGGGGCTGTATTTGCGAGTACACTTTTGGAGACGTCTGACATATATTTGGTGATGCTTAAGAAAAAAAGCAGCATCATAACATTATGCTGTTGAGTTATAACTTTAATTCTTTAACATATAGATGGCAATGTCTTGGTTGATTTATTGTGAAACATCTATAGCTAGTGTTGTAAAAACTTATCTTGTACATATATGTATGTCAATCACATGGCAGGTTGAGTCTACCCCACCTTGTTGTTTACCACAGGATTGTTTTTGTCCAAGATAGAGAATATCAATAACATTCATTTCCTCTTTTATGTATTTGATGAACTCTTCATAGGCCTATCAAAATCTGACTGATGAACTATTTTAAGGCAGTAATGCTGAGCCTACACTAAATTGTTTTTATTTTCTCTATCATGAACCCAATAGGCAGGCTGTTCCAGCTTGAGTGTGCACCAGAGAGCAGCAAAGTACTCACAACTTGTAGAGGTCTGTCTGCAGAATGCAATAGAGCTTGGAATTGCAGGCAAAATGCTGCCATAGCTAATGAAGTGGCAGAAAGTACAAGCACAAGTGCTCCAAGCCAGGCTCCAAGAAGGGTTACTGCTTATGCACAAGTATTCTGACTCGGTCAAGCAGATATGGAACAGCATGCAGTTGGTAGAGAAGGTATTGCATTCTACATAAAAATTTTACATTGAGATTCCAGTATAAAATATTTTGGGGCACCCTGAGTCCAATTTTTTTTAGTAATATATGTCTGAGTGAGTAGATGGGTGTGTAGTTTTGAAGAGCTCAACTCGGAAACAAAAAGCCTAATACCAAACTTAAGATCAGTATCTTCCAACAATGGGACACAAAAGTTTTCCGAAAAATCTCTCACCCCAAACTATCCTACATAAATTGTTGTTCAAATGTTTATTCTTCTCAAAAATGACTATAAAAAGTTTGATAAAAATACCACACATTAAAGATATTTATATGATAAATGTATTATTTTGAATTTTCTGGGAATAGCCAGTGAAGCTCTCTTTATTAAGAAGGAACTTTTGCATATTCTTTTATAATTGTTAAATGTTAAGCAGTAGATCTAATGTACTACATATAATATGTAGATTTCTTTAAAATACACAATTTATTTCAAATAGTATTTTTTTTTATATCAATCATTTCGAAAATATCCATTATTAATGGTAATCTCATTGTTCAATAAATTGTCATTCCTTTAAAGTTCTTTCATATTTAGTTGTTTTTCACTATTGCATGGAAAGACATTGAACTTTTAAGGCCAGCATATTGCCCAGTTGTTAAACATTTGACTATTGCTATTCCCTTTGTATCTACAATGGAATGTGTAATATATCTGTTACTCCAAAGGTTTACCTCAATTAAAATGATGTAAATAGAAATAAATTTTGATAACAATAAATTAAGAGTAAAAACACACATCAAACTCAAACCTCACTTCAAACATGTTTTGGTGGCTATTGCCTCCATCTTCAGCAGAGATTTACTGTTGAACCTGTTGTAATATTTTTGTGGAGGCCACCATGTTAGGGTGCCAATATATTGCCATATTGTTGTAGTGTTTCACATTGGTGCACCAATATGTTGTGGTTTTATTGTTGCCACGTTGTTGTGACAATATGACGCTATCAGATGAGTCTACTTGGAGTTGGTCGAGGGTTAATGCTCGTGAAATTCTCTACATTAAGAGTGTACATACCTTGCAGATTCCCTTTGTTACACTGGCTAGGCTTGTTCTTGTAGACCATGAGTTGTCTCTTACTCAGGGGGAAAAGAATGACAAAGGTGTGTAACACTTTTGGTAGACTCAAATAAAAGAGAAATTTTGCTTAATTTCACTGAAGACTTCCTTTATTAATGAATTGTTGTTAGTTTGAGGCACTAACCCTGCAAGTGACTCCCAACATAACCGATCGCGAACTTGATGACATAGTTTTGTTTAAGTGCTAATTCCACTTTTATGGAGTTGTTAAATTTTTACACTTGTCACCGTAATCTTGAGTTTCACGGTCCGTATAACATTTACGGTAATAATTGCTTGTCTGATTAGCTCATAACACACCGATTTCCTAAACTGTACTCCGCGCTATTTCTTAGTAACATTCTTGTACGTGGTTTTCTACATTGTGTGTTGTACTAGCCTGTTTTATTTCCTACGTTGTGTGCAAGTCTTGATTTCTAGTACGCACATCATTTATATAATAAAAGGTCTGAGTATTGCCCTCCTTTTTGATTGACTGGAAAAAGGTGCGTAAAGTAGCATTGTCACGTGACTGTCGGGGAATTTTCTTTATTTTCCACCCACGTGACCTTGTTCTACAATGAGAAATTTCCTCTTTCCAGATTAAAAGGGAAAATATCTTTCTTCCTCTCAAGGGTTGTTACTTGTGTCCCTAATGCTCTAAAATTCATGTTATTTTTAACAAAGCACGTAGCCTTGAAGAATACAAAGGGAATTTCTACATGCTAAGGTCCTGCGTTCTACTGAGCATATATTTCTTATGTTAAATATTACAAACTAATGATTAAACTAATAATATATGAGTCGTGCTAAAATACTGTCGCACTGTGGTAGCAGCCTCTAGATGTCTCTTTTCTGGTTATATGAATTTTGGGATGAGATCATTTGTTTGTGGTATATCAAAATTCTATGGCATTCTTTTAATTTTTTAGAATTAATAGATTTTCCCAAGCTGCTAATTCAATTGGATTCTGCACTGTTTTTGGTAATTTGAGTTCACTGTGAAAATGACAGTTTTGAGTGCTACAGCTGTCTTATGTTTATTTTATATTCCTGATCTGTTCTTTAAAATAATGCCCAATGTTCCCTTTGGTTTTCTCCTATATACACTTTTTCACAGTCCTTGCAGCTGATTTCATATATCTCTGATTATTTTGCAGAGGGGATTTTATCTTTCATATTTGTAAGGTTTTGTAAATAGGTTTTTTAAATTATGTTTGTTTACTGGGGTGGTTAACTTGATGTTCCATTTTTTAAAAATCCTCTGGCTTTTGGTGTGCGAAAGGGTGGTAAATGAATTTTTGAAGCTGGTTTCTTGTTTTATTCATTTTAGAGTGCTCATTTCTTTTACTTTTTTTTTTTTTAATGTTTCATTTGTATAGCCCCCTTTACCATCAATGGTAAAATCAGGGGCTTTGACTTGTGAAACTAAAGGTTCAGAACATTAGGTTAATAAACTTTATATTACTAAACACACGCACATTTACTCTCACATTCATACTTCCAGTCTCTATGGGGAATAGGGAATAATTCTGGCTAAAGATAAATTCCCCGCCGAACCCGGGACCTCCGGGTGAGAAGTCATCTCGCTGACCATTCGACCAATTTACTTTCTTCTGTTTCAAAACTTTATTAATTTTCTGCTTTAGCAACTAGTCTGTATAGTCATTCTTTTGTTCAATTTCTGTGATCTAATCAAGCTCTGGTTTGTATTCTTTCTGGCTTAATGGTAAGTTTACCAATCTGAATGCAAGCCTGTTGATTATGGCGTGTTTGTGTGAAATTGGGATTAGTACATTCCCATTAATATTTTAATGTAATAACAATAGTTTGTATGCACACCAATAAACAATAAAGAATAGAGAAAGTAAGATGAATGTAACACCAGATTTTCTGAATATACTTTAAATTTTGTTTTATTTTAGGAAAAACCAATAACAAGGAGAAATAAATGGTGTGTTATTTATGGACTGTGGTTCTCAGCTTCCCATTCTATTTTGGGCATGAAAGACCGCTTAATTTTTGCTCAGAGGCCTATCAGGCTTGAGGTTCTTTTACGTGCCGTAAATCTACAACACAGGACCAACGGCTTTACTTCCCTTGCAAAGGAAGCCATGCTAAGGATTTTTATGCCCGAAAAAATCCATCGTCCTCTGCCGGGTTTGAACCCACGACTTTGGGTATATGAAGTTAGCATGGTAACCATTACACCACGGGGGGCGGCAGTATAATAACAAGGAGGGCAAATGGTTTAACTCCATATAAAACATTTATATAAAATAAAGCATGTGCTTTAACAAGATTATTAAGATTTTATGTACCTCTTATGGTTTATACAAAAGTCATCCAGAATGAAGAGGACTTCTAAGAGTCTATTCACTAATCAAGCACATATAAATAATAATGCTTTAAATAAAGCATGAGTTAATAAATGAAAAAAAACTAAATCAGCAATTCCTATTGATAAAGAAAATTTGAAATATACATTTCTTTTGTCATGAAAATATCTTAATCATAAGCATATTAAGCAAAATTGAATACTTGAAATAAAAAGGGCTTAAAGTGACATAATCATGAATTTGAGGAAAATGAGTTTAAAGTATACTAGGCAATTAGTGGTAATAATCTCAGTGTTAATGTGTTTTATATGATATTTAAGCTTTGTTTACATCTAGTGTCCAAAGCAGCCTACAAACATTATACAGTAAAAGTATGAAAGCCCTACTGAAAATGGAAATTCAATGAAAGGCTCTAAGTTCCATAGTTCAGTACTCAGCAAAAAATATAGTAAAGAGAACAAACGAATGAAACAAAAATGTTTTTTGTTCACACAATAAAAGATCATTCTGTAAATGTTCTTGTAAAATTGTGTGTGGTCACTATTTGTCAGGTACTGCATTATTTTGGTCAATCCTTTTTTTCTTCAGAGGTGTGACTTATAACATCAAGGGCAGATAGTTTCATTGTCTTGATGTTCTGTACTCATATACCCTTTTTCAAAATAGTGATATCTTCCCAGGTCTCAATTTCCCTCCTGGTCGTAACTACATAGGGCTTGTGCTTGTTCAACCACAGCCACTGTACTTTGGAAACGTTTAGCTTTGATATGTTTATATTACTATCTGCCTCTCTCTTGAAATCTAAGAAGTCAAATGCATTCATATTAATAACTATAATAACTCCATGGCACAACAGCTTACAAGGAACCTTGGGCTACTGCCCAGGTGCTGCATTCTCCATCTCGGTCCATGACAGACGTCATGAATGGGGTCTCCGGCTTGGCAAGCAGCACCGTGCTAAGAAGACGACCATGCATTCATATTACTGTTGATAAATGACTTATTTGTCTTGATTCCTGTATCATGTGCTTCACAACTTCTGGAACAATACATTTAATAACTCTTTTTCTTTTCTCAACAAGGGCAAAATCCCTGTCGCAACTTAGGAAGGAGTGATCTGATACAAGGAACTTGTGGTTTATTTCTTAAACCGGTTATAAGTAGGTAGATCCAGAGAAAGAGAATGACTCTGTTTTTGTTTGGCCACAGCAGTTATCACTCCAGACTATTAGCTTTTACTTTAAAGTAAACATGAAGCAACTTCATGACCTGTCAAAACCTTTGTGCCATAGAATCATATATGCATCATTATTATTGGCAATATGGATACCAAAGTTGTAAACTGCAAGCTGTCTGACTAATTGTCAAAGTTGGAACAAACAGCACTTGTTGCAAATCAATGGATGCTGTACAGATAACACTACTAGATTTCTGGGATTTTAATCCTGCTTCATCATAGTCATAGTTTTTTTGGCTTTGCATTGATGTAGCTCCAAATGGGCTGTCAATTTCTTTCTCTCATGTGGGTTAATGAGAATCTATGCATGCAATGATCACACATACCTGCACGAGGATGGTGAAAAGAGAGGTTAGGGAAATGCTCATTAAAGTATCATAATAAAAGAGGTACCATTTTTTTCGGACCATAAGATGCTCTGAATCATAAGATGCAATCATGATTTTGTTAAGAAAATTTTTAAATAAAAATAATAAAGGTTTTATTCTCTATTACTGACACGATGTAGGTATTCCATACATTTCACTCTGTTTTGTAGCACAATAAAAAGTATCCTGTAGACTTCATTTTCACTTTTGCTCATATATGAATTTTCATTTTCTGCGAATCATTTTCTCACTTGGTGGGGGCCCAAAATGCCTTTTTGCTGCCCTATTACCATGCTCTTTTGCATATCGCACAACTTCTAATTTGAATCTCTTCTGTTTAGGCAGCATTGAGAGCTTAGAAAAATTCACAACTGAATGTCACTTTTACAATGGTACACTTGCTACTGACAACTGAACATAAAAGAAAGGGGCTGTGAGAGAAAATTTTCCTTGCTATCACATTCTTTAATCTGTTATAGGGCAAAACTGCTCTTAGGTATGTCTGTCATTAAGACTCATATTCCTCTAATGGTGCTTTATGCCATGTTGAACCTTGAACTTCAATTAGGTAGCAAATATACAGTCCACAAGGCTAACATTCCCTTGCTAATGATCCATGTATTGTTGAAACTACCGGTAAATTTAGCTGGTTTTCACACTGAGCTTTGTACCATAAGATACAGTTAACTTTTAGACAGCGTTTTATAACAAAAAAAGTGCATTTTATGGTCCGAAAAGTATGGTATCATTTGTGAGTACCGTAGATGTTCTTGCAGGCTACGTATATTAAGATCAGGACTGAGATATTCCTTTTCAGTTTTTTGTCTGCTGTAGTGACTTCGCTCTTGTGGAAAGGCTTGTATATACCGTATTACTTGGTTCTCTATTTCCTTACTAAATTTTCTGTGTTGTGTTTTATTACTCCTAATCTCCTAGTACTTGGTAAGATGTTTCTTCTTCTTTTCAGTTACTACCTGGATCTTCTTCTGAGTTAATGAAAATATTTCAGAAAAAGTTCTCCTGCACTAAGGCACCTTGTCCATCTGGAGTAATGGCCGCACCATTGCCGAGTGGTTAGACCACTCGTCTCTCACCTAGAAGGCCCGGGTTCAATCCTAAGTGACCATATGTGAGATTTGTGGTGGACAAAATGGCGCATGGGTAGATTTGCTCTGGGTTCTCCAGCTTCCCCTGCCATCGCATTCCACCGGTCCTCCATTTTTATTCATGTATCATCAATGTCATCGCCTGTGGTGCCACAAATAGTAACACTATAAAAAAAAATCTGGAGTAATGAACAGCTGTTATCACTGCTCTGCAAAGTCATCATAGCTACCATGCGGTCTTCTTTTAACATGCAATACTTGCATCGAACCCATTAGGTAAGTCCCTTGCTTTTCAATATCTTCCAGGGCATAAAAATCTTCAAATAGGCCAACTTGAGGTTCATAACTTAAGTTCTTGCACTTACACTTGCAAGCATGCTGTTTCTGAAAGCAAGAAGAAGAAACGTGTGCACTAGGTTTATCAGTTTTGTTTTTCTTTTGTCACAATTTAATATAATTTAGTTTGATCTTCATGCAAAAATACCAATAAAGTCTGCCAGGTATGGCATAGGTTAGCGATCAGCAATGACTAATGAAACCTACCTCCTGTGCTGGACGGACAACTTTTTGCAAAATACGTTTATTACTTGAACTTATGCATTTGTTCCCACCATTTTTCAGCTTATTTGTCATTGCAGCCACAGTACTGTCTCCTTTATTTCATCATGTATTTCCATTTAAATGATTATAAATATCTGTTGGCTCTGCCATTTTATCTAACGAGTAGTAAGCGTGCAGAACATAGATTCTTTCACATGTTAACAGCAGCGCAGTTAATCCACATGCCATCTGTTGATAGCATTTGCTACTTTATTTTCATTTGTTGCCTTTTATACATTTTTGGGCTTGGCACATAGATCCCATTTTACACAACACTTCAAAATTACTTGTTATGGCACTTAAAGCCTTTATTTCAAGTCTTTAATTGTTAGAGCCATTTTTGACAAAATAAAAATTTATGAAAAATGCTCCATGTAAAGGGTAGTTTGGAATAGATAAATTTTTTTGAATTATGTTGCATTCTTAAAAGATGCAAGTTTTAAATATCAATCTGGTATTTAACACAATGTGTCTCAAAACTTTTATTTCTGGTGAAATCTCAACATGGAATTCAGTAGATACTCACTACTCTTAATAGGGAAAGTAATTGTACATTTCTACTTTCTCTAGCACATATGCACATACAATGTACACAGCTAGAGAAGATATTGTATTCCACCCAAAACTATGATGTCAAGATTTCACCCGAAATATATGTTTAGAGATCCCCTGAGTCCAAAAAAAGGATTTTTAGAAAAAGGTCTTTTTGTGGGGCGTGTGTGTGTGTGTTTGCAGCATAGCTCAAAAACAAAAGAGCCGTTAAATACCAAATTTGGTATTGAATTTATCGTAAATGCTGATGTACATTTTGGAAGTTTGACCTGTGAGGATGATGTGTCTGGAAATCTATTTCCTATACAGCTGTTCAGCTTGAGATCCATCACCTCTTGCTTCTCCATAAATCAAAAGCATTGCAGTGAGCTCAGCAAACAAAAATACATTCACTATGGTTCAGAGCAATTGTGAGCAACCTGCAGCAGTGATATACAAAGCAGTTAAAATGGCCCTTAATCACTCGGGTGATCCTACTGGTATCACTCGGGTGATCCTACTGGTACCTTATACATGCACAATGTTACAAGGGGTGTTCAATAAGTCCTTAGAAAAAGATAGAAAAATAAATTATATTTGGTGGATATTTTAGCTCAATACACTTTTCCCAGCATTTCTCCAACTGTTTTAAGCCTTCCAAAAGTAGGATTTTGGAAGGTCCTCAAAATAGGCATCTGTTTGGGAGATGATGGGAATCATTTCCCTCCAAGCCACTTTTTCAAGTTTGGAAATAAAAGAAACCTTAATTCTACAATTTTGGCCATCAAAACTGCACAGGTGTGTAACTTTGGATTGTCTTGATGGAAGAGAATCTTTTTCTTTGCCAGAAAACTGGTGCAATAACGAGGCATAATACTCTCCATTTATTGTTCTTTCTTTCTGCAAGTAATCAATGTAGATGTATCCACATGCATCACAAAATCTGAGGCCAGCTTTCACCGCCTTTGCCTTTTTCAGAGCCAGTTCACCTTTAAAAACCCATTGTTTTGACTGTGCTTTTGTCTCTGGAAGTAGTAATGTATCCATGCTTCATCCACTGTTGTGTATAAATGCAGATACTCGTCAAGATTGCGACAGAAAACTGCCAAACCAGTTTCTGTATTGATCACACGATTGTATTTATTCTCCATTGAGAGCAAACGTGGACCCCTCTTGCCGAGACCTTTGTCAGACCTAATTTTTGGAGCAAAATTGAGAATCTATGGATGCCTGTGGCCTCCACTATTTTGCAAAATTTGATTCATCGATCAGTCAAAACCATATCCTGGATTTTGTCAATAATTTTGGAGAAAGTCACTTCTACTAGACATCTGGAACAATGTCCATAATTTGTGAATATACGACCATGTTTAAATTCATGTATCCAATTGCAAATTGTTGCAAATTCAGGAGCAGATGTGCCATGAACTTCATCCAACTCAGCTTTTCTCTTTTTTGGTGTTAAGCCTTTTAAACAGAAGTGTTTAATCATTGCACAAAACTCATTTTTTCCCCATCTTTCTAAAGAAGCACAAGATTGTTGATTCAAATGCCTATGGCAATGAAACTACGCAATGGATATAACTGAAACTTTAACTGCTATCTAGTAAGAGATGACAGTTATTTAATACAAACTTTTTTTTTTCAATGCTACGAGTGTAATTTCTTGGATTTTCTAAGGACTTATTGAATGCCCTTGAACCAAGTGATGCCAAAGAGTATATGGGCTGAGAAGTTTGCAGCTTAGGTTGTCACTCTGTGAGATCTCAGTTTTGCATCTAGTTGAAATAATTTATTTCCTTGCACATAATGTGTATACTTGTACAATATGAACACAATGTATAGCAATTCATGGTTCTCACAGTAGACATATGTAGGCATTAGACAAGATTTCCAGAAACGAAGCCTGGCTCAAGTGATCAGAATGACTTTATACAGAACCAAATTACCACAGTTTGAATCCTAGCAATAGCAGAGTTTTTTTTTTTTTTTTTTAAATTCATTGCTAAATTCACAGTTTAGTTTCTATGTTTCAAAGCATTCATTACATAAATGTTTTCAACAAACCTTATTGTTTTATTACATTAAATTAAGCAGGTTCATTGTCAAAAACGATTAATGCTAAATCTTTACAGCAGTACAAGCTATAGACCTTATTTCAAGTATTTAAATATTTTAGCAGTTTCATCTATTTATCTGCATGAAATGCTGGTATTCACACATAATCAATTAAGTAATTTTGTCACAAATGGTGAAAAACAATAATCATAATATCAGGGGTAAATCAAAGCTTTACATTATAGGGCATAAAAGAACCCTATATGAAAAGAGGCCACACTATAATGATATTAAATTGTATAATATACTCCATCATGTTCTAAGAAATTACCAAGCATAGCTGTATTTAGGAAGGAATTAAAAATATTTTTAATACAGGGTTGTGTTTATTCTGTAAATGAGTAAGTAGTTAATTAATTTTGATATGCATATATGTTATATTTTGAAATTATTAAACCATGCTTTGATGATATAATTTATTGTAAATAGAAATATCTTATACTTTTAGTTTCGCATATATTTACTTTCATGAATCTGTACTTACTGGTCTATAACTTATTTGTATCTGTAATATTGCATTGTTTGTAACTAATGAAATCAACCATCCACCATGAAGTGTAATACCTCTATTCGTGGAGTTGGTATTTACCCAAGGAAAATGGTATTATGGGGCTGCAATAAATATTTTTCTTCTCTATGGTCTCTTCTTCAATTTGGTCTTTATGTATTTTGAATCTAACAGTTGGATCGATGATACGAAGGCCATCCAGAAAGGGACAGACGAGTTGGCATACTAAATAATAACAAAAGTTATCAACACAAAACTTTATTTACAAAGTTATGGTATCTTACTCTATTTATCAACATAATTGTCATTGTTATCACGGTATTTATTATCATGTGGTACCAGTTTTTCAATGCAGATGTACTTTTCCACCATCAAAGATCTGAGCCAAGATATCACTGCCACTTAAGGTCTTCATGGTTGGGAAATCTTTTCCACCCAAAAAGTTATGTTTTATGTCCTAAATGAAACACCAGTTTTTCTTAGTCTTTTATCAACATTTGCTTTCAACTTCTCCATAACGCTTGATGAATTTCCACTCCAGTCTTTTTTGTGCACACTGGTTCATCCGTGATTTCTTGTAAATTATGCACCATTTCCTCTCTGAAAACTTGTTCATTACATTATCATTGTACACTTGCATTATTTGTCTGTAATATTTGATTTGCCAAACAGTTTGTGTATAAAAAAAACTAATAAGTTCTTTGGTGGTAGAAAAGTATAGCATCAGCATTGAAAAACTGGTGGCATGTGACAATAAATATCTTGACAGAATGGAGACTGCAATAGATTAAGGTACTGCAACTTTGTAAATAAAGTTTTATGTTGATAACTTTCGTTATTATTTAGTTATGCCAAATGGTCTGTCACTTTCTGGATGGCCCTCGTGTATTCCTTTTTGCTGTTAATAGATATGCCATCATATCAATCCTTCTAGTGGTGCCAGCTGAAGTGTGGCCATGCACTTGGTTAGACTGAAGAGTCACTTTAATGTGGTGTACCAAGAGAAAGGGACCTGTTTTCAGTTTGGGAAATTTCTCAATATATTCACGTGTTTAATTGGTGCAACAATTTATACTAACTGCTGCAGGTATGAATGTTTGCAAATCTTAGAATAGAAAAATCTGGTGACTCATGACTTTCTCTAGTTGCTGTTATAAATTATTGTTAAACAGCTTAACCTTCTATCTACTTTATGATAGTTGAGACAAAAAATAGCAGAAATTGTCTTAATTATTTGCTTCCTTGTAAGTAGAAGGTAAATAGGGAATACACTAGGCTAAAACGAAGATCAAATCTCTTAAAAGTTGGTTGCCATGTGGTTGAAATCCGTTTCTTTGCATTGCCAGGAGTTTACAAATTTCCTTGAGAGAAAAGTTTTTAAGTATTTTAAATCTGAAACAAATAACATGGAATATCTGAGAAATGCTCAGTTCCACGCAAAACATGTATATGACATAAATTGTGTGTTTTAATGAGATCTACATTTTCTGTGTTGTAACTTTTTGTCTTTCTCTTATGGTTTATGAGTTACGCAAAATTCATCCAGAATAAAGATATTTGTAGAATCTATACCTATAAGATTCAAGAATTACATTTTATTTGTTGTATAAATATCTTCAACATGCAGTATTTTAATAAAAATCATTAGAGCCATTTTTGGAGGAAATCAATATTTTTGAAATTTTTTCCATGTAAAGGGTAGTTTAGGGTGTGGAGATTTTCTAAGTCTTCATGTCACATGCCTGGAAGATACTAAACTTAAATACCAAGCTTGGTATTTTACTGACTTTTTATTTTTGAGCTATCATGTTCTCTCTCTTTCTCTCTCTCTCTCTCTCTCTCTCTCTCTCTCTCTCTCTCTCTCTCTCTCTCTCATGCACACACAGACACAGACAGACAGAGAAGGTGTATAGAGAAGGTATTTAATTCCACCCAAAAATTTTATACCGAGATTTCACCGGAAATACCTGTTTTGGGTCCCCCTGAATCCAAAAAAAGCATTTTGGGAAAAGGTGTGGCAAGACCATTAAATACAAACTTGGTACCTTCCAAAGATGTGACGCAAAATAATTCAGAAAATCTTACCATCCCCAACTACCCTTTAGATGGAACTTCTTTTGAAAATTTTGATTTTCTCAAAAATGGTTCTAATGATTTTGATTAAAATCTCTTATATTTAAGATATTTACATGTCAAATAAAACTCTGTCTTGAATTTTCTGGGAATAGCCTCTGGAGCACGTTAAAACACACAATTTATGTTACATACATTTTTTTGTACAGTTGATCATTTTTGAGATATTCCTTGTTTTTGGTTTCAGCTTCGAAAAACTTATACTTTTCTGATATAGGAATTTGTCAACTCCTGTCCATACAAACAAAGGAACTTCAGTCACATAGCAACTAGCTTTTGACTATCACTTTAACCTATGATACTCCCTTATTTCGCTTCCACTTACAAGGAAACAAGTAATAAGACTATTTCTGCTAATTTTTTCTCAATTAGCATGATGTAAATAGAACCATAAGCTTTTTAACAATACTTTTCTGCAGAGATGTAGAGAAAGTCATGTGAATGGAACACATCAGATTTTTTTGGATACAGGGGACCATAAAACATGTATTTCTGGTGAAATCTTGGTATCAAATTTTTAGGTGGAATGGAATATCTTTTCTATACACCATTACATAGTACATGTAGAGAAAGTAAAAATGCACTTAATTTACAAGAAATAAATTTTAACAGATACTGTTCATTTATTGTTACTATTTACTGTGCGAAACAAACTGTAGTGCAAAACCCTCAGTTAAAAAATAACTATATAAAACTCATAGATGAGATTCCTGATCTAGTAATAAAGGTTTGTGTAGAGGAAATAGCAAAACCATTACTGAATATCTATAATACCTCCTTTGAGACAGGAGTTTTCCCAGATAAATTAAAAACAGCTAAAGTTAAACCCCTCCATAAAAAGGGACCCCAAGATGTGTTACAAAATTACAGACCAATTTCTATGCTATCAGCATTCTCCAAGATTTTGGAGAAGCTAATGTTCAATAGAATTAGTAATTTTTTAGAGAAAAATAAAATTCTCACAGATACACAACATGGTTTTAGGCGAGAAAAATCTACTGAATCGGCAGTTTGCGCCCTAGTTGAAAAAATTATTGCTGCTATTGAAAAGAAAGGGAAATCAATAGGTTTGTTCCTTGATCTAACGAAGGCATATGATGTGATTGATCATGATATACTACTGAGAAAGTTAGAGGTGTATGGTATTAGAGGAATAGCAAATGCATGGTTTAAATCTTACCTATCGAATCGATCTCAAGTAGTAGAAATTAGCAACCTGAATAAAGAACATCTCAGTATAGAAAGATGTCAATCTACGCAGAGGAAGGTAGGACAGGGGGTACCACAGGGATCTATATTGGGGCCTCTTCTTTTCTTGATTTATGTAAATGATCTCCCATTATGTGTCCAGGAGTCTGAAGTGGTGTTATTTGCTGATGATACAAACCTGCTGCTAAAAGCAAACAATGACAGAGATCTTCAGAAAAAAGTAAATGGGGATATAAGGAAATTGATATACTGGTTTGAGGTAAATAGACTGCTATTAAACACACAAAAAACTGTTGCTATGAGTTTTCATTCGAGTCATCATAGAAATGTGGCAAAACCGCAAATAAAAATAGACAATGAAATCATAAAATATGAAGATCAAACTAAATTTCTGGGGATAATTATTACAGACGATCTTAAATGGGGGACACATATAAATATGCTAACCAAGAAACTAAGTGTGGGATGTTATATATTGAGTACATTGAAAAGAGTGACGAGTGTGCAAGTTTTTAGAAGTGCTTATTTTGCATACATCCATAGTCATATAAGGTATGGAATAATGTTCTGGGGGGCATCAACAGAATCTGAAAAAGTTTTTCGGTTGCAAAAGCGGGCCATAAGAATAATGACTGGCGAATCAAGTAGATCTCCATGCAGGGAACTGTTCAAAAGGTTAAGGATTATGACTGCACCAAGTATGTATATATTAGGAGTTATCCATCATATCAGACGAATAAGGCATCAGTTACCAGATAACCAAGAGATTCATTATCATAGTACAAGGCAGAAAGGAAATCTACATGTGCAATATTGCAGAACGAATCTAGCCAAAAACAGTGTAAATCATAATGGAATAAAACTGTATAATAGGCTACCCCTTAATATAAAAAATATTGAGAATGTAAATCTGTTTAAGAAAAAACTCAAATTGTACCTATTAGAGAATGCATTTTATTCAGTTATGGAATATGTAAATAAGTCTTACTAATTAAGGCAGTATGGATATGTGTGGTGACCCTAAATGCTGCATGCATATGTGTATGTGGGTGTGTGTATGTGTGTGTGTGTGTGTGTGTCTCTGTCCTTTTAACTTATTGTTATATTCCTATGTAACTTATTGACGAGTCCATATCATGTATACATGATCTGAAGGATGAAATAAATGAATATGAATATAAACATGGGATCTAAAGAATTTGAGTTCTTGAAATAATGACTGATTGTTTCCTTCCTTTTAATATGGATGCCAATATAGGCACAACCAAAGCAAGAGATAACCATGCTCCCAGTTAGATTTTATGAACTTTGTATAAATTACTAAGTGAGGTGACAACATCTGTATTAAATTCATTATTCTGCTAGACTTAATAATTGTCATTTTTAAAGCAAAATGTTGTTATGAGGGTTGCTCCAAAAATGTTGTAAATGGATGCAATAAAATATTAAAGATTTAGATCTGATCACCACACATTTTTACATTCTATAGTCCATATGTACAATGTGTTTAGTGGATAGAGAAGGTATTGAATTCCATCCAAAAAATTGATACTGAGATTTCACCAGAAATGTTTTGAGGTTCCCTAAGTCTGAAAAAAAAAAAAACTTTTAGATAAAGGTCTGTGTGTGTGTATCTGTGGACAGCATAGCTCAAAAACGAAGTCAGTTAACTACCAAACTTGATATTTAAATTCAGTATCTTCCACGGATGCAACACAAAGATTTTCAAGAAAATCCCACCATCCCCAGCTAACCTTTACATTGAAAATTTTTCGAAAATTTTGATTTTCTCAAAAATGGCTAATGATATTGGTTAAAGATCACACCACAAATAAAATGTATATATTGAATTTTCTGGGGATTGCCTTTGAAGACCTTTTTATTCTGGTTGATTTTGTAGAATTTTGCAAAATGGTCAAACTGTAAGAGTTAGACAAAAACTTCTCCACAAAAAGTATAGAACTTGTTAAAACACATAATTTATGTCATATACATTTTTCTTGTAGAGTTGAGTATTTTCGAGATATTCAGTATTATTGGTTTCAGTTTTAAACTAATTAACTTTTCTTAAACAGGATCATGCAAACGATCTGAACCTCAATTGTTTCACATACCAACCAGCTTTTAAATGGCTTGACTATCACTTTAGACTACTGTATTCCCTTATTTCTCTTCTACTTGCAAGAAAACAAGTAATAAGACCAATTCTGCTAATGTTCATCTAAATTAGCATGACATAGATAAAAGAATAATCTTTTTTTAAGAAAATTTTGTTTGTGGAAGAGCTAGAGAAAGTTATGTGTATGGAACACATCAGATTCTATATTTTCCATTGCATTCTGTACACTGGCTCAGCCTTTCTAACCAATTTGCAAATAATGAGTGCAATTCTTCTTTGAAGAGAGTGTAAATACATTCTTCATAAGCAGCTGCTGCAGCTTCAGATGACTGAAATTGTTGACCTCAAATTGTTTCTTTCATTTTGGGGAATAGAAAAGTTTGCATGGATCCAGATCTGGACTGTAGAGAGGAAGGGACAAATATCTGACTCCTACAGAAATCGGTTTGTTTCTTGTGCAATTTGAACAGAGACTGGTGCAACAAAATTCCACACAGACCAGTCTTAGGATGCTTTTGCTCAGTTCATTGAACAATTGTGGCAGACATTCTGTGGTGTACCATCTGGCAGTAAGTCTTTTGCTTCTCAAACAGAAATGTCACAATGTGGCCACTTGCTGAGAAGGAACAGATCATCTTTTTGCCTGCACTATAATTGGTGAGAAATTACCTTGTGATTCACATTCCTGCTGACACGTGGCTGTTTTGGTTCGCTGTTGCCATATTTGCTTGCTGTCCACCTGCAGCACATGTTCCACTGCTTCCTCTAAAATGCCCTTTTCTGTCCATGCATTTTCTATCACACTTCTGGTATGTTGAACAACTTTTCCCCATTTTTCACTAGTCTCCTTTCAACATTGGTCCTGTATTTCACTAAACCTAAAGGTTTTATTATTTCAGTTAACGTACCCTCAGCTCATTTATCATAGCTGTAAGACATTTTCAAATCACTGTGTCTCTTATGGTAGTTTTAGGACGAGAACAAGAGCAATGTTGGCAATATATAAAAGGTAGTAATGATTATAAATGTAAATCCTTACTGAATCACTGTGTACAACACAACTGAAGTTCTCACAGAATGAAATCCAACAATCAGATCAGTCATACATGAGAATGCATGCATAAATTTCCACTGAACTCATAGTAGTTGCAATGTCTGATGACATGATCTCTCTGACAGTTATGCATTCTTACACTATGATTGGTCAGCAATGTGACAAACCCCTGCCAGGAGATGACGCACCCCACAAGAGTCAATCACAAGGAAATATCTCTCTGACTTTGCTTCACTTTTATTGGGGGATCTTCTCCTGGGAAGACCTAGACCCATGACTGTCATTTAGTTTCTAGATCATACTGATAAATCTAGTTTTCGTCACCTGTAACAATGTTAAATAAGTTTTTTGATTTTCCTCCATTGATTTTTCAATAATTTCCTGGCACCATATGTGCTTGTTTCAAATCAAATTTAATTGTTGTAAGATTTCATTACAGAAATATTGGCTTTGTCAAATATAAACAACTGAAAGTTACAAAACACTGCTTGATAAGATAAGATGCTTTATTGTCACATACGATTACAATAAATGAGTAAAGACTCCATAAACAGGTGTCTCGTCAAGTATGAAGAACAATTAACAGTTAAGTTACAATAAATATAAATTGACAATATACAGTATATATATACACAAACAGTGTTTAACTATGATGGTACTAACCTAGAAACAATAATGTAATATGTAACTTACAGAATGAAAAAAAGTTAAAAAGATTTGTCATTCATATATTCAGTGACTGAGTAGTACACTTTGTCAATTTATAGGTTTTTCAATGCTTAGTTGAAACAATTCCTGTTTTTTATTTCCCTGATTTTAGTTGGTAGTTTGTTATAAGCTTTTATTCCGGCATACAGTGGACTTTTTTCGTATAGTGCTAACCTATGCATGGGTAGTTTTAATTTATTTTTAGTTCTTGTTCCATGGTTATACTGTGTTTGTGAGTTATACATGGTATCAAAGTTTGCGTGTATGTATTTATTTATTTCATATAGGAATAGGGATGGTAGTGTTAGAATTTTCAATTTTTTGAACAGATTTCTGCAAGATTCTTTCATTCCTGTTTGTGTCATACAGATTATTTTCTTTTGACTTTTAAAGATTGATTCCCATCCTGTCCAGATTCCCCATAGTATTATTCCGTATGTCATTATCGAGTGAAAGTAACTAAAGTAAACTACTTTTCTTGTTTCGAGGTTTGTTATTTTAGCTATGCAGCTCATATTAAAGCATGCACTAGATAGTTTTTTGGACAAATAATGGATATGATCATCCCATTTTAATTGTTTGTTTAAAAAGACACCGAGGATTTTAGCACTTTCTTTATGATTGACTAAATTAGTCCTGAGGCTCTCACAATTTTTTTCTTGTGTGCTGAGCTGCATAATGGAGGTTTTAGAGGTATTTAGCTTCAATCCATTTCTCGAAAACCAATTCTTTAGCCGAGTAATTGT
This sequence comes from Hymenopus coronatus, assembly GCA_030762935.1. Lineage (NCBI taxonomy): Eukaryota > Metazoa > Arthropoda > Insecta > Mantodea > Hymenopodidae > Hymenopus > Hymenopus coronatus. The sequence goes on from CM060894.1 coordinate 17,990,726, forward strand.
CTCTTCTGCATTATTCTGTAACTCCTCGAGGTTACACCCATTTAGCAAGATAGACGTGTCATCAGCATACATAATTGTATTTCCCTTTATGCAGTTAGGAAGGTCATTAGTATATATTATATACAGTAGAGGTCCCAAAACACTACCTTGTGGGACTCCTGTTTTTATTTGATTCCAATTAGATTGGACTATACCAAGTTCGTTATTTATAACTATCTTCTGTCTCCTATCTTTGAGGTAATTTACAAACCACCTTAATGCTATGTTCTTTATACCATAGAATTCCATTTATTTTTGTAATATATCATGACATACGCAGTCAAAAGGTTTTGAGTTGTTGCAAATTAATATGGCAGTCTGTTGCTTATCATCAATCATTTTCGAAGCATCATTTACCAATTTAGTTAGGGCAGATATTGTAGAGCTATTTTCTCGGAATCCATGTTGGGATTTGTTTAACTTGCTAAAATGTTCTAGATAGGAGATAAGTTGAGAATGGACAACCTTTTCGAATATGGTGGAGAAGGTAGGAAGAATAGAGATAGGTCTATAATTTTTAAATTCAGTTTTCCCTCCTTTGTGTATAGGTTTTACTATGGCATATTTCAATCTCTCTGGAAAAATGTCTGTCATCAGAGATTGATTAATTAGTTCGCTAATTGGCTTGCTAATTTCATGTTTTATTTCCTTTATAAGAAATGGTGGCAATTCATCCCATCCGAAAGATGATTTTGATTTGAGTTTTGATATTATCTCAGTAATTTTTTCAGGAGTAATCATTGTAAATTCAAACAAAGGAGTTAACATTAGACAGTTATTATTATACAGTTCGTTTATGAAGTCTTGTACTGATGGGGAAGTTTCTCGGATGTAATTCCCAATATTTATGAAGTAGTTGTTTAATAATTCCGCTGTTTTTGCATCCATATTACCTAAATTGTCTCTACTCGTTGAATTGTTTAATCCCAATTCTCCTTTTATAATTTTCCAAGTTGCTTTGCTTTGTTATCTGCATTTTTAATGAATTTTTCAATTGCCATTTGTTTTGCCTTGTTTATTACACTCTTATATATTTTGCTGTAGGTTTTGTAATATTGTTTGAAGTTTAAATCAGTAGTGGTCTTGAACATTTTGTGCAACAATCTCTTACAGGCACTGGATATTCGAATTCCTTTTGTACACCAGTCTAATGAGTGAGTAGTGTTCCTATGATTTTAGGAAAGCATTCATTATAGCAATTTAGAAGCTCCCTAAGAAAGTTGTTGTAATTTGCATCAACTGAGTCCTCACTGTTTAAAGTCCAAGTTAAATTACCTACTTTTTCTTTAAATTCTGAAATGTTTTCTAAGTTGTATAAACGTCTAGTAATTTTCTTTTTGGGTTTTCTTTTACTTTTATGTATCACTGGTAGTCTTGCAACAACCGCTCTGTGATCCGACACTCCAGTGTCTAACACACTGCATTCATTATCTCCATAGATTTTATTAGTTAATACGTGATCTATGCAAGTTATTGATGACATAGTGACACGTGTAGGGAGAGAATGCCTGAATTCTAGTCCGTGGGATGTAACACTATTCATATACATGTTATTTAATTTACAATTATTTTGCTTCTCACCAAGAGCATTGATTTTTAAGTTTTCATCTACTATTAACTTTGTTTTATAAAGATCAATATTACAATCCATGGCTATTATTAACCCTTTCTTTTTTTCATTCTGTAATTTATTGCATAGTTCTTCTAGTTTTATAAGGAATGGTTTAAGTGTGTCATAATATGGAATCCTATATATATATATATATATATATATATATATATATATATAGAGATCACGATTAAGTTCAAGCAACTAATTTCAACTGCGGATAGTTCAAAAATACTTTCTGTGCTTAATGATTTATTTCAAGTCAATTCTTTGCTTGCTATGTTCCCTTAGGTGATCACTTACTAAAATGCATGAACCACCCCTGTCAAGTTCACTCCTTGAAAAGGAATCTGCTAGGGTAAAGCCTTTTATTTTGTTTAAAATTTGGATTGCTCCCTGTCCTAGCCAATGTTCATTAAGGCAAATTATTTTTACTTTTCTCTCAACCATTTCATCCATTAAAAGGTTTAAATCATCAATTTTAGACAGTGCTCCTTGTATATTTAAGTGTAATAACCAACTATTAAGGTCGTCTCCTTAGCGCGGTGGTAGCGCAGCTGCCTACCAAGCGGGAGACCTGGGTTCGATCCCCAGTACCGGCGTGGGGATTTTTCCCCCGCTGGGAGACCTGGACCGGGGTGCACTCAGCCTCGTGAGGTCCCTGGGGGGCCAATTGAGGAGCTACTTGATGGAGAAGTAGCGGCTCCAGGTCGTGAGGACCGCATTAACCGGCCGGGAGGGGCTCGAGGCACTGACCACGTCTCACCCTCCAATACTGCACCCCATCCATGACGTCTGTAGTGGACCGAGATGGGGGACGCAGCGGCCGGGCGGTAGGCCAAGGCTCCCCGTGAGCTGTCGTGCCATGGAGTTATGTTAACCAACTATTAGTCATGCGATTACTTAATCCTGATCTCTGTACAGTATTGGTATACCTTTTGTTTACATTGCCCAATTTGGAGACACCTACTATACCTGTGTCCCATTTCCCTGAAATATATGTCTGGTTATTATATTGATAACATTATTTATGACTTGCCCTGTCCTCCATGTACCCTTTCGATTTAGGTGCAGCCCATCTTTCCCTAATAAAGATTGGTCAATATATTTATCTACGTTCACAAATACAGCTTTTAAGGCCTCACAGGCCTATCTAATATTATCATTAACTAACCTGATGAAGTTGTGATGAACATCCCGTCTTTTTATTACACTGTTCACAGCAACTATGGCACTCGGAAATTTCTCTTTAGTACACTTCACTGCATTGTAAACCTCCCTCAAAACTTCTTCAGGGTTTCTAGCTCTCTTTAAGTCATTGGTTCCTACATGTAACATTACTACTCCGGAAATTTTTTGCATTGGCACTGATTCACTACCTTATTAGCCAACTGATTGGCATTGATACCCCTATGCACTTTTATATTAGCACCCTTCACTTTTACGCATGCAATCATCGAGTCTCCCAGCACTAGAACTTTTCTTGGCTCTACAGAATCATACACTATATGAAAAGTTTAACACAATTAGGAAATAAATTAATAAGATGAAGTTGGTTGGTTGGTTGGTTGGTATCTAGTGTTGAGCAGTTGGCAGTGAAGCCATTCACTTTCTTACATTCCAGTATTTTGATGCCATATTATCATGTTGACTAAAGGTTGGGCAGCGCAGTAGATGCGGAAAGACTTTTGTTACTAACAGGGAGGAGACCCTTTAATTCCTTTAATAATTAATTGAAGGCTTAAAGGAACCGACCTGGACAAAAGTCTAATGTCCGTTCCTCACCTTCACGCGGTGCAGCTGTTAGTAATCAAGATAAAGTATAAGATGTTACTATTTACAAGAAGTTACGATTGAAGTACAAGATAAATTATTGGAAAATATGTGTTATATACACCATTATATATCTTAAATGAATTATAAGCAATAACCAATTTAATATAAAATATGATTTCTTGAAGTGAGTGTAGGATTTAGTCCTCTTCTCCATAGCTGGTAGTGCAACCTTCTTCCTGTTTATTCTTTCACCATGAATGTTCTTGGACATGTAACAGACCCCATAAAAGTAATGTATTAGTATAAGTAGTCATTAAGTGGTACAGATTACGCAATTCACATAATATCAAATCTTAGCTTTTCCGTGCTCTTAAATTCATTGATTGAATAGAACTGATTATTAAATAGGAATTTATGGATTTCATTTTTGAATTGTATTATGCAACTTTTGCTTTCCAAAAATATAGAAAGATGATTGTATAATTTAATTCAAGTATGTTTAAATGCTTTCTCAAAGAGACTGGTTTTATAAAAGCTCACATGCAAATTATTTTTGTTTCTAGTATTATATGTTGACAAACATGTACTATTCTTCCTAACATTGAACTAGCAGTTCGTTTATGTATAAACATGGTAATGCTAGAATATTTATTTTTTTTTAAAGTACTCACAACAACTTTCTGTGTCAGATTATTCTTATGACTTTTTTTTGCACATTTTGTGAGGTGGTGGGGGGAGCCAGCGACTGCAGACGTCAAGTTTTTCTTTCCAGATTGTTTTCACTGCTACCAGCCCAATATTTAGGGCTTCTTGAATGTGACCATATGTGCAATGATGATCTTCCCACAACACACGCTCTACTTTAACTCCATTGTTGCTGTAGCCGGCTGTCCTGCACAGTCTTCATCTTCTAAATTCTGCATACAATCGGTAAGTGGTGGATTGCAAAGGGTAGAATGCAGTCTTTCAAAGGATTCTCTCTCCTCTAAACTTACTCTCATAGCACAGAAATGCTCTCACTTGAGATCCATCATTGTGTATGGCATAGCTTTTTTTGGATTCAGGGAGACCCAAAACATGTATTTCCGGTGAAATCTCGGTATCGAATATCTTCTAAACAATCCTGTATATAATATTAATAATTTTTAAACTGACCTACTGTCATTTTCAATCTTTTTGTATGATCCAAACTATTGTAAGTTTTAACTTTCTATCTTTGTTCTTGACAATGCTCAAAGTTTGTATCTGAATCTATGGGCAATAAATCTTATCTTAAAAAATAAAATCTTACAAATCTTATTAAATAGTTCTCCAATTGAACTATATCAAGAACAAGAGAAACATCACAGCCGACAGTTGCTTCAGTTCAATACCAATAGCAGCAGAACTTTGTCAGACACTATCCTTCATTGCCACACTCAGAAAAAATAGAAGGGCAACTCCAGTGATTTTCTCTGTAAGAAATATCATGAAGAATACAGTAATCTTTTTACTTTCTCTACACATACTAAAAATAAAATGAAATAAAATAAAATCTGTAATACAACATACTGGCATCTTGTTCCCTATACCAGGACGTATATTGCAAACTTTATAATTTATTTCCCACATTTAAATTATTGTTATACATCATTATTTTACAGATAATACTTGTATACTAATAACTCAAAATTTAATTTAAAACAAAAACAAATTAATATAAACTGAAATATAATAAATTCCAACCATAAAACAACTTTCACTAACACTAAATCATCTATTATTAATTACTGGAATCCAGTAACACAAATAACTGGTAACCAGCTATTTACCCATAAAACTATGCTCTAGATTATTAAGATAAATGAAAAACTAATCCTATACTACTGGTATCCAGCAGAATATGCACTGGTAACCAGTGCAACTAAATAATTATATTATACAATAATTTCTTTACATTCTAGTAAACTATAGTAAATTGTCTTTTACTTCCTTTGGCTAATATCTGTTACTAATTATACCTAATCTTTTACATCATCATTACACTAAACTCACTGAATTTAACTTTTTAACACTATTTAGCACTTCCCTAACACTTCCTCCTCAACGTCATCTCTCCTTGTCTGGTACTGTCCACCACCAGAAGCCCATAATCCACCATTCCTGCTCTCACACGCCCTCTGCATCCCTCTTATCACTCTGGTCTACACCGGCTCCTTCTTTTTCGCCTCCTTCTACTATGCTCAACTCTCCTTCATCTTCCATTAGTCTCCAGTCTCCATTTAGAATTAGTTTGCATTATTTATTCTTCCTCTTCTTCCTATGAACTTTCTCCTTTGGGTTCATAGTTATTTAAGTTGCAATAATATTTGCTTATATTTCTGTGTTTAAGTTTTTATCAGAGTGTCAGTTATAAGTTTAAGTTTACTGATTTCGAATTCTGTCAGATCTTCTTAATTCGTCTCTGACTAGTGTACGGGTTGGTATTTCCACTTGTTCAATTCTCTCTTCCCAGGAAATTTTACTAATTATATTCACTAACTTCTCTAGGTGGATATATAAGTCTTCATTTCTTAATATGTCCGCTATTTTGTGCCCAGTTTATAATTGAGATATTTGTTCACCATGTCGCGAACATTCAAACAGGACGTGTTTGGGTGTATCTTGTTTGTTACAAATAGCACAATTATCATTTAAGGTTTTGTTAATCTTTTTCCAATATGTTTTGTAAGGTCCATGTCGGTGATGTAATGGATTAGTCCTCTAGTAGGCTGAATATGTTTAAGTCTATGTCTTTCGTTGATGCCATTAAATAAATTATGCACTCTCCTTCCCGCTTCCATTATGTCTCATTCTTGTTCCCAGCTTATTTTCAAAAACCTCTTAATTTCAGCTACATTTTCACATCTTCTTCCAATTATTTGTGCTACCATCCCAATTTCATTCTTCTTCAACAAAAATGTTGTTCCCTTAAGTTTAATTAAAAGGTCTATTGGCCAAATTCCTGTTGTAACTAGGAGGGCCAAAGTCGGAGTGGTTTTAACTGCTCCAGTAAATCGTAGCAACATTTTTCTTTGAGTTCTCCTTAGTAAGCTCCTTATATGAACGTCCTGCATCCGAATGGCCCAAAAAACTAGCGCCATATGCTATAATGGATATGAAAATACTGTTATGATATGTTGAGATTGTGGTTAACGATATTTTAAAATTTGATTGCATAATTCGGGCCAATTTCATCATCACGGTTTCAGATTTATTTCTTATACACTCTGTGTGTTTCCTAAAGTTTAATTTCTCATCTAAATATATTCTGAGGTATTTGGCCTCCTTTTGTCTTCTTATGATTTGATTATTAAACTTTATGCTTGGATCACTTTTTAAACTACCCCTCAAAAGCATATAATTTGATTTATTCGGTGATATTTGTAATTTTGATTTTGTGCACCAATTGCTTAGTTTCTGTGTTAGATTATTTGCTTTACTTTCCAAGTCGTCCCTGCTTTTAACCTCAATAATGATTAAAAGATCGTCGGCATATACGATGGTGTTTGTGATGTTTACATCCTCATTCAAGTCGTCTTATTATTAGGTCTCCAATACAATGTCCCAAAACAATGGTCATAATACCCTTTGGTACTTATTTTGTATACTATGCCATTTACACCTTCCATAAAGACCTTTCTGTTACAATAATCTCGTAATATTTCATAGAGGCATGTTGGGTAATCTTTTTGACGTAATCTCTCAAAGAGGTATGGCCACCACAAATGTCAAATGCACCGGAAATATCCATTAAAATTCCTATAATATATTTAGCTTGTGAGTTTTTGACTGTTTCCAATGCTAAATTTATCGCATCTTCGGTAGATAAGCCTTTTCTGAATACAAATTGTTTATCACTCATTCCAACCATAAGTCGAAATTCTTTTATCCTCTTACAAAGTAACTGTTCAAAAAGTTTGCCAATTACGTTTAACAGACAAATGGGTCGGTAGGATTTGGGATCCTTTGGGTCTTTATCGGCACTCTTTTTTAATATAATTACTTTTGCTTCCTTCCAGCAATTTGGAAAGCGGCCTTTCCATATGCAATCATTAAACAATTTATGTAAAAAAGGTGAAATTATTTCCTCCAAATTAATCAAAATTTCGTTTATAATTCCGTCAGGTCCGGCAGCTTTTTTACTCTTCAGCCTTTTTATTGTCACCTTGATTTCTGTTATATCTAAGGATATATCAGTCTTGTATTTGGATATGGAAGATTCATGCGTATTCGTTTGAGTGTGTGTGTGTGTTATCATCTGACATCCTTCCAGTCAGTGGTCATGTTACCGTCTCCTTTATATAACGTTGTCAGGTTTCTTCACTTTGTCCATTATAATCTTATACGGCATTCCCCAAATGTTCGTGTCTAATTTATTTTCAACAAAATTCTTCCAAGAATGTTGCCTCGTTTCTTCTAAACGATTTTTAAATCTCTCTTTAGCTTCTCGATAGTTCCTTAGATTTATTTCTCTTTCTGTAGCTATTATAGATTTTTGATATATTCTACGTAGTTTTCGCATTTGTCTTCGAGCTTTCTGTAGGGTGTCAGTCCAAACATTGTCAAAATACTTCTTTGGATTGGTTTTTGGTACCGTTTCTGAAATAACCGTTTTTATAGCGTTGGTTAATTTATAAGCCTCTTGATCCACAGATTTTCCAATGTACGTGGGGCATTTAGCTTCAAATTTACTTCTCATCTCATGCCAGTTTGCTTGTTTGTAATTATATAGCAATTTTCCTCTTTTATTGTACTGCCTCCGTTGATTCCCAATACAGTAACTGAAATAAATCAGTCTATGATCACTAGAGGTATAATCTTGTCCTACTTTCCAATCTATCAGTTTGGCTTCCGATTTAATGCTACAAAAAGTAATGTTGATGTTGGATGACGCTCCTGCTCTGCTTTCATAGGTGGGTGGATTGTTTGGTCCATTTTTTATTACTAAATTTAATTCCGCAATGGCTTCTTCTAATTTCTCCCCTCTTTCATCTTTATATCTACTAAACCACCAGCTTGATTTTGCGTTTGCGTCACAGGTATGCACTATTTCTAAGTCTGGATAGGTTCTGGTAATATTTTTAATTTTATCTATAAATGGTTCAATGGGAAGGCTGAATTGATAGTAATAATTTGCCAGAATATATTTGCCGTTTGCATGAGTGATTTGGTGTGTGTATCATTAAACTGCGCGATGTTAACAACCTGTAGATTTGGGTTAAAAATTTTAATACCAGCCATTGGATTTTCTCCAATACTAATCGTTCTTGCCTTAAGTGGTGCATATGCCATTTTTTCCATTTAACGAATAAGGTTCCTGAATGCATAAGATATCTAGATTTAATTCTTCTGATGTTCTGACATCACTAGTCTGCTTCTTTGCGCATTTATTTGCCCAATTTTAATAACGTTATAGTCTTCGCAATCTCCCATTTTGCTTTCTATAAAGAACATATCCCATATTCGCATATGAGTGCTGTTTACTGCCTGATTTGAGTTCTTGATCAGTTAATTCTCTAGATAACTTATGCACTCGAATTAGCTGTACATTATTACTTCTCTGTCGTGTCAAAGGTGGCTTTAGTTATTACTTAGTTGATTAAGAACTGTAGCAAAAATATTACCATTTTTATTATAATTTTTGGTAGTTTTTTTTTTTTTTTTTTTTTTTTAATATTGGGTTTCTGTACAACTTGTTTTTTATTATTAAACGAGGTGCTCGTGGTATGATGATTTATAGGTTGGCTAGTATGTGTTTTAACTGTTGCTACTATAAAATAATGTGCTCCGTCATGCCGGGTTTGTACATAACAGTGTGGATAAGTTAGATTAGGGTCAAATACAATCTCTTAAATGCTAGTTCTAATAGATTGAGTAAATCTTTTGGTTCTGTGGTTATATTCTGTGATTTCAATTCAATTCTATCGGCAGCATCCGGTACTTGAAAAATGATAGTTTCGCCATTTGCGTGAAGCTTGCGAATTACGTGCCACAAGGCTGCGAGCAAAGTTCGTTGCTTTTCCAGTTTGCTTAGCTGAAGAGAGAGATTAAAGTTCCCATATATCTGCTTAGTGTTGGGCAAGGTCGCCATCGTCTCCTGTTCTGCTGCTGTGTTATTGTCATCTCCACGTTTCATTTCCTTCTCATCCGATTCAGCTTCTGTTATCACTCGCCCTTCATCGATTTTGGTCGTGTTGTTTTTGTGGTTTCAAGGTCATTTTAACAGTTTTCTTCCTCTCCATAATGTATTAAGAAAACCACTAGTACGCTGCTGTAGGTTTTCTTTTGTAATTATTTCTTCATGTTCTTCTCTTTCTTCTTCTGCTTCGGTGCTTAATTCCTCCATTGTAATTGCGTCGTAATCAACTTCAATATTCTTTTTATTTCCAATCCCTAGTTCATGATTTATATTATGGATTCTTAATTTAGGTAGTAAATCCGGTTTTGTCGTATCATCTACCTTTTCATTTCCTTTTTTAATTATATAATCGGCCGCCAATTGCGAGTTTTGTGTATTAAATATTTCTTCCTCATCTGTCTGAATAACAATATCCTTCCTCATCTTTTGCTTTTCTAACCAACGTTTATGTGCAGTTACTCTTGCCATATTACGCCTTATTCTACAAGGAGTATTCCTCTTCTTAGGTTTCGTCCATTTATACTCCTCCGTGGAATTATTCGCCATAGTCTGTTCTGAAAACAACTCTTTCCCACATCATTTTATAGGTGGGGCAATCTTGCTTCCCCTTACAGGTTTTATTCCTTTTCTTGCATGGTATACAAATAGGTTGCTGATTATTTTTCTACAATCTTTTCTTTCGTGACCTTCTTCACCACAATTTCCACAAATTAATTTATCTTTATTACAAAATTTGGAAACATGCCCAAAATCGTAGCATTTTAAACATCTTGCCACCGACACAAAAGTCTTTCACTGTCACTGCTTGGAAGCCAATATAAATCCTGTTGTTTTGGATTATAAGTTTTCTTATTTTAGCGGAAACCTCCGCCAAGTGTGTACAGTAGCACGATTTCTGGGACCAGTTGTGAATCTTAGTTTAAATCCGTCATCAAATTCTTGCTTTGTTATTAATCCCACAAGATTCTGTTCGTAAATGTTATTTTTCAACTCCTCTTCTTTAGTTCCTGCTAGTACACCATACAATATAACTAGAGGATTTCGTCTTTTTGGTAGTTCAACCTTTAGATTTTTGTCCTTTAAGCTCTGGCTGTCTATAATTCTCTTTGCGTCGTCAGCAGAATCTACCTCAACAATCAAATTCTTTCCCGCAGTTCTCAGGCTGCGTATTTTTATTTTCTGCTGTGCTCGTTTGAGATTTTGAGTTACGGTCTTTTGTAACTCTTTAATGTCTGCATTAGATGTAGATGATGTAAAGACAGTATGGCTCTTCATCTCTACGGTTTTCTGTAGTTGTAGGGTTCTTCCTGTTATTATGGGTGTCGCAGTTGCTTGGGCAAATGTTTTCACAGGTGTTTGTTGGAATTTCTTTTCATATAGTTGTTTAAATACATTTGCTTCAGCTATGGCTTTCTCCTTCTCAATATTTACATGTTGGTACATTCTTTGTATTGAGGATAATAAGGTAAAGGCTTTTTCCTTCGACTTAAATCTCTCACTGCCAATAATGGAATTTAATTCCAAAATGGCATCTTCAAACTGCTCATTTATCTTCATACTTTCATTAAATTGTCCCTTTCCTGCATTTATCTCTGCCATGGAACCTTTCCTACCTCGTTCGGCATTACTTTCTTTAAAATTCACATCCTTCTGTGCGTTCTCCACATTTCCTTCTCTTTTCGGTGGTGACCTACTCAGGGAATTTTTCGGCTTAGAAGCGGAATCCTCTTCCATATATTTTAACGAGGGGAATGTACCCCCGAAAATAATTAATTTAGCAGTTTTTAATTAAATATAACGCCAAATTAACTCAACAGAAATAAGGTAATATACAACTTACAATCCTATACAACAGTAGCAATCCAAATAGTTGCAAAGGTTATTCATACAGGGAATCATGTAAATGGCAGCGCGTGTACGTGACTCAGATTCACGCTAGTACAGCGAAGACCGCCAGGTGTAATGCCACGTCTCATTACAACATGATTTCGCTCATTTATTACTTGTTATGTGATAACTGCTTATATGTACTGATTATAATGGTACTTACAGTTTCTTTCACTTTACTTATTTAAAAATACTCACTATAAAAACACATTTAAAACGGAGCTCATGTACATTACGACTTCTTCGCTCGGTAACCAGAGCGGCTCTACACGTACTATGTACACAGTGTATAGATAAGATATTGTATTGCACCCAAAAATTCGATACCGAGATTTCACAGGAAATACATGTTTTGGGACCCCCTGAATAAAAAAAAACATTTTTAGAAAAAGTTCCGTGAGTGCGCGCAAGACCGAAGTCAAGAAAAAGATAGAGAACAGGTATTCAAAATCTTTATACAAAACTTTCAAATAAAACTAGCTACCGCATTTAATGCAATTTGAATACGGAGGTGTTTTCATGCAAGACAATTTCGATACCAACGGAACGGCTCAGAGTGGCCCCTATTCGGGAGGTCCTGGGTTCGAATTCCGCTGACCAATTTGGTATGGATTTTTTCGCGGTTTCCCTCAAACGCCATAGTAGTACCAGATTGGATATTTAATACCACACCAAACGTTTCCCTTTCATTCTAAAACAACAGTAATCTTGAAACTAGATGATAATAGCGATTGCATCGCCATCTATCCATCGACAGTTGAACTAGCTATACTGGATGGCACACTAACGCAACTGGTCGCCGAGCAAAGTAGTATGGCATGAAGGGAAGTGGCCTCGAGTACTGGCTGTACTCCGCCATCTTACTACGGATTGTTAAAGCAGCTAGACTGGATACCTCGAAGGCTGGTTGTACTCTAGCATCGCACTACGGGTACTCAAAGCAGTTACTTTCTGGTACCCCCATCGCTATCTGTTTGGCACGAAACGAAAATGGTATGGTACGGGGATGAGTCCTAAAAGACTATCACATAAAACAAAACAGATTTTTAAAAGCTTCGATCGATCCCAGTTCGAACCTACTTTCTAACAGGATCGGATCCAATTCAATACAACCCGAGTCCGCATTATTCAAAACGGAATGTGGGGTCAAATCGAGTTCAGTTCTCCGTATAAACGAAGTACGCTTACGAGGAGGAGTCCCCAAAGGCTCTGCTTTATCAACCATTCTGTTTAGCCTATTATGGCAGAATTTCCGTCAGTGCAGGGCGTCAACATGACCGAGTTTGCTAATGAGGTCCTGCTCTAAAGAACCTACTCAAAGGCTTAAATCCCAGAGAGCCACCTCCGCCTCGTCCAGAACTGGTGCAGTCAGTGGCGGTTGTCCGTAAATCCGGGCAGAAGTGAAGCTGTCCTATTTACCAGGATATATTTACTAGTATCTCAGATATCCAACTTCTCTTATCAGGGCCAAAGGTAGAGTGGGGGATTTCCATCTGATTCCTAGTCCTCACTCTTGATATGAACCTAACTTTTCATGAACACGTACGGGGAGCAACAAACTGGACCGGCATTGGCTGTTATAACCTGTTGTGGCCCCCCAAGTTACGTTTTTCCAAAGCGCTAATAATTCCACTCATGCTCTATGCTTGCGAAGTGTGGGGCATGGCAGCAGACGCCTGGCTTCTCTGTTTAGAGCGGATACAGAATAGGGGACTTTCGTCCATCTGCTCTGTCTGCTGTCGTACTACATGAAACTTCGGCATTCAATATGTGGAGGATGTGATTAGGCACCGGGATTACAATTTTTACGCCGAATAGGCCTCGTGAGAATTCCTATGTCATATCTCTGAGGGATTATTAGCCCCGTCGCTGCAACTAGTACCGGGTTCCACACATGGCTTGCACACATGGTATTAGACCAGCTAAGAGTTAAAAATGATACCATCAACTACTTTTTTAAATAAGACATCAGTGGAGCAGCTGCAAGGATGCTGTTCTTGGAAAGGAGCCTACGCTGCAGTCCACCTTCTTAACACTCTCAACTTCAAATCCACAACAAACCTACAAGCATCCTGTGCTTAACCCCTAACAAGCAACACCTAGGCTCACCACGAACCTACCAGATGATGGACGGGAGGAAACAAATGAATATCCGCACTTCTTCTACAACTAAGCCCACGATAATTTAATAGGCAAGAAAAGCTTTCATCAAAGGTGTGATTTATGTGAAAGAACGTTTACCAGAAAGTCGAGTAAAGTACATCAATGATTCAGAGCCCACAAACAAGAAATGTTTTCAAGGCGCTGAATTGAAAAACTTTCCACTGATGTTTCATAATGTCTTGATTGCTGTTTATCATTTTAACTGCTATTCTTAGTGGGGAGCAATGCTTTATGAGAGTTTTGTAATCAGTTTAAATGTTGATAGAAAATAACAATGACCAAACAAAAAGTGCAATTATCTGTCTAATGGCGTGATCTCTCCATCTTAACGCAATCTGTTACTGTATATCTGGAGCGTGTGATTTCTTTAATTACAAAATCAATTGATAATTAAATATTTCCTTTCTCTTGTACTAAGAATTCATTAGAGTACTGGTCATAAATTAAGGGGCTAAGATATTCAACGGAATTTCGTCGAGAACCTAAAATAAAGTTATATAAAACGTGTATCTATTCCGGTCCCATGTATTTTAGGGATAAACCCCCCCCCCAGCCGTGGAAAAACAATACAAACGCCAAAATTCTTAAGTATGAATGTTAGGATTATTATTAACTACAATTCTCCTACTTTAATTCAAAGTAAACTTTTATGACTATGACATTTTCTGAAAGTTTTGAGAATTAACACACGTCTTTTTTTTCTATGTTCTTTAACAACTATTATTAAAATTGTTTATTCTTCTACGTAGTTCCGTCAAACGAAGTACTTTTATTATTAGTTTATTGCAGATATAATAGAAATAGGAGGGTACACTAGGCTTGAGCGATAACAAATATTTTAAGAGCTGGTCGCTATGTTAAATTCCGTTCTCTTTCCTTGACCAGGAGAAAGAAACAGAATGACCTCCCATTTCAGAAAAAGTATTTTAAAAACTAAAACCATTAACATATATTTCCGGTGAAATCTCGGTATTGAATTTTTGGGTGGAATGCAATACCTTCTCTATATACTATGTACATAGTACGTGTAGAGAAAGTAACCAGAACTGATCATTGGATCTTTTCAAGGTTTTCTTTTTCTTTTCTTTCCTGTGGTAGCTTAAGATGAATGAAACCGACGAAATTATGCTCAAATGATGGAGGTCTATGGAGCTGAAGGTTATGAGATATTCGTCTTCTCAGCGTAAGCGAAAGCCCTAGAAAAACTCCTTATCCGGGTATCACGCCCTAAGTGAGGTTCGAAATCGTGACCTCTTGAAATAAGGCAGACACGCTACCACCACTCTATCCGGCTGAGTGGTTAGACCTAGCGACCGCATGTGAGATTTGTGGTGGACAAAGCGGTGCTGGGGCGGGTTTTCTCCGGTTTTCCATCTTCATTCATGTATCATTAGTGTCACCACCTGCGGTGCCATAAGTAGTTAAACACTAACAAAAAGAATCTGATGTGTTCCATTCACATGACTTTCTTTATATCACTGCAACAAATTATTCTTATTACTTACTTCCTTGTAAGTAGAAGCGAAATAAGGGAGTACCATAGGTTAAAGTGATAGCTGGTTGCTCTGCGACTGAAGTTCCTTTGTTTGTATGGACACGAGATCTCAGTTATGCAAAATTCCGTAAAATTGACCAAGAATAAAGTAGTCTTAAGAGGCTATTCCCAGAAAATTCAAAATATACATTTTATTTGTCATGTAAATTACTTTAATATACGATATTTTAATCAAAATTGTTAGAGCCATTTTTTAGAAAATCAAAATTTTCGAAAAAAGTTCCATGTAAACGGTAGTTTGGGGTGGGGGAACTTTCTTGAAAATCTTCGTGTCGCATCCTTGGAAGATACCAAACTTAAATACCAAGTATGGAATTTTAACGGTCTTTTCGTTTTTGAGCTATGCTGCCCACACACACACACACACACACGCAGACACACACACATACATACACACACACACTCACGGATCTTTTTTTCCAAAATACTACTTTATTCTGAATGAATTTTCGTGGAGTTGATCGTTTTTGAGACATTCCTTGCTTTTAGTTTCAGCTTTGAAAAACAGGAATTTGTCACCTCCTGTGCATACAAACAAAGGTACTTCAGTCACATAGCAACCAGCTTTTGACTATCACTTTAACCTATGGTACTCCCTTATTTCGTTTCTACTTACAAGGAAGCAAGTAATAAGATATTTCTACTAACTTTTCCTCGATTAGAATGAAATAAATGAAAGCATAAGCTTTTTAACAATACTTAGTTGTAGAGATGTAGAGAAAGTCATATGAATGGAACACAGATTTTTTTTGGTTTCAGAGGGACCCAAAACATGTATTTCCGGTAAAATCTCGGTATCGAATTTTGGGTGAGATACAATACCTTCTCTATACACTATGTTCATAGTGCGTGTAGAGAAGATTAAAATAAGATGTATAAATCGGTTGTTTGCAGGAGAACAAGTAGAAAAAGGCATGTGAACACATAGATTTTTAATACATATTTTCGTGCTTTTTAGTTTTGACGTTTTATTTTGATTAAAATGGTGTGCAGCAAACAATTTTACTAGGGCTCAATATAGTATATAGCGCAGCGCTTGACTTCATGCAATCAAAGGAACGGCTCTCTTCTGTTTCCATATTCTTCCTTTTGCAATGCGGGTTTGGTAGTTTGTTATTTGGCCCTTATGAGCGCTCTTGTAGTCGATGATAACATTCCTGTAGTTTCCGTTATGGTACTTCATTATGGCTGTGTTTGTCAACATCGACACAAATATGCCGCGAGATGACAATTCTGATATTAGACACTACTGCGAGTTTTAAACAGAGGACGATATGCCATTCTATAGAAATTCTGTGAGTTGCGAGCGTGCGATTTAAGTAATAATGCTTAACTTCACGAATTACTCATAGAATTTTTCTGGAGATTGTTTTGTTTTGAAAAATGTTTAAATAAAGTGTTTTCTGTAAGGTTTTAGCAATTTTACTGGTTTCGCTTAGATTTAGGTTAGTGTGCGAAAACTGATTTTGTTTGTTTTTTTACTTTCTCTATACGAACTATGTACATATTGTATAGAGAAGGTATTGTATTTCATCCAAAAATTCGATACCGGATTTCACCAGAAATACATATTTTAGGTACCCTTGGAATAAAAAAAAAAAAAAAAAGCATTTTTACAAAAAGGTCCGCGCGCGTGTGCGTGTGTGTGTCTGTGTGCTTCTGTGTGTCTGTGGACAGCATAGCTCAAAACGAAAAGTCCGTCAAAAACCAAATTTGGTATTTAAGTTTGATATCTTCCAAGGATGCGACACGAGGATTTTCAAGAAAATCCCCCCACCCCCAACAACCCTTTACATAGAACTTTTTTCAAAAATTTTGATTTTCTAAAAAATGGCTGTAGCGATTTTGATTAAAATATTGTATATTAAAGATATTTACCTGGCAAATAAAATGTATATCTTGAATGTTCTGGGAATAGCCTCTGAAGACTACTTTATTCTGGATGAATTTTATGGAATTTTGCATAACTGCTCAACCCTAAGAGATGGACAAAAACTTACCACACAAAAAATGTAGAGCACATTAAAACACACAATTTATGTAATACAACTTTTTTTTCGTGGAGTTGGTCGTTTTTTGAGATATTCCTTGTTTTTGGTTTCAGCTTTAAAAAAGTTACTTTTCTCATACAGAAATTTTATAACTCGTATCCATACAAACAAAGAAACGTCAGTGACGTAGCAACCAGCTTTCAACTATGCCTTTAACCTATGGTACTCCTTATTTCGCTTCTACTTACAAG
This sequence comes from Hymenopus coronatus, assembly GCA_030762935.1. Classification (NCBI taxonomy): domain Eukaryota; kingdom Metazoa; phylum Arthropoda; class Insecta; order Mantodea; family Hymenopodidae; genus Hymenopus; species Hymenopus coronatus. Next base: position 18,008,157 of record CM060894.1, read on the forward strand.
GAAGCAAGTAATAACTATATTTTTGCTAATTTTTTGTCGATTAACATGAAATAAATAGAAGCATAAGCTTTTTAATAACATGTTTTGCCGAGATGTAGAGAAAGTCATGTGAATGGATCACAGATTTTTATTTATTATTTTTCATGAAATAAGAAAAACGCAAATCTCGCATGTTTTATGTTAGGTCTAGATTAGTGTGAATGTGTGTGTGTGTGTGTGTATGTGTGTGTGTGTGTGTGTGTGTGTGTGTGTGGAAATAAACTAATTTCGTGCAATTTGGTTTTAGTATTTTCCATTATTTTCACCAAGACATGCTCGCTTCGCTCGCATGCGCTCTTTTAACTTTATGATAGAGGGAATGTAAATAAAGTAATTTTCATCTAATTTGCTCTTAATAATGTTCACTGGTTTCACTGAAGTATGCGAACGAAAACAACGTAAGCATGGGAACGAAGCGAGCATGTGCTCTGTTAGCTCTAGGTTAGTGTGTGTGTGTGTGTGTGTGTAAATAAACCGATTTTCGAGTGACATTTCTTTTAGCAATTTCCACTGGCTTCACCAAAGCAGAGTGAATTTTCTTATATTGTTGGTTATGTTTATTCAATTTGAAACTTGCGGAATGCTTGATAATATCCGCATGTAATTTACAGATCTAGAAACCCGTGCAAACTTTTTGCGTTACGCTTGCGTTTGTACCATGAGTGTCTTCCCTTGCGCCTGCGCTTATGCTGCGTTTCGTCTGCGTGTTCATCTCATTGTGAATGTATATGCTAACTTGGCGTTAACATTGCCTTTTCCACTATTTGCTGGAGGCCATTATTTTACGCCAAGCCAAGCTATTACCCCTTGCCCTGGTAATAGCATCTTCTTATTGGAGAAATAACTTCCACTTGCTATTTGATCTAAGAGCACTTGCACTAATGTATATACATACAGTCACGTGAATAAAAAGAAGTGACCCAATTCCGTAGATTGTAATAGCGAGAATGTTGGAGATATTTCTAATAGGATGTTTGTTTGTCAAGTTTCATTTTACATTCCCCTCACGTACTAAGTACATAGTGTATAGAGAAGGTATTGTATTGCACCCAAAAATTCGATACCGAGATTTCACTGGAAATTTATATATGTTTTGATATTTTCTGAATAAAAAAAGAGAATTTTTAGAAAAATACCCAGTTTGCACGCGCGCGCGCGCGCGCGCGCGTGTGTGTATATGTGTGTGCGTGTGTGGGCAGCATAGCTCAAAAACGAAAAGTCCGTTAAATACTAAACTTTAGTATCTTCTAAGGATGTGATATATATATATATATATATATATATATATATATATATATATATATATATATATATATATCCCCCCTAACCCAACTACCCTTTACATGGATTTTTTTGTTGTTCAAAATTTAGGTTTTTTTCAAAACTGGCTCTAGTGATTTTGATTAAAATAGTGTATATATAAGATACTTACATGACAAATAAAATCCTATCTTGAATTTTCTGGGAATAGCTTCTGAAGAATTCTTTATTCTGGATGAGTTTTGCAAAATTTTGCATAACTTTTATTGTTATAGCTTTTATTGTTGCACATCTTTTATAATCTGCTACAATTTGTTCTCATAGCTTAATTTTATATAACTATTATAACGTATGATAAAATATTTTTTTTGTAATATTCACTTATAACATGTTTTGTTAAAAACCTCTAAATGTATATTGTTCTGTGTCACTTGGCAAACTCATTTATGAGTCAGACTAATATATAAATAAATAGACAAACACTTACTACACAAATATGTATATCTCCTTAAAACACACAATCTGTCATATACTTACACTTTCTCGCGAGGTTGACCGTTTTCGAGATTGGTTTCAGTTTTAAAATAACGGGAAGTTGTCAACTCCTGGCCACGCAAGGAAACGGATTTTAATCCCATAGCTACCACATGCATGCAGCATTAAACAACTATTGCAATTCACATGAAAGTAATGGTTGGTACATATCCAAAGTTATAGCTTTATAAAGATAATCTTTATACATATATAATGTGTTATTAACAGTATTAAAAGTGTGAGACGAAGTGTTTTGCTTGATGGATTGTCGTTATGTTTATTAGTTTCTCTCTACCTACTACGTACATAGTGTATAGAGAAGGTATTGTAATACACACAAAAATTCGATACTGAGATTTCACCGAAAATACATGTTTTGGGTCCCCCTGAATCCAAAAAAAAACATTTTTAGAAAAATGTCCGTGTATCTGTGGGCAACATAGCTATAAAACGAACAGACTGTTAAATACCAAACTTGGTATTTAAGTTTGGTATCTTCCAAGGATGCGACACCAAGATTTTCAAGAAAATTTCCCCACCCAAAACTACCCTTTACATGGAACTTTTTTCGAAAATTTTGATTTTCTCAAAAATGGCTCTAAGGATTTTGATTAAAATATCGTATATTAGAGATATTTACCTGCCAAATAAAATGTATATCCTAAATTTTATGGGAATAGACTCTGAAGACTATTTTATTTTGCATGAATTTTAAGGAATTTTGCATAACTGATAAACTGTAAACTTACCGCACAAAAAATGTAGGGCACGTTAAAACACACAATTTATGTTATATACATTTTTTTTCGTGGTGTTGGTCGTTTTTGAGTTATTCCTTGTTTCTAGTTTAAGCTTTACAAAACTTATACTTTTCTCATACAGGAATTTGTCAACTTCTGTCATACAAACAAAGGAACTTCAGTCACATAGCAACTAGCTTTTGAGTCACTTTAACCTATGGTATCCCCTTATTTTGCTGCTACTTATATGGACGCACGTAATAAGACGAGTTCTGCTAATTTTTTTCTCGATTAGATTGAAGTAAATAGAAGCATGGGATTTTTAACAATAATTTGTCGCAGAGAAGTAGAAAAAGTAATGTGAATGGAACACATCAGATTTTTTTAGCTGCGATCCAAGTTATCATACAATGGGTTGGCCACCATGAACATAGCCAGTATTGCTGTACTCACCAGGCGATTCTACAGCGCCTCAATCCCGCTCATTGCGCCATCATCTTCGTCCTTATAACCAGCATCGCCGATATCTTCGGCAATATTGTCTTCTTCTAAGCTAACAATGATCTATTAGTGTTTATTTGCATAAACTCTAAACAATGCCGTACTAAAATTAGCGCTAACGGACTTCACTTCTTCGTGGATAGAACAGAAACGTTATGACTTCTACGCATACATGTTGGCGCAAGTTCTCCCACCACCAACCCTTGAGGTAAAGAGTTGCCACTGCGCAACGTTGTTTTGCTCTTGTATAGCCTCATGCCCTTACCCTGTTTGCCAGAGTGACGGGCGAGAAAAGAATAACCTTAAAATGGCTTATTCAGGAGTGTTAAAGCGTTGCGAACTTATAATGACATTTCTGGCAACTACATCGTCTGCTGAAGGTCGTTTTTTACGCTTATAAGAATTAAAACACTTTTCGGAACTACCAGACTCCCTGGTCTTGCTGTTTTTAGGTAGAACATGCATTAATTAAAGAATTGATTGGAACAACTACATTTTATGACAGTGTGATTGCTGATTCTGCAAAGAAAGAAGAAAGTCCCTCTGCAGTACAAATAGTAAGTATACCTCTATAAAACCACTTTTTGGGTAGTGTTTTACTACTTGTGGCACCGCAGGCGATAACACTGGTGATATATGAAATGAAGATGGAGCATCGGTGGAATGCGAGGCGGAGGAAACCAGGGAATCCGGAGAAAACCCGCCCTTCCGCCGCTTTGTCCACCACAAATCTCAAATGCAGTCGCATGGGGTCGAACCCGGGCCGTCTAGGTCAGAGACGAGTGGCCTAACCATTCGGCCAAGGCGCGCCCCTAAAACCACTTTATTTTCCTATTGGCATACCACAGATCAGGCTCCAAAGATAACTCTTGCGAGATAATGACGTCAGAACTCATTTCTCCCGGCTCTAATCAAGGTAGAAAAATGTTGGTGAGTCACACTTACAGCAATAGATACGTACAATGCTCGTTTTTTTTTTTTTTTTTTTTTTTAACCCTTTCCAGCTCAATAGTGCCATATTATATTATCTACATTTGTTGTTCGATATGGATGGCGGTTAACGTATAACAATTCTCTACCTATATTGTTTATATTTCGGTATTTTCTTTCACTTTATTGATATTCACACGCCTTAGAACAAGCAAAAGTGAAAATGATATCCCTTCAAAGACACCTTTTTGCTAAAAAATGCAGAATTTTACAATGCTTCCGATGTTCAGTCAACGCTTAGATATGCAATTCAGCGTTTACTTTACCTGGGCCCATCCCTTCCTTTATCTTAGTAACATTGTAGCGAGGTTAACCTGTGACATTGAAATCTTAATTGATGATGGTCAGTGTTTTGGTAGTTTAGACAACTGAGCTAACAATAAGAGATCGTATGGCCAATTTTTAAGGCAAATATACATCCTAGGGTGAAAGTTTTTCCAAAATCCATTTCAATCGAAAAAATAAGATTCGTTCCACTCACATGACACTCTACACGTCTGTAACAAATTATTGTTAAAAAGCTTATTCTATCTACTTCATGATAATCGAGATAAACATTAGTAGAAATTGTTCTTATTATTTGGTGCCTTGTAAGTAGAAGGGAAAAAATCTAACGTGTTTCATTTACATGATGTCCTCTAGCTGTCCGGTAAACAAACCTTTTATTGAAAACATTAATCTGTTATATACGTCATACTAATCAACCTAAACACAAGCAGAATTAGTTCTTATTACTAGCTTCCTTGTAAGTAGAAGGGAAATAAGAAATGCACAGACTAAAGCGATAGTCTCATCCTTTAAAAGCCGGTCGCTATGTGTAACAATATAAATCCTAATCTCTTTGCTTGCCAGGAGTAAACAAACGAGAAACGAGAAAAAAGATTACTTCCCGTTTGAGAAAAGTTTAAGTAGCTTAAAATTTAAACCAATAATCCGGAATATCTCGAAAACGGTTAACTCTACAAAAAATGTACCATATGACATAATTTGTGTGTTTTAATGAGATCTGCATTTTCTGTGTAGTAAGTTTTTGTATCTCTTACGGGTTGCTAGTTATATCAAAAACATCCAGAATGAAGAATTCTTCAGAGGCTATTCCCAGAAAATTCAAGATACAATTTCGTTTGTAATAAAAATATCTTATACATAAGGTATTTTAGTCAAAATCGTTAAAGCCATTTTTGAGAAAATGAAAATTTTCGAAAAATATTCCATGTTAAGTGTAGTAGTCTGGAAGATAACAAACTTACTTAAATACCAAGTTTGGTATTTAAGGTTTTTTCGTTTTTGAGCTATGATGTCTACAGCTATGGTGCACACACACACACACATGACCTTTTCCTAAACATGTTTTTTTTTATTTTTACTCAGGGTGATCCAAAACATGTATTTCTGCTGAAATCTCGGTATCGAATTTTTGGATGCATTACAATACCTACCCTGTACACATGAACGTAGTACCTGTAGAGAAAGTAAAAACCATTCGGTAAATAAACATGGTCCAATGCGTCATCTACCATTTGAGAACTAATATATTACAAACATAACCTGATAAAATCTCCTTTTCTATATATTATAAATTATTAATAGTCTATTTCGCCGAACTGTCTTATCAAGTACTGCTGCTGTTGTCGTCTGTTAGGACAATTGACTCACGTCGCTTCCCTCTCGTCGTGAATTGTCTACAAAATGAAAATACTATTACTTATGATAACATTTTCAGAAGCTGCGTCCACACTGCAAATGGATTAATTGCTCTAAAATATTGTAGGAATATAAAATGTTCGAACGCAGTAGGTTGCGAGTTATTTAAAACGTTGTTTAAGGATTCTTTTCCAAATAGCGATCGTTTCCGGTATTTTAATGTCAAAGTTTGGCCTCACATACATTTGCGAGAAAAGCTTCTCTAAAATGAATTGTATTAAAAATCAGCTTTACCGAAGACTATACAACGATTTTGTCTTCATCCTTAGCAGCAGATATTGATGGATTCTCCAAAATAAAACATATCACCGAATAAAGAACACCAGATTCAGACGAAGAACACTTTAAGTTTACAACTATTCCAATAGCAGCATGCCTTATACGGAGTGGAATGAATTACTGCGCCTTTCGCTTGCTTCCTGTAATTTGGATGTCATACATTGTGAGCACGCGCCACTGATAAAAACTCTAACCTTCAACACCTCGCGGATTTATTGCCTCTTTGCTCTCTCTTTCTACACGTATTTATGCACGTAGTTTATAGACAAATTCAATAGCGGGATTTCACCGGAAATATATGTTTTTAGGGTCCCTTGAATAATAAAATATGATAAATTCCATTCGCATAACTTTACCTAGGTGTTCCAAGTACATATAGGGTTGCCAGATCTCCGAGTGCCGCCCGGGTTTGGAATGAATTCTCCGGGCATACATGCCAATGACTTCAATCTACGGGCTTGAATGTCACCTTACTCATGAATAATTGTTATTAATTTGGTTAGAATGTTAATTTCTAATTGTAACAAAACGCTATGTTTCTTCTCTTATTCTGGCAACTTTTCATTGTTGTGTTTGTAGTATTCGGCTCACATTATTAAAGAAGCACTTATCAAGTCGTGACTCGTTCATTGTCACTAGTCAGTTAGCAGTTTACCGGCAATTATTGGAATGCTTGCATCGTGCGTGGATAGACTACCACTACCTTTCGTAATTCAAAATAGTTATAGTTTGTTGTTCTGTGATGGCGAGTAATAACAGTTAAATGAAGAGGCTGATATCTAAGTTCGTTCCGTGAAGAATGGTTGCAGCAGTAGTAAGTTAATTTACTGGATTATGTTAGTAAAAATTGTGACCTTGTGACCGTAATAATAATAATAATAATAATAATAATAATAATAATAAAAAAAAATCTGTTTAACATTTTCTGTCCCCATTTACTCAAATATCTGCTGCCCGTTGGTTGGTCTTCGGGCCTGCCTCGAGTATATTCTGGCAAGCCTAATATATACTATTCTTACAAATAGGATATTGCGTACTAAAACTGTAAGTTATAATTATCAGGTCGAGAATGCATATTGGCAAAACTGAGCCCTGCGGGTCTCGTATTCCCAATGTCATTCTCGACCTGATAAGTAAATTGTAGTTCGTCCTTATCCAATTGCTTTTTGGAATCCTCGAAAAAAAACACTTAAAAAAAAAAGCAATAATAAATCAAAATTGCTTTTCAATATTTTACTGAACACAAAGAAATCTGACGTGTTCCATTCACATGGCTTTCTCTACATCTATGCAATAACATATTGTTAAAAAGCTTATTCTTCTTTTATTTCATGGTATGGAGGAAAAGTAGCAGAAGATTGTCTTATTACCTGCTTCCTTGTAAATAGAAGGGAAATAAGGGAGTACCGTAGGTTAAAGTAATAGTCAAATGTTTTAAAAGCTGGCTGCCATGTGACTGAAGTTTCTGTGTATGACCAGCAATTGACAAATTCGCGTAAACCAATAACAAGAAATATCTCAAAAACGGTAAACTCTACGAAAACAATGTATATATCACAAAGTGTATGTTTTAACGAGCTCTACAGTTTTTGTTAAGTAAGTTTTTGTCTATATCTTATGGTTTACCAGTTATGCAAAATTCCGCAAAATTCATCCAAAATAAAGTTATCTTCAAATGCTATTCCCAGAAAATTCAAGATATACAGTTTATTTTTCATCTAAATATCCTTAATATACAATATTTTAATCAAAATTATTAGAGCCTTTTTGAAAAAAGGGTAGTTGGGATATTTTCTTGCAAATCTTCGTGTCGCATCCTTGGAGGATACTGTACTTACATACCAAACACGAAAAGTTTGATATGTAACGGACTTTTCGTTTTTGTGCTATGCTTCCCACAGTCACACACATACATACACACATACACTCACACATATAGACACACACATACACAATATATACATACATACATACACACGCACACATACATACACACATACGCTCACACACATATACATACATACCACGCACACACACACATATATATACATACACTCACACACATACACTCACACACATAGACACACATACACACGCATACATACACGCATACACACAGAACTTTTACTGAAAATCTGATGTGCTCCATGCACATGACTTTCTCGACCTGTTCAGCAAACTATTCCTATAAAAGATTACTCTTATCGAGATAAAGGTAAGCAGAGATTGCCGTATTACTTGCATTCTTGTAAGTGGAATAAACAAAGTAATACAGCAGACCAAAACTAAAGTAAAATCCTTTAAAAACTGATTACTGTGTGAAAGCATTGAAATTCGATTCCCTTTTCATGGCATGAGTAAAACAAAAGGGGAATGAAACGAAAGAGGACTTTCTGTTTGAGAAAATTTTAATCAGCTTAAAACTGAAACCAATAACAAAGAATATATCGGAAACGGTTTCCTCTACAAAAAAAAAAAAAAAAAAAAAAAAAAAAAAAAAAAAAAAAGTATATGACAAACGTATTTTAACGAAAACTGTTGTTTTTTTTCTTTTTTTTTTTGTGTAGTAAGTTTCTTTGTGTATCCCTTACGGTTTACATGGAGAAAATTTTGAATATTTTGACTTTCTTAAAAATGGTTCTAATAATTCTGATTAAAACACTGTATATTAAACATATTTACATTGCAAAATAAAAGTGTAACTTGAATAACCTGGGAATATACTCGTTTTTTCTTTGTATTACTCCTGGCCATGCAAAGAGAATCGAAATTCAATTGTTCACATGCTGGCAATCCTTTAAAAAGGTTTGACTATCGCTTTACCATAGTGTATTCTCTTATTTCCCTTCTGCTTAGAAGGAAGCAAGTAACAAGGCAACGTCTGCTTATTTTATCTCAATTAACATGACAAGAATAGTTTGTTTCCAGAAAAGGTAGAGAGAGCAATTTGAATGGAGCACATCAGATTTCTACTAAAAGATGCGTGTGTGTGTGTGTGTGTGTGTGTGTGTGTGTGTGTGTGTGTGTGTGTGTGTGTATGCAGCATAACTCAAAAATGAAAAGTCGCTTAAACACCAAACTTGGTATTTAAGTTTAGTATCTCCCAAGGAGACGACACGAAGATTTTTTAGTAAAATTCCTCCATACCAAATTACCCATTACATGGAACTTGTTTTCGGCAATTTTGATATTCCAAAAATAGTTCTTAACGATTTTGATGAAAATAACGTATATTAAAGATGTTTACATGACAAATAAAATGTATATTCTGAATTTCTTGGGAATAGCCCCTGAAGTCCTCATTATTCTGAATGTCTTGCATAACTGCAAACCTTAAAAGATAGAAAAAAAAAAACAAAAAAACTTATGTCTCTGAAAATCTAGTTTAAACATACAATTTATATTATATTCATTTTTAGTAGAGTTAACCGTTTTGAGATATTCGTTGTTATTGGTTTCAATTTTAAACGACTTATACTTTTATTCTCTTTTGCTTACTCTTGCCCATGCAAAGAGAATCGAATTTCAATCGTTTCACATAGCGATCAGGTTTTAAAAGATTTGACTATCGCTTTAGTGTTTACTTTCTCCAGCCCGTATGTGCAATGTACATAGCTGATTGAGAAGGTATTGTATCCGCCCAAACGTTCGATACCAAGATTTCACCGAAAATATGTTTTGAGATTCCCTGAGTCAGAAAAAAGCATTTAAAAAAATTACCATGTGTATGTTTTTGGACAGCATAACTCAGAAACGAAAAATTTAAGTTTAGAATCTTCCAAGGATGTGACACGAAGATTTTTGAGGAAATTCTCCCACTCTCAACTACCCTTTACATGGAACATTTTTCGAAAATTCTTATTATCTCAAAAAGGCTCCTATGATTTTGATTAAAATACCGCATGTTAAAGATATTCCCATCACAAATAAAATATATTTTTTTAATTTTCTGGGAATAGCCTGTGAAGAGCTCTTTATTCTGGTTGAGTTTTGCCTAATTTTGCATAATGGTTACACCGTAAGAGATAGACAAAAACATACTTCGCAAAAACACATAATTTATGTCATATATGTTTTTCTTGAAGAATTGACCGTTTTCGAGATATTCGTTGTTATTGGTTTAGCTTTTAAACTAATTAACTTTTATCAAACGGGAGCATGCAAAGTGAACCGAACCTCAATTGTTTCACGTTGGAACCAGGTTTTAAAAGATTTCACTATCGCTTTAGCCATGTATTCCTTTACTTACAAGAAAGTAAGTAACAAGACCTATTCTGCTGATGTTTGTCTGAATTAGCATGGCATAGATAAAAGAATAATCTTTTGTAAGAACAATTTGTTTGTGGAACAGAGAGAAAGTTATGTGAATGGAACACATCAGATTTTTCTCTCTCATATTTACAAGGAGAAAAGTGATAAAACCATCCTTCTAATAATTATATCGATTAGCATGACGTTGGTAAAAGAATAATCGTTTGTAAGAAAAACTTGTTTGTGGAACAGTTTTAGAAAGTTATGTGAAAGTCTCGTATTTACAAGGAAGCAAGTAATAAGACAATTTCTGCTAAAGATTATCTCAATTAGCATGTTGTAGATAAAGGAATAATCTTTTGTAAATGTAGTTTTTACGGAACAGGTAGAGAAGTCATGTGAATGGAGCACATTAGAAACTGACAACCGGTAGGGCATAATTAATTACCTTAGGAGTGAAATGCTTAAGGTCGTGCTCAGTCGAAGCACCTCTTGATGCATACAAAATGTTTACAACATGTGACAACTCTCGAATACACGCTTTAGGCAAACACCACAGAAGCCGACATACACTATCGATCACTTTCTCTTTTTTAACAGAAGACTATTCGATGACGCAACAGAGCCCAACATCTAAAAATTACTTGTCAACATCCTAAATCACCCAAATTGACTGTGACATAACGAACTACGTGGTCTTCTCACTGTTAGAGAATTCCAATCCATACAACAGCCTTGGAAGACCTTGCGCTGACCAACCAAGGCGGGTACAGGAGATGTCATCTCTTGTGACACGCTCGTGCAGCCGTGTGAAGATGGGTTGGCCGCTCAGAGGTCGCGCGCCAGTTCTTGACCAATGAGAGGTTAGATGCGAGTTACTTACTCACCTTTACTGGAGCATTGTCAGCGTTCTGTGTAGCAGCAACGGCAGTTAGATGTTGCGTACGTTATTCTCATATTTCTGCGCTGCAGTAGTAGCTATAAAGCAAATATCATTCTTCCAGTGATCTTCTATGAGGGTCGGTTGATAAGTCCCGGGCCTCTCAATGAAAACAGCATTTCATTTTTGTTTGTTTTATTCTCAACATAATCTCCAGAAAAGCTAATTAAAGTTGTCTTATCGGTGCTCTAATTTAATTAAACCATCTCTGTAGTGCGATTTATCAAGGTCCGCAAAATAGCTGTTTACCGTATCAATGACCTCCTCGTTGCTGTGAAATCTTCATCCTCCAAGAAATTTTTTGAGGTTTGGGAACAGGTGGTAGTCATTGGGTGCTAGATCTAGCAAATAAAGTGGATATTCAAGCAATTCCAATTTTAATTCGCACATTATTCTCATTTTTTTCTATTATATTAATTCTATTTAATGTAATAAACTATTATATATTATGACTGAACTATGGGCCGGAGCATTGTTGTGATTATACAAGATTTTTATTTTTGCCAAACGATGTCTTTTTCTTTATACCTCATCACTCAAACGTTGCAGTAAGCTTGTGTAGTAGTCACCGGTGATACTTTTACCCTTTTCCAAATAATCAATAAAAACAATTCCCTGTGCATCCCAGAAAACGCCACCATAACCTTGTTAGCTGACAAAATTGACTACCTTTTTGGGAGTTGGTTCACCTGGCGCAATCCACTGTTTTGACTGTGATTTACTTTCTGGAGCGTAATGATGTATCCAAGTTACATCCATGGTATTAAGCCGTATCAAAACTTCACTGGGATTTTTACGGTAGAGCTCCACATTCTTAACAGAAACAGTTTTTCTTTGCAACTTTTGATCAGGTGTCAACAAACGCGGCACCCATCTTGCACAGACCTTATGGAAGCCCAAAACATTACTTAAAATATTACCTGCATGTTCTTTTGATATGTTTACAGCCTCTGCTATCTCAAACAACTTTAATCTGCGGTCTTCCAGTACTAAACGATGAATTTTTTCAATGATCTCTGGAGTTGTCACTCCTAAAGGTGGTCCAGAGAGAGGCTCAACACTAGTGCTCGTACGTCCCATTTTAATGCAACCCACATTTAATCATTGAATATGAAGGGGCAGAGTCTTTCAATATACTGTCCATTTCCTCCTTGATTTCTTTAGGCGTTAAGCCTTTCAAATGGAAGTATTTAATCAGTGGTCGTTTTTCCAATCCTCCATTTTCGTGAAAACTCTAAAGTTGTCTTGTTTAAAATGCTGTCATTCGAAAACTAAACAAGCTAGTCTTAGTTAAACTATACGATGCTACCACCTAACTGGCCTAGGGGCGCCATATTTGTTTGAGGCTCGGGACTTATCAGCCGACCCTCGTAAAGCAGATATCACTCTTCCAGTGATCTACTTCATTTACGATAGAGATTCCCATCATTTCTCTGGGCGCACTTCAGCCTGAGGCTTTTTGTGCTATCTGTATCGTTTAGAACCAACCCATTACACCTGCATCCCTTAAAAGGCCTTGCAATGGGTATGGATGAAACTTCTATAAACATATTCCCAAAATAAGAACTGAAGCTTTCCTGGCGACTTGTTAATTCAAAATTATCGGGTTTCTAACCAAGAAAACCTTGGCTTGATACCAATGTTTCGAAGAAGTGCATGTTCACCCTGAAGACGAGGAAGATGCGCTTCTTTGAAACGTTGGTATCAAGCCAAGTTTTTACCTGGTTAGAAGCCCGAGAAGATTTTGAATATTCCCAAAACCTGTGTATCTTTTGTGAGTCAAAGCTTCGCAGGAGCATAAAATGCGCTGGACTATTTCAGTCTCCTTCCTGCATAATCTGCAGTCTAAGTTGCCATGAAACACTCCATTTGTGTTAAGATGCTTTTTCACAGAGCCATGCTCTGTGAGGAAAGCAGCAATTGTTCTCAGCTGAAATCTGCAGCCTTTTAGCAGGCTCCAGTGATGTTAGTCACATGTATTCACTCTCAACCTCGGTTACTGCTTACACTACACTTTATACCCAATTTTCTTGTATTTCTTCTATTACCGGAATTTCTCCCTTATCTTCTTCTTGTTCTTCCGAATATGTCATTTTTATTAATAACTATCTCTCGTTAAAACACTGGCAATGGTATAAACCCGTAACACATAACACTTTGCAGTCAAATGTACGGTGTGTGTACTTGAAACGTAAACATAAGGAAGTTGAGCTGTTTGTTATTGTAACATAAACTACGAGGTACGTCCACAAAGTAAGTTCCGTTTGGTAATAAAATTAAACTGTGTACAGATACAGAATAATTATTTATTGCACAAAATTCTACAACTCTTAAACTACTTTTCCACATAACTGCCGAAATTTTGCAGGCATTTGTCATAGCATGGCACAAGTTTTTGTATACCTTCTTCATAGAAGTTTGCCGCCTATGTCTTCAAAACGTTGGAAACATTTTCTTTCAGCTCTTCGTCATTGTTGAAGTGTTGACCGCCAAGGAAAGACTTGAGGTGTAAGAACAGATGAAAGTCGCTAGGAACGAGGTCAGGGCTGTACGGAGGATGGTCAAACACGTCCCAGCCAAATCCCTGTAAGAGGTTTTTCGTCACATTTGCAGTGTGTGGTCGTGCGTTGTCGTGAAGAAAAACAACACCTTTTGACAGCAATCCTCGGCGCTTATTCTGTATTGCGCGGCGTAATTTCCTAAGTGTCTCGCAATTGGTTTCACTTTCCTAGCATTCAGAAAACGAATCACAGATATGATTTCACAAGCGGCGGGATGTTCAATAAACACCGACATTGTAAACAAGCACAACAAAGCGTATGTGGCTGACAACGATCTTAAAATGGCGCACGTTTCTTCTCCTTGATAGAGAGCGTCTCCCGCGCATGTGCGGAACTGCGATCGCAGCGGAGATAAATTGAAACGGAACCTACTTTCTGGACGTACCTCGTATGTGATGGGTTTTTTATGAATGGCAGGCTAGCTCACAGTACCTTTCGCTAAAGGTCATTCGTCTAGAGGAAACGAGCAACCTGTATCTGTGGTTGTAAGTAGGAATATACGATGATTCCACCATCTAATATGATGCATTTAAGGAGTGAAACTAACATTTCTGTCCACTGCGGAGCGTTTAGGAGCCAAAATGTCGTCTAAGCTTGGTATAACCCCCTACGCTTGACCTATAAAGATAGCTTCTTAAACAGAAAAAATTGCGAACATATGAGTCTGGGGGATAACAGCGGTTGGTAAACGGGAAGCAACTATTTCCGGGCCAGAAGCAATGAAATAAAAAGTCACCAGTAAAGAAACCAGTAGACATTTCTAAAAGTTACACACACAAATCCGTTTATTGACTCACGCACTGACATAAACTCGCTTCGCTCGCATGTTGTAAAATCAGTGAAAATTATCAAAACCAAAGTACAAGAAAATCAGTTTATTTACACACACATACTAATCTAGATCTAACACAGCTATGCTTCTAGTTCTAGAATATTTTAATGGCTAGTGATAACTTGTACTCAGATTTGGTGGTTCTGAATTTTTCCGATATAAACGCCAACTATGAATGATATGAGCGTAATGAACGCTTCCTGTCCAATAGCTAGTGAAATTACGAAAATTATGGAGGAAACTAAAACAAACGAATTGCATTGTTATATTTCAATGAAATTCGCGTGTTTTATTGAAATTTAAATACCAAAAATCTAACGTGTTCCATTCACACGACTTTCTCTACATTTCTGCAACAAATTATTGTTAAAAAGCTTATGCTTCTATTTACTTTATGCTAATCAAGAAAAATTAGCAGAAATAGTCTTAATAATTGCTTCCATGTAAGTAGAAGGTTAATAAGAAAGTACTATAGGTTAAAGTGAGAATCAAAAGCTGGTTGCTATGTGACTGAAGTTCCTTTGTTTGCATGGGTAGGAGTTGACAAATTCCCGCATGAGAAAAGTATAAGTGTTTTAAAGCTGAAACCAACAACAAGGAATATCTCAAAAACGATTAACTCAAAAAAAATTATATAACTTAAGTTGTGTGTTTTAACGAGTTTTACATTTTCGCTTAGGTTAGTTTTTGTCTATCTCTTACGGTTTATCGGTTATGCAAAATTCTGTAAAATTTACTCAGAATAAAGGGGTCTTCAAAGGTTATTCCCAGAAAATTAAGATATTTATATCATTTTTATGTAAATATCTTTTAATATACGATATTTTAATCAAGATCATTAGAGCCATTATTGAGAAAATCAAAATCATCAAAAAATGTTCCATGTATAGGGTAGTTGGGAGTCAGGAGATTTTATTGAACATCTTCGTGTCGTATTCTTGGGAGATACTAATTTTAAATACCTAGTTTGGTATTAAACAGACTTTTCGTTTTTGAGATGTGCTTTCCATAGGCACACACACGTGGACCTTTTTTCTAATTTTTTTTTCGGAATCGGGGGACCTTAAATCATATATTTCCGGTGAAATCTCAGCATCAAATTTTTGGGTGAAATACAATACCTTCTTTCACTATGTACATTGTACATATGAACTAGAGAAAGTTAAAGTAAACTTGAGACATTCTTAAATCTTTGTAATTGGATATTACCGTGAGTTAAAGTGGACCTAAATATATTTATGGCGTTTAAGCCGTGTAACAAAAATAGATACATGAAATATCAAGTAACAAACAGGCTCTGTGGTTGTGTAGTATGATTTAACAGAGGATAGGCGTGCCGAAATACTGTAAATATAAACAAACTGTACGTGTTAGAAATATTTGCTTGCTGGTTTAAAATATAGAGTAAGGTCGGGTAATGTCGGATAGGCTGGTAATGTCGCCTACCTAGGTTTCGTCTTGATGGGTGCTGGCATCTTACGACAAGTACTCGAAACATGTTCACTGAGCTGAAGGAAGTATTTAACGGTGGTCGCCATATTGAGTTATGGTGTTTTGTGGAAGCTACATTGAGAAAACTGAATTCACAGAAAACAGAATTTTTAAAGGTAAGTTAACATGCTTTAATTACAACGGTGTTATAATAACAAAGTAATTTCGTCATATTATATTCGAAAGTGCGTATTTTGCACTACCTTTTAATATATGTGAAGTACAACATGTATTGAAATGTGAATGACCAAATGGAAAATGGAAGAATGCCATGAATGCGGGTAATGTCGGATACCTGTCAGTTGGTATGCGACATTACCTACCACTGTGGAAGCACCTTTTTAATACTTGTAAATAACAGTGAACAACGAAATAGTTAACTTCTAAATGCCCGTAATACAACTAATTAGAGCATAATTCATCATTTACCTGTACGAATTTTATAAAATTTGTTTATTTACATTTAAATAGATAAATAATACTTAAATGTTTATTAGAATTTGTTTATTGAACATTTAACCCATTTAAGCTATATTAGACTGCTTTTGTCTTTATAGATGACTGACCGAACTAGGAAACGTTTGAAATCGTGGGATCCCAACGACATGATTACAGCAGTGAAAGTAGTTCGCAGGAAAGAAATGGGATACTTGGCAGCTTCCAAGAAGTTCAATGTTCCCCGTTCGACACTCTGTGATTATGTTCGTTCAGGAACTGAACCCGCAATTGCCGTATGTTCGAAATTAGGCAAGAAACCGATTTTCCCTTCTGAACTTGAAGAAAAATTAGATGAGTACCTTTTGATTATGGAGAAGAAGTATTTTGGTTTCACCAGAAGTGACGTAACACGCCTAGCTTACCAGCTTGCTGTCCGGAATAATATTCCGAATAAGTTTTCTGTGCTTAAAGAAGCAGCTGGCAAGGACTGGTTTAAGAGTTTTATGAAAAGACATGCGTCCACGCTATCTCTACGTCAGGCAACTGGAACCTCTGTTGCTAGAGAGAAAGGCTTCAATAAAGAAGAAGTAGGCAAATTTTTCGACATTTATGAGGAAGAAATGGCCAAACATAGCTTTCCACCATCACGCATTTTTAATGTAGACGAAACTGGACTCTCTATAGTTCAGAACAAACAGCCGAAGGTAGTCGCCCTAAAAGGCAAACGTCAAATAGGAAGTCTCACTGCAGCAGAAAGGGGATCTTTAATAACAGCAGTATTCTCCATGAGTGCTAGTGGAATATTTGTTCCACCTTTGATTATTTTTCCGAGGAAGAATTTTAGCCACCTTCTGGCGCGAGGAGCTCCTGTGGGATGGATCTTCAGATGCCAACAGTCTGGTTGGATAAATGCTGAAGCTTTCATGGAATGGTTCCAGCATTTCATTTCGAGTACGAAGCCAACAGAAACAGATCCTGTGATGCTAATACTAGATGGGCACTTAAGCCACACTAGAAATCTTGAACTTATTGAAGAAGCAAGAAATCACCATGTCTCAATCATTTCCTTGCCCCCTCACAGCACTCACAAGCTCCAGCCTTTAGATAAGACCTTCATGGTGCCACTAAAGCACTATTATGGTGAAGAGATTAGACGGTGGCAGTTCCAAAACAGAAGAGGAGTAACTCACTATGAAGTTTGTGAACTTTTAGGGAATGCTTATCTTCAGGTACAATCAGGTAAAATAGCAGCTGGGGGTTTTCGGGCAACAGGTTTGTATCCTGTCAACAGAAAAATATTTGATGATTCAGAGTTTCAGGAAGTCAAACATGAAGATGAATCAGAAACTAAGCCAGCTCAAATTTCACTCACGGACGACACTCCACCTCCTTCCAGTCCACAACCAGGCACCAGTACCTTCTCATCCAGTGCCCATTCAGCAGATACAATATTTCCTGAACAAATATCTCCCATTCCAACAGTGAAAGTTAAAAAATCAAACTGAGGCCGGCCTAAAAGTTCAGCACAACTTATAACGGGATCTCCCTACAAAAGGATACTTGAAAATTCTCAGAAAGGTAAAAATGTGAAGATACCCCCTTCAAAGGCCTCACAGAAGCAGCAGAAATGTCCCAAGACACAGGACATTTCCAGCAAGAATGGAAAAAAGGAACGGACAGCACTACACAAGATGAAGAGTGCATGTATTGCAAAGGAAAGTTCTCCGACGATCGCCAGGGGGAAGAATGGATTCAGTGCATCACCTGTGAAGAATGGTGCCATGAGGAATGTTCAGGTGCCGAAAAGCAGACCTTTACTTGTGATTACTGTGCATGAACAGAGAAAATCAGTGCATACCTTTTGTTGTGTATTTTAGGTTTTTCATTTTCTAAGAGTTTTTAAAGATGACATTCCAGTTTATATGTCAGTTTCAAAGTTCAAGGGTTTTTAAAACTAGGCTGAGAAGTTAGCCAAGTCTTAAAACCTCATTATGTTTAAGATTTTCAGTCAAAATGAGATTTAATATTGTTTGTGTATATTACAATAAAATTTGGCGGGTAATCTCTGATAGTGTCCGACATTACCCTCCATTTTGCCCATTTTCCTTTAAATCTTCAATAGAAAATATGCCCTTCATGTTAAGACCTTGTGTGCTTCACAGCATTAAACGCACTGCATAGGCAATACATTGTGGTAAAATATGCCTTTAGTATAGGTTCTTACACACTACAATTCTCAAAAATGAAAATGGTATCCGACATTACTCGCCCTTTCTCTACATATTAAGGACAGAATGAAGAAAACAATTCTTGAAAAAAAAGTTACTCTCAATATATTAAAGTAATTGTATTGTTAATTCAGAAATGTTTTCTTCTCCATCGTACCATCTCCTTAGCAGTAAACAAATTACGTACAACTATGACATGTGTGTTAAGGTCTTAGTAGTACTTGCACGTATAGATTAGAGCTAACTTAGGCTCTATTCTCCCAGATAATGTACAATAATAATAACCAACTTTATATAACTAGCATTGCCTGTCAACAATCGGATCCACCTCCTCCTGTGTCTGATTTTTAATCTCCATCTGTTGCTACGTTGGTTCATCCATCTCCTTTCATTGACATGTGTTGCAGAGCAAAATTCCAACTGCAACAAAATAATCATTTGCACTAACACATTTTCACTTTCTCTACACGTACTAAATACATAGTGTATAGAGAATATTTTGTACCCAAAAATTCGATACCGAGCTTTCACCAGAAATATGTTTTGATTCCTCTGAATCAAAAAAAAAAAACATTTTTAGAAAAATATCAGTGTGTGCATCTTGTCAGTGTATAGGTGGCATAACTCAAAAAAAAAAAAAGAAAAGTCCGCTAAATACTAAAACTTGGTATTTAAGTCCATTATCTACCAAAGATGCGACACAAATATTTTCAAGAAAATCCCTCCACTCCCAACTACCCTTTATATGGAAACAATTTCGAAAATGTTGATGTTTTAAAAAATGGCTTTAACGGTTTTTATTAAAATATTTATATTAATGATATTTACATGACAAATAACTTGTATTTCTTGAATGTTCAGGGAATAGCCTCTGAAGACATCTTTATTCTGAATGGTGCATAATTGGTAAGCGATAGATAAAAGCTTACTGAACAAAAAATGTAGAGTTCGTTAAAACGCACAATTTAGTTATATACATTTTTGACCGTTTTTGAGATATTCCTTGTTATTGGTTTCAGTTTTAAAAAACACGGGAATTTTTCAACCTCTGGCCATACAAACAAAGGAACTTCATTCAAATAGCAATCAGCTTTTAAAAAACGTTACTGTCGCTTTAGCCTGTGGTACTCCCTTATTTCCCTTCTAATTACAAGGAAGCAAGTAATAAGTCAATTTCTGCTATTTTTTTCTCGGATTAGCATGAAGTAAATAGAAAAAAAAGCTTTTTAACAATAATTCACTGCAGAGATGTAGAGAAAGTCATGTGAATGGAACACATCAGATTTGTCTTTCATATATTATATTTCTGTGTTACTGAAATATGGACGAGTGTAAAGAGAAGAGAAAACAATTTATGGATTATAATTGGAGTGATGATGATTATAATGTATTAGGTTGCTTTGAAGAGATAGAGGGAAATGATGAAGATCACGACTCTGTAAGTGAAGAATCAACTGATGAAAATCATGCTATATCTCAACAAACTAGTACTACTGGTTAAACGCTGTCAAAACCTGTTTTTGGTGTTGAGGTGTCAGACTTATTTGGAAAAGGCTGTAGTACAAAATGGTTTATGCACTGTCCTCGTCAAAATGTAAGAGCAAAACATTATAATGCACTTACCTGGAATAAAGAAGCCTACTTTCTACAACTGGCAACATAGAGCCAAAATATCAGTTCCTAATAGTGCTACATGTTTTGGTATGGTATTATTCTTTTTGTATGGATAAAGAAACGAAACCAGGACAAGAAAACTCTAAAAATAGTTATATTGAAAACTTTGCATGTGTTTAATATTTTGTCATTTAAGCCAATAATGCGCGTAGCAGGTTCCACAGTGTTATTTATGCTATGAGACTTGTTTTTATAGCTCCAGGAAATCTGACTTTTGTAGCAAAGACTTCATATACTTTATATAAATTAACAATTGGTGGTTTTTAAATAACGAAATTTCTGATTCCCATTGCTCTGTATTGTCAGCAATTAATATTTTCTGATGATGTTTTTGTTATTAATCCATGACGTCACTGAATTGGACAATCTGCCAATTGCCGACAATTGTTTATGCCGCTGCCGAGCGACACAAAGTGGTAAAAACCTGGCGTGTTCTATTCACATGACTTTCTGTACATCTCTGTAAAAACTTATTGTTAATAAGATTATTCTGTTATATACTTTATGCTAATCGAGATAAACGGCAGAAATGATTTCTTGTAAGTAGAAGGGAAATAATGGAATACACAAGGCTAAAATGATAGTCAAACCTTTTAAAATCTGTTTCCCACTGGATGAATTTCGTTTCTTTACATTGCTAGGAGCTGGCTGATAAATTCCTGTATGTGAAAAGTGTAAGTATTTTAAAACTGAAATCAATAACCAGGAACATCTTGTAAATAGTCAACTCTACGAAAAAAATGAATATGACATAAATTGTGCGTTTCAACGAGATCTACATATTTTGTAGAGTAAGTTTTTGTCTATCTCCTGCGGTTTACTAGCAAAATTATACAGAATAAAAAGTTCTTCAGAGGCTATTTCCAGAAAATTCAAACTATAGGTTTTATTTACCGTGTAAATATCTTTACTATACGTCATTTTAACAAAAGTCGTTACAGCCGTTTTTGAGAAAATCAAAATGTTCGAAAATGTTTCCATGTAAACGGTAGTTTGAAGTGGGGGGAATTTCCTCAAAATCTTTGTATTCTTGGAAGATGCTAAACTTAAATACCAAGTTTGGTATTTTACCGACGTTTTTGAGTTATCGTGTTCACACACACACACACACACACACACACACACACACACACACAGACGACTGCCGAGTGGTTAGACCACTCTCCTCTCACCTAGGTTCGATCCCAAACAACCGTATGTAAGATTTATGGTGGACAAAATGGCGCAAGGGCCGGTTCTTCCCGGTTCTCCAGTTTCCCCCGCCATCGCATTCCATCGGTGCTCTATCTTCACTCAATTATCATCAGTGTCATCGCCTGCGGTGCCACAAGTAGTAAAAGCGGGTGCTAAACACTATCCAAATACACATAGGGACGTTTTTCTAAAAGTGCTGTTTTCTTCTTCTATACTTAGTATGTACATAATGTATAGAGAAGGTATTGCACTCCACCCAAAAATTCCATACCGAAATTTCACCGGAAATATATGTTTTAGGGTACCCTGTATCCAAAAAAAGTATTTTGACAAAAAGGTCCGTGTGTATGTGTGTGTGTGTGAACACGATAACTCAAAAACGAAAAATCGGTAAAATACCAAACTACCCTTTACATGGAACTTTTTTCGAAAATTTTGATTTTCTCAAAAAGACTCTCAACGATTTTGATTACAATATCATACATTAAAGATATGTACCTGACAAACAAAATGTATATCTTGAATTTCCTGGGAGTAGCCTCTGAAGACTACTTTCTTCTGGACGAATTTTACGGAATTTTGCATAACTGCTAAACCGTAAGAGATGGGAAAAAAAAAAAAAAAACTTACCACACAAAACATTTAGAGCACTTTAAAACACACAATTTATGTTATATGCATTTTCTTTTCATGGAGTTGATCTTTTTGAGATATTCCTTGTTTTTGGTTTTAAAAAATACTTTTCCCACACATGACTTTGTCAACTCCTGTCCATACAAACAAAGAAACTTCAGTGATATAGCAACCAGGTTTTGACAATCACTTTAACCTATGGTAGTACCTCATTTCGCTTCTATTTACAAGGGAGCAAATAATAAGACTATTTCTGCTAACCTTTTTTCGATTAGCATTAAGTAAATTGAACAATAAACCTTTTAGCAATACTTTTTTCAGAGATGTAGAGAAAGTCATGTGAATGGAACACATCATATTTTTTTATATAGGGGTACCTAAAACATATATTTGCGGTGAAATCTCGGTATCGAATTTTTGGGTGGAATGCAATACCTTCTCTATACACTATGTATATAGTACGTGTAGAGAAAGTAAACATGGAAGAACTGACAGCAGACTACGACTTTACGAGCAAGAGTAATAGTGCTAACCTACTTCTAGAGCAAAATTTGTGTTCTGGGAGAACTCCTGAGGAAACGTTTTCTTAAAATTAAAGTTACGATGTTCTTCCGATCCTGCCGAAGAAAACAGACCTCAATTAGGCTAAGGCATTAAGCGTCACCAACTGGATCTTCTTTGAGTAAAGCAGAGAGAAAATTAATTTGCGTTTTATTTATGAACGCTCTTTAACTGCTGTGGTCCTCAGCGTCCCATTCTATACTGGGCGTGAACGACCACTTAGTTTTGCTTAGAAGCTTCTCTTTCAGGCTTGAGGTTCTTTTCTACTACACGGAACCAACGGTTTTACTTCCCTTCGAAGGAAGCTATGGCAACGAATTTTACGCCCGAACTCGCGACCTTGGGTACATGAAGTTAGCATGGTAACCATTACACCACGACGGCGACAAATGCAGAGAGAGAGAGAGAGTAGCCTTGCTCATTGCTCGCACTGAATCACCCACTGTGCTCTGCGTGACCTTCACCTGTAGGGAAATTCGCGAATTATAAATACCTTTAGACATTTTAGGTAACAAATCACCTATAGCAAGTTCCGCTACGTCATCTATTTCCGCTGAACTGTAATTGCATGTTGCAAAATCTTCTACATGAACTACGTTTTTTACTTTCTCTCTATGTGCACAGAAATTTCACCGGAAATACACGTTTCAGGGTCCCCATTATCCAAATAAAGCATTTTTAGTAAAAGGTCGTGTGTGCCCTTGTGTCTCTGAACATGATAACTCAAAAACGAGAAGTGGGTAAAAAACCAAACTTGGTATTTAAGTATGGTATCTTCCAAGGATGCGACACGAAGGTTTTGACGAAACTCAGCCCACCTCAAACTACCAAAACTTGGAAAAACAGTGGAACATTTTTATTTTCTAAAAAGGCTGTAACTATTTTGATTAAAATACCGTATAATAAAGATATTTACATGAAAATAAACTGTATATGTTGAGTTTTCTAGGAATAGATCGAAAGACCTCTTTATTTTGGATCGATTTTGCTGAATTTTGCACAGCTGGTAGACCGTAAGTGTAGACAAAAAGTTACTGCAGAAAAATGTGTATCTCATTAAAACACTTAATTTATGTATGTCATACACATGTTTGCTTTCTCTACACGTACTATGCACATAGTGTATAGAGAAGGTATTGTATTTCACCCAAAAATTCGATTCACCGGAAATGCATGTTTTGAGACCCCCTGATTGAAACATGTACGTGTTGGTCTGTGGGCAGCATAGCTCAAAAACGAAAAGTCGCTTTTTTTTTTTTATCAAACTTAGTATTTAAGTTGCGCATCTTCCAAGGATCCGACAAGAATATTTTCAAGAAATCCCCACACACCAATTACACTTTACATGGAACATTTTTCGAAAAATGTTATTTTCCCAAAAATGACTTTAACGATTCTGAATAAAACACCTTACGTTTAAAATATTTTTATAAAAACGAAATGTATATCTTGTATTTTCTGGGAATAGCCTCTGAAGACCTCTTTATTCTGGATGCCTTTTATATAACTGACAAACCGTAAGAGGTATACAAAAACGTACTGCATAAAGATGTAGATCTCATTAAATCACATAATTAGCTTTATTTTTTTTGGTAGAGTTAACTGTTTTCGAGGTTATTTGTTTCAATTTTAAGCCACTTAAACTCTTCTCAAACGGGAAAAAATCTTTCTTCTAGTTTGTTTATTTCCAGCAAGCAAAGAGAATGGAATTTCAACTGTTTCACATAGTGACCGGTTTTTAAAGGACTTGACCATCAGTTTAGCCTGTGCATTTTCCCATGTTTCCCTTCTGCTTAACAGGAAGCAAGGAATAAGACTAATTCTGCTTGTTTATCTTGATTAGTATGATTTAGCTAAAAGAAAGTTAGCATGTCATTTTATTTGCCACGTATACACATTTAATATGTGGAATTTTGATCAAAATCGTTTTTGTTTAAAATTTAGAGACATTTTTTTAGAAAATTGAGATTTTCGAAAAATGTTCTATGTGAAGTGTAGCTTGGGATTGTTTTGATAGTATTATTGCCCGTTTTTACTACATATGGCGATGATACATGGCAGAAGAGGGGGCACTGGTGGAATGTGATGGCGGGGGAAACCTGAGAATTCGGAGAAAACCCGTCCCTGTCCACCACAAATCTCACATTCAGTTGCTTTGGGTCGAACCCGGTCCGTCTAGGTGAGAGGCGAGTGGTTTAACCACCAAATTTGCAATTTAACTGACATTTCTATTTGAGTTATGTTGTTCTCTCTCTCTCTCTCTCTCTCTCTCTCTCTCTCTCTCACACACACACACACACACACACATATACTTACGATCCTTTTCTAAAAATTATTCTTTTGTAATCAAATTGTGCATTTCCGATGAAATCTGGATATCGATTTTTTGGTTGGAATACCTACAATACCTTCTCTATGCTTACGTGCTGGTGAAAATACTTTTTTTAATTCCATGGGTCCTCAAAATATTTTTTTCGGTGAAAGCTCGTAACCAGTTTTTGGGTGGAATTCAATACCTTCTCTAACTGCTATGTGCATGCTTTTTGAGAATTCAGGGTGCCTCAAAAGAATATTTTCGGTGAACGGTAAACAATTTTTGGTTGATATTAATACCTTCTCTAATTATTATGTACACTGTACACACGTGCTAGAGAAAGTAGAAATGAGTTGGTTTTTTTGTTTGGATTTAGGGGGCCTGAAAACTTATACGTATTTACGATGAAATCTCGGTATAGAGTTTTTCGGTGGGTGGAATACAAACATTCTCTACCTACCATGTATATAGCACTTTTAGAGAGAATATCATTTTTTTATTGTTATTCAAGGTTCAGTGTAAAGAAAGTAACATTGTTTTATCCAGGAGCCCTTAAAACATATATTTTTGGTGAAATCTCGGTATAGAATTTTTGGTGGAATGCAATACCTTATCTACCTACTAGTGCATACGTGCTACAGAAAATAAAATGTTTTTTTAATCGAGAGGACCTCAAAATATGTATTTCCGGTGAAATATCGCTAACATTTTGGGTGGAATACAATACCTGCTCTTCACATTCAAGAGGTCGCAGTTTTGAATCTCGCTTAGGGTGAGTTACACGGATAAAGTTTCTTTCGGGGTTTTCCCATATTCTGAGAAGAATGTCAAGCAGCTTTTAATTCCATGGACTCCCGAGATCATTTGAGCACCATTTCTCCTATGTCATTCATCGTTCGATATGACCGAGGTTTAAACAAATAATAAAAACATCTTCCTACTGTATACGTATTACTTGGTAGAGAAAGTAAAAATTTTATCATTACCCTTATAATAACAGAAATAATTATTATGATTCAATTTAAAACAAAGCCTAGTGAATGGTATTCAGATATTGTAAAGTTGGCGTAGAAACAAAGTAACTAATGTAACGATATTCATTTGTTTATAATAACAAAAGAATGATATAGATTGTCGGGAATCAACAAACATCTGCTAGTTGTTCTGGATAATGAATGTTTCTAAAGAAAATATCCCTTCAGACATTTTAACAGTTGTGTCATCGCTTTTGCCAAGTAAATCAAGAGCAAAGTGTGGTGTGGCATGTGTGAAGCAAGAAATGTAAGTACACGAGAAAGGTTTGCTTGCATATTTTGAACTTTTATTGCAATCTGCAAACTTCTCTGTGGAATTATTCTAACATGCAAACATTTCATTTATTTTTTTATTTGGATAATAGTTCAAAGGAGCACTAGGGTTCATAAGAAATGAAATGGCGGTTTATTTATGGACGCTCTTTAACAACTGTGGTTCTCAGCGTCCCCTTCTACATATATCGGGCGTGAAAGACCACTTAATTTTGCTCAGAGGCCTCTTTATTAAGCTTGAGGTTCTTTTACGTGCCGTAAACCTCTGACACGGGACCATCGGCTTTACTTTTCATTATTACTATATCTTGGTTCCACCACTTAAACTTCCATTAAAACTATTTAGGTATTGGTTTTTTCACTTCTACTCACCGTAATATCGTATTACAAAGTTTTAAAAATGTATCTTGTCTATTTTTGGCCTTTAACTTCCAACAAAGTACGCGATTTATACTAAAATATACCAGAAGTATTTGTTTTCTTTACTTTTTTACAGCAATTTCTATTGTGTCAGTAGATATCAGACAGGTGGCGTCTAAATCGTGTATAGTTGACGTTCATATTGCAAACTTCAGAACTACCAATATTTGAAAACTAGTTATCACTAGCCATTAAAAGGTTGTGGAACCATCAATGAACTATTCATTATTCGGCCATTAGAGTCGCTTTATAGTTGATTTTGAAGCATTTGTTGCAACATGAGGGTGATTGCCAACATTGATACAAAAAATACCGCGATTCTAAAAGTCATTCTGTGTGTTTAGAGTTTTGAATCAATTATTGTTGTGTAAATAAGTGATTTTCCTTTATTTTGGTTTCAATAATTTCCACTTGTTTCATGCGAGCGAAGCGAACATGCTCTGTGTTAGGGTTAGGTTAGTGTGTGTGTGTAAATAAACTTATTTTCAAGTACTTTGGTTTTAATAATTGCTACCGGTATTACCAAAGCATGCGAGCGAAGCGAGCGTGCGCTGTGTTAGTTTAGGTTAGTGAGTGTGTAAATAAACTTGTTTTCACATATTTACAGCCTTGGCACTCAATTATTACTGTGTGAATGTTGGTGACTTTTGAGCTTCACTTTTTTTTCTTTCTTTGAAGTTTTGTGACTTTATCTACGTTGGTAGCATTGTAATTTCATTGTTTCTAGACCATAAATACTTACTTCCCGCCTAGCAACAGCTATTTGCTGGTCCTCTGGTACAGCTTTATCTACTTTTCTTCCGAAGGAAGCCATTGTAAGGATTTTGCGCCCGAAAAAATGCATCGTCCTCCGCCGGGTTTGAACCCGTGACCTTGCGTATATGAGGCTACCACGGTAACCAATACACCACGGAGGGCGACTACCATAAAAACGGACATTCATATATTGCACAAATGACAGTGGTACAATTAGACAAAGGATTACCTCCCAAAATATCGTGTAGAAATAATTTCAAAGCATGGAGTTATTGCGCATGCGTTGTTGTGTAAAGTTTAATGGTTCCAATGTTTTCATCAGTGAATGTGGTTCTCTAGTACGTGGACGTAAACGTTGTACGTGCACTGTGGAGTGAAAACAAACATTGAAATAACTAATAATGTAGAGAAATGAAGTAGGCACCAGCAGCGGCGCTCATATCGAATAGTAACAAGAATTGTTGGTAAAAATACACAACGGTTCCATTATTTAATATAACACATATAAGAAGTGATACTAACTTTATTATCTACTGCGGAGTGTCCAGGAGCCAAGATGTTATCTGGATATGGTATAACCCACTACGCCTCCCTGTAAAGTCACTTTCTTAAATAACAAAATTTAGGAAACCTTATTTTGCATGGTAGGGAAAAATATAACAGCGCTGGAAGCAACTGAAATGTAGATGCCGCCTGTGTATAAAAATTCTCCACAGAAGAAACCAATAGGATTACTAAAACTTAAACTCACGAAAAGCAGTTTATTGAAACACACACACACAAGCTTACTCTTAATACAGCGTGTGCTCGCTTCGCTTGCAAGCTTTGGTGATACAAGTTAAAATTATTAAAACCTAAGTCGAGAAAAATCAGTTTATTTACAACACAACTAGCCTAGATCTAAAACAGCGCTTCTCTCTAATTCTATAATCTTTTACTGACTAGTGATAATTTGTATTCAAATATTGGTAGTTCTGAATTTTGCGATATGAACGCCAATTATGAATCTGAACGATTTGGATGCTTCCAATCGATAGCTAGTAAAACAATGCTAATTGTTGTAAGAAACTAAAGACATCGAATTACTTGTACATTTCAATATAAATCACGTGTTATTGAACCTTAAGGACCAAAAGTAGACTTGATACATTCTTAAAGCTTTTTAAGAGGATATTACGATGAATAAAAGTGAAGAAATAATACATAGATACATTTAATGATAGTTTAAGTGGTATGACCAAAGTATACAAAGTATTTTAAAACGAAATGAATTTTATCCCAGACTTATATTTGTATCCTATATTTTTACTTTCTCTACATGCACTATGTACCTGCATAGTGTATAGAGAAGGTATTGTATTGCAGACAAAATTCGATACCGAAATTTCACCGGAAATACATGTTTTGGGACCCCTTGAATCCAAAAGAAGCATTTTTATAAAAATGTCAGTGTGTGTTTGTGTCAGAGAGAGCGAGAGAGTGTGTGTGTGTGTGTGCAGCATAGCTCAAAAATGAAAACTCCGTTAAATACCAAATTTGATATTTAAGTTCAGTATTTTGAAAGGATTTTCAAGCAAATCCGTGCACCCACAACTATCGTTTAAATGAAAAAAAAATCTTAAATTTTGGTTTTCTCAAAAATGGCTCAAACGATTTTAATTAGAATATCTTATATTTAAGATATTTACATGGCAAACAAAATGTAAATCTTGAATTTTCTCTGAAGAACTCTTCATTTTGGATGAATTTTTTCTGGATTTTGCAGAACTGCAAAACTTACTACACACAAAGTGTAGAGTTCATTAAAACACATAATTTATGAAATATGCATTTTTCTTTCGTGGAATTGACTGTTTTCGAGATAGTCCTTGTTTTTGGATCAGTTTTAAAACACTTATTGGGTGACTGTACCAGTGATTGAACAGTAGTAATTTGGCTTCATCTGATAAGACAGAGGGGGGGGGGCTATTTATGTTTTCTCCACTAGGTACGTAAATATTTTGAAGGTTGGCTAACCACCTCCAATGCTTTTGGATTCTTTGTTTGCCATTTTGTAAGCACATTTGATTGTTAAGTGAACACATGCAACATTCCTCCTTCTAAACAAGGTTAGAACTAAGAAATGGTAACACTCCTATTATTATATTTATTTACATTAAGTTAAGTGGTTGTTTTCATTGACAATTTGATTCCTTTTGATACTTCAGATGTTATGCAAGGTGTTTATCACCAAGATTAAGAATTTTTTTTAAAAAACATGTTCAGCTACTGTAACTCTCTATGATACAAAATTCAATAGTTGAACAATTGTTCATCTAATGGTGCTTTTGAGGAACTGCTGTTTTTTGCATTATTTGCACATAAGCATGTAGCAAAAATTATGAAGAATTATAATTTGAGATTAGGATAACATTTATTACTTGGGGCCAGTAGTTGAACGCTGGTTTTGGTATTCAACTGTTGGTGTGTTTTCAAGTATTGGTACCTTACAAAATGAACAGGGGGTAAAAATAGTTTTTTATGTTGTGAGTAGGAAGCTTGCGAAAGAGGCATAGGCCGAGTACAGCAATCTTACGAACAACATAAAACAATTTTAACTCGTGTGCCATACACTATTTATTTTTAGACAGTTCTCAGTATTTATAGACATATTATAAATAGATTGTTTTATCTATTTCACGGAGTTCATGCTTATTGGTCTGCGATTTCAGTTGTTGCCTTGCTTAGCATCAGTGCTAACAATATGATGACTTACTCGTACAAAACGAAAACATTCTATACAACGGAGGTAGTGTAGCAGTTGTAATTTTGCTCTCTCCACTGCTTGCATAATATCGTCTGGTTCAGCAAATTCCATGTTCATGATATTGAAAGCATCCGCCATTTTATGGCTCGATACGAACTTTCAGTCATAGCCTACTTGAATGAGGCCGTGGACGCATAAATCAAAGTTGACTACATTAGAGTGTTATAATTTTATAACACTGAGTGACAGAATTTTCTACTTTTAATACTACTGACATCTAGTAAAGACCTACTTTTAGCATCGACTGTCTAACAAAATTATTTCAGTATACAGAAGAAACTTTGTTGCAAGTAGTGCAGGCTGTTAATGATGGGTTAAGTCTTAGAAGGGCATCCAGGGATTTTAATGTTCCTCTGAGTACACTATCCAACAAAATAAAAGGTACGGTTCCAATGACACGCAAAATGGAACCTCAGGCTGTTCTCTCAAAAGAGGCAGAAAGTTTATTGGTAAGCTGGATTAATGCCTATGTCAAAAAAGGTTTCCCTCTCAAGCGTGAAACTTTGAGACTGTTGCAGATATTGTGAGGATTGATGGTAGGGAAACACTATTTACTGTTACTACTCCAGGAAGAAAAGCTTTTCATCATTTATGAAGATGCATCCCTTAGTGTCTGAGCATCAGCATGAAAGTATAAATGCTGCTCGTGTCAGGGTTAATGAAGAAAGTATTTGAAAATGGTTTGAGGATCTGCAAAGTTATCTTGTAAGTGACAATGCTAAGAGTATACTTCATAATCCAAGTAGGATTTTCAATCCAGACGAAAGTGGTTTCCAGACTTGGGCAAAAAGGAGGAACAGTTTTAGACCCATAGCATTTGCCAATGTTTATGAAATAAAAACTGGAAATAAAAAGGAAGCTATTACTGTCATGGCTAATTTTAATAATTTTGGATAAACTACACCAGCAATGGTGCTTTATCGCTTACACAGAATAACACGGGATGTGTTGGAAACTTAGATCTAAGCTGGGGTATTACTCGATCAAAAATGCTTGGATGACTGGGCTATTTATTTGGAATATATTGCAAACATTTGGCTTAAGGCTAACAAAATAGAATATTCAGTACTTCTATCGGTAGATGGCCACAAGTCTCTCTACCTTCAATGTAGCATAACTCTGTTCAGATCGCCTGATTTTCCATTTTCCATAGTCACCTAATTCTATGCACATTCTGCAGCCAGCAGATGTTAGTGTATCATGACCACTTAAATCTGGATTAAAGAATATTGTATACGAGTGGAAGAGAAATAACAATAAGGTAGTGAATAAACCTATATTAGGCAAGGTATTAGGGATGGTATTAAACAAGAAGGAAACTCCAGGTACAATTAAGAATTGGTTTAGAAAATGCCTTTGACCTCAATGCAGTTGACTGTACTAAATGCATCTTAAGCAAAGACAGAGAATGCTCAACATCTGTGATGAGTGATAATGTTGTTAAACCAGCAAGAATTCAAAATTGAACATCTGCTTTTGCTAGAATAACAAATGAAACCTGGTCGAGCAGAACAGTTTAGAAAAGTTGAAAAAAACTGGCTGGAATGGATCTACAGAAGCTAAGTGTTAATTGATGTATGCAAGTAAATAAAGAGGTAAATGCATTGTAAGTAAAGCCAGAGATAAAATTGTTGCAGATGATGAAATTATTTTGAATGCAGCAGAAAATGGTTATTCGTCCAACTCAAGTGAAAATCATATGACAAACTCCGCAGCTGCCAATGCAACTGAGGTGAATGCAAAAGCCAAGAAACCTATAAATGTTGTCTATGAACAAGGGTCTTCCTCTACACTGACATTAAACCTGTAAAGCATAGGCCTCTGTCTGCTAAAGGTGACAACGATCGCTGACTGTTGCAAGAAGACAAGGATTAGCCCGTCACTTGGCCAACAGATTCTCCATCTGATGTGTACCATTCACATGACTTTCTCTATATCCCTGCAAGAAATTATTCTTAAAAAGCTTATACTTCCATTAACTTCATGCTAATCAGTAAAACATTAGCAGAAATAGTATCTTGGTCTTCCGGGAAGATACCATGGACACTAGCCGCCGAAGCTTATGCAAGAAATTAGCAGAAATAGCCATATTACTTGCTTCCTTGTAAGTAGAAGCGAAATAAGGGAATGCTATAGGTTAAAGTGATAATCAAAAGCTGGTTGCTATGTCACTGAAGTTCCTTTGTTTGTATGGACAGCAGTTGACAAATTCCTGTATGAGAAATGTAGAAGTTTTTCATAGCAGAAACCAAAAATAAGGCATGTCACAAAAACGACGAACTCCACGAAAAAAATGTATATAACATAAATTGTGTGTTTTAACGTACTCTACATTTTTTGTGTAGTAAGTTTTTGTCAATCTCTTACGGTTTAGCAGTTATTCAAAATTGAGTAAAATTCATCCAGAATAAACTAATCTTCAGAGGCTATTCCCAGAAAATTCAAGATATACATTTTATTTGTCAGGTAAATATCTTTAATATACGAAATTTTAATGAAAATCGTTAGAGCCATTTTTGAGAAAATCAAAATGTTCGAAAAAAGTTCCATGTAAAGGGTTTTTTCTCAAAATCTTCGTGTCGCATCCCTGGAAGATACTAAACTTAAATACCAAGTTTGGCACTTTACCTACTTTTCGTTTTTGAGTTATCGTGTTCACTGACACACGGACACACACACACACACACACACGGACCTTTTTCCGAAAATGCTTTTTTTTTTTTAGATAAAGGGGACATATATTTCCGGTGAAATCTCGGTATCGAATTTTTTCGTGGAGTGCAATATATTCTCTATACACTATGTACATAGTGCCTATAGAGAAAGTAAAAATGGCTGGTCTTGGTTCAGCAGAGAGAGGAAATTAAGACAGCTGAACAAACTGCAAAGAGAAGAAGAAACCAAAGCAGCATCCAAACAAATGTTAATAAGCTTATTCTTCTCTCTACTTCATGCTAATCGAAATAAATATTAGCAGAAACGGTCTTATTACTAATTAGTTCCTTATAATAAAAGGGAAATAAGGGAATAAACTAAGCTAAAACGACAGTCAAATGTTTTAAAATACGGTTGCTATAAGATTGTAATACGTTCCTTTGCGCGGCTAGGAGTTGACAAATAACCGTATGAAAAAAGTTTAAAATTTAAAACTGAAACAAATAACATGGAATATCTCAAAAACGTACAACTTCACAAAAAAATGTATGACATAAATTGTGTGTTTTAACGAGATCTACGTTTTTTGTCTAGTACGTTTTTGTCTATCTGTTATGGTTTAGCAGTTATGCAAAATTTATCCAGAATAAATAGATCTTGAGAAGCTATTCCCAGAAAATTCAAGATATACGTTTTATTTGTCATGTAAATATCTTTAATATGCGATTTTACTCAAAATCGTTAGTCATTTTTGAGAAAATAAAAATTTCGAAAATTTTTTCATGTAAAGGTTAGTTGTGAGTGGGGAATTTTCTTGAAAATCTTCGTGTCGCATCCTTGGAAGATACCAAACCCAAATACCAAGTTTGGTTTTTAACGGTCTTTTCGTTTTCGTTTTTGAGCTATGCTGCTCACACACACAGAGACATACAGACAGACGCATACGGACAATTTTCTAAAAATGTTTTTTAATCTGGGGGTCTCAAAACATGTATTTCCGGGAAAATTTCGGTATCGAATTTTTGGGTGCATTACAATACCTTCTCTATACACTATGTACATAGCAGCTACGTGTAGAGAAAGTAAAAACACCTTAAAATTTCTAAAGGAACCAGAAATTTAAAAAAATACTATTAAAACAAGTCGGAGGATAATAAGGCAGCTAGTGACAAATAAAATGTGTAAATAAAACAATTAACGGCGAAAGCCATAGACGAATCTAGTCACTTAGAGAGAAAAATGGAGGGAAATGTATATGCATGTAATTAATACTAATTCTGTAAGGTGGAACAGGAGATAAAATAATGAAATGCCTTACATATCACTCCAACGTCTGCCGTCAAAAACTATAAAATCAGTGTAAAACTAGATTGATTCTTAGGGCAAATGTCACTTTAGATAAAACATTGAAAACCTTATCCATCGCTCCGATATAATCGGCCAGGACCTCCGAAAGTCTGGCCGGCAGTTGCAGAGAGGCTCATAGTTGTGCTAGACGAGCTGACTTTACCAAGACAAGACGGATAGATAGGTGGAGGTTGCTTCTTAAATAAATGTCTATGAGCAAAAGACAGTGGCCAATGCGACGAGATAAACGTGAGGAAGTTACCCAATTTTTAGGGAGGTCCTTAACTTCCCGAAGCTTATTCCGACGAGCGATGATGAGGTTCAGCCAGTGTTTTTGCTGCGTACCCACCCTCAACGGGGTTTTACCGTAGAGTTTTTGTTTCGGGATGGGGTTATAAAAATGGCTTTTTCAGTTTTGGGATGGGTGTGGAAGTAAGGAGGTACCATATTGCTCTTTGGATGCAGCGACTCTTCTGCATCTCTGGTGTATGGAGTTTCAAAATTTTGTAATAAACATATTTTTAAAATTTTGTAGGTTGAAAGTTTGGAAGGTAGTCAGTCACCTGTTGGTGAGGCAGTAATGGAGCTCAGCTTTTGCTGCTGGTGGATTTGCTCTAGTATTATCTGGTATGTCCGCAAGCCATGCGGGGAACCCGATGACGCCTGAAGTGGCGTGTTCTGGGATCGTAGTCACCAAGAGGAGAGCCGACCACTCAGCATACCAGCCCGAAAACGCTCTCCGCACCACTATTCTAAAATCTTCGGCAGTTGCACGAGTTACTTATACACTGGGATCCGTGATTGCTGACTTTGCCGCTGAATCCGCCAGTTCATTCCCCGGCAAGCCAACATGTCCAGGAATCCATGTGCACCGAAAGCGAGCATAACATGGAGGATGTCCTGTTGTGAGAAATGCTGAGTTGGCGCTATCTCACTTTTGCTGTCATGTTTAGCGCGTTCTGCGAACAGAGAAGACAGGCGAGGTTTGCCTAGTCTAGTGTTGGCAGTTGATGTGAAGTCTTGTTATTTGCGTGAACGTGCTGTTATGCCTAAACGGACATGCAACTTTTCTTCCAATTTAAAGGGGAAATATTCTTTCCTCGAAGAGACAAAGCTTAAATTATGAAGTTCACTACAAAATTTGCAATGCGACATTTTCGATTGTACATGGTGGCAACTTGGACCTTGTAAAGTGTAATTATTCAATATCGTGTTTCCGATATTTTAATGTTATGTTGATATCATATTCGGAAAGTATTGATCAGTAATCTAATGAAAAAAAAAAAAAAAAAATGGAAGGCTTACCCTCATATCCATCTGATTTACGTTTAAGTATAAATGAGTGAATACGTGTATTTATTGACATAACAATATCATACCATTTAACTTCAACAATCGCACGGGTCCACAGACCGTACGTGCTTTTGTAATATACAAAATAAAAACAATATTAAAACAACAACAAAGAATTAAAAGAGTAAACACGAACATAAAAAGACAAAGATATTCAAATACAGCAATTTAATTTTTTCAGCACAGAGTATACCTTATTCAGAAGCATAAATGATAATAGATAAATACACTTAAAAGAAATACGAGGTCTAGAAAGTCCAGAAAGTAAGTTCCGTTTGGTAATAAAATTAAATTGTGTACAGATGCAGAATAATTATTTATTGCACAAAATTCTACAACTCTTAAACTACTTTTCCACATAACTGCCGAAATTTTGTAGGCATTTGTCATAGTGTGGCACAAGTTTTTGTATACCTTGTTCACAGAAGTTTGCCGCCTGTACCCAACGTGAGCAAAGTTTAAAAAAATTCAGTTTTTCCGTAACAATTTCATGAATTAGTGATCGTGAGCTTTGGGGAAATTCCATAGCGGGAGCACTAATTGTAAACTTGCGGTTTTTCTGGATCTTGTCATCAATCACGTGAACCAGTTCTTCTGTAACCAAAGATGGGCGCCCACTTCGTTCTTCATCGTGCACTTCACTACGTCCTTCATTGAACTGTCGGACCCATCTTCTCACCATTGAATCACTCATCGCATTTTGTCAGTAAACTTCGCAAATTTACCGAGAAATTTCAATTGGTTTCACTTTCCTAGCATTCAGAAAACGAATCACAGATCTGATTTTACGAGCGGCGGGATTTTCAATCAACACCGACATTGTAAACAAGCACAACAAGGCGTATGTGACTGACAGCGATCTCAAAATGTCGCACGTTTCTTCTCCTTGATACAGAGCGTCTACCGCGCATGTGCGGAACTGCGATCGCAGCGCTGCAGCGAGGATAAATTGAAACGGAGCTTACTTTCTGGACTTACTTCGTATGTACACATAATATATTCACAATATATAAAACCATAACAACAATGACATAAGCATGACATAAAATATATGTATATAAGACATTGTCATTTTTGCCTAGCTGTTCTTATCCCTCCCCCTTCTTCTCTATTGGCAGCCTTCTCAGATCTCAGTTGTCTTGCCTTAAGTATAAATTTACCTAGCCCGTCCACGTCTTCCGTGCCTGCCAGTATCGTCCAACATGCTTCTAGCACTACATTCGCGGTGGTAAAGAATCACGGTAAATATTTTCCCGCCATTCCTCCGTACCCCTACATCTTGCCAAGATATGAGTCCACGACCCTTCCTGGCCGCGCCGTGGTCGAGTGGTCAGACCATTCGCCTCTCACCTAGACGGCCCGGGTTCGATCCCAAGCGACCGCATGTGAGATTTGTGGTGGACAAAGCGGCGCAGGGGCGGGTTTTCTCGGGGTTCTCTGGTTTCCCCACCATCTCATTCCACTAGGGCTCCATCTTCATGTATCATCAGTGTCATCGCCTGCGGTGCCAGAGTAGTAAAAGCGGGCGTTAAACACTACCAAAAAAAAAAAGACCCTTCCTCCTTGCAAATGGGACATATTCTCATACCATTCTCGTCAGCAGTTTTTGTGCTCCTCCATGCCCCTAGTGTACTCCACGTGAGTCCCTCTCTAATGAGTTTGGTATCTGTTTTGATTTATTGCTCCATACCCCACTCTGATTTTAGCCCAGGCTGTACTTCTAGTGAAACCTTCTCCGTGAATTCCGCAATGATTTGCTGTCAGTATCCAGAGGCGGTTCTCAAATTTTCTCCAAATACTCCGCCTGTTTACCTGCCCGCCATCCAAATGTATCCCATCCCAATGGTTTCCAACCCTCTCTTTAATTTTGATGCCCACGTCGAATTACCTTCCATTCGCAACTGTTCACGGTAGCAGACTGCCCTAATTAGAGATTGGTTTCCGTGAACGATTCTCATCCAATATTTAGCTGCTCTGATTTTGTACTCTATCGTTTTACTATGCGCCCCGAATTCCCTCATTATTCCGCAGTTTGCCGCACCCCTCCCTACACCCAGAGTTCCTTTCAAAAATTGGGTCCTCACTTGGTCCAGATTCAATGTTTGTTCCCACCTCCATATTTCTCCTTCATATGTCATCGTGGATTTAACTGTCGCTCCGTATACAGTTTCCATTAAGGTTATGGATATATCCGGAATTCAGCAGCGTATCTGAAGAGCGTCCGCTGTTTGTACCCTTGCTTTGTGTTTCGTGAAGTCAATGTGTTTTCTCAATTTTCTGTTCATTGGAAATTTGAATTCTAAGTACACAAAAGATTTAACATTGTCCAGTCTCTGTCCTGCATATGTCCAAGTCTCCTCTCTGCTCTAAACAGAACCATTTTTGAAAGTCATTGCCTTAGTCTTATTCACATTAACTGTAAGTAGCCATTCATCGCAACAATTCTTAAGTTTGTCCAGTCTCGTTGCAATCCGTTAACTGTCGTAGAGCACAATACTAAATCGTCCGCGTATAAAAGTGCTGGGATCTGCAAATCCGCTACTACCGGTGCTTCGATGTTCTCTACTATCATTGCATCACTAATATCATTCACAAAGGAGATTAAATAGCAAGGGAGATAAAATGCAACCCTGCCTCACTCCCCTATAGCTTCTCTTCGACACTCTGTTTTTGTCGTACTTTACACAGAATTCAACATTTTGATAGATTGCCTGCAATGCTCTAATCATTTTACTTGATAATCCCTTTCTGCCTGGTTTACACAATGTATTTCGATTGATAGAGTCAAATGCCTTCTTAAAGGCCACAAATGCACAATGAAGCTTTCCGCGCTTAATTAACATCTGTTTTGTCCTTAAAGTGTCTAATATAAAAGCGGCGTCTATGAACCCATTTGAAATGTTGAAAGTTTGCCAAATTTAGAGTCCCAGCCCTTTATCAGGTTATATAACACTCTGCAATAAATTTTCTCCATAATTGGCAACAGAATAACTCCCCTATAGTTATCCGGATTTCCAATAGCTCCCTTCCCTTTATAAACGGGATGAATAATACCTTTTCCCCAACAGGTAGGGTAATTTCCCTCAAGAAACAACCTGTTACATATCTGGAGCATACTCCTACCAAACTCATTGACATTGGCTGCAGCTTTAAAAACTTCTGGCGGCAACCCGTCCAACCCTAGAGCTTTGCCTCCCATCAGGCTCTTCAGCGCCTGTACTATTTCTCGTACTGATATGTCTTCGTCCAGTATTGGGATCTCAAGATAGGCCGCGCCGTGGCCGAGTGGTTAGACCACTTGCATCTCACCTAGACGGCCGGGGTTCGATCCCAAGTGACCGCATGTGAGATTTGTGGTGGACAAAACGGCGCTGGGGGTTTTCTCCGGGTACTCCGGTTTCCCCCGCCATCGCATTCCATCGGTGCTCCATCATCATTCATGTATCATCAGTGTCACCGCCGGCGGTGCCATTAGTAGTTAAAGCGGGCGTTAAACACTACAAAAAAAATCTCAAAATTTCCCAAAATTTGCACTTCTTTTATTATAAAAATCCCTTCACCTTCACCTTCCCCAAATATCCCATAAAATGCATTGCCCATTTTCTGGGAGAAATTTCGTTGGGCGCCTGACGGTGGCCTCTTAAATGCTTTACTACTTGCCATATCTCAGCGTTAAGTCAATTTGGTGCTTAATTCTGAATGTAGAGTAGCGATTGCAAAAGGTCGATGATTTCATACTTTATGACAATTCTTCGAAGTACAACCAGAAAGATATTTTCTGAAAATGAGGTCATGCTTTTGGTTTTCTCCAATCCATGAATTGTACATAGAATTTTTCGTACTTGTTTCTTGATTTTTGTGGCAAAAAGTTAATAGTCACATTGTGCCTTTGCAGAAAGATTCGGCGGTATAAGTTGCATCTTACTATCACACATGTCCGACATTTTACTTATTCTAAACTCGCGCTAGTGTTCTTCGCTGATAGCCCTTATAATGCGCACAGACGGGAAGGTTACATGCAGATTTTTAATTGAAGGAAACCTGCACTTTAATGAGGTCTATAAAAGTGCAACTACTAGACGTGTAATTACAATATTTAAACATGGTCGAGGATAAATTATTTTAATGACCTGGTTTTCTTTCTTTTTTAAAAAATGACTTAGGCAACACTGTATTTCTTAGTCTAGCAATAACGCCAATTATCGAGGAAATTTTGCCTCGATAATAATTGGGTAGCGTCGCATTAGCCCAAGGAAGGTAAAACACTGCACTTTTTGTATAATCATATTATTATGTGTTAATTTGTTGCTGAACAAGTGTATAATTAATTTTTGTGAAAATATATTGTTAGTTTTAATTGTGTTTAATTTATTTTATTCGATGTTAGCCTTGGTGCAATAAGTGTAGGTATGTTGCATTTCCTTAATAAGCTTCTTCTGGGTCCACGACAGGATGAAAGAACGTCGGCAATAACCATCAAGATGACCTGGCCTTCTCCTGAAGCTGAGAACACCTTCGACGACACAGGTCGTGGAAGCCTACACATCCTATCTGTAAGTTTTCTCAGTAAGTGTTAATGATTGTAATGCTTGTATTAGAATGAGAATGGTTTGTGGTATAGATCTTTGAGGAAACTGTTTGTTTCTAATAGATCAGACTTTGCATTATTTATAGACAACACTGGTCAGGATTTTTAGGTAGCTTTCAAACTACATATATGGTAATTCGTATTCTTATTCTGTCCATTTTAGTGGTAGGAGATCATGGTCAACCAGATCAGAAGCCTTTTTAAGGTCTACAAAGAGTCCAGTCAATGTTAGTGGTGCAGTACTTTTGAATTGGGGCTATACAAACCGCAGCATTTTAATGTACATAGCTTTACAACTTAGAAAAGAATGTTCAGCGGGGAAGCATTTGCTGTTTGATAGATTGCTTACCTACCTTTATCGCCCTCCATGGTGTAATGGTTACCATGCTAACTTCATATACTAAGGTCGCAGGTTCAAACCCGGCGGAGGAGATGGATTTTTTCGGACCATTGGTTCCGTGTCGTAGATTTACGGCACATAAAAAGATAAAAGAAGCCTCTGAGCAAATCTAAGTGGTCTTTCACGCCCAGCATAGAAGAGCGTCCATAAGAAAAAAATCAATTTCATTTCCCCGCTCTTGACTCTCCTTCCCTCCCTCTCTGTATCTTCTTACATGTTCTTCGTCAACCAGGTAACCCCATTCAATGAATGCCAGCGCAGACGCAAACGCAGGATTTCGCGCATGTTGTTCAATATAGGCATTTACATAGACTCGCGCAACGTGCTTCGCAATTCAAAGTTTGTAAAATCCAAATCTTACGCTTGCGTTGCGTACATAGAGGAAGAATTCTGCATTATTTCTTCTATATACTGTCTACTGTTCAACTACAGATGATCGCAATGCGAGATTTTAAAGCGCTTACTGCACATACATACATATTGCTCTACCTTTTGGCCATGCCGCATCACGTATCACTGTACTAGATGACATTTCTTATTTTGTGTGACATCGAAGTGTAGCGTTAAGGACTCAAGGGGTCACGATTACTTCTCTTCTTCAAAAAATAAGCAATCATATCCAAAATTTAATCAAAACTGCTCTGGCTTCTCGTAGAATTAACAAAATTTGGAGTCACCAAGATGTTATGGTAGTCTCCTTGATGAATTCTCTTTTGATTTAATGGGTGTATCCACCATCTGTGCCTAGATTTCTTCAGTTCTTCTATCAGTTGCTGCATCTCTATGCTTTCTTTACACATACTGTGTAATTCGAGATCCACCGAAAATATGTTTTGAGACCCACGGTCCAAAAATAGCATTTTTATAAAAAGGTCCATGTGGGTGGGAGGGTGAACAGCATAACTCAAAAATGAAACGCCAGCAAAAGATTTATATCACTGAAAGTTTGAAATTCCAAACTAATGATGCTATTTTTACTTTCTCTATAAGCACTATGTACATAGTGTATAGAGAAGGTATTGTAATGTAAATGGCGTGCTATTTATGGACGCTCTTTAACTACTGTGGTTCTCAGCGTCCCATTCTAAATTGGGCGTGAAAGACCGCTTAATTTTGCTCAGAGGCCTCTCTATCAGGCTTGAGGTTCTTTTTACGTGCCGTAAATCTACGACACGGGACCAACGGCTTTACTTCCCTTCCGAAGGAAGCCATGCTAAGGATTTTTACACCCGAAAAAATCCATCGTCCTCCGTCGGGTTTGAACCCGCGACTTTGGGTATATGAAGTCAGAATGGTAACCATTACACCACGGAGGGCGAAAGGTATTGTAGTGCACCCAAAAATTCGATACAGAGTTCCCACCAGAAATACATGTTTTGGGTGCCCCTGAATAAAAAAAAAACATTAATAGAAAAATGTCCGTGTGTCTCTCTGTCTGTATGTGTGTATTATGTGGGCAGCATAGCTCAAAAACGAAAAGATCGTTAAATACCAAACCTGGTATTTAAGTTTGGTATCTTCCAAGGATGCGACACGAAGATTTTCAAGAAAATTCCACCACCCCAAAGTACCCTTTACATGGAACTTGTTTAGAAAATTTTGATTTTCTAAAAAATGACTACCGATTTTGATTAAAATATCCTATATTAAAGATATTTATCTGACAAATAAAATTATATCTTGAATTTTCTGGGAATATCCTTTGAGAACTACTTAATTCTGGGTGAATTTTAAGGCATTTTGCATAACTGGTAAACCGTAAGAGATGGGCAAAAACTTAGCACATAAAAACTGTAGGGCACATTAAAACACACAATTTACGTTATAGTTATGTTTTTCGTGGAGTTGATAATTTTTTTAGGTATTCCTTGTTTTTGCTTTTAGCTTTGAAAAGCTTATACTTTTCTCATACAGGAATTGGTCAACTCCTATCCACACAAACAAAGGAACTTCAGTCACAAAGCAACCAGCTTTTGACTATTACTTTAACCTATGCTACTCCCTTATTTCGCTTCTACTTTCAAGGAATCAAGCAATAAGACTATTTGTGCTAATTTTTTCTCGATTAGCATGAAGTAAATAGAAGCATAAGATTTTAACAATAATTTGTTGCAGAGGTAGAGAAAGTCATGTGAATGGAACATATCAGATTTTTTAAAATTTATATTACAGATGTAATATAAAATAAGTAAGTTACATTGCCAACTTCATCCATTTTGCTTTAATGTTTTAAAATTGTGGTAAAATTTGTGTATGTTTTTGTCATGCCACTAAAAGTCCCTTGCGACAACAAAATTAAAATGTTGGTCTAATATTTTAACCCAAGGTTCACAATATATCTACATTTTAAAATTATTCTAGGTTTCTCTGTATCCCCTTTGATTTAGACTCCAACATTTTTGAAAGTTATGAATGTGCTTTTTATGCCACAAAAATATAATTTATCTGTTTGAAAACTGAAAGCATGTACTTAAATACACATGACAGTAAAATCTAGAGGAACATTGTACTTCTGTGTACATGTACAGTGAATTTTGTTTGTGTAACAGAAAAACTATCCACAAGGATCATTTTACAGAAAGAAGACTGCTGAAAATATCATTAGCGAGAAAACGAGGAAAGATTTGAATGCAGGCTCACATTAAAATCCACTAGCTTAGTAAGTTAGACCCTCAGCTTTCCTTTCCCTCTCTTCGGATGCTGCTTTTTCTGTGCTTTTCTTCTTGCATTGCTGATTTTCTTCTGCACAACTTCGGTGTTTACTTTGCATGATGCCAATAGGTTTTTGTCGAACTGAAGTTTTTCTGCCGAATCTAGTACAGTTTCAAATTAGCTCCAGTGACTTATGGCATTTAAAATGGCGCCTAGTGGCCAATTATACCTTTTCGCATTCAGGCATATTTAAATTGTTTAATAGAATTAAAATAAAAATCGAATTCTGTAATTTTCATAAAATATCAGTCACACATACTTTTACCGCACATACATAACATTTCAGTCACACCTAAACTTGGTGTTTAAGTTAGTACCTTCCAAGGATGCAGCATGAAGACTTTCAGGAAAATATCCTCACCCCAAACTACCCTTTACATGGACGAATTTTCAGAAT
The DNA here is from genome assembly GCA_030762935.1 of Hymenopus coronatus. NCBI lineage: Eukaryota > Metazoa > Arthropoda > Insecta > Mantodea > Hymenopodidae > Hymenopus > Hymenopus coronatus. The sequence continues at coordinate 18,052,062 of CM060894.1, forward strand.
GTTCGATTTTCTCAAAAATGGCTCTAGTGATTTTGATTAAAATGCCGTATATGAAATATGTTTACATGGCAAACGAAATGTATATCTTCAATCGTTGGGAATATCCTCTGGAGTTCTATTCATTCAGGCGAGTTTTGTAGTATTGGTAATCCTTAAGAAATAGAGAGAAACTTAATACAGAAAAATCTGATGTGTACCATTCACATAACTTTCTCTATATCCCTGCAACAAATTATTCTTAAAAAGCTTATACTTCTATTTACTTTATGCAAATCAGAAAAGATTAGCAAAAATAGTTTTATTACTTGCCTCCTTGTAAGTAGAAGCGAAATAAGGGAGTGTCACAGGTTAAAGTGAATGCCAAAAGCTGGTTGCTATGTGACTGATGTTCCTTTGTTTGTATGGACAGGAGTTGACAAACTCCTGTATAAGAAAGTATAAACTGAAACCAAGAAAAAGGAATATCTCAAAAACGATCAACTCCACGAAAAAAATGTATATAACATAAATTGTGTGTTTTAACGTGCTCTACATTTTTGGTGTGTTAAGTTTTTGTCCATCTCTTACGGTTTAGTAGTTATGAAAAATTCACCCAGAATAAAGTGGTCTTCAGAGGCTATTCCCAGAAAATTCAAGATATACATTTCATTTGTCAGAAATGTTAATCAAAATCGTTAGAGCCATTTTTGAGAAAATCAAAATTTTCGAAAAAAGTTCCATGTAAAGGGTAGTTGGGGGTGGGGGAATTTTTCTCAAAATCTTCGTTTCGCATCCCTGGAAGATGCTAAACTTAAATACCAAGTTTGGTATTTTAGCGACTTTTCGTTTTTGAGTTATCGTGTTCACAGACACACGGACACACACACACACACACACACACACACACACACACACACACACACACACACACAAACCTTTTTGTGAAAATGCTTTGTTTGGTTACAGGGGACCCTAAAACATATATTTCCGGTGAAATCTCGGTATTGAATTTTTTGGTGGAGTGCAATACATTCTCTATTCACTATGTACATAGTGACTATAGAGAAAGTAAAAATGCAGATCTCGTAAAAACACAATTTATGTCCTATACATTTTTGTTGTGGGGCTAACTGTTTACTAAGGGAGTACCATAGGTTAAAGTGGTAGTCAAAAGCTGGTTGCTATGTGACTGAAGTTCCTTTGTTTGTATGGACAGGAGTTGACAAATTCCTGTATGGGAAAATTATAAGCTTTCTAAAGCTGAAACCGAAAATAAGGAATATCTAAAAAACGAACAACTCCACGAAAAAATTACATAACATAAATTGTGTGTTTTAATGCGCTCTATATTTTTTATGTGGTAAGTTTTTGTCCATCTCTTACGGTTTAGCAATTATGCAACATTTTTTAAAATTCATCCAGAATAAAGCAGTCTTCAGAGGCTATTCCTAAAAAATTTAAGATATACATATTATTTGTCAGATAAATATCTTTAATATATGATATTTTAATCAAAATCGTTAGAGCCATTTTTGAGAAAATAAAAATTTTCGAAAAAAGTTCCATGTAAAGGGTAGTTGGTGGTGGGGAGATTTTCTTGAAAATCTTCGTGTTGCATCCTTGGAAGATACCAAACTTAAACATCCCCAAATCTGGTGTTTAACAGTCTTTTCGTTTTTTAGCTATGCTGTCCAAGACACTAACACAGACAGACAGACAAGACACACACATACCTTTTTTTGAAAATTCTTTTTTTGTATTCAAGGGGTCGGAAAACATGTATTTCTGGTGAAATCTCAGTATCTATCGAATTTCTGGGTGGAATACAATACCCTCTCTATCCACTAAGTACATTGTACATACGGGGCTAGAGAAAGTAACAACTTTGGACATGCCCAGCCATTTTACAAATTGGTCGACCCAAATTTAGACATTCTTCAAATCGTTCAGCCTTTTCTATCTATTTACATTTCCATTGTTCAATTTTTAAATTAAAATCACTAAAGATATAAAAAACGTTGATTAAATTATATTACATTTAATAAATATTAATGGATTAGGCAAAAAGATTATGTGAACTGGTTTGCATACTACAATGATGCAGATGCAGAACCTGCTCTATATCGACCCATTTCTGGCCTTTTTTACAACCTTGTTTTACCACTTTTCAATACCAAGAATTGGCAACACTATTGTAAACGTCGTTATAAACGACTTAGTGCATTGTGTTATGTGCAGAGCTAAGAAGTTTGTACCGATTTTCTTATGCAGAGTAAGAGCGGCCAAGGTTGGCAATATCATGCGGCGCTCCTTTTTTTTTTTTTTTGGTAGTGTTTAACGCCTTCTTTAACTACTTATGGCATCGCAGGTGGTGACACTGATGATATATGAATGATGATGGAGCACCGGTGGAATGCGATGGCGGGGGAAACTGGAACACCCGGAGAAAACCCGCCCCAGCGCCGCTTGGTCCACCACAAATCTCACATGCGGTCGCTTGGGATCGAACCCCGGCCGTGTAGGTGAGAGGCGAGTGGTCTAACCACTTGGCCACGGCGCTACTTGCGCGTGCAAAGGTCAACGCGGAGAGCAACCCATTACTGCAAAACAGCTATCATGCATAACACAAAACCATGTCGGGCGTTCGAATATCTTTGCTCTGCTCAAATGTGTGTAAAATTGATTTGTTTTACAACTATAGTAAGTTTTCTATCTGTGCACTTATGCATGTACCTATTCAGTAACAGATGGCAGTTCTAGTAAGCAAACTGTCAAACGTCGAGTAACAGAACAGCTTCACAGAAACATATTACTGATTGCAAATATGTTCAGAAAGTTACCCACAACTATCACACTGTTATAGTCCAGAGGTATGGAGCTGAACTGAATCTGTGTGGCATGTAGAAGAACTGTCAAGACGGATCTGCTAATCCACGAGCATCCTATCTCAAATAAAGATGAAAATGAAAAGAATGCAGAGATGTTCGGAAGTGAGCAGCAAATGAAGTGCGCCGAAAGTCTGATGAGTTTTCTTACGAACATGTTGAATATGACGTAACTCATCAATATGAACACCCAAATATTTTGTGCTGTATGAAACAGGAAGAACTTGGACATGTAACGTGTATACAACTGGATGTGCGTGAAAGAAGCGAAGAACCTGGCATTTATCAGGGTTTACACGAATCCTCCAGGCCTCCAGAAAGCTTGACACGGCCAAGATAGCATTGTAATTCACGATCCAAATAAACAGCAGAAGAATGAGAATGGCGGAGTTATCTGCATAAGTGGCCAGCTGAATTTTAGTATGAAGAGGCTTTTTGGATGTATAAAAGCTATAAAGAAACGGGGCCAAATAAATAAATAATTAAATGGCGTGTTATTATGGACGCTCTTTAACTGCTGTGGTTCTCAGTGTCATATTCTAAATTAGGCGTGAAAGACCGCTAAATTTTGCTCAGAGTTCTTTTACGTATGTAAATCTACGACACGGGACCAATCGCTTTACTTCCCTTCCGAAGGAAGCCATGCTAAGGATTTTTACATCCGAAAAAATCCATCATACTCTGCCGGGTTTGAACACCGCGACCTTGGGTATATGAAGTTAGCACAGTAACCATTACACCACGGAGCGCGGCAACGGGTCCAAAACAGACCCCTGTGGCACTCCCTTGTGAATATTCCGGTGGGGTGAAGAGCGACCTAATATGCGAACAGAAAATTTCCTGGATCGGAGATACAATGTGAGCAGATGAATAAGTGCATCAGGGATATTGCATTGAAGCAACTTACAAATAACGCCGTCATGCCAAACTGAGTCAAAAGCTCTGTAAACGTCTAAGAAAACAAGCGTTGTCTTGTTATTGTCGGTCTTAACCATCCGGATATAATCTGTGGCCCTAGGAACTAGGGGTTCTCTGATTTCTGCCTAGTATATGCAAAGTGGTGATATGGAATGTGGTGGATGCAGATGTGGATATAGGCGCTTCAGAATAAAGTTTCTCGTACAGTTTTCCTGGTGTAGACAAAAGACTAATAGGACGATAGGAAGATGAAGTGTGTAGAGATTTTCAGGGTTAATGGATAGGAATTACCGTTGCAATTTTCAATTGCGCTGGGAAGTACGCACGTTGAAGACGGCACTTGAATAAATGCAACAAACAAGCGATTCCTTTCATTGGCAGAGATTTAAGTTGCTCAACAACAAGGCGGTCAGTCCCAGGAGATTTTCTGGTAGACATTGCATGTAGTAGTTGACACAATTCAGAGAAGTTTCTGAAGGAACATGGCTGGACAGGAGGTCGAGAAAGAAAGACACGGACAGCAGTCACAATACTTCGATTGGAAGTAAAATAGCGAGGGTTGAAAGGATGAGGCTGAAATGTTCAGCATAATGAGTAGCCAGAATGTCAGAGATATCTGCTGGAGTATAGACGGTACCATATGCAGTATTGAGAGCCGAAATCTTAGGGCGCGAATGCGAGGGGTGGAGGAACCATGGATTTCTTTTCTCTGCAGCATCCTGAATTTTCAGGAGAAAAAACACGATCCTGACAGGTTCGGATATGTCGCTTCAAAATGACCGAGTGTCTGTTATACCTCATCTTGTTACAGGGGTCCGTATTACGCTGCCAAATAAGGCGAACACGTCGTTTGGCTTGCACAAGTTGAGCCGGTCGGAGAACTCTGCAGGCTGCAATGTTTGGGCGCACCACTGAACGGTGCTGCAACTGTTGTATGCCTCTTGCAAGGTGTTCGTAAAAGTGGATACAGCGGAGTCGAGTTCAGGCTGTGAAATATCAGCAAAGTGGGAAGGAGAGGATAGAGAGGCATTAAGGTACTCTTTGTATGCAGACCAGTCTGTTGTCACAACAGGAATCATTGGTGGATGTATACGAGGAGAGGAAACATTTATAACCATCAGGGCAGGAAGGTGGTCAGATGATAAATCAAGGATGGTATATACGGAGCATGAAATCTACTGCAGGTCAAAAATAAAAATATCGAGTATGTTCTCAGAGCCATCGAAAAGCAAGTAGGTGGGGTATCCGGGGAAGGAATATCATAATGACAGCGTTCAGAGTGATGAAGTAAGATCCTTCAAGCGAGATTGTTCGTTCGAGTATGCCATTCTTTGCATTTGGAGTTGAAATCATCACCGAGTAGAAACTTCCCGAGTGAGTTACCACATCCAGATCGTGGAGAAAATCGACAAGCTTAGTAGTAGGCGGACGATAAATTGACCCAATGTTGGCCTTCGTACCCCGTATCAGGAGTTTCATAACAGTATGTTAGACGGACTATAGCGTAGCTTTGAGTTGGAACACAAACACGAGGAATATAGGATTTAATATAGATGCAAGTCCCGAGAATGGGCAGAGTGGAATGAGAATGACCATAGGATGTATAATAAGGTATGGTGCCAATCTGACGAAAATGTGTTTCTTGCATTAAGGCAATGTCAATAGCTTCGGTGTGATGAAATGCTCGAAACTCTTGCAGCTTATTTGGAAGGCCACGAGCATTCCAAGTCAGAAGACGTAATGGACGATTTCAGAGGTTACTCGCCATTATGTGCTAAATAGAGAGCAAAGACCTTCATGTAGTAGTATGCCTTTAGTAAGAATGTTCGGAGCCTGCTGGATCTTGATGAGGAGTATCCCGCAAAGTAGCAAAATTGATGGTTTTCAGGAAAGTAACGAAGTCTTGAAGAGACGAAATCTCCGAAGCGTGGGCATCCGTTAGTGGAGAAGCAGGAGCAGAAGTGGTAGCTGGGGACTTGAGGGCCGGAAAATTGGCAGATGTGAGAGGAGGACTGACAGGTGGTTTGGTAGGAGCTTGATGACGCTGGGAAGAGCTGAACCCTGGCAGTTGACAAAGGTACCAGGTAGGTGAGGATCTTTGTGCCAGTGTGCTGTGGCATGATGCCTGCCGCATTTGACGCAGCGTGGTTGGAGACACAATTATGTGACGTGTGACCACAACGTTGACAGCGGTAGCACAGCCTAGGACCTCCACATCGGATATAATCTTCAACACTGACTTTCAAATGAAGCCGGTATTTAAGAGACAATTTTCAAGTTGTTTTCGTACAGTTGCATGGTAAGTATCCAGATGTGCAGCGGGAGTGACTGTTTAACCTTGATTCACGCTGTTTCTATATAGTTGACGAATGTGCGGAATTTCGGTATTTTGATTTTGCAGCTCGTGTTTGATGTCGTCTAAAGGGGTGTCAGGAAGTCCTACATATCGAACAACAGGGTTCGTATTCGGAATGAAAGTATAAAACTGAAGTTTTTCATTCTCAAGAAAATGCTTGACAGTGGTGAAATCTGAGAAAGTATCCAGAAGAAGTTTGAGACCATTCTCGTGCAGCTTGCACAAAGAGGAATGTTGAACCTCGAAGAAAGGTTAGACACGAGTATAGAAAATATGTTGTCATGGCAGAAAGCGACAGAAATGGGTGGGGGTTTGGACAGTCGTGGAGCTAATGCTTCAGAAACCGCAGGCTGTGCAAAAACAGATGGCAATGATCCGTGCATAGGAAGACTGGAGTATTGGTTTTGAGTAGATAACGTGAAGGTAGAATTCACAGCAGCAGACGGTCGAATGGGACGCTTAGGTTGTTGCAAACCAGCAGCATGTCGTCGTCCATAGATGAAGAGCGAGCACGCTTTACGTAAGGGTCAGCTTCGTCAAGGTCAAGCGTCAACATCGCGCGTATCCATTGCAAGGTTACGGAGTTGCGACAATCTATCGGTAGAAATACTACTGACTGATGGGTCACAAGCTTGGTGCGTGAATATGTATGTTGTAATGTATTAGAACCTGATGGTGAAATACGTAGTGTAACACTATCATCCGTGAGCGCATTGCATCGTGAGGATTCCGTTACCACCAGGTTGATAATCACACAGCACTAACGAAGAACACAACTCTGAAGAACAAAAGAAACAAATCACAATGAAGTCACAGTAAGTTGAACGAAAAATCTCGAAGCGAAAATTTACACACGATAAGTACATCTGAGAAGAACACTTGTTTACATCTACTCGGGTCTCACACGAACCGAGAATGCTTTGTGTATTGTGTAGCGTCTGCCAACTTGCTTAGGAACTGTCGAGTCACCAAGTCGAGGTTCCGAAAAAAATTGGTTCGAAAGGTACATTTCGAGCGCTGCACGCCAAAATTATCTTGTACTGCTGTCAATAGAGTCTCTTTCTACCAGCGTTCAAGGGAAGTATATAATGGTTTAGTGGTACCATTGTCATTAATATAAGTACATTGTTGTATGGACTAAATAAAGGAAAATCCTGAAATAAAAGTATAAAGATAGGATTAAGTTTCAATTAATTCCGTTTATTCACACATTACGTAAAATGACTGTAAAACAACAGCCTCTACTGGCAGGTAGGATTGCCAGAATGCCCGGGTTTGGAATGAATTCTCCGGGTATACGGGCCAATGACTTTAATCTACGGGTTTGAATGTCACCTTCCTCAAGAATAATTTTTAATAATTTGTTTCGAATGTTAATTTCTAGTTATATCAAAACGCTATGTTTCTATTCTCATCCTGGCAACTTTTCATTGTTGCATCTATAGTATTCGGCTCACATTATTAAATAAACACTGGCAAGTCGCGGCTCGTTCATTGTCACTTGTCAGCAGTTTACCGACAATTATTGGAATACTCGAATCGTGGGTGGATAGATTACCACTACCTTTCATAATTCCAAATAATTATAGGTAGTTTGTTGTTCTGTGATAGTGAGTAATAACAGTGAAATGAAGAATGGTTACAGTGGTTCGAATGGCTATCCCGGGGCTGAAGCCCCCCATTCTAATACCAAGGAGTACAAGACTCCGTGGGTCTTTCCATTAAGGCAATACCTTATTGCTTAAAAAGCACCCCCGGCACAATGTACCAGGACGGAAGTGGATATGCCACTTTCGCGCGTCAACCCTTCCGGGAAGACTACCAATAACATTAATGAGGTTAGCAGCTTACCGTCTACTAGCCGTCCAGGTTAGTGCCGGAGAACTTGAGGAGTCTCACCTCCCCGTAAAGGCAAAGCAGAGACGTACCCAATAACCCACGGGCATCGGGACCACTGCCACGTAGTACCAACCTAGTCCGAAGAACTCCCTTTCGGGAGGGGCTCGGGTGTTCGGCCCGACTACTTCTGGTCACGTCAGAAGTACCATGAGTGCTCGGAGTGAAATGAAGTTCTAAGTTCGTTCCATGAAGAATGGTTGCAGGACGAAACTGGTTACAGGAAGTTATAATGACGAGTGTATGTGTAAGTACAGAATATGTATCTCATTTACGGTTAAATATGATGGCCTGAAGGCCGTGAATAAACATTTACAATCAGAAAGACGAATATTATCACACATAAGCAAAATCAATCTCTTCTTAAATTCATACCAAGCAATTTTCCGCAGAAGATGACACAAACACTGCAGCGGAATCAACTTTGACTTATCATTCTTACGATTATATCCACATGTTTTCAGAGATTCTTCCGTAGTAACGAAAGTAAGATGTGGCCGAACTAAAAGCGACGTGTTTCTGCCTTATGCTAAAGAAAAGCTACTAAGCGAATTAAAGCAAAGCGTTCCGTTTCCATTAGGTTCAGACGCTTCAAATAAGGACAATAAAACATTACCTGATAGTTGTAACATATATTTTATTGCAAAATAGTTTAACACTAAACAATGTAGTTTCTTATTCAGTTAATTTCGGTAAAAATAACCCTGTCTTTACTAGATTAAAAGAAGAAAACGCTGGGTCGGGGAATTTTTCTTTAACCAGAAGTATTTCCTATCCGCCACCGAGTCTGGAAGTTTGTACTTGAGAGTGAATGTGTGTGTTTGAGGAAAATAAAGCGATTTAAACCCAACGTAAAGAACCTACAGACGAGTTGTTTCTAATGCAAAGCCCCGATATGACCTTAGATGTTAAAGGGGGCTATATAAATAAAACAATTAAAAAAAAAGTTTTGCCTTATATTACATAATTGTGCTAAATTTAAGTTCAAGCTTCTAAAATATGACGTTGAAAGCCTAGTTTTTAAAATTTATTCAGACTTTATTTCATCATGAAAACATTCTGAAACACTAAAAGCAGCAGTCGCAAGTTAATTTTATTATGTTAGTAAAAACTGTAACCGTAATAATACAAAAACTGTTTAACAATTTCTGTCCCCATTTACTCAAATATCTGCTGCCCGTTGGTTGGTCTCCGGGCCTGCCTCGAGTACATTCTGGCAACCTTACTGACAGGTGCGCGAGTTGGGAACTTCGAAAGAACTTCGGTAGATAATTCCTGGCATTGAATACATGTTTGAAGGGGTGGGGGTGGTACCGTATTGTACGTTCGGTCGATATGGAAGTTGGTTATATTACCGACGCAACGTTAGTTATAACAACACCCGTGCGAAAGGTTAGAAAAGCCCCTTATGGATCTCGTACCCCCGCCAAGGAGTTGATAATCTAATTATCTATGGTATTGTCCTAATACGAATGTGTTGGACGCTGCCATCTAACGATACTGAGGAACATCTATCACCTGCAGGCAAGGAACTGAACTACTTTAAACAAGAGATAGCAGCACAGAGTAATTCTCTGAATTTTCTTTACAAAACAAGAATAAGTGTAGTATTTAGTAAGAAATGCCATAAAAATTGGAAATTTTTACTTAAGGCTTGTTATAAAACGACTGTCAATCATAAATAGGTAAAACCATCATGATTTTGTAAATTATCACTAAATATATTGGTGAATTGTTTTCTTGAACTCTACATTTTGAGGTACAATTAGAATGTAAAGCTAATATGCTTATATCTTGTTAATTGACAATCAATTAGGAATAATCTCTTAGGATGCCCATTCATTTACCTGTCGTAGATTGTAAAACGGAATTCAAATGACAAAAATGAGCGGCAATGTGCCTAGCAATCAACAGAAATGGGGCCGCGAAGAATGGATACTCTCGACTCCGCACGCCGTCTGCTGTAACATCAGATATACGTAAAAAATTGCGATTTACTTATACTACTGTGTACAATAGAAGGGAGGATGTTGCTTCCATCTAAATTCGATACCATGATACCACTGGAAATACGCGTTTTGAGACTCCCTGAATACAAAAAATCTGATGTGTTCCATTCACATGACTAATTACTTGCTTCCTTGTAAGTAGAATAAGAGAGCGTCATAAGTTAAAAGTTTACTTAAAAGCTGGTTGCTATGTGACTGAAGTGCCTTTGATTGTATGGACAGGAGTTGACAAATTTCCGTATGAGAAAAGTGTAAGTTTTTCAAAGCTGACACCAAAAACAAGGAATATAAAAAACTATCAACTCCTCGAAAATAATTATATAACAAAAATTGCGGGTTTTAATGTGCTCTACATTTTTTGTGTGGTAAGTTTTAGTCCATCTCTTACGGTTTAGAAGTTATGCAAAATTCGGTAAAATTCATCCAGAATAAAGTAGTCTTCAGAGGCTATTGATAGAAAATTCAAGATATACATATTATTTGTCAGGTATAATATACGTTATTTTAATCAAAATCCTTAGAGCCATTTTTGAGAAAATCAAAATTTTCGAAAAAAGTGTCATGTAAAGGGTAGCTGGGGTAGGGGGATTTTCTTGAAAATCTTCGTGTCGCATCCTTGCAAGATACCAAACTTAAATACCAAGTTTGGTATTTAACGGACTTTTCGTTTTTGAGCTATGCTGTCCGCAGGCACACACACATACAGATACACACGCACACAGGACCTTTTTACAGAAATGCTTTTTTTGGATTTAGGGGGATCCAAAACATGTATTTACGGTGAAATATCGGTAACGAATTTTTGGGTGCATTACAATACCTTCTCAATACACTATGTACATAGTACGTGTAGAGAAAGTAAAAAAGGAAACAAAAAAGTCTGAAAAGTCACATTCATGTGACTTTCTCTAACTGTTCTACTTATAAACTATTCTTACATAAGATTATTCCTCTATGTACATCATACTATCGATATAAACATTAGCAAAAATAATTTGTCTTATTACTTTGTACCTTATAAGTAGAAGGGAAATAAGGGAATACACTAGTCCAAAGCTATTGTCAAATGATTTAAAAGCTGGTCGCTATTTGAAACAATTGCATAGCCAGCACAAACAAAGAGGTGAAACGAAAGGTGACTTACCGTTTGAATAAAGTTACGCGGTTTAAAGTTTGAAAGCAATAACATGGGATATCACTAAATCGGTATAAAAAAAAACAACTAAATGACAAATGCTGTGTAAATCAAAATCATCTCCATTTTTGAATAAAAAATATTTTCAAAAAGTTTTCCATGTAAAAGTAGTTTGGGGTGGGAGTTTCCCGAAAATTTTCGTGTGACGTCCATGGAAGATACTAAACGTAAATACCAAGTTTGGTATTTAGGGGTATTTTCGTTTTTGAGTTATGCTGTCCACATACACACACACATGGACCTTTCTCAAAAAGTGTTTTTTTTATTTAGGGGACCTCAAAGCATATTTTCGGTGAAATCTCGACATCGAATTTTTGGGTGCAATAAAATATTTCTCTAGGTACTACGTACATTGTATGTACACACGTGCTAGAGAAAGTAACACGCATTTTTAGAAAAAAAAAACTCTGTGCATATGTGTGAACAGCAAAACTCTTAAATGCAAAGTCGTTTAGTACCAAACTTGGTATTTAGGATTAGTAGCCTCCTGGGATGCCACATTCAAGAGTTTCAAAATACTCCCCCACCCAGGTATCGTTTACATGGAACATATTTCGAAAATGTGTGAAATTAACATATGTTTAAGATATTTTTATGAAAAATGAAGTGTATATTTTAAAATTCCTGAGAATAGAACTTTGAAAGCTTCTTCACTCTAGATGTTTGCATAACTGGTAAACCGTAAGAGTAGGCAAATTCTTACTGTACAATAAATGAAGTACTCGTTAAAACAAGTAATTTATGGCATATACAGTTTTTTGTAGGGTTAACCGTTTCCGTTATATCCCCAGTTAGTGGTGCATAAATTTCAATACGTATGGAATTTAACTGAAAATCGCCTTTCATTTGTTTCGTAGTCATTTAAAGAGCAGAGAATTCATAGCCGCGTTCTCTTTTAACATCTGTCGCTTTAGCCTGTCTTCTCATACCTACAACGAAATGTGTGTGACGTGTGTGTGTATTGCATGTCTAACTCTATTCATCAGAATTACGTAGGCCTCAACTTTAAGAGGACCCGGGTTCGAATCCGTTTGAGTGATTTATCTGGATATGTGCTTTTTCAGATGTTGCCTTATCCTGGGACGGCGAATGTCAGATACTTAACTCTTAAGCTCCAAAACTACAGCCCCATTTTGAGCAGGATCAAATTTCAACCGTTTCGTTCATTCACTATGCGATATAAGCTACTCACTCCGGTACTTGAAAATGGCCCTCCCATAGGACAGATCGTTTGCGCGACATGACCAAGGTTGCGTTGACTGAGGCAGGCTTGCCAGATTTATTTCACATAATATCGCTGGAATTATTTTTAAAATCGCAAAATTGATATTGAAGTCGACCAATTAATTTCACACTGACGTTTTCTTTGTAGGGGGTTCAAAAAAGTCTCTTAAGTTTTGGTGTAGGGTCTATTGCTGCTGATTTGGGGGGGGGTGCTTGTTTCCTAAGGTCATACTATTGGGCTCTTCAGTTGCAAAAAAAAAAAAAAAGTGATATCATTTGGGAGCCTTCTAAAGCCATTTATTTAGTTCAGGATCACAAACCCTCTCCACTTTTTATTAATGTTTCATTTCCTTTGGAACATGTTGCCAACTAGTAACTCGTGTGTTATCATTGGGTTTCTGTTTCTTTTTGGATTTTTAATTAGATTACATATTCTCGTGCATACTTCCAGACTCTGGGTAAGATAGGGAAAAATTCTCACCCCTAGCCGGGAATCAAACGCGGGACTCTTCACAAAGCAGGAACGTCAAGTTTTACTAAAATGTTTGTCGCGTTTTGCCCACTTAAGCATTATTACTGTATAAGCACTGTTTTAAAGTAACAATGTGTTATTGAGACATCAACACCACTACATAAGTATTTGCTGCTTTTGATTAGAAAAAGTTCTCTTGAAATCGTGCGATTGCAGTTAATAGCGAGGGAACAAGGAAAACAGCATAGCATCTAATTTCTCTTCTGTGATTGCACATTGCAGGTATTTTACAATTAGCACTATTTTCATAGCAGTGACTAAACGAATATACTATAACTATACATTTTAATATATTATTTAATTTGTGAAACAATATATCATATACAGGAATCAATTTAAAATATGTTCATATTTAAAGAAATATTTCTCAAATCGCCTCAATTAAAATTTGTTCGCAAAGTCATTAATTTAGTAGCCCAATCTGGCAACCTTCTAACTTCCAGTGCCGAGTCGAGAATCCGAAAAAAAATTGGTTCGAAAGATGCAGTTAACCAGATAATGACAAACAAAAGGAAAAACAATAATCCAACTCTATCCACTACTCAAGTCAGGATGTACATATATCGATAAAAGGAAGCTACAACTCTTCCAAACTTTGATTCTACCAATACTGCTTTACGCGGTTCCAGCATGGGCCTATATGGACGATTCAACTTTTAAGCCACTGCAGGTTGCACAAAATAAAGTTTTAAGAAGTATTCACGGTGGCGACTGGTATACCACAACTAAACAAATCCACGAGGACTTGTTTGTACATTACTTGCGAGAATACATTTCACAACATACCTATACAAGATTTCTACCACCGTCTTCAACTGAGTCCAAATCCAGCAGTACATCAACTGGAGACTATAATGTTAATCAATATATAAGATACAAGACACCAAAGACTGCCTTAAGGGTACCCTAAACTAAAATTTTCAAATCTTACATTTTTCAAGCAATCTTTCTGAAAAAAAAAATACATACTGCTGTGATAAAATTATTCATAGGATGTGAGTTTCATGCAGATATCTTTAATCATTTTGGATTTAAAAAATAATTAAATGTTTTTATTATGCTAATTCATCAGAAGTTGTGCACGACGCATAATTTACTTTTTTTGGAAAACCATAAATATCAGTACATTTGTTTCATACTATTAAATAAAATTGGCATATAGAATTTTTATTGCTTCAGAAAAAAATTTAAACCTTTAAATATTATTATTTTACTATAATTTATGTTTATAGTTATATTGATTCTGCAATATATCAGGTAATTTTCATTTGTAACAAAAAAAAATATGCCAATTTTTTTTATTAATATTCTCTGAAGCTGTGATGAATTTGAAGTAGGTAGGACATAAACTGCATCGTGAGGAACAATTTGAAGTTTTGAAAACGCTGAAAATAAAAACATGAAAAAATAGGTTTTTTTGGTTTAACATACATTTTAACATAGTTTGTTTGTAAGTCTTAGAATTTCATATTCTCATGCAGCAATTTTTAAACCATGAATATCTGTCAACTCTCACAAACAGCTTACACACATTTCGAATGATATATAAAGCAAAGAGAAACTGCAAGTCGTTTGGTCCGAGTCAAGCTGCATTCTGCCGCAAAAACAGTCACTATTTCACGGCCTGAAATATGCTGTTGGTGGGGTGTGGGGAGGCCCGCTGGGTGCTCTATCTCGCCTGTGGTTTAGGATGGGGAGGGCCCAGGTTAAATAATCGGTGGTACGGCATGCCTGGAACGAAGCTTTTCAAGAAAATTCCCCAACTCCCAAATATCCTTTACGTGAAAAAAATCGAATATTTTTATTTTTTCAAAAATGGTTCTAGCAATTTTGATTAAAATATCGTATGGATTTTACGGAATTTTGTATAACTGGCAACCCGTAAGAGTTAGACAAAAACTTACTGAACAGAAAATGTAGGGCTACTAAAAACACACAATTTATGTATATATATATATATATATATATATATATGTTATATATATATGTTATATATATATATATATATATATATATATATATATATATATATATATTTTTTTTTTTTTTGGTGGAGTGGGTCGCTTTTTGGGATATTCCTTGTTATTGGTTGCAGCTTTAAAAGACCTTCTTTTGTCATACGGGAATTTGTCAGCTTCTGTCCAGAGAAACAAAGCAAAATAACTTTTGACTATCACTTTAACCTATGGTTCTCCATTATTTCCCTTCTACTTACATGGAAGCAAGTAATAAGACTATTGCATCTGCTATTTTTTTCTTGATTAGCATGAAGTAAAAAGAAACTCAAGCCTTTTAATAATAATATGTTTCAGGGATGTAGAGAAAGTCATATGAATGGAACACATCAGATTTTTTCCCTCGAGTTTACCGTTTTAAATATATTCCTTTTTATTTTTTTAGATAGATACTTTAGTTCACTGCTTAGGGCGTGGCCCGGTGGCAGCGCTGTCAATGTAATAATACAATGAATTAAATAAACAATAATGTGAATAATACACTGTTAAAATGTCAATGACATCATAGTATACTAATACATACATAATTGTAACAACAGTAATAATAACGCAATATTTTTATTTACTATTCTGACTATAAATCACTCTTCTTTAGTCACTTTTTAAAACTATTTACACTTTGAGGCAAAGTCTCCAGTAAATCTGCAGGTATTTTGTTCCATTCGTTTATTGTTCTATTTGTGAAGGAGAATTTACCTATGTCTGTTTTCTGTTCCCTATTTCTTATTTTTCCCGAGTGATCATTCCTCCCACAGTATAATGGCTTTAATAATCGTTTGGATATGTCTTTCCATGCAGGTTCCCCCTTATAGGCTCTAAAAATTGCACATGATCTTGCTCGTCTCCTACGTTTTTCTAGTGTTTCCCAGGAAGTAGCAGTGCTGGTATGATTTTCGAATCGTTTACTTCTGTCTACAAATTTAGTTGCTCTTTTTTGAACTCTCTCTAGTGCCAGTTTTTGCCCCACCCGATACGGATCCCAGCATGCAGCACTACATTCTAATATTGGTCGAACTAAAGAAGTGTATGCCAAATTTCGCGACTTTCCATTGCTGCGTTTTAAAATCCTCATTACGAAATGCAACGCTTTCCACGCCTTCCCAGTGATCGAGTTTACACGTTCCCCCCACTCCAATCTTTGATTTAGTATTACCCCTAAATATCTGGTGCTATTTACTCTCAGTATTTTCTTACTGTCTAATTTACATATTACGTTTTCTACTATTCTTGCCCTTGAAAATATAATTGTTTTACATTTGTTTGGATATATCTCCATTTTATTATATTTTGCCCAGAGTTGAATTTTGTTTAAATCTTCTTGTAAATCTATTGTGTCACATTTACTGCTAATATTTCTATAGATTATACAATCGTCTGCAAATAGGCAAATCTGAGATGTTATCCCTTCCCGTAAATCATCTATATATGCTAAGAAAAGCAACGGCCCGATCACGCTTCCCTGGGGCACACCAGAAGTTACATTTGTAGGAGACGATAGTTTGTTTCCCACCCGCACTCTTTGGGTTCGTTCGCTCAAGAATTCCCGAATCCAAGTTATCACTCTGTTGTCTATTTGCAGATTACAAAGTTTTTCTGTTAGTCGTCCATGAGGTACAAGGTCAAACGCTTTAGAAAAATCAATTATTATTGCATGTACTTTTCCACCCGCGTCAAGTGTATCGGCTACATCCTGACAAACAGCTACTAGTTGACTCTCACAAGAATGTCCGTTCCGGAAACCATGTTGGCCTTCGAAGAGCCAATGCGTTTTATCCCATTCGCGTCTTAAATATTGTGCTATAAGATGCTCAACTTGTTTGTTTATTACTGATGTCAAACTAACTGGTCTATAGTTTGCCGCATTTGTTCGATCCCCTGCTTTATAAATAGGCACAACTATAGCCTGCTTCCAATCTTGCGGTATACTTCCGTTATTTACTGTTACTTCGAATAGCCGCAGTATGTATGGAACGATTACCTCCCCCCCCCCCAATCTTAAGAAAGTCGCCCGAAATGCCATCTGGTCCGACTGATTTATGTTTTCCTAATTTAGCTAACCGTCTTCTAATGTCACATGGCTTCACTGTCATAGGGGGCCCTTCCGTTCTTTTAATACAGGCATTGCTCTTTACTCGAAAAATTGAAGCGAAATGTTGATTAAACACTTCGGCTTTTGACAATGAATCGGCCATTCTTGATTTCTGGAATGATTTCTGCGTTTCCCCTGCGCCTTCTCACAAATTTAAAAAATTGCTGCCAACTATTCCTGTCAGACGAGAGAATACTTTTTAAGAAATGTTCTTCCGCGGTAATCTTTTCTAATAGAAGTTTGTTTGACAAAACTCGGAATTTATTTGCGTGATAACTACTATTTTTTTCGTGAACTATATGCTCTCCTGACTTGTTTCTTTAGCCGTTTTACTGTTTTATTGTAGTATTATTTTAGTTAGCATTTTACGGGGTATAAATTTATATGTTGCTTCCATAACAATTTTTTTTAAAATTTTGCCATATTTCTTCTACCGAGCTTCCCGATTGGGACCACAGCGAATATTTTTCGTTTAAGAATTTTTGCAGCCTCGGAATGTCTCCTTTGTAATATTGGTAAAAGTGTCTCATTTCATCCGTGTGAAACTTGGCACGTATTCCTTCTACTTTAAGTAATACGCAGTTATAGTCACTTATACCTGGAAAAACCTCGCATTCTAGTACAGCTTCTTCTGGCTTTACAAGAAATACGTCCAGAACCGCCCCTTCTCTGGTTGGGGTTTTTACAGTTTGAACAAGGCCACCTTCCCAAACCAGGTCATTAACAATAGCCTGCGATTCCCCATCCCTCACGTCACCCGCCCAGTTAACTCGCGGAAGATTTAGGTCTCCCCCTACAATTACCTGCTCACTGGCCATGTCACTCTTAAAAATTCGTTTTGCAAGTGATTTTAGTGATCCTAAGTGATCACCTGGTGGCCTATATATTCCTATTACCTGCCATTTATTTTTACTATAGTTTCCTGAAATTTCTACTTGTAAGATTTCATATTCCTCATCCCTCCATAATTCGACAGCATTCTTGACACAAATAAATATCCCACCTCCCCTGCCGTTCCTATCTCTTCTTATTGTCGTGAGGTTATTCCCTAATACTTCAGCGTTTGTAATATCTGGATGAAGCCATGATTCGGTACCTATTACTACGTCTGGATCATAAGCATCTATTAAGTTTGAGAATTCTAATTTTTTGTTTAAAATACTTCGACAATTTACCTGCAAAATCACTAGAGACTCACCTTTACCATTAGGTTTTCGTCGGCGTTCCCACCGTTCCATTGTCAGTTGCCACCGGCCTCATCCCGTCCACCATCACCTTCCTCGTCTCGTCCGCAGCCCCCCCTCGCCAGATGCGCCACCGTCGTGTTCATCACCTTCCTCGTCTCGTCCAGCGCCGTCCTCTTCCCGTTCTCCGCCGAACGATGCAGCCACTCTAGTGAAAAGTGACGCCAATGACGCCGCTCCTCTCCTATTTAGGTGCACACCATCACGCCCTAAATCATTATCACCCAGCCAGGAGTTTGGGTCAACGAAGAGAAGACCCAGTCGCTCTGCCACCCATTGAAAAGAGTCATTTACTCTACCAACCTTGCGCCAGTTTACGTCTCTACGTCGTACCACTCCACTTAAAATTATTTTAGCAGCGGGAAATTTACTCTTCATTGTTGTAGCCAAATCGTACATGTTCCCCATGATGTGGTCTATGCTTCCCCTCAGGTCATTTGATCCTACATGCACAATTACCGTTTCCGGATTTCTTTGTTCCTGCCGCTCCACAACATGCCTCATCTGCTCCGTTCTTATTCCAGGGAAGCACTCTACAGTCAACTCTGCACTGTGATGTCCAACATGCTTTATTATTGAGTCTCCCACCAACAAACATTGTTCCCGCTTTGTATGCACCTCCGGAGTTTTTAACATTTTCATTTCTTCTTTCAATTGTCGTATTTGTTCTTCGGCTCGCTGCAACTTTACTCTCAGCCGCCGAATCTCATCCACCATTTTAATTTCTTCCCTTTCTTTTTCCATTAACATGTGGGTTTTCTCGCACTGAATACACTTCCAACTGCCTTCAATTTGCTGTGTTTTCTTTATTTTTTGGCAGCTGAAATGAAACCAGCTCATACAGCGACTGCAGAGAAGGCCCGTCCGTAAGTTCTTTTTGCATGTCTGGCATTTCACCGCCTCTTGCACTGGTCCTGGGTTTATTTCTACCCCACCTATCACCAATAACACAGATAACACCAATGCATAGAAGTGCATATGTCTTGGTGCATCTTCGTATCTTTCCCGATGTAACTTTCGTCCCGCTCGTCCCCCTCTATCTGTCCACATGCCGATCCTCGCCCGGTACGTCTGCAGGTCACATACCATCACGAGCAGGTAGCAAACACGTTCGTCCCTGATGGATCTCCGGTTGATTTCAGTTTTAAAATACTTAATAATTTTTCTCACACGCGAAATTGTCAACACCTGACCATGCAAGGAATCAGATTTCTACTCCATAGCAACCACGTTTTAAAGTCTTTGACTGCCGCTTTAGCCTAGTGTATTTCCTTATTTCCTTTCTGCTTGTAAGGAAGCAGGTAATAGGACCGTTTCTGCTAATGTTATCTCGATTAGCATCAGGTGGGTAGAAGAATATGCTTATAGACAATAATTTGTTACAAATATGTAGAGAAAGTCATGTGAGTGTAACACAACAGATTGTTTTAAAATACTAATTGAGAAACATCTCTTGGAAGACGATGTGAAATGTAAAGCATACTTGAGATTCACCCGAGAACAGTTTAGTTCGTTTGTTAAGTCTTCAGGACAACCAAAGTAGTTTCCAGAACGTGTTGAGTATAGCAGCGCATTTTATTACTGAAGATAAGGATTCATAACTTGCTTTTTTACTTTCTCTACACGTACTATGTACATAGGGTATAGAGAAGGTATTGTATTGCATCCAAAAATTCGATACCGAGATTTCTCCGGAAATACATGTTTTGGGTCTCCCTGAATCCAGAAAAGGCATTTCTGGAAAAATGTTCGCGTGTATGTATGTGTGTGTGCGTGCGTGTGTGTGTATGGGTAACATAGCTGGAAAACGAAAAGACCGTTAAATACGAAACTTAAATACCAAATAGCAAGGATGCGATACGAAGATTTTCAAGAATAACCCCCAACCCATTTTCTCAAAAATGGCTCTTACGATTTTGATTAAAATATCTTATATTAAATATATTTACCTGACAAATAATATATATATTGAATTTTCTGGGAATGACTTCTGAAGACTATTTCATTATGGATGAATTTTACGAAATTTTGCATAACTGCTAAACCGTAAGAGATGGACAAAACTTACTTAACAAAAAATTTAGTGCACGTCAAAAAAACACAATTTATGTAATATACTTTTTTTTTCGTGTAATTGATCGCTTTTGGGATATTCCTTGTTTTTGGTTTCAGCTTTAAAAAACTTATACTTTTCTCATACAGGAATTTGTCAACTCGTGTTCATACAACCAAAAGGAACTTCCGTCACATAGCAACCAGCTTTTGACTATCACTTTAACTTATGGTACTCCCTTATTTTGCTTCTACTTATAAGAAAGCAAGTAATAATACTATTTCTGCTATTTTTTCTCGATTAGCATGAAGTAAGTAGAAGTGTAAGCTGTTTAACAATAATGTGTTGCAGAGATGTAGATAAAGTCGTGTGACTGGAACACATCAGAATAACAAGGAATATCTAAAAAACGATAAACTCCACGACAAAAATGTATATAACATAAAGTGTGTGTTTTAACGTGCTCTACATGTTTTGTGTTTTCAATTTTTGTCTATCTCTAACGGTTTAGCAGTTATGCCAAATTCCGAAAATTTCATCCAGAATAAAGTACTCTTCAGAGGCTATTCCCAGAAATTCAAGATATACATTTTATTTGTCATGTAAGTATCTTTAATATACGATCTTTTAATCAAAATCGTTAGAGCCATTTTTGATAAAATTATAATTTTCGAAAAATTATCCATGTAAAGGATAGTTGTGGGTGGGGTGGATTTTCTTGAACATCTTCGTGTCGCATCCTTGGAAGATATCAAACCTAAATACCAAGTTTGGTTTTTAACGGTCTTTTCGTTTTTGAGCTATGCTGCCCACAGACACACGCGGACCTTTTTCTAAAATGCTTTTTCCGGACTCAGGGGACACCAAAAGATGTATTTCCGGTGAAATCTCGACATCGAATTTTTGGGTGAAATACAATACTTCTCTATCCCTATGCTCATTGTACATACGGGGTAGAGAAAGTAAAAAAAATAGTGTAATTATTACTCAGCACCAGCTAGCTCCCTTCTAACCTCATCGCTGTCATAAATCAAAATGATACCCTGCTGTACTCTTAATGAAATTAAAGCATTTTAATTTTATGGTGCCGTAATGCGTCATTTATCTAGAGAATAAATATCTTACATTTACAGGTGAACTGTCCGTTTTCTGCAACTATAATCATATTTTGATTTTTAATTTACTAGCTATACATTTCCACATTATAAAATCTGTTATTAGTGCTTGTTCCGAAAAAGCATGAACATTCAACTTCTGACTCGTCAGATAGAGGAAAAGATTCCGTAGAGTTTTCATTGCAAAACCTGTATTACTAGTCATTAGCGGTTGTTCCGTCCAAGTGTTAACATGCAACTTCGGTCACGCCAAGTAGAGGAAAAGGTTCCGTAGAAGTGTTCCAACCCATCACTGCCTATTTATTACTGTCTGAATATCAGTTTTAATTAGTGGTTACCAGCTAAACTTGTTTTCTGACAGTGAAATTCTGGCTTTCGTGTTGTTCCAAGCTGGAACGAGGAAAATCTTTGCAATCAGAGATTGATTGAGCCTGACAGTTAACGATTGCCATTGCCCTGTGAAGTGTAGTGCTATCTCTATCTACTTACCATGTTTCAAAATAAAGCATCACAATATGAGGATAAACACGTTGACAGGAAGCCTTTTATAAATTCCTTTCAAGATGCTTCATTTAAAGCCCAACGGGCGCACATCATTTCGCTTGTGTGCGTTTGGGTGTACCACAGCCGAATTTGCTCTACGGTTGCCAGAATGTACTCGAGACAGGCCCGGAGACCAACCAACGGGCAACGGACATTTAAGTAAATGGGGACAGAAATTGTTAAACAGAGTTTTTCTTTTTCTATACGTGCTATGTACATAGTCTATGGAGAAGGTATTGTACTGCATCCAAAATTTTGATACCGAGATTTCACCGGAAATACATGTTTTGGATCCCTTCAATCTAAAAAAAGCATTTTGGATAAGGGTCCGTGTGTGTCTGTGGACAGCATAGCTCAAAAACGAAAAGACCGTTAAATACCAAACTTGGTATTAAGGTTTGGTATATTCCAAGAATGCGACACGAAGATTTTGAAGAAAGTCCTCCCACCCCAACTACTCTTTACATGGAACATTTTTAGAACATTTTGATTTTCTCAAAAATGGCTCTAACGATTTTGATTAAAATATCGTATATTAAAGATATTTACGTGATAAATAATATGTATATCTTGAATTTTCTGGGAATAGCCTCTGAAGACTTCATTTTGGATGACTTTTGTATAACTGGCAAACCGCAAGAGATGTACAAAAACTTACTACACAAAAAATGATCTCATTAAAACACACAATTACTGTCATATACATTTTTTTTTTTTTTTTGCTGTCGTAGAGCTACCCATTTTCCAGATATTCCGGATTATTGGTTTCAATTTTAAGCTACATAAACTTTTATCAAACGGGAAGACATCTTTCTTCTCGTTTCTCATTTGTTTATTCCTGGCAAGCAAAGAGATTGGCTTTTCAATTGTATCATATAGCGGCCAGCTTTTATAGGATGACGCTGTCGCTACAGCCCGTGCACTTGATTTCTCTTCTACGTACAAGGAAGCTGGTAAATAAGATTAATTCTGCTTATGTTTATCTTGATTGGCATGATGGTAGATAGAAGACTAATCTGTTGAATAACAGGTTTGTTTGCGGACGAGAAAGTCATATGAATGGAACATATCAGATTTTTTTTTTTTTTGTATCAACTAGAGCAGAATGTCCAACATTTTTTATTCCAAAACTTTTAAATTTTTGCTGAAGTCATCGTATAACCGGTTCCGGAGCTGCACTGGAACATTTTGCTCCCACTTCTTATAGTCTTAAGGTGCCAGGTTATAAATGCGTGCCAATGCTAATCTCGCAGTTGTTTCGGACATAAATGAAAGTTTTTTTTAAGGTGATGATGCATTTGTGCAATTTTACCAAAATTATGAAAAATTAAACAAATATTTTTATTATAACAAAATGAAATGAGTTCTAAACTTCAAGCAAATCCACTACACACTAACCTAAGCATGCACATTCTTACTCAACTTGAAACTTTATTACTTTCTCTACACGTAGTAGGCACATAGTGTATAGAGAATGTATTGCCCTCCACCCAAAAATTCGATACCGAGATTTCACCGGAAATACATATTTTAGGGTCCCCTGTGTTCCATTCACATGACTTTCTCTACATCTCTGAAACCAATTATTGTTAAAAAGTTTATGCTCCTATTTGCTTCATGCTAATTGAGAAAAAATGAGCAGAAATAGTCTTATTAATAGTTCGTATATGGAACAACTAGAGAATGTTATGTGAATGGAACACATCAGGTTTTTATTTCAGGTGATTAATATGCTTCATGAGTGAAATTCGGCGTGGGATTGATGACTGCCGTTAAAAGCCCATACAAAGTAGCTTTTTGTGTTTTGTTTATGGACCGTCGAAATGCTCTAATGCAATTTTAAGTGAAATGGTTTCTAAACGGTGTCAAGATTTGACCACAGCTGACCCTTATTACGGATGATGCAAGCGCTTCCAAACAAGTGCATAGTTCAAGAAATAAAACGATATCTTTGGTATGGGAATCCTCCAACACTTTTTCTTTTTTGCAGATTTACTTTTTACTTTCTCTACACGTACTATGTACATAGTGTATAGAAAATGTATTGTAATGTATCAAAAAGTCCATACCGAGATTTCACCGGAAATATGTTTTGGGTCCCCCTGAATCCAAAAAAAGCATTTTTGGAAAAAGGTACGTGTGTGCTTGTGTGTGTCTGTGGACAGCATAGCTCAAAAACGAAAAGTCCGTTAAATACCAAACTTGGTATTTAAGTTAAGTATCTTCCAAGAATGCTACATGAAGATTTTCAAGACAATCACCCCACCTTCAACTAACCCTTATATGGACAAATTTTCGAAAATATTGATTTTCTCAAAAATGGCTCTAACGATTTTGATTAAAATATCGTATATTAAATATATTTACTGACAAATAAAATTTATATCTTAAATTTTCTGGGAATAACCTATGAAGACATCTATATTATGGATGAATTTTACGGAATTTTGCATAACTGGCAAGCTGTAAGAGATTTCAAACTAATACTTTAGCCTATGCTACTCCCTTATTTCCCTTCTACTTGCGTGGAAGCAAATAATAAGACTATTTGTGATTTTTTCGCGATTAAGCACAAAGAAGCATAACCTTTTTAACAACAATTGGTTGCAGAGATGTAGAGAAAGTCATGTGAAAGGACCATATCAAATTTGTCGGTGTATCTGCACATATCTCTGTTATTAAGATCTGTTTATAATCTCATTTTGGTAGTTTAAGTCAAACATTCAATACATTCTTACAAATCTTATTCTTCTATCTACTTCATTCGAGATAAAGTAGTTCTTTATAAGTAGAGGGGAAATAAGTGAATACATTAGGTTAAAGTGATAGTCAAATGCTTTAATAGCTGATTCCTTTGTGGTTGAAATTCGGTTTCCTTTGTATGGCCAGGAGTAAAACAAAAACAGGAATCGAAAATTTTCGTATGAGAAAAGTTAAATATTTTATAATTTAAACCAATAACAAGGAATATCTCGCAAATGGTTAACTCCATGTGAAATAAATTAAGTATTTTAACGAGATCTACACTTTTTTTATAGTAAGTTTTGGGAGGGGGGCAGCGCCGTGGCCAAGTGGTAAGACTGCACGTCCCTCACCTAAGTGGGGTTGGTGGTGGACGAAACGGGGTCTGGGCCGGTTTTCCACGGGCCCTTCAGTTTCCCCCGACACTCATTCCACCAATTGCTCAATCCTTACCTTTCCTATCATCCGTTTCGCTTGCATTTCATATCATTCACAACCTCATGCTTATTCCTGTCTACGGGCCGACCACTCGTTCCAGGTTGTTACCATTGCCTCCCTGACAGATCTGACCCCTAGGCATCCGCTTGTGAGGGGGTGTCAGTCCGTGGAGGGTAAGCCGATTACAAAAAAAGCTAAGTTTTGTCTATCTCTTACGGTGCATCAGTTATGCAAAGACCATCCAGTGGCTATTCCCAGAAAATTATAGGTATATACATTTTATTTGTAATGTAATTAGCTTTAGCCAATAAAAATCGTTTTAGCCATGTTTTAGAAAATAAAAATTTCAATAAGATTTCCCTGTAAAGGTTAGTTTGGGATGGAATTTTACTGAAAATCTTCGTGGCGTTTCCTTAGAAGATACTAAACCGAAATCAAGTTTGGTATTTAACGGTATTTTGTTTTGAGTTAAGTTTAACACACACAAGGGCTTTTTTCTAAAAATTCTTTTATTTATTTATTTTTTTTCTTTCTCTACTTAGTACATAAAGGTATTGTATTCCATCCAAAATGCATACCGAGGTTTCACCGGAAATATACGTTTCAGGCTCCCCTGAGCCCGAAAAAAGATTAGAAAACGGTCCGTGTGTGTCCTTGTGTGAACACGATGACTAAAAAAAAAATCATACCTTTCTTTCATAGATATTCCTTATTATTGTTTCATTTTTAAAAGCCAAACTTTTCTCATACGGAAATTTGTCAACTCCTGTCCATGCAAAGAAACAAATTTAATCATATAGCAACCGCTTTTAAAAGATTTGATATCGCTTTAGCCTAGTTACACTTCATGAAATATTGTATCACCAATAGGATCAATAATTTCATTTATTGCAGTTGCCATATTCACTCTTATTTTATGAGACAGCATACTTTCTAGACAACCTGTTTCTATTCTAGTTACAGGAAGCAAATTATAATACTATTTCTGGTAATGCTTATTTCGATTAGCATGATGTAGATAGAAGAAAAGCTTTTAAAAATTAATTTGTTACAGATATGAAGAGAAAGTCATGTGAAGAGATCACATCAGAATATTTACTTTCTCTACACGTCTATATACATAGTGTATAGAGAAGGTATTGTATTCCACCGAAAAATTTGATGCCGAGATTTCACCGGCAATATAATATGCTTTGAGTCCCCTGAGTCCAAAAAAGGTATTTTTAGAGAAAAAAGTCTGTGTGTGCCTGTGGACAGCAAAGCTCAAAAACTGAAACAGCGTTAAATACCAAACTTGGCATTTATGTTTAGTATCAAGAAAATCCTCCCACCACAGATTACCCTTTAGATGGAAAATGTTTTGAAATTTTGTTTTTCTCAAAAATGGCTGTAACGTTTTTGATTAAAATACCGTATATTATAGACATTTACATCACAAATAAAAGGTATATATTTAATCTTCTGTGAATAGCTTCTGAAGACCTGTTCATTCTGGATGAATTTTGCTGAATTTTGCATAACTAGTTAACCGTAAGAAATAGACAAAAACCTTTTCTGCTAATGCGCATCTCGATTAGCATAATCTATATAAAATAATCTGTTTTGTAAAAATAGTTTGTTTGCAGAGCGGATAGAGAAAATCGTGTGAGTGGAACACGTCAAATGTTTAAATTTATTTATTTATTCAGGGAGAGCTTAAACGTGTATTTCCTGTGAAATCTCGATATTAAATGTTTAGGTGGGGTGCTATACCTTCTCAACCTATGCATGCACCATGCACATCTTGGAGAATGTAAAACAAAAAAAAAAAAAAAAAAAAAAAAAAATCTGATGTGTTCCATTCACATGACTTTCTCTATATCTCTGCAACAAAATTTTGTTAAAAAGTTTATGCTTCTATTTACTTCATGCTAAGTGAGAAAAAATTAGCAAAAATAGTCTTATTACTTACTTCCCTGTAAGTAGAAGCGAAATAAGGGAGTAACATAGGTTAAAGTGATAGCAAAAGATGGTTGCTATGTGACTGAAGTTCCTTTGTTTGTATGAACAGCAATTGTTAAATTCCTGTATGAGAAAATTATAAGTTTTAAAGCTGAAACCAAAAACAAGAAGTGTCTCAAAAAATATCAACTCCACGAAAAAAAAGTGTATAACGTAAATTGTGTGTTTTAATATGCTCTACATTTTTTGTGTGGTAAGCTTTTGTCTATCTCTTACGGTTTACCAGTTACACAAAATTCCGTAAATTCATCCAGAATAAAGTAGTCTTAGAGGCTATTCCCAGAAAATTCAAGATATACATTTTGTCAGGTAAATATCTTTAATATATGACATTTTAATCAAAATCGCTAGAGCCATTTTTAAGAAAATAACAATTTTCGAAAAAAAATCTATGTAAAGGGTAGTTCAGGGTGGGGGAATTTTCTTGAAAATCTTCGTGTCGCATCCTCGGAAGATACCAAACTTAAATACCAAGTTTGGTATTCAACGGTCTTTTCGTTTTTGAGCTATGCTGCCCACAGACAAACAGACAGACACACACACACACACACACTGACACACAGAGACAAACAGACTGACACACACACGGACATTTTTCTAAAAATGCTCTTTTTAGATTCAGGTGGTCTCAAAACATGTATTTCCGGTGAAATCTCCGTGTCGAATTTTTGGATACAATGCAGTATCTTCTCTATACACTATGTGCATAGTATTTCCCTTCTACTTACAAGGAATCAAGTAATAAGACTATTTCTGCTAATTTTTTGTCGATTAGAATGAAGTAAATAAAAGCATGAGCTTTTTAAAACTAATTTGTTGCAGAGATGTAGAGAAAGTCATGTGGATGGAACACATCAGATTTTTACTTTCTCTAAAATAAATAAATGGCGTCTTATTTATGGACGGTCTTTAACTGCAGTGGTTCTCAGCGTCCCATTCTAAATAGGGCGTGAAAGACCGCTTAATTTTGCTCAGAGGCCCCTCTATCAGTCTGAGGTTTTTTTATGTGCCGTAAACTTACGACACGGGACCAACGGCTTTACTTCCCTTCCGAAGGAAGCCATGCTAAGGATTTTTACACCCGAAAAAATCCATCGTCCTCCGCCGGGTTTGAACCCGCGACCTTGGGTATATGAAGTCAGCATGGTAATCATTACACCACAGAGTGCGACTTACTTTCTCTATACGTATTATGTACATAGTGTGTAGAGAAGGTATTGCACTCCACCCAAAAATTCGATACCGTGTGTATGTATGTGTGTGTGTCTATGTGTGTGTGTGTCCGCGTGTCCATGTGCCTGCGAACACGATAACTTAAAAACGAAAAGTCGGTAAAATACCAAACTTGGTATTTAAGTTTAGTATCTTCCAGGGATACGACACGAAGATTTTGAGAAAAATCCCTCTCCCCCAACTACCCCTTACATGGAACTTTTTTCGAAAATTTTGATTTTTCAAAAATGGATCTAACGATTTTGATTAAAATGTCGTATATTACAGATATTTACCTGACAAATAAAATGTATATTTCGAATTTTCTGAGAATAGCCTCTGAAGAGTACTTTATTCTGGATGAATTTTACGAAATTTTGAATAACTGCTAAACCGTAAGAGATGGACAGAAACTTACTACACGAAAACAGTAGAGTACGTTAAAACACACAATTTATGTTATATACATTTTTTTCGTGGAGTTAATCGTTTTTGAGACATTCCTTGTTTTTGGTTTCTGCTTTGAAACACTTGTACTTTTCTCATACAGGAATTTGTCAGCTCCTGTCCATAAAACAAAGGAACTTCAGTGACATAGCAACCCGCTTTTGACTATCACTTTAACCTATGGTAGTCCCTTATTTCGCTTCTATTTACAAGGGAGCAAGTAATAAGGTCATTTCTGCTAATTTTTTCTGATTAGCATGAAGTAAATGGAAATATAAGCTTTATAAGAATAATTTGCTGCAGGGATATAGAGAAAGACATGTGAATAGTACACATCAGATTTTTACTTTTTCTACACGCACTACGTATATAGTGTATAGAGGAATTATTGTATTCCACCCAAAAATTCGATACCGAGATTTCACCGGAAATACATGTTTTAGGACCCCCTGAATTAAAAAAAATGCATTTTTACAAAAAGGTCCGTGTGTGTGTATGTATGTCTGTCTGTCTGTGTGTGTGTGTGTGTGTGTGTGTTTCTGTTGACAGCATAGCTCAAAGAAAAGACCGTTGAATACCAAACTTGGTATTTAAGTTTCGTATCTTCCAAGGATGCGACACGAAGATTTGCAAAAAAATCCCCCCCACCCCCAACTACCCTTTATATGCAATATTTTTCGAATTTTTGAGTTTCTTAAAAATGGCTCTAACGAGTTTGATTAAAATATCCTATATTAAAGATATTTACCTGACAAATAAAATGTATATCTTGAATTTTCTAGGAATAGCCTCTGAAGACTACTTTATTCTGGATGAATTTTACGGAATTTTGTATAACTGCTAAACCGTAAGAGATGGACAACAACTTACCACACAAAAATATAGAGCACGTTAAAACACACACTTTATGTTATATATACACATATTATTATTATTATTATTATTATTATTATTATTTATTCGTGGATTTGATCGTTTTTAGATATTCCTTGTTTTTGGTTTCAGCCTTGAAAAACTTACTTTTCTCATACAGGAGTTTGTAAGCTCGTGTCCATAGAAACAAAAGAACTTCAGTCACTTAGCAACCAGCTTTTGACTATCACTTTAATCTTTTGGTACTCCCTTATTTTGCTTCTACTTACAAGTAAGCAAGTCATAAGAGTATTTCTGATAATTTTTTTTCTGGATTAGTATGAAGTAAATAGAAGCATAAGCTTTTTAACAATAATTTGTTGCAGAGATGTAGAGAAAGTCATGTGAATGGTATACATCAGTTTTTTTAATGTTAAATAAAATATTGAAAAACAGTAATTGTAATTTATTATTTTTTTTACAGTTTTTTCAAATATTTCAAAAAGTAATTGGCCTACCACGAACTGTAAGTTACTTATCTGATCTTATTACGCAATATACTATTATTAATTACCTTCAAAACGAAGGTAACTTATTAAACCTTTGCTACACGTGTTGCTGCTTCAAGACCACGTAGTACCTGGTTTCCGACAAACTGTTCTTTCTTCAAAGTAGGTAGTTAGTGCACTGTCCTTGCCATGTGCCCAGTTTTGCCCTCAGAGTCCTTATTTATTCTACAGGGATAGGTTACGCTAAGGTGTAAAGAACCACTTCTTTCAAAATGTCCTTCTCTCCCTGGTTTTCAATATCGCTTCGAACTGCACTTCCTTAACCTTTCTGTACATTACCTTCCGGATTACATCATGGACAGGGCTGCTATAAACCTGCTTTTCGTCAGTTTACTTGGCTCCAAAACCACTCAGGGACCAGTTTATGCCTACCACTGCCCCAGTACTCAAGACTATGCTTTGTGCCAACTCCCTGCGGAGGCTGCGGCGGTTCCCAATACAGTGGTTCCGGGTTGGAATCCCGCGCGCAGGTTTAGCATATTTATGGAATGGTGTGGAGATTTAGCTCAGGATTTTGTTGGCATGGAATCTTTCTCAGGTGTGGTAAGACACAAGGGTATTCTTCGAGTTCAAGATTGTTATTAATCTCGTTTATTCATTTTCGTCGACCTTTTTTGCCGTCGAACACACACGCATTCCTCCTAAATTTTCCCCTTTTCAGCTACGCTTTACACGACCGCGCCTATCATTGCTTATTAGTTTGACCGGCATATGGTGTATTAATTAAACGCCGTTTCTGTCGCGGCCATACGTAGCCCGATCGGCTCACCCGCGGACTCAAATATCACTCTTAACACCGCGAATCTTCCAGGGCTAGTGAAAACCAATAACAAGGAATATCTAAAAAAGATCAACTCCATGAAAAAGTCTGATGTGTTCCATTCGCATGACTTGCTCTACATCTCTGCAACAAATTATTGTTAAAAAGCCTCTACCTCTATTTACTTCATACTAATGGAGAAAAAATTACTTGCTTCCTTGTAGGTAGAAGCAAAACAAGGGAGTACAATAGGTTAAAGTAATAGTCAAAAGCTGGTTGCTATGTGACTGAAGTTCCTTTGTTTGAATGGACAGGAGTTGACAAATTCCTGTAAGGTTTTTAAAGCTAAAATAAAAAACAAGGAATATCTAAAAAAAAAAAACAACAAAAAAAAAAAGATGAACTCTACGAAAAAATGTATATAACAGAAATTGCATGTTTTAACGAGCCCTACATTTTCTGTTACGTTAGCTTTTATCCATCTCTTACGGTTTAGCAGTTATGTAAAATTCCGTGAAATTCCTCCAGAATAAAGAAGTTTTCAGAGGCTATTCTCAGAAAATTCAAGATATATGCTTTATTTGTGTAGTAAATATTTTTAATATGCGATTATTTTAATCAAAATCATTAAAATCATTTTTCAGAAAATCAGAATTTTCAAAAAAGTTCCATGTGAAGGGTAGTTGGCGGAGGGGGAGATTTTCTAGAAAATTTTCGTGTCGCATCGTTGGAAGATACCAAGTTTGGTATTTAACGGTATTTTCGTTTATGAGCTATGCTGTCCATAGACGCACATGGACCTTTTTTTTTAAAAATGTCTTTTTTTGGATTCAGGGGGTCCCAAAGCAAGTATTTCCGGTGTAATCCCGGTATTGAATTTTTGGGTGCAATACCTACTTTACCTATGTACCAAATAGAAGTAAAAATATCCAAGAAATCTACATGATGTCAAAAGTTAGTGTTCACGTGGTCTTTGCTCTTATGTAGCAGCTGCCATTTGTGTTGATGCTCTCAGTTAATCATGCTTCCGGAATTGGACCATGTTATATGTAGGTTACAGTGATAAGATTCAAGGCTTTTTAATATTCTTACACAGGGAAGCGTGATTCCATTGCTCATTTCTAACAATTACACCACTAAATTTTCCTGTAAAACTGCGGCATACAATTTTTCCTCACTTTTACTGATCATGTGTACCACAAGACTTTAAGAATTTCTCTTTTGGTCTCTGAGGTTCAATAAACACAATTTATACTGAACGTAACGACAACTTTTAAAACATGTGACTGTCGGTTTAGTCTAGTGCAGTGGTAACCGAATGGCGGCCCGCGAGTATGTTTCATCCAGCTCGCGAATAAATATATTAATTTTACCCTTTTTTTTAACTTCCTGCATAAAATGAAATGGCGTTTTAATTATGGACGCTCTTTAACTGCTGTGGTTCTCAACGTCCCATTCTACACTGGGCGTGAAAGACCGCTTAATTTTGTTCAGAGACCTCTCTATTAGGCTTGAGGTTCTTTTACAAGCCGTAACTCTACGACACGGGACCAACGAACGGTTTTACTTCCCTTCCGAAAGAAGCCGTGCTAAGGATTTTTACGTCCGAAAAAATCCATCGTCCTCTGCCGGATTTGAACTCGCGACCTTGGGTATATGAAGTTAGCATTATAACCATTACATCACGGAGGACGACAACTTCCTGCATAGATCTCATTTTAGAATTTCAAGATATGCATTTTTTTCATTGATCTCTGGAGTTGTCACTTCTACAGGGCGACCAGAGCGAGGCTCATCACTAGTGCTCGTACGTCCCATTTTAAACTCTGCAGCCCACCTTTTAATCATTGAATATGAAGGGGCAGAGTCTTTCAATGCACTGTCCATTTACTCCTTGATTTCTTTAGGCGTTAAGCCTTTCACATGGGAGTATTTAATCACTGCTCGTTTTTCCAAATCCTCCATTTTCGTGAAAACTCTAAAGTTGTCTTGTTTAAAATGCTGTCATTCGAAAACTAAACAAGCTATTGACCAGTAACTATGCCTAAAAACTAGTCTAGAAATGAAATCAAATGAAATGGAGGTTTATTTATGGACGCTCTTTAACTGTTGTGGTTCTCAGCGTCCCATTCCATACTGCGCGTGAAAGACCACTTAATTTTGCTCAGAGGCCTCTCTATCAGGCTTGAGGTTCTTTAACGTACTGTAAATCTACGTCACGGAACTCACGGCTTTACTTCCCGTCCGAAGGAAGCCATGCTAAGGATTTTTACGTCCGAAAAAATCCATCGTCCTCCGCCGGGTTTGAACGCGCAACCTTGGGTATATGAAGTTAGAAACTAGCTTAGAGTTAAACTTTGCGATGCTGCTTTCTAACTGGCCTAGTGGCGCCATATCTGTGTGAGGTCCGGGACTTACTGCTTTCCTTGACAGCCCGCAAGCGGCTGGCTAAGTTAAGCAGCGTCGGGCCTGGTCCCTTCCTGGGTGGGTGGGTGGTAAACCAGCTCGCGCCGGCAGCACAAAGGGAAGCACCTAGCCCCCAGCATAATTACAGACATACACGCTTGCAACCGACTACATCTACTATATCGCACGGGTAAATCCGCAAGAAAAGCGGATAGGTACCGTGGCGATTTGCTCCCGCCCGAGTACACTCGGGCGACTAGTTCCTGCTTCTGGCTCCTGGCTCCTGCAGACTCTGTAGGAAATAGGTAATAATTCTGGTTAAAAATATCGAACCCGTGACCTTCGGACTAGCTCATAAGTATTCAACACACATTTTACAAATTAGATCCAGCTTTGGTAGTTGTTATTCAGCCATTAGTAGTTGTTTACAAGGTTATCGTTGTTATGATTCATTATGGCGATGGTTGCCAACACAGAGGTAAAGAATACCGCGAGATGACAAAGTGGCCGGCTAGCATGACACATATGGACATGTGCAATATTCATGATCCAATTCTTGTTGAACAAACTGTGACCACGAAGAAATTGTAGTTAGGTGGCATCATTGTTAATTCTCGTTCAAATAACCAGCAAACGCTGACCTGCGATACGCTCTCAGAATTACTTAGAAAAAGCATCCAACTTTAGAGTCAAAGAAGTTAAAGTGCAGTTACAATCTCCTTGTCTATTTCGCTGTTTTTTTACTTTCTCTAGCTCGTATGCACAATGTGCACAGTGGATAGAGACGTTATTGTATTCCACTCAAACATTCAATACCGACATTTCACCGTTAATACACGTTTGGGGTCCCCTGTATCAAAAATGTTTTAGAAAAATCTGATGTGTACCATTCACATGACTTTCTCCATATCCCTGCAACAAATAATTCTTAAAAAGCTTATGCTTCTATTTACTTTAAGCTAATCAGAAAAAATTAACAGAAATAGTCTTATTACTCGCTTCCATGTAAGTAGAAGCGAAATAAGGGACAAGTAGGTTAAAGTGATAGTCAAAAGCTGGTTGCTATGTCAATGAAGTTCCTTTGTTTATATGGATAGGAGTTGACAAGTTCCTGTATGAGAAAAGTATACGTTTTTCATAGCAGAAACCAAAAATAAGGAATGTCACAAAAACTACGAACTCCACGAAAAAATGTATATAACATAAATTGTGTGTTTTAAGGTGCTCTACATTTTTTGTGGAGTAAGTTTTTGTCAATCTCTTACGGTTTAGCAGTCATTCAAAATTTAGTAAAATTCATCCAGAATAAACTACTCTTCAGAGGCTATTCCCAGAAAATTCAAGATATACATTTCATTTGTCAGGTAAATATGTTTAATATCCGAAATTTTAATCAAAATCGTTAGAGCCATTTTTGAGAAAATGAAAATTTTCGATAAAAGTTCCATGTAAAGGGTAGTTGGGGGTGGGGGGATTTTTCTCAAAATCTTCGTGTCGCATCCCTGGAAGATACTAAACTTAAATACCAAGTTTGGTATTTTACCGACTTTTCGTTTTTGAGTTATCGTGTTCACAGACACACGGACACACACAAACACACACACACACACACACACACACACACACACACACACACACACGGACCTTTTTGTGAAAATGCTTTTTTTTTGGATATTGGGGACCCTAAAACATATATTTCCGGTGAAATCTCGGTATCGAATTTTTGGTGGAGTGCAATACTTTCTCTATACACTATGTACATAGTGCGTATGGAGAAAGAAAAAATGTGCATGTGTGCGTAGCTTTGTCTGTGAACACGAAAGCTTAAAAACGAAAAGACCCTTAAATACCAAACTTGGTATTTAGGTTTAGTATCTTCCAAGGATGCGACACGAAGATTTTCAAGTAAGTTCCTCCACACCAAACTGCCCTTTACATGGAACATTTTTTGAATTATTTTTATTCTCAAGAATGGCTCTAACGTTTTTGATTAAAATACAGTACATTAAAGATATTCACATCACAAATATGATGTATATTTTGAATTTTTTGGAAATAGCCTAAGAAAAGTTCTTTATTCTGGTGAGTTTTGCAATTTTTGCATAACGATTATACTGTAAGAGAAGGAGAAAAACCTTACTGCAAAAAAATGTAGATCTCGTCAAAACACACAATTTATGTCATTGACATTTTTGTTGTGGAGCTAACCGTTTGAGACATTACTTATTATTGGTTTTAATGGTAAACTACTTATACTTTTATCAGATAGGAAATGTCCATTCTTATGTTCTACTCCTGGCTAAGCAAAACAGCGAATTGCGAAGTTTTAAAACATTTGACTATCCCTTCAGAATAATGCATTGCTTTAGTTCCCTTCTACTAATAAAGAACTAAGTGATAAGAACATCCTGCTAATGCTTATCTCAATTAGCATGGTGTAGAAAGAAGAATAAGCTTATTAACAATAATTTGTTACTGAGATGTAGAGAAAGTCATGTGAATGAAACAGTTCAGATGTTTTAGAAAAAGGAATGTGTGCGTATGTGTATGTGCACAGAATAGCTAAAGAATGAGAAGACTGTTAAAAACCAAATTTGAGTTTAGTATATTCCAAGGATGCGACACGAAGATTTTCAAGAAAATCCCCCGCACCACAAATCATCTTTTACATGGAACTGTTTTAGAAAATTTGATATTTCTCCAAAATGGGTCTAATGATTTTAATTAAAATCTTGTACATTTAAAATATTTACATCCTAAGTATTTCTTGAATTTCCTGGGAATAACCCCTGAAGACCTCTTTATTCTGGACGAATTTTGCCGAATTTTGCATAACTGGTAAACCGTAAGAGATAGATAAAAACTTATCTTAATAGAAAATGTAGAACTCGTTGAAGCACATAATATATGTTATATACCTTTTTTTGTGGAAATGATCGTTTTTGAGATATTCCTTGTTATTGATTTCAGCTATAAAATAATGATACTTTTCTAATACGGGAATTTGTCAACTCGTGTCCATACAAACAAAGGAACTTCAGTCACATAGCAACCAGCTTTTGACTATCACTTTAACCAATGGTACTCCCTATTTTCGCTTCTACTTACAAGGACGTAGTAATAGGCTATTTCTGATATATTTTTTACTTTCTCCATACGCACTATGTACATAGTGTATAGAGAAAGTATTGCACTCCACCAAAAATTCGATACCGAGATTTCACCGGAAATATATGTTTTAGGGTCCCCAATATCCAAAAAAAGCATTTTCACAAAAAGGTCCGCGCGCGCGCGCGTGTGTGTGTGTGTCTGTCCGTGTGTCTGTGAACACGATAACTCAAAAACGAAAAGTCGGTAAAATACCAAACTTGGTATTTAAGTTTAGTATCTTCCAGGGATGCGACACGAAAATTCTGAGAAAAATCCCCCCACCCCCAACTACCCTTTACATGGAACTTTTTTCGAAAATTTTGATTTTCTCAAAAATGGCTCTATCTATTTTGATTAAAATTTCGGATATTAAACATATTTACCTGGCAAATGAAATGTATATCTTGAATTTTCTGGGAATAGCCTCTGAAGAGTAGTTTATTCTGGATGAATTTTACTAAATTTTGAATAACTGCTAAACCGTAAGAGATGGACAAAAACTTACTACACAAAACATGTAGAGCACATTAAAACACACAATCTATGTTAATACATTTTTTCGTGAAGTTCGTCGTTTTTATGACATTCCTTATTTTTGGTTTCTGCTATGAAAAACGTATACTTTTCTCATACTGGAACTTGTCAACTCCTATCCATATAAACAAAGGAACTTCATTGACATAGCAACCGGCTTTTGACTATCACTTTAACCTAAGGTTGTCCCTTATTTCGCTTCTACTTACAAGGATGCGAGTAATAAGACTATTTCTGCTAATTTTTTTTTTTTCTGATTAGCATAAAGTAAATAGAAGTATAAGCTTTTTAAGAATTATTTGTTGCAGGGATATGGAGAAAGTCATGTGAATGGTACACATCAGATTTTTTTTAGATTAGCTTGAAGCAAGTGGATGAATAAACATTTTAACAATAATTTGTTGTAGAGATGTAGAGAAAGTCATGTGAATGGAACACATCAGACTTTTTGTTTGATAATGATGCCTAAAACGTGTGTGCTGGCTACGCCTTGAAGACCTATGAATGAAGTGAACGAAATATCAGCACAGACAAACCAGTTACACATTCTCGACGAAAGAAATAGTTTCAATGGTGTTTCTGAAATCTAATATCCGAGAAACACGAAAGGAAGTTCTTTTTTCCCTTGTGGGCATCAATATGCATTATGCACACATGAACGATTTTGTGAGAGGAGGGAGGTAAGTAAATACGATACTAGCGCCGTACTACTACCACTACTACTAGTACTACTGCACGAGATTGGTCAGTTGGCGGAGGACGTAGTAGTGGTGAACACCTAACACCACAGCGGGTCTGATAAGTGATCTCGGAAGCCGAGGGCACAAAGAAGAGAGTCTACAATGTCCGGTTCCTGTGTCTTCAGCAATGGGTAGGTTCTTCTTTCACTCTTCTTGCGTTGCTAAACCTTGCTTCATAATTATTTGTAACTGCATGTTTAAAAATATCAATAACACCACATCTACCTTCAACAAAATCAAATGGTCTACCATTTGTTTCAGCAAGACAAGACACAAATCTACCTGCTCGTGCACCAAAGATAAAATATAATGTTCCGATATCTTTATGGTTTTTTGAGAATAAAGAACCTGATGTTCTTTCTACACCATGCTAATCTAGATAAACATTAGCAGAATATTCTTATTACTTAGTTCCTTATAAGCAGAAGGGAACTAAAGGAATGCGCTATGCTAAGGTTATAGTCAAATGTTTTAAAAACTGTCGTTATGCATCTGTCATTGCAAATCGCATCTTTGCTTGGCCAGGAGTAGAACAAAAGAAAAACGGACACTTCATGTCTGAGAAAAGTATAAGTACTTAACAGTTGAAACCAATAAGAAGGTATATCTC
Organism: Hymenopus coronatus; assembly: GCA_030762935.1. NCBI lineage: Eukaryota > Metazoa > Arthropoda > Insecta > Mantodea > Hymenopodidae > Hymenopus > Hymenopus coronatus. Next base: position 18,090,576 of record CM060894.1, read on the forward strand.
GGAAACGGTTACCTTCAGCACAAAAACATAAAGGACATAAATTGTGTGTTGTGATGAGATCTACATTTTTTTTTTGTTCACTATGTTTTTGTCTATCTCTCATGAATTATCACTTATGCAAAATTCGTAAAATTCATCCAGAATAAAGACGTCTTCGAAGGCTATTCCCATAAAATACAAGATATACATTTTGTTTGTCTTTTAAATATCCTTAATATACAGTATTTTAATCAAAACCATTTAGAATCATTTTTGAAAAAATAAAAAATTCGAAATTTTTTCCATGTAAAGGGTAGTTTGCGGTGGAGAGATTTTCTTCAAACTCTTCGTGTCGCATCCTTGGAAGATACTAAACCTATATACCACCAAATTTGATATTTTACCTACTTTTCGGTAAAAGCACACACACACGGACCTTTTCTAAAAATGTTTTTTTTTTTTTTTTTTTTTTTATTTAGGGGGACGCAAAACATGAATTTCAGCTGAAATCTCCGTATCGAATTTCTGGGTGCACTACAATATCTTTTCTATCCACTATGTACATTGTACATGCGGCCTACAGAAAGTAAAAATCTGATGTATCTACTACATGCTAATCGAGATAAACATTGGCAGAAAGCGTCCCTTGTAAGTAGAAGAGTGCAAATCTAGTGTGTTCCTCTAGCTATTCGGTGAGCAAACCTTTTAATCTGTTATTTACATCATGCTGATCAAGGTAAACATTAGCAGAATTGCTCTTGCTACTTAGCTTCTTTGTGAGTGCAAGAGAAGTAATGGGGTAGCAGAGGCTAAAGCGATAATAGATCAAATGTTGTAAAAGCTGGTTGCTATGTGATTGAAGCTTCTTTGTTTGTATGGCCAGGAGTGGACAGATTCTGGTATGAGAAAAGTATAAGTATTTTAAAACTGAAACCAACAACGAAAATGGTCAACTCTACGAAAAAATGTGTATAACATAAATCGAGTGTTTTAACCAGACCTATATTTATATCTAGTAAGTTTTTTTTATTCCTACCATTTAACCGTTATGCAAAATTCAGCAAAATTCATCCAGAATGAAGAGGTCTTCAGAGACTATTCCCAGAAAATTCAAGATATACATTTCGTTTGTCATGAAAATATCTTATACATAAGGTATTTTAATCAAAATCGTTAGAACCATTTTTGAGAAAATCAAAATCGTTAGAACCATTTTTGAGAAAATCAAAATGTTCGAAAAAAGTTCCATATAAAGGGTAGTTTCGGAGTGGGGGAATTTTCTTACAAATCTTCATGTCGCATCCTTGGAAAATACCAAACCTGCATACCACACACACTCACGGATCTTTTTCTAAAAATGCTTTTTTTTCGGATTCAGGGGGACCCAAAATATGTATTTCCGGTGAAATCTCGGTATTGATTTTTGGGAGCAATACAATTCCTTCTCTATACACTATGTATATATTATGTAGAAAAGTAAAATGCATATGATTCTATTTCTTGATGCACTAAATGTTTCGAGACTTATCCAAAATACAAAACAAAACATTTTTATGAAAAGGTCCGTGTGTGCATGTGTCTGTCTGTCTGTGTGTAGCATAGCTCAAAAATACCAAATACATATTTACAAATACCAAACGATATTTACTCATTAGTTCAGTATCTTCCAAGGATGTGACACGATGTTCAAGAAAATCCTCCAACCCAACTAACATTTATATGGACAAAATTTCGAAAATTTTGGTTTTCTCAAAAATAGCCTTAACGATTTTGATTAAATTTTTTTTATATTTAAGATGTGTATATATATAAATAAATAACGAGATCTAAATATTTGTGTAATAAGCTTTTATCTCTCATGATTATGCACAATTCATGTTATATATATATTCGTGGGGTTGACCGTTTACGAAATATTCCTTTGTATTAAAAAAAAAATATATAAATTCCGTAGCAACCAGGATTTGTTAAAGGATTTGACACTCGTTTTAGCCTAGTGTATTCCCTTTATTTGCCTTATAAACAAATAATAAGACCATTTCTGCTAATGTTTATCTCGATTAGAACGAATTAAATAGAATAATAAGCTTTTTAACTATAATTAGTTACAGAGACGTAAAGAAAGACATGTGAATAGAGCATATCAGATTTTACTCTAGTAAAACACAAAACACACTCTAAAAGTAAAATACAGGTTAAAAAAATCTGATATGTTTCACTCCCATAACTTTCTCTACATCTCTATAACAGATTATTGTTAAAACGCTTATTCTTCTATCTACTCATGCTAATCGAGATAAATATTAGCGAAATCATCCTTATTACTTGCTTCCTCGTAAGTGGAAGGGGCTAAAGCGATAGTCTCGTTCTTTGAAAGCCGGTCACTATGTGAAACAATTGAAATTCCAATTTCTTTGCTTACCAGGAATAAACATACGAGAACCGAGAAAAATTTCGAAAGCGGTTAACTCTACAAAAAAACAAAAAATATGATGTGTTCCATTCACATGACTTTCTCTACATCTCTGCAACAAATTATTCTATTTCTTCATCTTATCCAGAAAAAATTAATAGAAATAGTCCTATTAGTTGCTTCCTTGTTAGTAGAAGCGAAATAAGGGAGTACTATAGGTTAAAGTGATAGTCACAAGCTGGTTGCTATGTGACTGAAGTTCCTTTGTTTGTATGGACAGGAGTTGACAAATTGCTGTATGAATGAAGTATACGTTTTTCAAGGCTGAAACCAAAAACAAGGAATATCTAAAAAACGACCAACTCCACGAAAAAATGGATATAACATAAATTGTGTGTTTTAATGTGCTCTACAATTTTTGTGTGATAAGTTTCTGTCTATCTCTTTACCAGTTATACACAATTCCGTAAAATTCATCCACAATAAAGTAGTCTTCAGAGGCTATTGCCAGAAAATTCAAGATATACATATTATTTGTCAAATGTCTTTAATATAGATATTTTAATCAAAATCGTTAGTCATTTTTGAGAAAATCAAAATTTTCGAAAAAAGTCCATGTAAAGGGTAGTTTGGGGTGGGGGGATTTTCTTGAAAATCTTCGTGTCGCATCCTTGGAAGATGCCAAACTTAAATGCCAAGTTGTATTTAACAGTCTTTTCGTTTTTGAGCTATGCTATCCACAGACACACACACATACACGGACATTTTTCTAAAAATGCTTTTTTTGTTTTCAGGGTGTCTCAAAACATGTATTTCTGGTGAAATCTTGATATCGAATTTTTGGTTGCATTGCAATACCTTCTCTATAAAATAGGTACATAGTACGTATAGAGAAAGTAAAAAAAAAATGCGTATGACAGAACTGTGTTTTAATTAGATCTACAGTTTTTGTGTAGTAAGCTTTGTATGTCTTTTACGGTTTGCCAGTAATATAAGTCATCCAGAATGAATAGGTCTTCAGAGGCTATTCCCAGAAAAGATATAAATTTCGTTTGTCACAAAAATATCTTATATATAAATTATTTTAATCAAAATCGTTAAAGTCATTTTTGGGAAAATCAAAGTTTTCGAAAAAGTTCCATTTGGTGGTTTGGGGTGGGGGATTTTCTTGAAAATCCTCGTGTCGCATCCTTGCAAGATAATAAACTTAAACAACAAGTTTGGTATTTAACGGACTGCTGTCTGCTGTCCACAGACACATACTTGTTTTTCTCAAAAATTAATATCTTGAAGTTTTTGGGAATAGAATAGTGGTACATAGTACAGCTAGAGAAAGTTATGTGATTAGAACACATAAGATATTTTGGATTCAGGGTGTCCCAAAACATGTATTTCCGATGAAATCTCAGTATCAAATTTTTGGGTGCAATACAATACCTTTCTATACACTATGTACATAGTACGTGTAGAGAAAGCAAACGTGACGCAGAGGGAAAATATTGCTGGATGCCCAACATCGGCGTTCTAAATCAACCTGTTTTTGTTTAGTCCTATGTGAATATAAAATTAGTACTACAGAATAGACATAAGGAAAATTGTAGCGGTTCCTAAACGTGTATTATACAACAAATAGACATAACGACCTTTGCTACAGTTTTACGAGGGCATAGCGAATTTTACTACTGTAAAATCCTTGCGGATAACGAGTTTTTCTGCATTCCCCGTTATTTACTCTTTGTTTTAGGATCAATAAAATGGGCTATTAAACGCTACAATCCGAAATTATTGCAGAATATAAGAAACTAAGTAATACGACTCTTCTGTTAAGAGAAGGTATTACATTCGATCTAAAGTTTCAATACCGAGATATTCACGGAAATACACATTCTAGTTTCTCCTGTATCAAAAAAAATCATTTTCAGAAAAAGGTCCGTGTGTGTCTGTGAATACGTAAACCCAAGAACGAAAAGTCGGTAAAATAAAACTTGATATACGAAGATTTTGAGGAAAATCTCCCCACCCCAAACTACCCTTTACATGGAAAGATTTTCGACAATGTTGATGTTTTGAAAAATGGCTCTAATGCATTTGTTTAATATACCGTATATTTAAGATATTTACACGATAAATAAAAGGTATATCTTGAATTTTCTCGGAATACCTGTGAAGACCTCTACCTATTCTGGAAGAATTTTGTTGGATTTTGCTTAACTAGTAAACCGTAAGAGAAAGACACTTACTATGCAAAATATGTAGATCTCGTTGAAACACAGAAATTATGTTCTATACATTTTTTCGTGGAGTTGGCCTTTCTGTAGATATTCCTTGTCTTTAAAATACTTAAAACATTTCCCATGAGGAAACTTGCCAATACCTGGCCACACAAAGAAACGGATTTCAATCCCGTGGCAACCACATTTTAAAACACGTGACTCGGTTTAGCCTAGTGTACTCCCTTATTTCCCCTCTACTTGCAAGGAACTAAGAAATACGACGTTTCTGCTAATGTTTATCTCGATTAGCACGAAGAGATAGAAGAATAAGCTTATTAACAATAATTTGTTTATTGTATTATTACTTTGACAGTGCTGCCACCGGGCCACACCCTAAGCAGTGAAATAAAGTATCTATCTATCTATCTATCTATCTATCTATCTATCTATCTATCTATCTATCTATCTATCTATCTATCTATCTATCTATCTATCTATCTATCTATCTATCTATCTATCTATCTATCTATCTATCTATCTATCTATCTATCTATCTATCTATCTATCTATCTATCTATCTATCTATCTATCTATCTATCTATCTATCTATCTATCTATCTATCTATCTATCTATCTATCTATCTATCTATCTATCTATCTATCTATCTATCTATCTATCTATCTATCTATCTATCTATCTATCTATCTATCTATCTATCTATCTATCTATCTATCTATCTATCTATCTATCTATCTATCTATCTATCTATCTATCTATCTATCTATCTATCTATCTATCTATCTATCTATCTATCTATCTATCTATCTATCTATCTATCTATCTATCTATCTATCTATCTATCTATCTATCTATCTATCTATCTATCTATCTATCTATCTATCTATCTATCTATCTATCTATCTATCTATCTATCTATCTAATCTATCTAATCTATCTAATCTATCTATCTAATCTATCTATCTAATCTATCTAATCTATCTAATCTATCTATCTATCTATCTATCTATCTATCTAATCTATCTAATCTATCTATCTATCTAATCTATCTAATCTATCTAATCTATCTAATCTATCTAATCTATCTAATCTATCTAATCTATCTAATCTATCTAATCTATCTAATCTATCTAATCTATCTAATCTATCTAACCTATCTAACCTATCTAACCTATCTAACCTATCTAATCTATCTAATCTATCTAATCTATCTAATCTATCTAATCTATCTAATCTATCTAATCTACCTAATCTACCTAATCTACCTAATCTACCTAATCTACCTAATCTACCTAATCTACCTAATCTACCTAATCTACCTAATCTACCTAATCTATCTAATCTATCTAATCTATCTAATCTGTCTAATCTGTCTAATCTGTCTAATCTGTCTAATCTATCTAATCTATCTAATCTATCTATCTAATCTATCTATCTATCTATCTACCTATCTATCTATCTATCTCTCTATCTGTCTGTCTGTCTGTCTGTCTGTCTGTGTGTGGAGAAAGTCATGTGAATGAAACATCAGCTTTTCTTCTTTTAAAATATTTTTTATTTATGTAATATTGCAGAACTCGGAGGTTTATTTTCAATCACAGCATTACTGTAACAAAATACAAACATTATACAAGAAAGAATTGTTCAACAAAAACTATTTCTAATACTTACATAGAGCATTACAAAGATAATTAACAATATCATTCAAATTATTAAAAAATAAAAAGTTATGTGATTCAGTTTAAAGTGATTTATACAAAGAAATGCCATTAAAAAAAAAAGTATTATAAAAAACTTTTATTCAGAGTTGTGATATTTTATGTTTCATGCTGTAAATGCTACGTTCTGTAAGGATGAGGTTTACTGTTAGGGGGGGGGTTCTATAGTTACTGCACTCCGGCGGCTCTTCTTTGGATATTAGGTATGAGTACGTCGGTTTGGTGAGTCCAAATGTTAGTCTTGTCATTAAACCTTTTGGTGCCAGCCCGAATAGCAAAATGCTATCTGAAAAGTAGCAGGCAAGGTTTTAAATTAATAGTAATAAAATGAGTACCAAATGATATAGAGAGCTGAATCCTTTTTGCATTTTTAGAATTCCTTCTGTCTACTGTATAATATGCATTATATGTATGGTATGTCTCTTCAATATTTTTAAAAAAATTGAAAAAAAAATTAAAAATAGAATTAAAAATCCCAAAATAATCAATAATTAGGTATACAAAACCTCAGTATTCAGAAAGTTCAGGCTAATTAAATGAAAATATGGATATTTCTTTATTAAAAGAGTATGCTGTTTTGATCTGATGTTTTAATTTTTTAGAATACAAACAATGAACTCACGTAACCTGAAACTGAAAAAAAAATAATCCCCAAAACACCCATATAAGCATGGTGCCACTATTAATGAAAACGGCATATAGCAATAGGATACAAATGTAACGTAGATTACTGTACAATTTAGCACTTGTATTGTTGCGTATCTGAGTGGTTGATTCACATTATATTCGTCGTGTGGTTACACCTCCGTAAATCCTTTTTGATAGGTACACCGATTATTTGCATGCGTACAAGGGCCGCTGTAATCGGATGCATTTCCATCGCTGAAGCTAGAATCTTCCTCTTTTACCTCTGTCAGAAACTCTTTCTACAAGGTCTGAAAATTCAAAAATACTTGCTTTCTGCTAATACATTGCAAGCTAAAGCTCTTATTTTCTCTTCGGTTCGTGACCTTCGTCTATACAACGCCATGTTTCAACCACGATAAACAAACACCGGCAACAGAAATTAAATTTGGAGCTAATTAACGCTTTGGGGTGAAGATAAGGTCCATAAACGCTCCAGAAATCCTTTCTCTATGGCTATGACATAGAAAATACACCGACTTTCCTACTGGAAAGAGTTAAAACGTATGAAAACTGCATCACGATTAGATCGTGATTGGCACGCAAAGGGTTAAAACTTGATCTGTTCTCTGTACTTTATATATGACTGGCATGTATTTGTGACTTCATTGTAATGTGTGGTCCAAAGGTTTTTAATCTTTTCATTTATGAATGCCAATTTAGCTCAACTATTAAAGCGCCAATGCAATGGACGAGTTTAGGCAATTTCAACCAATCGCTGTCATCTGAATAAAGTGATATTGTCAAAACATTTTATCACAGCTGATGTTCAGTTCTTTGAAATTGTGTCGCACCTGACGTTCATTTGTTTAATCTGCTGTCTTGGTTAATGGTAACAAAGTGGCAATACAGTCATCCAACCTTAATTTTTAATAATTGTCGGTTCCACAATTGTACTTTCAATTAATTCAGTTACAATGTTTTTTTTTTTTAACGTCCTTTAACCTGGCTGGTCATATCGGACGATAAATGAAATTGGTGAAATGATGCTCAAAGATCCCGGGGTCCACGGAGAGTAAAGTTACATGACATTCGCCTTCTCAGGATAAGGGAAAACCCTGAAAAAAAACTTATCCGGGAAACTCACCCTAAGCAAGATTCGAACTCGCGACCTGTTGAACGTGAGGCAGACACGCTACCATCACACTGCCCAGGCGGGCCAGTTACAATGTTTATTTAAAGTTTTAACCAGTTCATGATGTATTTATTTTAAAACAGGAGTGAAAATAATCATTTGTATTTCTTATGAAAGAGATAAGTGCAATAATCTCAAATAAAACAACGTTTGTTTCCATTTCATGTATTATTTAAAGATGTTTCTATTGTTGCTATCGGTATTCGTACATTGGGTGTAGGCAGGTCGGCCATATCATAATCTAGGATACAGTGAAGAAAGAAAGTATATAAACATGGTCGAATGCGTCATCTACCGTTTGAGAATTAATGTAAGTATTACAATAATAACCTGATAAAATCGCCTTTCCTATGTATTATAATAGTCTATTTCGGTGAACTGTCTCATCAAATACAACCCGTGTTTTCATCTCTTAGGACATTTGACTCCAGTCGTGAATTATGGACAAGATGAAAACATTCGTGGTATTACTTACGATATTAATGTTTTGAATTGTGGAGTTTTTTATGCTTTTCTTTGCCACATGGACTGCCAGTTATGTCATAATGTGAAGATAACAATTTCTTTTCCCTTTTTACTTTCTCTACACGTACTATGTACATAGTGTATAGAGAAGGTATTGTATTGCACCCAAAAATTCCATACCGAGATTTCACCGCAAATATATGTTTTGGGTCCCCTTGAATCCAAAAGAGGCATTTTCAGAAAAAGGTCCGTGTGTGTGCGAGTGTGTGTGTCTATATGTGTGCCTGTGGACAGCATAACTCAAAAACGAAAAGACCGCTAAATATCAACCTTGGTATTTAAGTTTGGCATCTTCCAAGGATGCGACACGAAGTTTTCAAGAAAATCCCCCACCCCAAACTACCATTTACACGGAAAAAATTTCGAAAATGTTAATTTTCTTAAAAATTGTTCTAACGATTATGATTAAAATCTCGTATACTTAAGATACTTACCTGACAAATAAAATGTATTCTTGAATTTTCTGGGAATAGCCTCTGAAGACTACTTTATTCTGGAGGAATTTAGGGGATTTTTGCATAACTACTAAACCTTAAGAGAAGGACAAAAATGTACCACACAGAAAATGTAGAGCACATTAAAACACATAATTTGTTATATACTTTTTTTCGTGGAGTTGATCGTTTTATGATATTCCTTTTCTTAGTTTCAGCTTTGGAAAATTTATACTTTTCTCATACAGGAATTTGTCAACTCGTGTCCATACAAACAAAGGAACTTCAGTCACATAGCAGCATTTTTAGAAAAATGTCCGTGTGTGTCTGTCTGTCTGTCTCTGCTTTTGACTGTAGTACTCCCTTATTTCGCTTCTACTTACAAGGAATTAAGTAATAAGACTATTCCTACTATTTTTTTCTCGATTAGCATGAAGAAGCGGAAGCATAAGCTTTTTAACAATACTTTTTTTTTTTGCGGAGATGTAGAGAAAGTCATGTGAATGGAACACATCAGATATTTTTTTATTTAGTTTAAAATCATTTTATTTTCCTCAAGCACACACAAATTTACATTCAAATACATACTTCCACACTCTGTGGAGGATAGGGAATAATTCTGGCTAAAGAAAAATTCCCCGCCCCAGCCGGGAATCGAACCCGGGAGCTCCGGGGAAAAAGTCAGCTCGCTGATCACTCGACTAGGAGATTCTTTTCTCTTTTGTTTCACTCAAGGCTCAGGATCTGGACGTCTTATCTGTTGTCCATAGGTCATCTGTTAATGTTTATTTCGATTACTTCAGGAAGAGTGGCATCATTTGTTTAGGTCTGTTTACATGCTGACAATATTGATTTAAAGAAGAATATTTTTATAAACAATATAAATCATTATCTTTACTTTCTCTACACGTACTATATACAGAGAGTATAGGGAAGATATATATTCCGAATTTTTCCAGAAATACATTTTTGAGGCCCCCTAAATCCAAAAAAGCATTTTTAGAAAAATGTCCATGTATGTGTGTGTCTGTGGGCAGCATAGCCCAAAAACAAAAATTCCGTTAAATACCATACTTGGCATTTAAGTTCAGAATCTTCCACGAGGATTTTCAAGAAAATCCCCTTACCCCAACTATCCTTTACATGGAAAAATTTCTCCAAAATAGATCTAAAGAAGTTGATTAAAATATCGTATATTGAAGATATTTACGTGACTAATACCTAAAATGTATGTCTTAAATTCTCTGGGATTAGCTTCAGAAGACCCCTTTATTCTGAATGACTTTTGTTGAATTTTAAATAACGTAGGGGACAAAAACTTATTTGACATCAAATGTAGAGCTCTTTAAAACACACAATTTATGTTAAATATATTTTTACTTTCTCTACACGTACTATGTACACAGTGCATAGATAAGATATTGAATTCCACCCAAAAGTTCGATACCGAGATTTCACCGGAAATATATGTTATGGGTCCCCTTGAATCCAAAAGAGGCATTTTCAGAAAAAGGTCCGTGTGTGTGCGAGTGTGTGTGTCTGTGTGTCTATATGTGTGCCTGTGGACAGCATAGCTCAAAAACGAAAAGACCGCTAAATACCAAACTTGGTATTTAAGTTTGGCATCTTCCAAAGATGCGACACGAAGATTTTCAAGAAAATCCCCCACCCCAACTACCCTTTACATGGAACTTTTTTCGAAAATGTTGATTTCCTTAAAAATAGCTCTAACGATTTTGATTGAAATATCGTATATTAAAGATATTTACCTGTCAAATAAAATGTATATCTTGAATTTTATGGGAATAGCCTCTGAAGACTACTTTATTCTGGAGGAATTTTACGGAATTTTGCATAACTGCTAAACCGTAAGAGATGGACAAAAAGTTACCACACAAAAAATGTAGAGCAATATAAAACATCAATTTATGTTGCATACATTTTTTTTCGTGGAGTTGGTCGTTTTTTATATATTCCTTGTTTTTGGTTTCGGCTTGGAAAAACATACCTTTCTCATACAGGAATTTTTCAACTCGTGTCCATACAAACAAAGGAACTTCACTCACATAGCAACCAGCTTTTGACTATTACTTTAACCTATGGTACTCCCTTATTTCGCTTCTACTTCCAAGGAAGCAAATAATAAGACTGTTTCTGCATATTTTTTCTCGATTTGCATGAATTAAATGGAAGCATAAGCTTTTTACCAATAATTTGTTGCAGAGATGTAGAGAAAGTCATGTGAATGCAACACATCAGATTTTTACTTTCTCTACACGTATTATGTACAGAGTGTATAGAGAAAGTACTGTATTGCACCCAAAATTTCGGTACCGAGATTTCACCGGAAATACATGTTTTGGGTCCCCCTGAATCCAAAAAAAGCATTTTTGGAAAAAGGTCCGTGAGTGTGTGTGCGTGTGTGTGTCTGTATGTCTGTGGAAAGCATAACTCAAAAACGAAAAGACCTTAAATACAAAACTTGGTATTTAAGTTTGGTATCTTCCAAGGATGCGACACGAAGATTTTCAAGAAAATCCCCCACCCTAACTACCCTTTACTTGGAACTTTTTTCGAAATTGTTTATTTTCTCAAAGCTGGCTTTAACGATTTTGATTAAAATGTGGTATATTTACCTGACAAATAATATGTATATCTTGAATTTTCTGGGAATATCCTCTGAAGAGTACTTTATTCTGGATGAATTTTACATAACTGCTAAACCGTAAGAAATAGACAAAAACTTACCACAAAAATGTAGAGCACATTAAAACACACAATTTATGTTATATAAAATTGTTTCGAGGAGTCGGTCGTTTTTGAGATATTCCTTGCTTTTGGTTTCAGCTTTGAAAAACTTATACTTTTCTCATACAGATATTTGTCAACTCGTGTCCATACAAACAAAGGAACTTCAGTAACCTAGTAACCAGCTTTTGATTTCACTTTAACCTATATACTCTCATATTTCTCTTCTACTTACAAGGAAACAAGTATTAAGATTATTTCTGCTAATTTTTTCTCGATTAGCATGAAGTAAATATGCAGAAGAATAAGCCTATTAACAATAATTTTTTACACAGAAGTAGAGAAAGTCATGTGGATGGCATACATGAGATTTGTTTTTATTAGAGTTGGCAGTTTTTGAGATATTCCTTGTTATTGGTTTCAATTTTAAAATACTTTTCTTATATGAGAACTTGTCAACTCCTTGTCAAGCAAAGAAGCATATTTCAATATCATAGCAACGGCCTTTTAAAAGATTTGACTATCTATTTATCCAAGTGTATTCCCTTATTTACTTTCTACTTATGATGAATCAATTATTAATAACAGGTCTGCTAATGTTTATCTCTATTGCATGAAGTAAATAGAAGAATGCGTTTTTACTTTCTCTATACGAACTATGTACATAGTGTATAGAGAAGATATACCCAAAAATTCGATATCGAGATTTCACCGGAAATACATTTTTAGGGTCCCCCTGAATCCCCCCCCCAAAAAAAAATTCAGAAAACGTTCCGTGTGTGTGGTGTGTGCGTGAGTGTGTGTGTGTGTGTGTGTGTCTGTGGACAGCATAGCTCCAAAATGAAAAGACTGTTGAATACCAAACTTGGTATTTAAATTTGGTATCTTCCAAAGATAAGACACGAAGATTTTCAAGAAAAACCCCCACACCCAAATACCATTTACATGGAACATTTTTCGAAAATTTTGATTTTCTTAAAACTGGTTCTATCGATTTTGATTAAAATATGGTACATTAAAGATATTTATCTGACAAATAAATTGTATATCTTGAATTTTCCGGGAATAACCTCTGAAGATTACTTTACTCTGGATCAATTTTACGGAATTTTGCATAACCGCTATACCGTAAGAGATTGACAAAAACGTACCACACAAAAAAATGTAGATCTCATTAAAACACAAAATTTATATAATATACTTCTTTTTCGTGGAGATGATCGTTTTTAGATATTCCTTACTTTTGGTTTCTGCTTGGAAAAACTTTTCTCATACAGGAATCTATCAAGTCCTGTCCATACAAACAAAGGAACTTCAGTCACATAGCAACTAGCTTTTGACTTTCACTTTAACTTATGGTACTCCATTATTTTGCTTCTACTTACAAGGAAGCAATTAATAAGGCTATTTCTGCTAAACGTTTCTCGATTAGCATGAAGTAAATAGAAGCATTAGCTTTTTAACAATAATTTGTTTCAGAGATGTGGAGAAAGTGATGTGAATGGAACACATCAGATTCTTACTTCCTCTATACCTACTATGTACATAGTGTATAGAGGAAGTATTATGTTCCACCCAAAAATTCGATACCGAGATTTCACCGGAAATACATGTTTTAGGACCCCCTGAATCCAAAAAACGCATTTTCCGAAACAAGTCCGTGTGTGTATGTGTATGTGTGTGTGTGTCCTTGGACAGAAAAGACCGTTAAATACCAAACTTAGTAGTTAAGTTTGGTATCTTCCAAGGATGCGACCCGAAGATTTTCAAGAAAATCCCCCCATACCCAACTACCCTTTACATGGAACTTTTTTCGAACTTTTTGACTTTCTCAAAAATGGCTCTAATGATTTTGATTAAAATATCGTATATTAAAAATATTTACCTCACAAATAAAATGTATATCTTGAATTTTCTAGAAATGACCTCTGAAGGCTACTTTATTCTGGATGAATTTTACGGAATTTTGCATAACTGCTAAACCGTAAGAGATAAACTAAAACTTACAACACAAAAATGTAGATTACGATAAAACACACAATTTGTGTCATACACTTTTTCGTGGTGTTAATCGTTTTTGAGATATTCCTTGATATTGGTTACAGCTATAAGAGCTTATAGTCTTCTTATTTAGGAATTTGTCAACTCGTGTCCATACAAACAAAGGAACTTCAGTCACATAGCAACAAGCTTTTGACTATTACTTTAACCTATGATACTCCCATATTCCGGTCGTCTCCTTAGCGCGGTGGTAGCGCAGCTGTTTACTAAGCGGGAGACCTGGGTTCGATCCGGCGTGAGGATTTTCCCCCCGCTGGGAGACCTGGCCCGGGATGCACTCAACCTTGTAAGGTCTCTGGGGGGCCAATTGAGGTGCTAGTTGATGGAGAAGTAGCGGCTCCAGGTCATGAGAACCGCATTAACCGGCCGGGGGGCTCGAGGCACTGACCACGTCTCACCCTCTAATTCTGCACCCCATCCATGACGTCTGTAATGGATCGAGATGGGGGACGCAGCGGCCGGGTGGTAGGTGTTTATCTCTCATTCTTGATTAGAATGAAGTAAATAGAAGAATAAGCTTATTAACAATGATTTCTTGCTGAGATGTAGAGAAAGACATGTGAATGGAACACATCAGATTTTTTAAAATGTAAGCGTTGTTTCAAACACGCCCTTGGACATAAAAGCAAACCTTAGTGGGCAAAATTCTTGGGGCGAGTGTAGGTAAACTCTCAGCGTCCCATTCTAAATTGGGCGTGAAAGACCGCTTAATTTTGCTCAGAGGCCTCTCTATCAGGCTTGAGGTTCTTTTACGTGCCGTAAATCTACGACACGGGACCAACGGCTTTACTTCCCTTCCGAAGGAAGCCATGCTAAGGATTTTTACATGTTATCGTCCTCCGCCGGCTTTGAACCCGCAACCTTGGGTATATGAAATCAGCATGGTAACTATTACACCACGGAGGTCCACTGGCTAGTGTAGGTGCATGGAGGGTGGTTATAAGACAGTTTTTTTGTTTTTTTTTTGTTTTTTGTTTTTCCATTAGCTAACAAGATTATCTTAATATGTTGCATTGCAGCTTTTACTTTACCTTGTGTAATATTATGTTAACCTCGGTTAGAGTAGCCAATACTAAGGGGAATTTGCATAGGGCTATTAATGTATGTAGTGCAAACGTACTCCAAAGCGTAAAACAAACTTGCACTTTATAAAGTTTATAATCCATAAGAGATGGACAAAAACTGACCACACAAAAAATGTAGAGCACTTTGAAACACACAATTTATGTTATATATATTTTTTTCGTGGAGTTGATCGTTTTTTAGATATTGCTTGTTTTTGGTTTCAGCTTTAAAAAAACATACTTTTCTCATACAGAAAACTCGTGTCCATAGAAACAAAGGAACTTCAGTCACATAGCAAGCAGCTTTTGACTATGACTTTAACCTATGGTACTCCCTTATTTCGGTTCTACTTACAAGGAAGCAAGTAATAAGGCTATTTCTGCTAATTTCTTCTCGATTAGATGAAGTAAATAGAATAATATGTTGCAGTGATGTAGAGAAAGTCATGTGAATGGATCACAACAGATTTTTTTTTAGTGGAATTGACCATTTTTCTTTTAGATATTTTTGTTATTTATTTCAGTTTCAAAACACTTAAAACTTTTCTCACATGGAAAGTTGTAAACTGTGGCCCTGCATAGAAACGGATTTCAACCACATGGCAGCCGGATTTTAAAAGATTGGACTATCACTTTAGCTTAGTGCATTCCCTTAGTTTCCTTCTACTTACAAGGAAGGAAGTAACTAAGACAATTGCTGCTAATGTTTATCTCGATTATCATGAAGTACATAGAACAATATGCTTTTAATCGGTAATTTGTTACAGCGATGTAGAGAAATCATGTGAATGGAACATATAAGATTTTTTAGGTAATGCTACCAGCAGTTCTAAAATGACAAGTGACGTTGGCACGGTTTTCTAGTTGGTGAAAATCCAACTCGCCTGTAGAGATGTATTTGAAATTTTTTCCCTGCCGAAAAAAACAAAAAAACAAAAAACTACTACTGCTCCTGCTCCTTGCTGCTGCTTATATAATTACAACTAACTAATAAGAAATAAATAATAAAAAATCTGATGTGTTCCATTCACATGACTTTCTCTAAATGTCTGTAATAAATTATTGTTAGTAAGCTTATTGTAATCTTTCATGCTAATCGAGACAAACATCAGCAGAAACAGTCTTATTACTTAGTTCATTATAAGCAGCAGGGAAATAAGGGAATACACTAGGCTAAACCGACGGTCAAATGTTTTAAAATGTGGTTGCTATGGGATTAAAATCTGATTCTTTACGTGGCCAGGAATTGACAAGTTACCGTATGTGAAAAGTTTAAGTATTTTAAAAAGAAACCAATGATAAGAAATATATTGAAAACTGCCAAGTCCACTAAAAAATGTAAATGACATAAACTTCATTTTTAACGAGATCTACATTTTGGTGACAATTATTTTTATCTCTTACGGTTTACCAGTTATGCAAAATTCAGCAAAATTCGCCCAGAATAAAGAGGTCTTCAGGGGCTATTCCCAGAAAATTCAAGATATATATTTTGATTGTCATGTAAATATCTTTTATATACATGAAGCATCAGTATTACCTCCCTTTCAATTCGGTTTTCAACCACCCATCAAATTCTCCGGATTACAGAGCAAGTGGCACAAGGCTTCGAGAAGAAAGAACACACAACTGCAGCTTTCCTTGACTTCACTCAGGCATTCGACAGGGTTTGGCATCAGGGTCTTCTATACAAACTGTTCATCAACGGCATTCCAGACTACCTCTATAAAATAATTTCCTCCTTTCTGTCACAACGAACATTCTCAGTCCGCATAGGTAGTTGTCACTCTTCTACAAAACCTATAACAGCCGGAGTTCCTCAAAGATCTATCCTGGGACCAGTTCTGTTCAACCTGTACACCTCTGATATGCCTGCAACGCCTACAGCTCAAATCGCTATGTATGCGGACGATACTGCAATCTTCTCAACACATCGCAATATCCACACCGCCAGAAATCACCTTCAAGAGGCCTTAAACTTAATTATACCCTGGCTAGACAACTGGCGTATTTCGCTCAACCAACAAAAATGTGAAGCAATGGTCTTTACACTATGCAGACAAAACTATCCACCACCAGTAACGCTCCCAGCGAAACAGATACCCTGGAAAACTAATACAGAAACAGTGAAATATCTCGGTGTACTCCTGGATCGACGACTCACATGGAAACCACATATAAGCAACAAACTTAAACTAGCCCGAGCAAGACTGGCAAAACTCTACCCCCTCCTCAACAAAAGATCTTCACTCAAACTAAAAAACTGCACACTACTTTACACGACTCTATTAAGACCACTACTACTATACGCTTGTCCAGTTTGGGGAGGAACTAGTCCTTCTGAAATCAAACGTATCCAGACATTTCAAAACAAAATATTGCGAATCTCAACGAATGCACCATGGTTTGTCAGAAACAGTCAACTACATAGAGAAACTGGAATCAGCATCATTCAACAGTCAATTTCTTCACAAGCCGAACAGTTTTACAGCAAGCTAAAAGACGTCTCAGGAGCCATTCACTATTCTCTTGGCAGAAAATCTAGCTATCCAACTCGCATCAAGAATCGCCTACCACTGGACCAGCTCTCACAGCAAGACTTTCTGTAAAATAAAAACAAAAAAATGTACCTACTTATGAGGGGCCCAATGGGGCTTACCTCATTTCAATGTTATTCAGTATCATGCATGTAAATAATGTCTAAAATCAATGATCTGTAGAGCGCACATGCGCTGATCGATCAATAAATCATTAAAAAAAAAAAAAAATCTTTTATATACGAGATTTTAATCAAAATTGTTATAGCCATTTTAGAAATAACCAAAGTTTTCAAATTTTTTTTCATGTAGGGGTTTTTCTTGAAAATCTTCGTGTCGCATCCTTGGAAGATACTGAACTTAAATATCAAGTTTGGTATTTAAAGGCCTTTTCGTTTTTTAACTATGCGTACCTCCCCCCCGCACACACACACACACACACACACACACACACACACACACACACACACACACACACACACACACACACACACACGGGGAGTTTTCTAAAAATGCTTTATTTTGGATTCAGTGGGTCCCAAAGCATGTATTTCCGGTGAAATCTTGGTATAATAATTTTTGCAATACAATACTTTCTCATACACTATGTGCATAGTACTTATAGAGAAAATGAAAAAAAAAATCATAATGGACAAGTTATTTAAAACAGATTATATGTTTTAATGATATATGCATTTTCTTCATGTGTAGTAAGTTTTTATCTATCCTTTATAGTTTAGATGTATAAAAGTATACAAAATTCCTTCTAAATACAGAGACTGGTGCCAAAAATGCCAGACACACATTTTATTTTCCATGTAGATATCTTAAATATGTGGAAGTTTAAATAAAATTTAGGCCCAGTCATCCAACACCTCGTACATTTTTGCCGTATCGTCGAAACAACAGTTCAACTATATCAAGTCGTTATATAAGTTTGTGGCGTTTGGCAACAGTAAAATTTGCTTAGTAATCATGGTTGAGGTTGTGCATTAAAAACAGTAACAAACAAACAAAAAAAAAAACAAGCGCAACACGTATGTTCAAGCCCACGCCACGCCACTCGATAACCATGACATCAAGTGGAATGTCATGTAATCTCCGGGACGAAGATCCTTTTTACTTTCTCTACAACTACTATATACACAGTGTATAGAGAAGGTATTGTAATGCACCCAAAACTTAGATACCGAGATTTCACCGGAAATACATGTTTTGGGACCCCTTGAATAAAAAAAAATATTTTTTAGAAAAATGTCCATGTGTGTGCATGTATGTGTGTGAACAACATAGCACAAAAACAAAAGTACCTTTAAATACAAAACTTGCTATTTAAATTTGGTATCTTCCAAGGATGCGACAAGAAGATTTTGAGCAAAATGCTCCCACCTCAGGCTACCCTTTACATGGAATATTCCTCGAACATTTTAATTTTTTTTAAAATGGCTGTAACAATTTTGATTAAAACGCCTTATGTATAATATATTTTTATGACAATTGAAATGTATATCTTGAATTTTCTGGGAATAGCCGCTAAAGAACAATTCATTCTGGATAACTGGCAAACCGTAAAAAATGCACAAAAATGTAGATCGCATTAAAACTCACAATTTATATTATATACATTGTTTGGGGAGTTAATCGTTTTCGAGATATCCCCGATTATTGGATTCAATTTTATGCCACTTAAACGTTTCTTAAACAGGAAAACTTTGTTTACTCGTGGCACGCAAAGAGGTTAGAAATCCAATTGTTTCTCATAGCGAGCGACGTTTAAAGGACGAGACTATCGCTTTAGCCTGTGCATTTTCTTATTTCCCTTCTACTTACAAGGAAGCTAGTAACAAGACTAATTCTGCTTATGTTTATCATGATTAGCATGATGTGGATAACAGATTAATGTTTTGAATAAAAAGTTTGTTTACTGAACAGCTAGAGAACATCATGTGAATGAAAACGTCAGATTTTTAAACACCTGTTGTTATGATGCGAACCCGTGCTGGGCGCATAAATATTCTTAATTAGTAAATTTAAATTTTAATTTCAAATTATCTGAGTATTAGGGTGAAAATAATAACTTCTTGTTCTCTACCAGGTAGAAGAGAAGTCATTACATGAATTTATACTAGTTACAAATCTAATTATTTGGAATGCATTTTGTCTCTTTCATTTTAACTATGTACAATGTATATGATATGTAGAGAAGGTACTGTATTCCAGGAAAAGAACTCGATACCGAGATTTCATCGGATATAGATATTTTGAGGATTCCTGAGTAAACACAATTAGTAAAATGTCAGTGTGTGTGTGGGAGCATAACTCAAAAATGAAAAGTCCGTTAAATACAAAACTTTCTCTTCAAGTTCATTGTCTTCCAAGGATGCGACACAAAAAATTTCAAGAAAATACCCCCACGCCAAATTACCTTTTATATGGAAAAAATTTCGAAAATTTTGATTTTCTTGAAAATGGCTCGAACGATTTTGATTAAAATGCTGTACATTAAAGATATTTACATGAGAATAAAATTTATTTCTTGAATTATCTAGGAACATCCTCTGAAAAACCCCCTCATTATAATTTATTTTTGCATGTAGAAGTAGACAAAAGTTACTGCACGAAAATGTAGGTATCGTTAAAACACTGCATTTATGTCGTATGCATTTTTTGTCGCATTAACAATTTCCGAGACATTTCCTGATATTGATTTCAGTTTTAAAGTACTTAGCTTTTCTCAAACGAGAAGTCCATTTTATCCCTATTTTAGAGATACTCCCGAACAAAAGAAGAGAACCAATTTTATGTTAATCGTATAGCGACAGCTTTTAAAAGATTTGACTATCGCTTTAGCCTAGCGTATTCCCTTATTTCTCGTCTACTTATTAGGAAATGAGTAATAAGACCACTGGTAATGTTTATATTGATTAGTTTGGTGTAGATAAAATTATAATCTTTTGTAAGAATAGTTTGTAGAATTTGTTGAGAGTCGTGTGAATGACACCAGACTTCTTCTATTGGAATGAATGGAACACATCAGACTTCTTCTATGGGCATTTTCTGCGGAGAAGTATGATGGAAGAGGGTTTACAAATGTAACATGATGCCACAGAGGATTGGGGGCAGAGAAATTGGAAGTTTACAATTACCCTACGTTTAACTTAAACGATAGGAGAAGGCCATGGTGTGAAAGGTAACCTCTACTTGAAATCAGAATGTATGAGAGAGATAACGCTAGGTAATAACTATATGTATTTACATTATATAGCAAAACGATAATGAGGTTTTTACATGTTGATATATAATTTAGATGCAGTCACCTTACCTATTGACCTGCGGAGCGTGATGTTTGTTCTGAGGCATTGCTGGAGGTCATGAAGTAATTCTCTAGACAAAATAGGCCAAGTCTCTTTCGGGACGCAAAGCGACGTAGATTCAGGAAGCAATGATGGCCAAAATACTTATAGATACAAAAACCCGGGGTTTAAATGTTTCTTAAACTGACCCCTGGTATTTTAAGTTTAAAATAGTAAATGAAAAGCTCAGAAGGGATGTTAAAGTACACAACCTTATTATAGGTCCTTAATAGAAAAAGAGAGTTTGCTATGGTGAGCAAAAATAAAATCTGTTAAACTTTCATAATTTAATGACATACTAAATTGATTTATTTTAAATGTAAATTTTGAAGTTTGTTCTTTTAATTTGCAAAAATAATAAACTAAAATTTATTAAGTTAAGTTATATAATTTTTATCTGTGAATTTGAAGGAAAGATTTAGAAAAAATAGTGGCGATTCCCTTGTTAAATAAATACTTTTTACTAGCTCTCCACACATACTAAGTACACAGTGTATAGAGAAGATATTGCATTGCACCCAAAAATTCGATTCCGAGATTTCGCCAGAAATATATGTTTTGAGACCCCCTGAATCTAAAAAAGGCATTTTTAGAAAAAGGGCCGTGTGTGTGGGCAGCATAACTTAAAAACGAAAAGTCCGTTAAATAGCAAGTTCAGTATCTCCCAAGGATACGACACGAAGATTTAAAAAAAAAAAAATCCCTCTACTCCAAGCTACCCTTTACATGAAAAAAATTTCGAAAATTTTGATTTTCTCAAAAATAGCTCCAACGATTTGATTAAAATGTCATTTATTAAAGGTATTTACATTAAAATAAAATTATATCTTGAATTTTCTGGGAATAGCCTCTGAAGACCTAATTTTGCATAACTGGTAAATCGTAAGAGATAGACAAAAACTTATTACAAAAAAAAAATGCAGATCTCGTCAAGACACACAATTTATGTCCTTTACATTTTTGTTGTGGAGATATTCCTTCAAATTTGAAATACTTATACTTTTCTCAGACAGGAACTGTCTGTTTTTCTTTTGTTCTTCTCCTGGCCAAGTAAAGAAGCGAATTGCAATGACCTTCGCATTACGAAGCTTTTAAAACATTTGACTATCACTTTTCCATAGCGTATTCCTTTAGTTTCCTTCTACTTATAAAGAACTGGGTAATAACATTCTGCAAAATGCTTATCTCGATTAGCATGGTGTAGAAAGAAGAATACTCTTATTGTAAGACGTTTTTAGAACAGTTAGAGTCATATAACACATCACATTTTTAGAGGAAGCTGATCTGCATAGAAGAAAACCAAGAAATGAATTATTTGGTTTAGGAGAGCACGCCGAAAATATATTGACAGGTAATAAGGTTGTTCGGTATATTATTATGACATCAATTTATAATATTTAATAGCACACTCATGTTTTACTTATAAATTGCATCAACATAATGGTTTAGTGTTTAACTTAACTTTTAAGATGCGTCTAAGTTGCTAGTTACAGATAATTATCGATTATGCCAGAGGAGGGTGATGGCCAAATTCAATACAATTATCTCTTTTCAATTTTACTATCATAAGAACTTGAAGTAGTAGCAGAAGATGAAAAAGTACCTCTTTTATAAAAGGTTACCTGATGATTCCTCTGGTTTTATATTATCTAAATGACTCAAATTAGAGAGTTGTTCAGCCTGACATGGTGCATCAATTAATATCATTGTTGTTGATTTATTATTAGCTTCTCGCAGGCCGACTCCTTTATATTTGCATATTTACGTATGTGAATCGGTTGATCACCTCTGCAGAGAATGTAGATTATAAAATTAAGTCATTCTTATTGTGTTTCGGGTTCATGAGCCCTGCAGGATGAAGTTTAGGGAGAGGGGAAAGCGATATCCGGTTACCCGGCGAGCTGCTATGCAGTAATCATTCCCGAAAATTGTGTATTAACGTAGCATACTTAGCATAATAAGATGAAAAAGTAGTTTAATGCTGTAAAGTGATTTTTTATTCTCCTCACCTTGTCTGAAGTTAAAAAAGATTATGTATTACACTCACGTGACTTTCTCTAGCTGCTCTACAAACTTCATAGAAAGGATTATTCTTCTTTCTATACCATGCTAATCGAGATAAACATTAGTAGAATATTCCTATTGCTTAGTTCTTTATAAGTAGAAGGGAACTAAAGCAATGCGTTATCCTAAGGTGATAGCCAACTGTTTTAAAAGCTGTCATTATGCGATTGTCATTGCAAATCGCTTCTTTGCTTGGCCAGGAGTAGAACAAAAGAAAAACGGACATTTCCTGTCTGAGAAAAGTATAAGTACTTTACAATTGAAACTAATAACAAGGAATAACTCGGAAACGGTTACCCCCACAACAAAAACGTAAAGGACATAAATTGTGTGTTTTGACGACATCTACATTTTCGGTGCAGTAAGTTTTTGTCTAATTCTTACGGTTTACAATTATGCAAAATCCAGGAAAAGTAATTCAAAATATAAAGGTCTTCATAGGCTATTCGCAGAAAATTCAAGATATACGTTTTATTTGCCATATAATTGTCTTTAATATACGATATTTTAATCAAAATCGTTAGACCCATTTTTGAGAAAAAAAATCCATGTAAAGGGTAGTTTGGGGTGGGGGGTATTCTTGAAAATCTTCGTGTGCATCTTTGGCAGATACTCAACTTAAATACCAAGTTTGGTATTTAATGGTCTTTTCGTTTTTGGGCTATGCTTACCCCTCACACACAACACACACACACATACACGCGCGCGCGCGTACATTTTTCTAAAAGTTTTTTTTTTTGACTCAGTGAGTCTCAAAACATGTGTTTTCCGGTTAAATGTCAGTATCGAATTTTTGGATGCATTACAATACCTTCTCTATACACTATGTACATAGTACGTGTAGAGAAAGTAAAAAAGTCTGATATAAATTGTGTGTTTTAATGAGATTTACATTTGTTGTGTAGTGAGTTTGTCTTTCTCTCACTTACAAAGGTCTTTGAGAATGAAGAAGTTTTCGGAGCATATTCCCAGAAAATACAGGATATACATTACGTTTGTCAGAAAGTAACATGTGGCATTTTAATAAAAATCGTTAAAGCTAATTTTGAAAAAAATTACATTTTCGAAAAATGTCACATGTACAGGGTAGTAGGGGGTGGGAGATTTTGTTCAAAATCTTTTTGTGGCATCCTTGGAAGATAGTGAACTTAAATACCAAGTTTTTTATTTACGAGCTATGCTGCACACACACACACACATACACACACACAGGGGCATTTCTCTAAAAATGCTTTTTTTGTATTCAGAGGATCTCAAAAAATGTATTTCCGGTGAAATCTCGGTATCGAATTTTTGGGTGCAATACAATACCTTTTCTATACACTATGTACATATTATGTGTAGAGAAAGTAAAACTATCTATGAAATAAATTGTGTGTTTTAATGAGATCTACTTTTTTGAGTATTGAGTTTGTCTTTCTGAAACTTACAAAAGTCATCCAGAATGAAGAAGTCTTCAGAGGCTTTTCCCAGAAAATTCTAGATATTCATTACGTTTGTCAGAAAGTATCTTAAACCTATGGCATTTTTTGTGGCATCCTTGGAAGATACTGACCTTAAATACCAAGTTAACGAACTTTTCATTTTTGAGTAATGCTGCCCACAGACAGAGACTCGTCATCTTCTTCACAAAATGAAACAGCGTGTTCAGTATTGAACACGGAATTGGCACGGCCACTAATGTACTAGGTAGGCTGCATGTTAATCTTAATCAAAATAATCAGAATTTTACTTTCTATACATGTACTATGTACATAGTGTATAGAGGAAGTATTGTATTCCATGCAAAAATTCCATGCCGAGATTCCACCGGAAATACATGTTTTGGGAGCCCCTGACTCTAAAAAAAACATTTCCAGAAAAACGTGTGTATTTGAGGACAGGATAGCTCAAAAACGAAAATACTGTTAAATACCAAGCTTGGTAATTAAGTTTGGTATCTTCCAAGGGTGAGACACGAAGATTTTTAAGAAAATTTCCCCACCCCAAACTACCCTTTTTATGGAAAAAATGTCTTAAATGTTTATTTGCTCAGAAATGGCTCTAACGATTTTGATTAAAATCTTTTACAAATAAGACATTTACATGTCAAATAAAATGTATATCTTGAATTTTCTGAGAATAACCTCTAAAGACTTCTCTATTCTGGATGATTTTTATTGAATGTTGTATAACTGGTAAACCATAAGATATAGACAAAAATTTACTACACAAAACATGTACATCAGAATAAAAAACACAATTTATATCATATACATTTTTTTCGTGGAGTTGATCGTTTTTGAGATATTTCTAGTTTTTGGTTTCATCTTTGAAAAACTTACACTTTTCTCATACAGGAATTTGTCCATAGAAACAACGGAACTTCAGTCGCACAGCAACCAACTTTTGACTATCACTTTAACCTATTTCCCTTCTACTTACAAGGAAGCAAGTAATGAGGCTATTTCTGCTATTTTTTTCTCGATTAGCTTGAAGTATATAGAAGCATAAAGGTTTTAACAATAATTTGTTGTAGAGATGTAGAGAAAGTCATGTGAATGGAACCCATCAGATATTTTATCTGCGTGTGTTATCCTATCTGTTGTTCATGTGTATATTATGTACGCGTTCTTTTCAGGATTCACGAATATGGAGAAGCAGTACAGGAATCAAATAAATCAGCTTGGTTGAAGCTAAAAAGTTTCTGACGACATTGGGACTAGTTTCTTTCATAGTTGCCATGATTATATAAGGCAATGTGTTTCTTAACAATTGCTGATAAGATTGGTGTAAAGCAAAAACAAAACAAAAATAACTGATCTAAAAGGAAAGGTTATGTTAGGGTTCAACAGAGAGAATGATGCAAAACACATGGGAGATATGCTCCAGTGTTAAAATAGCTTCTTCGACAGCTTTTGACTCCTCAACCCATGTCGGCCAAATAGGAAGAAGGGTAGAGTTTGTGGCAACTTAAGGGGAGTCGAAATGAGATTTTCGTAGTTTTTTTACATTTTCATATTTTAATTAACTATGAACATTACGAATCTACCGCTTATTTTGGTATTACTTTCATAGAGGTACGCTATCTGTAAATAGTTTAAAATATTGTTGAAAATATTCTTGTGAGTAGTTTTTTTGTTTTTTTTGGTACACTCACTTGGTAAAACATCAATACCTTTGTAAATATTAGTGTTAGAGAAGAGATATTTTTATATACAAGGTACGTCCAGAAAGTAAGTTCCGTTTCAATTTATCTCCGCTGCAGCGCTGCGATCGCAGTTCCGCACATGCGTGGTATACGCTCTGTATCAAGGAGAAGAAACGTGCGCCATTTTGAGATCTCTGTCAGCCACATATGCTTTGTTGTGCTTGTTTACAATGTCGGTGTTGATTGAAAATCCCGCCGCTTGTGAAATCTGATCTGTGATTCGTTTTCTGAGTGCTAGGAAAGTGAAACCAATTGAAATTTATCGGCAAATTTGCGAAGTTTACGGACAAAATGCGACGAGTGATTCAATGGTGAGAAGATGGGTCCGACAGTTCAATGAAGGACGTAGTGAAGTGCACGATGAAGAACGAAGTGGGCGTCCATCTTTGTTAACAGAAGAACTGGTTCACGCGATTGATGACAAGATCCAGGAAAACCGCAAGTTTACAGTTAGTGCTCTCGCTATCGAATTTCCCCAAGGCTCCTCAAGGCTCATGAAATTGTTACCAAAAAACTGAAATTTCATAAACTTTGCTCACGTTGGGTACAAAAGATTCTTACTGAGCAACACAAAACAAAACGGATGGGTAGTGCACTTCAGTATTTAACCCGTTATGATGAAGACGGCGAAGAATTTCTGACACAGATATTCACAGGAGATGAGACTTGGGTTTCTTACGACACCCCTGAAAGTAAGCGGCAATCAATGGAATGGAGGCACACTTCATCCCCAGCAAAGGTTAAGTCGAAACAAATCTTGACACCTCGAAAAATGATGTGTACAGTGTTCTGGGACTGGAAAGGCATCTTACTCATTGATTTCTTACCGCGTGGTCAAACAATCAAAGCAGATGTTTATTGCGAGACACTTAGGAAATTGCGCCGCGCAATACAGAATAAGCGCCGAGGATTGCTGTCAAAAGGTGTTGTTTTTCTTCACGACAACGCACGACCACACACTGCAAATGTGACGAAAAACCTCCTAAAGAGATTTGGCTGGGACGTGTTTGACCATCCTCCGTACAGCTCTGACCTCGCTCCTAGCGACTTTCATCTGTTCTTACATCTCAAGTCTTTCCTTGGCGGTCAACACTTCAACAATGACTAAAGAGCTGAAAGAAAATGTTTCCAACTTTATGAAGACACAGGCGGCAAACTTCTATGAAGAAGGTATACAAAAACTTGTGCCACGCTATGACAAATGCCTGCAAAATTTCGGCAGTTATGTGGAAAAGTAGTTTAAGAGTTGTAGAATTTTGTGCAATAAATAATAATTCTGTGTCTGTACACAATTTAATTTCATTACCAAATGGAACTTACTTTCGTATTAGATCAGAAAGGTTTTTTTTTTTAGCTATTGGCAGTATTGGCATCCTGCTCTTCCTTGACATGAGAGTTTCGAAGCACAGTGAAGTTGTGTTTGGAAAGTTTGGTTGCAGTTTTACTTTCTCTACACGTACTATGTACATAGTGTATAGAGAAGGTATTGTACTGCACCCAAAAATTCGATACCGAGATTTCACCGGAAATACATGTTTTGGGACCCCCTGAATACAAAAAAGCATTTTTAGATAAATGTCCGTCAGTGTATATGTGTGTCTGTGGAGGGCATAGCTGAAAAACGAAAAGTCCGTCAAATATCTTAGTATTTAAGTTCAGTATCTGCCAAGGATGCAATACGAAGATTTTCAAGAAAATTGTTCTCAAAAATGGCTCTAAGATTTTGATTAAAGTATCGTATATTAAAGATATTTACATCCCAAATAAAATGTACATCTTAAGTTTTCTGGGAATAGCCTCTGAAGACCTCTTTATTCTGGATAAATTTTGCCGAATTTTACTTAACTGTTAAACCGTAAGAGATACACAAAAACGTACTGCATACAAAAAGAAAAAATGTAATTTCGAAAAAACGCAAGATTTATGTCCTTTGCCCTTTTGTCGTGGAGGTAACCGCTTCCGATATATTCCTGGCCAAACAAAGAAGCTATTTGCAATGAAAATCGCATAATGACAGATTTTAAAACATTTGACCATCACTTTAGCAAAACGCATTCCTTTAGTTCCCTTCTACTTTTAAGGAACTAAGTAATAAGAACATTCAGTTAATGTTTATCTCGATTAGCATGGTGTGGAAAAAGAAGAATATTTTGTAGGAAGTTTGCAGATCAGCTAGAGAAAGTCATGTGAATGTAGCACACAAGATTGTATAGAACATTGTGGTACACTCACTTGGTAAAAAACCAATAACTTTGTAAACATTAGTGTTAGAGAAAAGATCTTTTTATATTTTGATCAGAAAGCTTTACTTTAGCCATTGACGGCTTTGGTATTTTACTCTTCCTTCACATGAGAGTTCCGAAGTAAAGTGAAGTTGTGCTTGCAAAGTTTAGTTACATTTTTTTAAATGTTATGTTTGAAAGAAATTTCTGAAGAAGTAAAATTGTCTATACAAATGCCCCACTGTCTCAGAAACTAACTGACACTAAGGGCTGAAAATTTTACCATATATTTGCACCTAAGTAGGCTCTATTTTAACGAAAATGTGGTTATGTATATGGATTAATTATTTTTTTAATTTAAAAATAATCATTTTTGAATTCGATTTTAAGAGCTTTATTAAAAATATATCTTTCCTTCTAATGGACAGAAGTATTCTACTTTCTGTCAATCAACTGTAAAGGTACTATTGAATAATCATTGAAAAATTTAGTTCGTTATCTGAAATAGTAGTTGAGATAATGGATCAAATTTTAACATTGGCAAGATAGGGCATTTTGACACCCCTTAAGGTCGTTCTTTTATTTTCTCTACACATACTATGTACATAGTGGGTAGAGAAGGCATTGTATTCCTCCCAAAAATTCGATGTCGAGATTTCACCGGAAATATGTTTTGAAGTCCCCAGAATCCAAAAAGCATTGTTATAAACATGTCTGCGAGCTCATGTGCATGTGAACAGTATTGCTCAAAAACGAAAAGTCGGTTAAATACCAAACGTAGTATTTTAGTTCATCTTCCAAGATGCGACACGAAGTATTTCAGGAAAATTCCACCAACTTTCACGTAGAACATTTTCTCAAAAACAGCTCAAACGATTTTTATTAATATACCATATGCTTAATATATTTTCATGACAAACTAAATATATATCTTAAATTTTATGTGGGTAGTCTCTGAAGACCTCTTCATTCTGGAAGTATTTTACTAATTGGTAAACCGTAAGAGATAGACGAACATTACTAAAAAAAAAAAAAAACTACAAATTTTGTTGAAACACACGATTTATACCATACTTTTGTTTGTTTGTAGAATTAACCATTTTCAAGAGATCTCTTATTATTGGTTTCAATTTTAAATTACTTAAACTTTTCTCAAACGGGAAGTCACCCACCGCTTCAATTCTCTTTTTACTCCTGGCAAAGATATCCGGCAATTGTTTCACATCGAATAGCGTTTAAAAGCATTGACTATAGCTTTTGTCTGGTGCATTCCCTTATTTTCCCTCTACTTAACAAGAAAGCACGTAATAAGGCAATTTCTGCTAACGTTGATCTCGATTAGCTTGATTGCAGAAAATATTGAGAAAGTCATGTGAATGGAACATATCAGCTTTTAATTGCTGTGTTTAACGTCCCATTGTATAATGTGCGTAAAAGACCGTTTAATTTTATTCAGAGGACTCTTTGTCAGACTTGAGGTGCCGTAGAGGGATCAACTTCACTTCTCTTCCGAGGTTTAAGCCTTCGTCTGACGCCGGGTTTGAACCCGCGACCTCGGGAACCAAACCCTATCCCTAAACCATGGAGAACGTCGGTCATTTTACTGCTTTTACTTTTCCTCACGTACTATGCACATATTGTATAGAGAAGTCACTGATTTACACCCAAAAATTCGATACCGAAATTTCACCGGAAATACATGTTTCGGGACCCCCTGAATCCAAAAAAGCATGTTTAGAAAAAGGTCCGCGTGTGTGTTTGTCATTTAAGTTCAGTATCCTCCAATTATGTGATACGAAGATTTTCAAGATAATCATTCCACCCCAAACCATTCTTTACATGGAACATTTTTAGACAATTTTGATTTTCTCAAAAATGGCACTAACGATTATGATTAAAATATCGCATATTAAATCTATTTACATCACAAATAAAATGCATATCTTAAATTTTCTGGGAATGGCTCCTGAAGACCTCATTCTGGATCAATTTAACTGAATTTTGCATAACTGGTAAACCATAATACAAAATTGTACTATACAAAAATTGTAGAGCTTGTTTTAACACAATTTATGTCATATACATTTTATCGCAGAATTGATCGTTTTTTACATATTTCTAGTTATTGGTTTCAGTTTTAAAATGTTTCTCATACGGGAACTCGTCAACACCTGCCACGTAAACAAACTGATTTCAATCCCATAGCAACCACATTTTAAAACATTTGACTGTCGGTTTAGTCCAGTGCATTCCCTTATTTTCGTTCTGCTTATAGTAATAAGACCGTTTCTGCTAATGTTTATCTCGATTAGCATGAAATAGAAAGAAGAATAAGCCTATTAAAATAATTTGTTACAGAGATGTAGAGAAATGTATGTGAATGGAACACATCAGATTTTTCTTTCTATGCTTGGTACTGATTCTAATTATGGTTTATTTTCTCTTACTTATACCAGGTAGCCATGTTTGATGTGTGCAGATGTTCCTACGTTCGTTAAGAGTTGCAGAACTTCACGGAGCTCGTATTTCAAGTTAAAATCCTCCAGAGGAAAATTGGTACAGTTGCCTTCGCTATATTTTCTCAATGAGCGCGACTCGTTCACTATTTCCTGAAACACAAGATAGATAAAACGTTCTCCACTGGAAGGTTTTAATTTGAAACTGACCCTTTGAGTACTGCAACTCTTAACACATGTCAATTACGGGGCAGCTAGGCCACCTGGCACTAAAGGGGTAAATAGTAAACAGAGGAGGAGCATACCTCGCGCACTGCAACCCAAACAGATCTCTCGTGACTAACACCGCCCCAGGATGAAGTGAGGGAAAGACGCGTGGAATTCTAGCATTTCCAGTCCTGTGACCCGTCAACTTTTTTTTTTTTTGATTATGTTTATTTTGCTACAAATGACACCGCAGCTATGACACTAATGATATGTGGAATAAAGATGGAGCACCGGTGGAATGCGATAGCGGAGGAAACACGCCCCTGTGCCGCTTAGTCATCCACAAATCCCACATGTGGTGGCCTGGGATCGAAGTGAGAGATGAGTGGTCTGACCACTCGGCCTTGACGCGGCCGATCCGTCAACTGCTGGAGAGAGCGAACAAGCGACCTGTTGATCTCGCAGCCCTCAAGTATCCACAGAAAATGTTACTTCTATTGAGCTTGGACCGCGCAATCTGCCACACATCCCGAACTTGAAGCACCACTAAAAGATGAGAAGCAAACGAAATGACTGAAACGAAATCGCGGTGGATGAGAGCATTCGCCTGTTGACCTCGGGGAAACTGAAAGGTCAGAGAGGACGGTCGCCGCGGATCGAAACTGAAAACTTCGCACACATTACCTCGCCTAATCTCACATTAAGCAGAGAAAGTATTGTATTTTATATCGAGGTTTCCTCTTTAATACACATTTTGAAGATCCCTGAATTTAAAAAAAAATATAATATATTACATTCACACGTCTTTCTCTACCTATTCTGAAACATACTATTCTTACATAACCTTATTAATTTCTCTACACGTACTATGTACATAGTGTATAGAGAAGATATTGTATTGCACCCAAAAATTCGATTCCCAGATTTCTCCGAAAATACATGTTTTGGATCTCCCTGAATCCAAAAAAAAAAGCCTTTCTGATAAAGGTAGATGTGAGGGTGTGTGTGTATGTATGTGTGTGTGGACAGCATAGCTCAAAAACAAAAAACAAAAACAAAAAAAACCGTTAATACCAAACTTGGTATTTAATTTTGGCATCTTCTAAGGATGCGACACGAAGATTTTCAAGAAAATTCTTCCAACCCAAACTCTCTTTACATGGAAAAAATGTCGAACATTATGATTTTCTCAAAAATTTTGATTCAAATCTTTTATATTTAAAATATTTACATGCCAAATAAAATGCATATCTTGAATTTTCTGGGAATAGCCTCTAAAGACCTCTATATTCCTAATGATATTTATTGAATTTTCCATAACTGGCAAACTGTAAGAGATAGACAAAAAAAAAAAAATACATTTTTTGGGTTTCTCTGAATAAAAAAAAAAAGCATTTTTGGAAAAAGGTCCGTGGGTGCGTGTGTATGTGTGTGTGTGTGTGTGTGTGTCTGTGTGTCTGCGGACAGCATAGCTCAAAAACGAAAAGACCGTTAAATACCAAACTTGGTATTGAAGTTTGGTATCTTCCAAGGATGCGACACGAAGATTTTCAAGAAAATCCCCCCACCCCCAACTACCCTTTACATGGAACTTTTTTCGAAAATTTTGATTTTCTCATAAATGACTCTAATGCTTTTGATTAAAATGTCGTATATTAAAGATATTTACCTGACAAATAATATGTATATCTTGAATTTTCTGGGAATAACCTCTGAATACTACTTTATTCTGGATGAATTTTACGAAATTTTGCATAACTGCTAAACCGTAAGAAATGGAAAAAAAAAAAACCTTACCACACAAAAAATGTAGAGCACATTAAAACACACAATTTATGTTATATACATTTTTTAGAGGAGTTGATCGTTTTTGAGATATTCCTTGTTTTTGTTTTCAGCTTTGAAAAACTTGTACCTTTCTCATACAGGAATTTGCCAACTCGTGTCCATACAAACAAAGGAACTTCAGTCACCTAGTAACCAGCTTTTGACTTCACTTTAACCTATGGTACTCCCATATTTCGCTTCTACTTACAAAGAAGCAAGTAATAAGACTATTTTTGCTAATTTTTTTCTCCATTAGCGTGAAGTAAATAGAAGAATAAGCTTACTAACAATAATTTGTTACACAGAAGTGGAGAAAGTCATGTGAATGGAACACATCAGATTTTTAATTTCTCTATACGCACTATGTACATAATGTATAGAAAAGGTATTGCACTCCACCAAAAAATTCGATACCGAGATTTCACCGGAAATATATTGTTTTAGGGTCCCCTTTATCTAAAAAAAGCATTTTCGGAAAAAGGTCCGTGTGTGTTTGTGTATCCATGTGTCCGCGTGCCTGTGAACACGATAACTCAAAACCGAAAAGTAGGTAAAATACCAAATTTAGTATTTAAGTTTAGTATCTCCCAGGGATACTACACGAAGATTTTGAGAAAAATCCCCCCAGCCCCAACTACCCTTTACATGGAACTTTTTTCGAAAATTTTGATTTTCTCAAAAATAGTGTAACGATTTTGATTAAAATTTCGTATATTAAAGATATTTACCTGACAAGTAAAATGTATATCTTGAATTTTCTGGGAATAGCCTCTGAAGAGTAGTTTATTCTGGATGAATTTTACTGAATTTTGAATAACTGCTAAACCGAAAGAGATGGACAAAAACTTACTACACAAAAAATGTAGAGCACGTTAAAACACATAATTTATGTTATATACATTTTTTTCGTGGAGTTCGTCGTTTTTGTGACATTCCTTATTTTTGGTTTTTGCTATGAAAAACACATTTTTCATACAGGAATTTGTCAACTGCTGTCCATACAAACAAAGGAACTTCAGTGACATAACAACCAGCTTTTGATTATCACTTTAACCTATGGTACTCCCTTATTTCAGCTCTACTTACTAGGAAGCAAGTAATATGGTTATTTCTGATAATGTTTTACTGATTAGCATGAAGTAAATAGAAGCATAAGCTTTTTAAGAATAATTTTTTGCAGGGATATAGTGAATGGTACACATCAGATTTTTTCATACTGGAATCTGTCAACTCCTGTCCATACAAACAAAGGAACTTCAGTCACTTAGCAACCAGCTTTTGACCAACACTTTAACCTATGCTATTCCCTTATTTCGCTTCTGCTTACAAGGAAGCAAGTACTAAGACTATTTCTGCTAATTTTTCTCAGATGCAGAGCATCAGACGTAGTCCCTTACGGCCCACGTGTACGGTCAATAGGAAAAGTGGACATACGCGGAGAGAGAAATTATAAATGTGAAACATTTCGATTATCTAGGTACAAGCTTTTTAACAATAATTTGTTGCAGAGATTTAGAGAAAGTCATGTGAATTGAACACATGAGATTTTATTTCTATCCCCTTCGCTAATCACGTTCATTAGTAGAAATGGTCTTATTACTTGTTCCGTGTAAGTAGAAAGGGAATACAGTAGGCTACAAGCTGTCGCTATGTGAAACAAATGAAACAATGCCAAGGAGTAAAACGAATGAGATAGATAGTTTGAAACTGAAACAAATAACAGCAAATATGTTGGAAATGATTAACTGTAAAAAAAGAAAAAGAAAAAAAAAGTATATGACATAAATTGTGTGTTAACGAGGTCTACCTTTTTATGTGGTAATTTTTTGGTAGTGTTTAACGCCCGCTTTTACTACCGTGGCACTGCAGGGTTTGACACTGATGATACACGGAATGCAGATGGAGCATCGGTGAAATGCGATAGCGGGGGAAACCGGACAACCCGGAGAAAACCCGCCCCTGCGCCGCGTTGTCCACCACAAATTTGACATTCAGTCTCTTGGGATCGAATCCGGGCTGATAGGTGAGAAGCGAGTGGTATAACCACTCGGCCACGTCACGACCTATGTAGTAATTCTCTTACGATTTACCAGTAATGCTAAATTCATTCAGAGTGAAGAGGTCTTCAGAGGCTATTCCTAGAAAATTCAAAATGTGCTTTTCGTTTGTCATAAAATAACTTAAACATGTGGTATTTTATTCAAAATCGTGTGAGCCATTTTTGAGAAAACCAAAAATTTCGAAAAATGTTCAATGTAAAAAGTAGTTTAAGGTGGTGTTGGGGGGGGGATGGTATTTTCCTGAAAATCTTCATGTCGAATTCTTGGAAGATACAGAACGTAATAGCCAGGCTTGGTATTTAGCCGACTTTTGGAATTTGAGTTATGCTATACACAAACATCACACATGCTCGCACACACGGACCTTTTTGTATTTTTTTTAATGTAGGGGACCCAGAAACATGTATTTCCTCTGGAATCTCAGTATCGAAGTTTTGGAGAAATATAATACCTTCTCTATTATAAACATTGTACAAAAGTGCTTGCGAAAGTAAAACGGTATTCCTCTATTTGCTTCACGTTATATGAGACAAATGTTTGTAGAAATACTTTACTTAGAGCTTCATGTGCATTCAAAAGGAGTAAGGAAATATAGTAGGCTCAAGCCTAAAACCTTTTAAAAGCTCAATGCGTTTTAAATTACGTTTTAGTTTATCTTGACCAAGAGAAAGAAAAATAATAACGAATAAGAATAGTCGGAGTATTTTAAATTGAAACCAACAACAGGTTGTTTATATAAAAACCATCAAATAATAAAATAAAAGTACTGGACTTAAATTGTATGCTTCAATTTTTTGTGTAGTAAGATTTTGTCTACCAGTTTAACCGGTTATGCTAAAGTTAATTAAAATCTCAGAGGCCACACCCCCCCCCCCAAATGTATAATTCAGTTGTCATGGCAATGTCAAACATATGATATGTTAATAAAAATACAGATAAAGTCTGATTGTGGTGTGGGGATTTTCTAGAAAATACTGATGCAGAAATGTAATATATATTTTGATATTTGACCGGCATTGGTTTACGTTATACACTTCTCTGTCTGTTTGTCTCCCTCTCAAACACACACACGCAAACACACATATGGGTGTCTTTTTTTTCTTTGGATTCAGGAAGCCTCAAAATATATGTTTCCGGTGAAAGCTTGACATCGCATTTTTGGCTGAAATACCAGGGTCATCCAGAAAGTAACAGACGACTTGGCATAACTAAAGAGTAACGAAAGTTATCAACACAAAACTTTATTTACAAAGTTACAGTACCTTACTCTATTTTTCAGTGTAATCGTCATTGCTATCAAGGTATTTATTGTCCGTGGTACCGGTTTTTCAATGCAGATATCATACTCTTGCAGCGCTAAAGATATGATCCAAGATGTCATTGTCACTTTGAGGTCTTCATCGGCTGGGAAATATTTTCCATCCAAAAAGCCATTATACGGTGTCAAAGTGAAACACCGGTTTTTCTTAATTCTTTTATCAATATTTGCTTTCAACTCCTCCATAACGACTGATGAACTTCCACTCCGGGCTTTATCGTACACACTGGTTCTTACTTTATTACTCGTAAATGATGCGCCATTTGCTCACTGAAGATTCGTTTATAGCATTATCACCATACACTTGCGTTATTTGCCTATAACATTTGATTGTCTGAACATTTTGTGCGTTCAAAAAAACGAATAAGCTCTTTGGTGGTAGAAAGGTATAACATCGGAATTGAAAAACTGGTCCCACGTGACAAGAAATGTCTTGACAGAATGAAGATTACGTTGAGAAATAGAGTAAGGTACTGTATCTTTTTAAGTTTTATGTTGATAACTTTCGTTATCATTTAATTATGCCAAATCGTCTGTCACTTTCTGGATGGCCCTCGTATAATACTTCTCTGCTTTCTTTTCTGTAGGTAGTAGAGAATGAAAGTATATCCTTGCAATGAAAGTATATCTACTTCAAGATATTTTCAAATACATTTATGTCCCAATCATATCAAGAAAGTCTAGCTTTATATTATAGAGAAGGTGTGTAGGCACGCACACACCAAAGGACTGAAGGGGCCCCATAACACTGGAGCAGAGCATCGGAAGTAGGCCCTTTCGGTAGTTTGCCTCTTAAGGAGGGAGGAAGGTATGAAGGTAGATGCCGGTCCCCGTGGTCGCGCTCGCTAAATTGCCTAGTTTTGAAGCTTCGTGGCGCAGAGAGGATCGTAAATGCGTATATGTAACACCCGTCCCACGTCGTGTTATCGATGGCGAACGCTCGCAGTAACTGTTACGCCATACACTTGACAGGCGTTGTGGAAAATCAGTGTGTATTAAACGAATGTTCGAGCACAGTGGTGTGTTAAACGAACATGTTCACTCATCGTGTACGATTCTCCATTACAGCAGTGCTGATAATACAGTAGGTAAGTTGTAATAAATCCTATAATCACTGTCTATTGTCTAATGATAATGAAATAAATGGAAAATCAATATAAATGCCCACTGTTTATAGCATTATGGACGGACTGTGGCATGCGCTCGATCCAAGTAACTCCCCGCGGCCTTCAGTACTTTACGTTCGTTAGACAATAGCAACCTAGCAACACCACCGTCAGCGGTAGCCTAAACTGGAACGGGTTATATGTGCAGTTGTCAATACAGTCTTTTTCAGAACATAACCCTCGGTTATATTGCGGTTGGAAACCAACCCTCGCAGTTGCCAAATCCTCCAGTTACTGGCCCCTTAACTGAGACGCGAATCTCAACTTGCAGTCTAAGGGTCTCCAGGAAACAGATTTTATTACGTTGCCTCTCACCCCTAGTACAGGTTCGTCTTTTGTTTGCTAATGAACATTTTTCAGTCGCAGAGGGGAGCGATCCCGTTTGGGGGCCATATATTTTGGAGAAAACTATAAACAGAAAAGGTATACAAAGTAAATGTAGGGAAAATGGAAAAAGAGAAGTAAGAAAACGGGAATACAGCGCTGGAATCCCGACCAGATTCCGGAACTGTATATTATATATAAAGGTTAGAGACCCAAAGGCCAACCAGGTCCGAATGGCGACGGGCTCAAGCATGGCTAGGTCCTTGACAGTTAAGGATGGAACGCGCCTCCGACGACGCCCAGTCCGCGCTCACGAGCCCCGAGCTTCGAGCCCCGAGCCTTCAATAGTCCCCCAGAGGGTGGCCTGTGATCCGAATGTGGATCCCGACCGACGACGTCGCCAACAGTCCGAAAGTCACTGTACAGCCGCAGTCCGAAGAACACCATTGCTTGGTCCTTCAACAGAAAGAAATTACTAGGCAATGATGGGAACAGGAAAAGGTGGACCAAAACTGGTGCCGCGGAGAAACCTTCTGTGGGTTGAAGTTATAAAACCCGACAGATAAATAAGAGTAACTTAATAATAAAACATGAAAAGGAACGAAAGAAATATTACAAATCAGATAAATAAGAAGAAAAATAATATAAATAAAAAGAGGGAATTTTAGGAAATAAAGTGATAAATAGAATGCCATCACGAACTAAAAAAGAATCAAAACTACTTAAATAAAGCTAGCTATGATAAAAGGGAAAGGACAGTTGAAATAAAATTGCTTAAAAGTACGAAAGCTCATGAGTCCAGCGCGAGAGACCAGGGCGGGTCGTTAGCGAACAATGGAAACTGGTATTACAAAACCTAGAAGTTCAGAGCTGCAGACAATAAGTGGAAATACCAGGCGAGATTCACGCTCCACCAAACACAGAATGTGTAATCAGGCGTGTTAAAATGTTAATAGTCGTAAGAACAAAGCGAGGCATCTAAAATTGTGAGACCCAAATGAAAACGCGACAAAATATATTACTGCAACATATTCTCAGCCAATAAAATCGGTGAAAGTAGCCGAAATAGCAAAAATCTAGGCTCGTATTTTAAAATGGACGACGAATAGACTCTTGTCTAGCCGTCGGAGCATCGAAAAATACGGAGTTCACATGGTCACTTGAACTTCAGACCCGTGTGTTGAACCCACGTCGCGTTACAGCTCTTGGCATAACGACGGTTTACAAGGCTGCGATGTGAAGAATGTCATTCACGTGGGAAGGAAATTAAGAGGGAGATTAGCGTGATGGGAAAGGTGAATTAGTTAACTTTATTTGTGAACGATTTTGGCGAGGCTCGGCCTTGAAACAAATTCTTGGAACTTGGACGACAAGGGGACCTGTGAAATATCATTGTCCTTGCAGTACAATAAAGGGCACTCATGAACCGAGTATGTAAACGGGTGATAACTTTTCATTAATGTTCCACCCCGCATAAAATCAACCCTGAGATCCTAAAACTATCTCTTAAGCTAGCCGGCAACCCAATTTTTTCCTCCGCTGCAGATTCAGGTCGGCTGGTCACGGGGTCAAACCCACAGTTTCCTGAATATAGAGGAAATAGCCTGATCCAGCTTGTTTTATAAGGCGTGTAAAAAATTTTATTCTTATTTTCAAGGTAATCCCAGGAGATTAGTGCATATCAAAATGCTTATGCAAGAGACTTCCCGCACTAGATCTGTTCACTCACCCTGCGAGATTGGCATTTATCTAATTTCAATCTTAGCAGTCTGACAATTAATGGAAACCATCAAGAAAGCTGACGTGCGTTATATCTTGCGTTGTAAAGTCTCTCTCTCTGGTTCTAGGAAAATTAATTAGTTTTATGACAAGAGAATTATCTAATTGGATAGTAGCGCCAGACTGAAACATTCAAAGCCATAGTCGGGATTTGAGCCACGGACCTCCTGGACTCCAGCCGGTTGCTCTACCACTGAGCTACATGTCGGTATGGTATTAAATTCCTCAACTGACTGTATTTTTCCCGATAAACCACAAGGTGATCTCAAATTATTTTGAGATGACAACCCCAATGGCGACTTACAATGTTGTAAGTACTTATTTTTAGTTGGCTATACTAAGGAGTATAGCCAACTCCTGTCCTACACACGCCTTGTGTGAAAAAACAATTAAATTAGTACTAACTGACCATAACATTTGACTCAATTATGAAGCCAGGGACTTGAAGTATTAATATATTGTAAGTCGCCATTGGAGTATGTCACTAATCTGTTACCTGGTGCATGCTAATCAAGATACACATAAGCAAAATTAGTCTTAGTACTAGCTCTTTGTAAAAAAGGGGAAAAAAGAAAATGCACAGGCTAAAGCGATAGTCTCGTCCTTTAAAAGCTGGTCGCTAGGTAAAACAATTGAAATTCCAATCTCTTTGCTTTCCAGGAATAAAAAAAAAAGTCTTCCCCGTTTGAGACAAATTTAAATAGCTAAAATTAAAACTAATAATCCGGAATATCTCGAAACTGGTTAACTCTACATAAATTGTGTGTTTCAATGAGATCTACATTTTTGTGTAATAACTTTTTGGATATATTTTACGATTTGCTAGTTACCATCCACAATAAACAAGTCTTCAGAGACTATTCCCACAAAATCCAAGATATACGTTTGTCATAATATTTTAAACATACGGTATTTTAATCAAAATCGTTAAAACCATTTTTGAGATAATCAAAAAATGGTTCATGTGAAGGGTATTTGGGGTTGGGGGGGATTTTCTTGAAAATTTTCGTGTCGCATCCTTGAAGCTACCAAACTTAAATACAAAGTCTGATATTTAATGGTCTTTTCGTTTTTGAGCTATGCTACCACCCCCGCCCCACATACACACACACAGACATTGTGTGTTTTTTTTTATTCAGGGGCTCTCAAATCATGTATTTCGGTATTGAATGTTTGGCTGCATTACAATACCTCCTTTATACATATATACACTATGTACATATTTCGTGTAGAGAAAGTAAAAATTATATAATGTTATGAAATAGCAATCGCAAGGGAAAAAATCTTAGGTGCTGCATTCGCATGACCTTCTATACCCATTTTTCCACAAACTCACCTTAAAAAAATCAGCAGTGTTCCATTCCCATAACTTTCTCTAGCTGTTCATTATAAAGACTATTCTTACAAAATGTTATTCTTTTATGTACATCGATTCGCTTGCATGGTCCGTTTGAGAAATGTTAGGTAGCTTAAAACTGAAACCGATAACAAGAAATTACTCTCAAACGGTTAATTCTACAAGAAAAACGTATATGACATAAATTGTGTGTTTTATCAAGATCTACATTTTTTCTGCACTAAGTTTTCATCTATATCTTTAGTTTTAACAGTTAGGCAAATTTCAGCAGAATTCATCCAGAAAAAGATTATTCAGAGGCTATTCCAAGAACATTCAATATATATGTATATTATATCTTTATAATAAACAATATTTTAATCAAAATTAGAGCCATTTTTGAGAGAATCAAAAAGATCGAAAATTTTTCCAAGAAAAGGGTAGCCGGAGGATGGGAGATTTTCTTGAAAATGTTCGCGTCGCATCCTTGGAAGATACTAAACTTAAATACCAAGTTTGGTATTTCGCTTTTCGTTTTTGAGCTATGCTGCCCACAGACAGACACACACACACGGACATTTTTCTAAAAACTTTGTTTTTTGGATTCGGGGGTTTTGGATTCTCGAAGCATATATTTGCGGTGAAATCTCGGTAACGAAATTTTGGGTGCAATACAATACCTTCTCTGTACACTATGTGCACAGTACCTATGTGTAATGTCAGTAAAAATCATAGGTGTTACATTCACACGGCTTTCTATAACCATTCCTCAACAAGGTAACCTTTAAAAATCTGATGTGTTCCATTCACATTACTTTCTCTAGCTGTTCCATATATTCTTACAAAAGATTACTATTTTATCTACGTCTTATTAATCTTGATAAACATAAGCAGAGTTTGTCTTATTACGTGCTCCCTTATAAGTAGAAGCAAAATAAGGGAGTACATTATACTAAAGCGATATTCTATACGTGAAACTAATGAGGTTCGGTTAGCTTTGCATGGTCCCGTTTGAGAAACGTTAGATAGCTTAAAACTGAAAGCAAAAAGAGTAAATATCTCCAAAACGGTTAACTCTACAAGAAAAACGTATGACACAAATTGTGTATTTTAACGGGATCTACGTCCTCTGTGTGGTAAGTTTTTGTCTATCTCTTACGGTTTTACCGTTATGCAAAATTCTGCATAACTCAACCAGAATAAAGGATTCTTCGAAGACTAATCCTAGAAAATTTAAAATATACATTTTATTTGTGATGTGAATATCTTTGATATACGTATTTTAATCAAAATGGTTAGAGCTATTTTTGAATTAACAAAATTTTCTAAAAATCTTCCATGTAAAGGGTAGCTGAGGGTGGGGGGGGGGGAGTATCTTGAAAATCTTCGTGTCGTACCCTTGGAAGAACTTAAATACCAAGTTTGGTATTTGATCGACTTTTACGTTTTTGAGCTATGCTGTCCACAGACAGACAGACACGCACACACACGGAGCTTTTTCTATAAATGTTTCTTTTCGGACTCAGAGGACCAAAATACTTCCGATGAAATCTCGTTATTGAATTTTTGGGTGGAATACAATACCTTCTCTATCCACTTTGTGCATTCCACATGCGGGCTAGAGAAACTAATAAGCGTATTACTTTCTCTAGCCCGCATGTACAATGTACACAGTGATAGACGAGGTATTGTATTCCACCCAAAAATTAGATGTCGAGAGTTCAGCGGAAATATATGATTTGGGATCTCCTGAATCTATAAAAAAACATTTTTAGAAAAATGTGTGTATGTATGCGTGCGCGCGCACGCGCGCGCGTGTGTATCTGTGTGTGTGTCTTTGCCTGTCTGTCTGTTTGTCTATGGACAGCATAGCTCAAAAACAAAAAGAGCGTTAAACACCGAACTTGGTATTTAGGTTTAGTATTTTTCAAAGATGCAGCACGAAAATTTTCAAGAAAATTCCCCCTCCACAAACTACCATTTACAAGGACAAATTATCCACACTTTTATTTTCTTAAAAATGATTCTAATGATTTTATTTTAAACCCCGTATATTACAGCTATCTACATCCCAAATAAAATGTATATCTTGACTTTTCTGGGGATAGTCTCTGAAGACCTGTTTATTCTGGATGAATTTTGCCGAATTTTGCTTAACTGTTAAACCATAAGCGACAGATAAAAACTTAGTACACAAAAAAGCAGATCTCATAAAAGCACCCAATTTATGTCCTTGACGTTTTTGTCGTGGAAGTAATTAACCGTTGTCAAGATATTCCTTGTTATTGGTTTCAATTGTGAAGTACTTATACTTTTCTCAGACAGGAAGTTTACGTTTTTCTTTTGTTCTACTCTTGGCCAAGCAAGAAGTTTGGTTCCTTTAGTTCCCTTCTACTTACAAGGGACTAAGTAAAGAAAATTCTACTAATTTTTATCTCAATTAGCATAGTGTAGAAAGAAGGCTAATCTTTTGGAAGAAGTCTGTAGAGCAGCTAGAGAAAGTCATGTAAGTGTAACACATTAGATTTTTTACTTTCTCTAGCCCCGTATGTACAATGTACATAGGGATAGAGAAGTATTGCATTCCACCCAAAAATTCGATACCGAGATTTCACCGGAAACACACGTTTTAGGACCTCCCTGTATCCATAAAAAGCATTTTCAGAAAAAGGTCCGTGTGTGTGTGTTTGTGAACACGATAACTCAAAAACG
Source organism: Hymenopus coronatus (assembly GCA_030762935.1). Lineage (NCBI taxonomy): Eukaryota > Metazoa > Arthropoda > Insecta > Mantodea > Hymenopodidae > Hymenopus > Hymenopus coronatus. Next base: position 18,134,120 of record CM060894.1, read on the forward strand.
AATAGTAGCTAAAATACCAAACTTGGTATTTAAGTTTAGTATCTTCCAGGGATACGACACGAAGATTTTGAAAAAAATTCCCCCCACCCCAAACTACCCTTTACATGGAACTTTTTTCGAAAATTTTGATTTTCTTAAAAATGGCTCTAACGATTTTGATTAAAATATCGTATATTAAAGATATTTACCTGACAAATAAAATGTATATCTTGAATTTTCTGGGAATAACTTCTGAAGACCTGTTTATTCTGGATGAATTTTGCTTAATTTGGCATAACCGTAAGAGATAGACAAAAACTTACTATACAAAAAATGTAGGTTCTTTTAAAATACACAAGTTATGTCATATACATTTTTCTTGTGGAGCTTACCGTTTTCGCGGTACTTATCGTTATTAGTTTCAGTTGCAAAGTAGTACTTATACTTTTCTCAAACGGGAGTGTCCGTTTTTTTTTCTTCTTTTTTTTTTTTCTTCTACTGCTGGCCAAGAAAAGAAGCGATTTGTAATGATAAATGCGTAACGACAGCTTTTAAAACATTTGACTATCGGTTTAGCCTAATGCATTCCCTTATTTTCTTCCTACTTATAAGGAACTAAGTAATAAGAACATTGTGCTAATGAGTAGCTCGATTAGCAAGGTGCAGAAAGAAGAATTATCTTATGTAAGAAGTTTGTGGAACAGCTAGAAAAAGTCATGTGAGTGTAGCACATCAGATTTTTTCTATACACTTCGCCTTAATCCATAAAAATGGAAGAAATACGAGGGCCTTTTTTTTTCAACCTCCAATAGGCTATAAATAAAAGACAAGTTCATAGAAAACAATTATTTTATTAATACAAATGTTGTACACTTGTGGTTACTTTTCAACATAATCACCAAAAAGATTGAAACACTTATCGTACTGTACACAAGCTTTGCAATATCCGCTTAAAACAATGTTACCCCTTATGATTTCAAATGAGCATTGGCGTTGTTTTGAAAATGCTGCCCTCCTAGCCACGTCTCCGGTGAAGTTCCTGGGTGCCAGGTCAGGTCTGTACGGCGGATGATTGAAAATATCTCGTTCAAGGAGCCGAAAAAAACAAAACAAAACAAAACGGCCCTCGTACTTTAATTATACTCTATCTCAGACTAGAAAGATACAAAGTAAATAAGGAGCGGGATCTAACTCAACTCGCCACATGTGTGACGCCACACGTGCGTACAAGTTTTTCAACTTTAATTAGCAACGCTAACTTCTTGTCTATAAATCAAGTGAGACATTGTCAGCTGCTTGTTAAATCTGTGTGTTACATAATGTTGTAGTTCAGTAGTATAACAGTTAAGTATCGCGGAACAATGCACTATAATTTGCCTTTCGTCATCTTTTACTTTCTCTATTTAGTACGCAGATACAAATATTCAATACCGAGATTTCAGCAGAAATACACGTTTAAGGGTCTCCGGGACACACAAAAAAAATTCTAATTGTTACATTCACATAATTTCTCTACATCGCTGTAACATTATTGTTAAAAACATATTCTTCTATGTACCTTATTACAATCGAGATAAACATTAGCAGAAATTGTCTTAATTACTTGCTTCCTTGTAGGTAGAAGGGAAATAATGGAATACACTTGGCTAAAACGATAGTCAAATGTTTTAAAAGCTGCTTACCATATGGATGAAATCCGTTTCTGTGCAGGGCCAGGAGTTTACAACTTTCCGTGAGAAAAAAAGTTTTAAGTATTTTACATCTGAAACGTATAACAAGGAATATCTCAGAAATGGCAAATTAAACGAAAAAAACGTATATGACTAAATTGTATGTTTTAACGTGACCTAAAGTTTTTTGTAGTAAAGATTTTGTCTATCTCTTGCGATTTACCAGTTACGCAAAATTCGGAAAAAATCATTTAGAATAAAGAGGTCTTTAAAGAAAATTCAAGATATACATTTAATTTGTCATATACATATCTTAAATATACGGTATTTTAATCAAAATCGTTACAGCCATTTTTGAGAGAATAAACATTTTCGAAATTGTTTCCACATAAAGGGTAGTTTGGGGTGGAAGGAATTTTCTCAAAATCTTTGTGTCGCATCCCTTAAATACCAAGTTTGGCATTTTACCGATTTTTCCCTTTTGAGTTATCGTGTTCACAGACACACAGACGCATGGAGACAGACACACACGGACCTTATTCTGAAAATACTTTTTTTTTGGATACAGGGGACCCTAAAACAGAAAACAGAATTTCAGTTGTTTCACTTAGCTTTTAAAAGAGCTGATTATCGCTTTAGGTTGTGCATTCCTTTATTTCCCTTCTACTTACAAAGAAGCAAACAACACAAATTCTGGCAATGTTTATCATGATTAACATGACATATATGAAATAATCTTTTATAAGGAAAGGTTTTATGGAGCAGCTAGAGAATGTTATATGAGTGGAACATATACGATTTTTAAGATTTGCCTCGACTGGTTTCATTTCGACAGATTAACGGAACTGCGCTGATGTTACCTGTCTGCTTTTAAATTGCTTACAAATATTCTAAGCTTATGAGGTATGCAAGGTAAGGTGTCTTAAATATCAGAAGCGATTCTGCATGATAAACAATATCATCTGAATCAACATTCACCTCGCAATCAACTTTGTTCCGAGAATGGCCTAATTATAGGAATAGAACTTGTATAACTGTTTCTTTTGTAGTACAAATCTAGACTGTGGGTTATTAAACTATTAGAAGTTAACAATGTACTAATTATGAGTAACTCTGCTGTCTTGTTTTATCTATATTAGTACCCTATAAACATTTGCTTCAGAATACAAGAGCTTAGAACTCAGCTGTAGTGTTTCTGAAAGATACAAAGAAATGAATAAAAAACTCTGATGTGTTCCATTCACATAACTTTCTCTAGCTGTTCCAAATACAAACCATTCTTACAAAAGATTATTCTTTTAACTGCATCCTGCTAATTGAGATAAATATTAGCATAATTGGTCTTATTACTTGTTTCCTTTTAAGTAGAAGGGAAATAAGGAAATATATTTGCCTGAAGCGATAATTAAATCCTTTAAAAGGTGCTATGTGAAACAACTGAGGCTCGGTTCGCTTTGTGTGGTCCCGTTTGATAAAAGTATAAGTATTATAAAGCCGAAAAAATAACAAGTAATATCTCAGCAACGGTCAGTTTTACAAAAACAGCGTATATGACATAAATGATGTGTTTTAACGAGATCTATGTACGTCTTTTGTGTGGGAGTTTTTGTCTATATTTTACGGTTTAACAGTTATGCAATATTCAGCATACTTTATCCAGAATAAACGTCTTCAGACGTTATTCCCAGAAAATTCAAGATATAAATATTACTTGTGTAAATATCTTTACCTACAGATACTTGTACTAGACACCGTTGCTATGCAAAACCGACATAAGAAAACTTGGACTTTAAATCAAAGTGATAGTTATTAGCGCAACGGGTGGAATAAAGTAAACAAATACATGGTTGATAACTACTTGTATTCTTTAACTGCATGAAAGCGAACTTGTTGTTCATTACCATAGAAGTTAAAACCTCAACTACTTCTTTTACTTCATTTAATATGTCATTTGTAACGCTATATATTAACGTTCTCAACGCCCATCGTAAACTTGATCAATTTGAAACTAGCAGCAATAAAAACAAGATTAGTCTTCATACATAGCCTACCATATTTTATAACTATAAGAACGCCGCAATTCAATGTCTTATTCCTTATTTAATTTATTACTACCTGTTGTAAAATCATTAACTGAATATTTGTCATATATTAATTTATCGTATCTGTAGGATAACATACTGTATTACACAAGTGGACAAACCTCTATTATCCACTCGTAGGATTTAAAACGCTCCCTTTCGGGTCGCGTTTTAAATTGTTCTACTCATGGATAAACTCTCTGTTTATTCAACTGTATAATAAATAACTATTAATACACGATATTTTAATCAAAATCGTTAGAGGCATTTTTGACAAAATCAAAATTGTCGAAAATGTTCCATTTAAAGGGTAGTAGGTGAGGCAATTTTTCTCAAAGTCTTCGTGTCGCAATCTTGGAAGATGCTAAACTTAAATACCAAGTTTGGTATTTAACGGTCTTTTCGTTTTTGAGCTATGCTGTCCACAGGCACACACATACACACACATATACTCACAAACACACACATACTGACTTTTTTCTAAAAATGCTGTTTGTTTGAGAATTCAGGGGGACTCAAAACATGTATTTCCGGTAATATCTTGGTATCGAATTTTGGGTACATTACAATACCTTCTCTATACACTGTGTGTACGTGTACATAGTACGTGTACAGAAAGTAGAACGAATGGAAATTCAGTTGTTATTTCACATAGCGACCGGCTTTTAAAACACGAGACTATCGCTTTAGGCTGTACATATTCTTACTTCGCTTCTACTTACAAGAAAGCTAGTAATAAGACTAATTCTGCTTATGTTTATCTTGATTAACATGATGTAGATAACAGATTAATGTTTTGAATAAAAGCTTTGAGGAACAGCTAGAGGACGTCATGTGAATGGAACACATTGCATTTTTGCCGTTCTACGTATAAGGGACCAAGTAATAAGGACAATTTCTGCTAATGTTTATCTCGATTGGCATAAAGTAGATAGAAGAATAAGTTTTTTAACAAGAATTTGTTACAGAGATGTAGGTACTATTTTTATAATAAATGGTAAAAAAATAAAATAAGGAGTTAAAAACATTAATCAATTTAATAAACTTCCTCCAAAAACCGCAAAAATGATTAACCCTAATATTCCGTAAATTATTATTTATCTTTCTTCTCTTAATTTATACATAGGCACTAAATTGAAATCCACATCAGATTTTTAAAACGTTGATAAAAGGTTTGACGTAGTGTAATCTACTCGACAGCTTGAATGTGCTCATAACATGTGATCAAAGATTTTATCACATTCTGTGACATAGAAATGTGACATTGTAATCTACACGTGTAACTAACTAGTTTCTCGCAACAAGACAACAGACACAAGGTCACGGAATCTAACAGCGTAAAACCAGTACTACTTGCGTGTAGGTCATTGTCTTACCGGTACTTCATGTTCCTCGCTGCAACTACTTACCTCGTCCGAGCTAGCTAGCGCAGCCAAGGTGAGGTGGTAATCATACTGCAGGAAGTGTAAACCACACGCTTCCCGCATCAATAACCTCACAACTAGACCAGATCTCACTGCTACCTATAGTATAAGGGAGGTATTGCATTCCACCCAAAAACTCAATACAGAGTTCTGAAGCAATAAAGATGCTGGCTGCCTTTACGTTCAAGCAGAAATCGACGACGATAATTATCATCTCAGGTCGCTATCAGGGTTTTATGGGCTCTAGAACCATATGGTCGATATCTTCTCAAGTAATCCATAACTCAAATCCTCCTTGTCTAGTGTTTTCATCTTGTCGATAATTCACGACCGGAGGGAAGCGACTAGAATGAACTGTCCTAAATGATGAAAACACGAGTTGTATTTGATAAGACATTTCAGCGAAATAGACTATTAATAATTTATAATATATAGGAAGGGAGATTTTATCAGGTTATTATTGTAATACTTACATTAGTTCTCAAATGGTAGATGACGCATTCAACCATGTTTATTTACCCATATTTTTTCTTCACTGAATTATGACGATCCTCATGACCGCGCGCGTGTGCACATAGAGGCCGACCTGCATTAGCGACTGCACGCGTGGTGTGTAAACAACCTGTAGGAACGCGTTGGGGAACGTGGCTCGACGCAGCAGTATACTGTGCTGTATATTACAATATTGTTTTACAGGTAATTAATGCCTTTGATGCTCTTCAATCAAGATTGTAAAATCTCTTGCTTCAAATGGATTTACGAAGATTTACAATTCATACAGAACTACTTTGTAGATATATCTAGGACAATAACACGTATTTGGAAACACTGAAATGTCTCTAGCCATGAAATCTGTCGAAGAAGTTGTGCAGGCAATTAATCAGAGACCCGTGACGTCTGTTTTAGACCTTGTGAAAAAGAAAGAGAAGACAGTGTTTGAAAAAAAAAATGTCGGATTTTCAATAATGCGTGAAATACGAAATGTGCTACGAGATGTTGCTACGGAAATAATTGATAATGGAGTATCTTACCCAATAATTGATGATGTGTCCTATTTTCGTTTTGCTCCAATCACAACTTGTGATGTGGAGCGAAGTTTTCCACAATATAAAGCCTGTTTACGTGCCAATTGGAGACGATTCACATTTGAGACATTACGAATGTATGTTATTGCGCATTGTGATCTATGTATCTTGAGAGAAAATGAAACGGATGATGCTGATGACTTGTTGCATGACAGCAATTGAATATATGTAAATATTAAAACTGTAAGTTCCCGAAAATGAGTGATATTTATGTTTACCACCCACCCAAACTCAATCGCCTTCCACTGCTAGTGAAAACATCACAGCCCCATTTTCCTTCTATTAGTACCGTTACATACACACTGCATTGTCAACAAATCATGACTATAAACCATTCTGCGCTAACTTCGATTCTGTCCCACTATCGATCCCCAAGATGCTATTCCTAGTTAAAAGGTAACACATGAGGCTAAAGCGATTGTCAAGTCTTTAAACAGCCGGTCGTGAAGTTCCTTTTCACGGCTAGGAATAGATATAACAAAAGGGAGATTAAACGAAAGATGACCTCCCTTTTGAGAGAGGTAAGTAGATAGCTTATAACCAATAACAAGGAATATCTCGGAATCGGCTAACTCTTCAAAAAATGTTTATGACATAAATTGTTTCTTTAAAGAGAACAAAATTTTTTGTACAATAAGTTTTTACCTATCTCTTAGGTTTACCAGTTATGCAAAATTAACCAAAAATGAAAACTTCAGGGGCTATTCCTTGAACATTCAAAATATACATTTTATTTGTCATGAAATATCTTTAATATTCGGTACTTTAATTAAAATCGTTGGAGCCACTTTTCAGAAAGACAAACATTTCAAAAAAATGTCCCATGCAAGGATATTTTGAGGTGGGGTCATTTTTCACGTCCTTGGAGGACACTAAACTTAAATTCATTTGGTGCTTAATGGTGTATTTAGTTCCTCAGCTGGTCCTAGCGGAAACTCAGACGAAAGTCTTCCGCTCTAGAGGTGTTTAGTTCCTCGGCCACTCCTTGCGGAAACGCGGACATAGTTTTCCTCTCTCGCAGTATTTAGTTCCCTGACCGCTCCTAGAGGAAACACACACAAAAGTTTCTCGCACGCGCGGTGTTTAATTCCTCACTCCTAGCGGAAGCTCGCACTAATTTTTCTCTCTCGTGCAATGTCTAGTTCCTCGACCGCTTCATGTGACAGCTGACAAGAAGTTTGCGATCACGCGGTGTTGAGTCACACGACCTGCCGTCCTTGGAGTTGCTTTGTGTCCCGGCTGCGACTTTCTCTGTGTTAGTATTCTTTCTATCACTAAGATGAACAGGCAACTGACATATAGGAACACATTTTTATGTGTAAATGATATTTTAAATTTGAATCAATCATCGCGCCGTGTTCGAGCAGAATTTACTTTGAACTTCCCTGCAGAAGTGCTTCCTTCTAAGACTGCAATTCACAAGATTACAAAAAAAAAAAAAAAAAAAAGTTGACTGCTGGTTCGGTGCAAAAAGTATTGGTATAGCCCCACAGTTTAATAGAATAAAAATGGACGATATTCGCGCTTTTCTTGAGCGATAATTTACAAATCTCATACAAAATTAGCAAAAGCACAGTTTCAGTGGCGGCTGAACTCACAGCAACAAGTGTAGTGCCCGTTGTTTAAAACAAGTGTTCCCGTAGCATGAGGTTATTGTGAATGATTTCTTTCCATAGTGAACGAGAATTAATCGACTTCTGTTCTTTTCCAACGAGTCGTGTGAACACTGGATACAGTTCCTACCAGAGTTGTTTACCTGATATCCATTAACATTCCCCCTCTTTAGATGAGAGAGGACATTTCCAGCATATTTTGTAAGGTAAGGTTTTATATATGTTCTAAGAAGCGGAGTTTAGGAGTTGTGAATGTCGGCTCCGACCAGTCCAGTACCCGCCAACGAGACACCGCACGAGCGGTAAACGAGTAATTCAATTACCTGTCCATCCTTACTTCACATTGGCGATGTAAACAAATCATAATGTATTCTTCTGCGAACGCAGTGTACACATCACGTGGTGCTAAGCTGGTTCGTCTGCCGTACTAGCGTACTAGCGTTTGGCAGGAAAAGATATAGCTATGTACCTATTTTCACTGTTCACAGATAATGATTAACTCTATTAAATGTATAATAAATAAAACACAATACAACACTTAGGGCAGTCGTTATACAGGCCGTTTCAAATGAAATGGAAATGGCGTGTTATTTATGGACGCTCTTTAACTACTATGGTTCTCAGCGTTCTATTCTATACTGGGCGTGAAAGACCGCTTAATTTTGCTCAGAGGCCTCTCTATCAGGCTTGAGGTTCTTTTACGTGCCGGAAATCTACGACACGGGACCCACGGCTTTACTTCCCTTCCGAAGGAAGCCATGCTAAGGATTTTTACGCCCGAAAAAATCCATCGTCCTCCGCCGGGTTTGAACCCGCGACCTTGGGTATATGAAGTTAGCATGGTAACCATTACACCACGGAGGGCGATTAGGCTGTTTCAAAACGACACCAACCGAAGATAGCAGTCGTTTAGCTTACGCTTTGACTTGTCCGAAACTTGATGTCGCAACTTTCAAACTCTTCTATTTAATGTTTTATGTGTGTTTAAAACCCGCACAATTTGAGAATAGGCAGCGAAGGAACAACGGTTGTCATACGCCACGTAAACAACCTCAGAACGTGTTAAACGAAACACATAACAAAACCCACATGCTTCGTTTTCCTTTATTAAGGTGACCTGAGCCGCGCCGGCGTGTCTATCAAACCACGCCTACACCACGTGACTGGGACCAACGACATCTCTCGTGGAGTGGGCCAGGCACGTGCCATTTGATTATGTACGACTGCTTAATCCATGGTGATCTTAAGACAGTTTTTGTTTGTGCCGAATTTAGAGCTGAAAATTATATTCACGTATCACGTACGGTATAACCAACAAGGTCCACATATTTGTTTGGTGTCGTTTTGAAACACCCTGTATATTCAGTGCGAAATTAAAATTCTCCCGCAAAATTATAAAATGAGGACATGTTTTGAAAGTTTACTGAGGTATTGCACACGTACAACACTCCGACAGTTTTTTGCGAATTTTAGCATTCACATATGCACAACCATACACTGCACAGGTCATTTTGCAGTGACCTACCAGAAGAGCTAATCTGAAGATGGAACTGGTTTCATTCCTTCAAGATACGAGTCATTTGTTGCATTTGCTCTCAAACTTTCTGAATCATCACCGAGATTGATAATTATTTGTTCAACGACAATGTTCACCATCCCCTCCAAAACTTGCGCTGTTTACTCTTCCCGAACAATAGGATACACATTCACTGCATTTTCGGCTGTCACTTGTTGAAAAGCTGCTTGCACAAGATGTCGCACCTTGGCTAATTTAAAAGTTTTATACACATTATGCTGCTTTTGGTAACACCAGTAAATTCTACCATTAAGCTAAGAATATCGTTTAATGAAAAAGGAAGGTATTTTTCACAAAACTCAATAAATATATATATTAGGAGTAATTCTTTCCTTGCTTATGTTTCACTACTCTGTTTTATTTACTATTTTATTTATTAGTTTGACTCATAAATTAGTTTGGCAAGGGACACAGAACAATATACATTTAGAGGTTTTCAACAAAAAATGTTATAAGTGAGTATTACAAAAACTATTTTACTATACGTTATAATATAACATTAAGCTATGAGAACAAATTGTAACAGATTATAAAAGATGTGCAGCAATAAAAGTTATAACGATAAAAGAGAGAAAAAAAACTACAAAAATAAACTACATGTTTCCGCCATTACCTGCTGTCTAGACGCAGCCGTTACAGACCAACTGCACAACGTATATCCATTGTTATATAAAGAAATAATGATTAAATGATCAGTAAATTTTGTTCCTTAATTATTCATACTATATTATTTAGACAACATTGCAAAAGTGTAGTACCATATTTCTGTACCCACTCTGCACTTTAAGAGGAACTATTTTGTGATGGAGAAAAGCAGTAAAACTAATTATAGCCATTGCAACCGGTTGCTTTTGTTTACTTTACCGGTAAAGTAAGATTGGACAGCAAATATGGTCTTATATACTTGCCTTAGGCGGCGCTCAGCAGGCAGACATTCCCGGTAAAGAACGCACTAAACCAGCCAACAGCTAAAAAACTGAACCAAGTACTTCCGCCTTCCTATGGGAATGGTCGCCAAAAATCATACCAATAGAACTTTTGGAACCTAAACACCAGCGGAGCAATGGGAATGAATGAATTACGTTATTTAGGTTACCATGGCTGTTTAGGATTAAATCCCTTTTCAGCCAAATTTAGTTTTTAATTATATGTTTTTCTTTGGAATCGATCTTCAGTCGTAGGCACGCAAGAGTTTGTTGATGCGTATTTTGTGGGGGGAAGGGTGTGGATTGTTTAGGATTTTCTGACGCGACCATCGTTGATTTTACGGTGTGTGCTTTCTTTGTCTCTCTCTCTTCCATTGGCTCCTCGATTAAATACTTGTTTCTTTTTCTTCTTCTTCTTCTACTGTTTTCCTTTTAATTTATGAGAGTGTGAAACCATTGTCACTGGTCATTGTTTCTTGGCTTTCTTTTCCCACTACTAAACTCGGGGAGATCCATTGTGATCCCTACAACCAATGCACTGTCTCAGCTGATAAGAGGTGTGTCTGCCAATAGATTTATGTTACGTAAGCAATGATGTCATCCTTGTTGCAAGATGTAACAAACATTCCTCAATGCAGTTTTAGTTGGCGCTGACTAACCCCAGGGTAATTGTAAATATCAGCAATGATAATGCCTGTGATATTGACTTTAGAAACAACGACGAAACTGATTTAGGAGTAGAGTCTCTGCCAAGCGACTGAGAGCCGTGGCAACACTGTGACGGAGCGGCCACGAGGTAAGGCAACTGTCAGGGACCACCATGGATCTCTCCAACTTAAGTGCTGGCAGTGGTGTTGGTTGTGTACTTTCCTCTCGCTGAGACCGGAAGTAGATCCAAACAGACCTCCCGATGGGAATGAGAGCAGTGGGAATGATGTTGCTCTTGAAAAGGTGTCTCACTTCCTTAACACCCTCGACACCAAATCTACAATAAACCAAAAACATTCCTGTACCCTAACAAGAGCAGGTAGATACACAGCAACAACACCTAGACTCACGAACCTCCATTTATTGCATTTTATATGCAAATGAAACACTTCAGACTTTTATTTAAGGAGACATCTCTAAAATCGTAAAGAATAAGAATTTTGTTTTTGTTTTAGACACTAATAAAAATCTCTTATTTTAGTTTCAGAAAATGTATATTTTTGAGGGGTTAACGGGATTATAATCAATTTAAATAGAATTTAAATGCTAGTCTACATTTCTTTAAAGCAGTCATACTGTGGTCATTTTTAGAACATTTTGTATCTTTAAATTCAGTTTTCTCAGAACAGCATTTTTGGATACTTATATACCTTTTCCTCAGAAAGTCTGAGAACTGGAAATCTGAAATGTTCACAGCTTAACTTTCTGCACCACACTCGTGATGTTACAGTATATATTGATCATATTAAGAAAGCAACACATTGCAAATGTTCCATATTTTTATTTTTTAAAATTTTTAAATAATTTTTTTTAATTTCTATTGAAATTGTATCAGAACTAAATAATTGAGCTTCAGAAGATAGCTGATTATACTAAGAAAAAGTATGTAACAGTGTGATTATGTATTGTAAGCAGTATCAAAGAATAAGGTACATGAATTCATATGTTTTAAGGCGAAGTTTTATTACTTTTCTACTGAATGAAATACTTTTTATAGACTCAAATACATAAGCTATTAATGCAAACAGCCAATTGAAATAATTGTCATGTTTTTTAGAATAATTCATACAAATTCCTGTAGAAACAATTGAATACTTTGAGAGCAGTGCCAGTTCAACTCACTTAAGGTGTAATTTCCGTATGTTCAGACTACCTTGTCCCTTTAATAGTGTTTAAGAAACACTATTGCTATATATGGCAAAATGATTAAGCTATAGGACTTCACCATGAACGACACAAAATCCATGCGAGTAAAGTTGAATTTCAATTCAATGTTACCGCCCTACATTGATGAAATCTACAGAATTCATAGAGGATAAAGAAGGTATCGCGATTTCACCGGAAATATATGTTTTGAGGTCCCCTGAGTCCAAAAAAAGTTTTTTTTAGAAAAAGATCCGTGTGTGTGCTCAAAAACGAAAAGCCCGTTAAATACCAATCTAGATATTTAAGTTTAGTATCTTCCAAGGAGGCAACACGAAGATTTTCAAAAAATCCCCTGACCCCCAACTACCCTTTACGTGGAAAAATGTTCGAAAATTTTGATTTTCTCAAAAGTGCCTCCAACGATTTTGATTAAAATATTATATATTAAAGATATTCGCATCACAAATGATATCCATATCTTGAATTTTCTTAGAATAACTTCTGAAGACCTCTCTACTCTGGCCGAAGTTTGCTGAATTTTGCATAACTGGGAAACCGTAAGAGATAGACAAAAACTTACCACACAAAATATGAAGAGCACATTAAAACACACTATTTATGTTATATACTTTTTTTCGTGGAATTGATCGTTTTTGAGATATTCTCTGTTTTGGTTTCAGCTTTAAAAAAATTATATTTTTCTCATACAGGAATTTGTCAACTCCTATCCAATACAAACAAAGGAACTTCAGTCACATAGCAATCAGCTTTTGACTATCACTTTAACCTATGGTACTCCCTTGACGTATATTATGTGATTTAACGAGATCTACAATTTTTGGTAGTAAAGTTTTTTCTGTGAAACTCATGCAAAGTAAACAGGTCTTTAGAGGCTATTCCCAGAAAATTCCAAATATGCATTTTATTTGCGACGTAAATATTTGTAATATATGGTATATTAATCAAAATCGTTAGCGCTATTTTTGAGAAAATAAAGCCTTTCCATGTAAAGAGTAGTTTGTGGTGGGGGATTCTTTTTTTTTAAATCTTCGTATCATATCCTTGAAAGATACTAAACATAAATACCAAGTTTGGTATTTAACGGTCTTTTCGTTTCTGAGCTATGCTTTTCATACATAGACCTTCTTCTAAAAATGTTTGTTCGAATACAGGGACCTCAAAACATATATTTCCGGCGAAATTTCAACAGTTTGGGTGGAATACCTTCTCTAGCTACTATATACATCGTGTATACATACGTGCTAAAGTAAAATGTATCATGTCTGGAACGCCTACACTGCTCAGCTCCTTATGTATACCGTCCGCAATGCAGCTGTGTAGCGGTAACAAATTGTCATAGTTTCAAATATCAATATTACTAACCCATATGGTCAATAATCATAATCAACTGCATAACTCAAGCTTCTTCAGCAACAAACTCTCAATATCAACAAAAAATAAAATCTGACGTGTTCCATTCTCATGACTTTCTCTACGTCTCTGCAACAAATTAATGTTAAAAAGCTTATGCTTCTATTTACTTCATGCTAATCGAGAACAAATTAGCAGAAATAGTCTTATTACTTGCTTCCATGCAAGTAGAAGGGAAATAAGGGAGTATCATAAGCTGGAGTTCCTTTATTTCTATGGACAAATTCCCGTATGAGAAAAATATGTTTTTTAAAGCTGAAATAATAACAAGGAATTTCTCAAAAACGATCCACTCCACGAAAAAAATGTATATATCATAAATTGTTTGTTTCAACAATATCTACATTTTATATGCAGTAAGTTTTTTTTCTATCTCTTTCGGTTTGCTAGTTATACAAAATTCCGTAAAATTTATACAGAATAAAGTAGTCTTCAGAGACTATTTCTAGAAAATTTAAGATATACATTTTCTTTCTCAGGCAAATATCTTTAATATACGATATTTTAATCAAAATTGTTAGTCACTTTTGAGAAAATCAAAAATTTTCCACATAAACGATAGTTTGGTATTTAATGGACTTTTCGTTTTTGAGCTATGCTGTCCACAGACACACACACACACACACACACACACACACACACACACACACATACACACACACATACACACACACACACACACGGACCTTTTCCCCAAAATGTTTCTTTTAGATTCAGGGGACCCAAAAAATGTATTTTCTGTGAAATCTCGGTATGGAATTTTTGGGTGCATTACAATACCTTCTCTTTGCGCTATGTACGTAGTACGAGAGAGAAAGTAATTAATGACACAAAACATGATACAGTTTGATTGTACGGCATTAAACCTGCCACATTCCACGTGTTTTCGCTGTAGCGTTGTGGAAAAACTGTTTACTCTTCTGGAGAGGGTCGCAGATTCGTTTCTCGCATGTATCACTTTTTTCCTTCTCATAATGATGGCGAATCAACACATTGCGAATATTTATTTTAGACATTTTATTTTATACACGACATTCGGTACAGTTAGTAATATTATAGATTGATGTTTCCTCACGGGTTTATTCTACCAAACAGCAATATGCTGCACACGAAAGCATTGTGATGCGCAAACAAATAAAGCATAAACAGTACTCTATCTGAATGAAAACAAAATGTAGTTTTTATTGTATGAAAAAATACCAAAGTTTGTTTGTTTCTTTCTTTGTTTTCCGCAAACCGATCCAACAGGAAAATCCCACCCATAACTGGAATAACATGATATTCTCAGACGATCTGACACGTTATTCCACATGTAAGGGAATGGAAATTGTCGATCGTCCAAAGGGGTTCTGACACCATGCAAAATACGTGACTTCATAATGCCAATGGTCGTGCATCTGTATTGTATTGGGGCTGGGTATCAAGGGACGGTCTAGGTGTACTGTGGCAGTCTGACGATATACTGAACGATAATACTCGATATTTTGATTCCCTCTGTGAGGATGAGGTATCACGATGGAACTGTTGAATTTTATAGGATAATCTGTCCTCACATCTCAAAAGATTTTTAATTGGTTTTCAGAAGGCAGGCTATCAGAGAGGTAGGCTGACCTCCGAGTTCACTAGATTTGAACCCTATTGAGAATGTGTGGACTGAGGTAAAAAGCTCAGGGGCGGATTTTCTCCGAGTTCCGCGCCATCACATCCCACCGCTGCTCCACCTTCATTCCAGGTATCAGTATCTTCGCCTGCGGTGCCATAGTAGTAAAAGCAGGCGTTAAACACTATCCAAAAATGAATTAAAAGGGAGCTGTCATTCAATTTACCTCTAGATGTGCGAAGGACAAAAGAGGGCTTCTGGACAGAAATTCAGGAAGCCTGGGAGCTTGTAACTTCTCGTCCTCATTACTGCAGGCATTTAATTTTGGCCTTGCTCCGAAGATTGAGAGCAGTTATTCGGACTGGTGGCTCATACAGACGATATTAAATATGTTTGTTCTTTGTGTTTTAGTTTTAGAAGATTATAGTTAAATTACACATATTTTGTTAGTTATTTAACACAAGTGTTAGTAGAATTACATCTTTGTGTGCATAGATAGGCCCATATTTTCAAATGTTAAACTTATATTAATACAATATTATGTTCTACATATTCCAACATAAAAAAATAACAAGCGGCGCGAGATTTGAAGCTAGGAACTTATTAGTGGAAGCAAAACCTTCTTAGCTTCTCGGCCACCGTAACTTTGTTCTGTAATCCGTTTTAGTACTCATAAGTTAACCATTGCGCTGTCAGTCGCAGACCATTGCGCAGTTTTTCGTGCGCATTGTGAACACAGCTTTTACGAAGATACACGAAGTTCTTCGGTCGTCACAGAATCTGGGGATGATTCATTTTGTGTGTCCACGGCTGCACATTAAAACCCAAAGTTATATATTATTGTCTCACTCCACCGAAAGGAGACTGAATGCAAGAATTCTCTTTCGCTAAGAGCGAAATCATTCGTCACGTGCTTGTATGTCTCGTGTTTGTCGCGTTCTCACTCCTACTCCACCCCCAAGGTCTACACAACAATAATTGCGGTGAAAGGATATAAACTGATACCCCTGCTAAACTTGTTTTTAAATTAGTCTAAGTGCTATTAGGGTCGTCTCCTTAGCGCGGTGGTAGCGCAGCGCTGGGTTCGATTCCCAGTACCGGCGTGGGGATTTTTCCCCCGCTGGGAGACCTGGACCGGGGTGCACTCAGCCTCGTGAGGTCCCTGGGGGGGCCAATTGAGGAGCTACTTGATGGAGAAGTAGCGGCTCCAGGTCGTGAGTACCGCATTAACCGGCCGGGAAGGGCTCGAGGCGCTGACCACGTCTCACCCTCCAATACTGCACCCCATCCATGACGTCTGTAGTGGACCGAGATGGGGGACGCAGCGGCCGGGCGGTAGGCCAAGGTTTCCCGTGAGCCGTCGTGCCATGGAGTTATTATAAGTGCTATTAGAACGTTTCATTCTTCTTTACCAACAGAAAAAAGCTAAACAGGCATCTCTTTCAAGCACTTATGTAAACATACTTTAACTCCGAGTCAGTACTGGATTTATACACTAAAAAAATGGATCTGCGATGGTCTCCGCTGCATAACGATGATAATGTACGGCAAAGCAGTGGTTCTAGCCTAAGTTTCGGGAAGTTGTCGGTTGCAGAGATAAGTAGAGATAAGCAGAGCTCTCGCCTTACGTGTAATGTATCTGTGAAATTTGGAAAATCCACAGTATGCAAGATATATTATTGAAATGCATATCAATATATAAATATAGGTGTATAATAATAGTGCTATGTATCCCCATGTATTTGTGCTATGTATCAAAATGCTATCTTGCATGGTTATTTACATAATGCGTCCTTTTTATTTTGCTAGCATATATGTACAACGTACGCAGTAAATAGAGAAGGTATCGTATTCCACCCAAAAATACTATAGGTACCGAGATTTCAACGGATGTTTTGATACCCCTAAAAACTGTTTTAGAAAAATGTCCTTTGAAGATCTCTTCATTCTGGATGACTTCTGTGTAACTGGTAAACCGCAAGAGATATACAAAAACTTACTACACAGAAAAATGGAGTTCAGTTAACAGTACCCAAGATATCTCTTTTTATTGGTTTCAGTTTTAAACTACTTAAGCTTTTCTCCAACCGGAAGTCCTTTTTCGCTTTACACCTCTTTTGTTTTACTCCTAACCACGCACAGAGAACCAAATTTCAATGATAACACATAGTAATAACGTTTAAAAGATTTGCTATCGCGTTAGTCTAGACCTAGTATATTCCCTTATTTCCTTTCTGCTTACAAGGAAGCAAGTAATTAGGCAAGTTATGCTAATGTTTAACAGATTAGCATGATGTGAATGGATGAAAAATATTTTTAATAATAGTTTGTTTGCAGAACAATTGAGAAAGTCGTGTGAATAGAACACATTCTATTTTTGTCTAAATTCATTTTCATAAAACGCTCATGTAATGCATTTTTAAAAATATTCACATAAATTTAATTTTTACAATAAATGAATCTACAAATAGATATATTATATTTATGTTAAGTATCCCCTGCAATTGTAGAAAAATCATTACTTTTCGTACTTTCCAAAACTCTTAAATTTTTCAAAATATAATAAATTATTTCTCAAATTTGGAGCATTATTTCAAAAAAGTATATGACGATTTTCTTTAATGTGCTTTGAGACAGTATACATTTTTAAAAACAAGTTGTCAAACAATTTGCATCGTGTGGAAAATTTTGAGCGTGGAAAAGTGTTGGAAAAATGTTTTGGAGAAAATAAGGTTTAAAGTTGGGAGTGCCTATTAATAAGCATGCTCAAGCTCATTTATAGCTTCAGTTAATTAGTATAAGCCGGCCAAGGCGAATGCAGTCCTGTACCGAGGAGCACCACTTGTACATGTAATGGCTTGCCCGCCCGCCTGTATAGTCCAGTTGGGAAAGCGCGAGCGATACTTCATGATGGCATTTCCCTTGGGTGTGTTAAAGTCGTGTATATATTCATATCATAAGCAATCAAATACATTCTCAAATTCATTATATAATCTCAAATCCATAAATTTGTACATCTCTTTCACTTTCTCGCGTTCTTGGCATTATTCTCTGATATCTCCTTCACTTGCCGTGTTGATCTCAGATCTAGTGGCCGTTTCTTCTCCCGATTCAGCATTGCTGTCGAATCCTGAATTGATTTTTATCCTTCCCATTTCTCCTTCTATTAGTACATCTCTATTTCATCATGTTTCTTGAATGCTTTTCATCTTCTGAACCGAGTTTTTCCAGTCATTTGCTGTTATTGACCCAATAGCATTCTAAGAAATGATCCTCTTTGAGCCACTACGTCAGAGCGATCTCTCAGTAAACTCTGTTTATCTTTACACTTTTTAAATTTCAATATATTCCTAAGAGTTTCTTTGCATCCACAGAAATTACCTCCTTCTTGCAAAAGTTCAATAATTATCGCAGCGTAGAGATTTCTTTTTAACCACATAATACTCCCAATATTTTCTTCTAATGATACACTCGTCCATCTCGTCCAAAACAACTTTGTTGCAAGAGGTTTACAAATTTTGTGGGGTGATGTAATTTTGCTCGTCCAACCTTCTTCAAGCCGGCCCTCCTTTCTGATGTTGCCTATTGTTATCTTATTCTATCCGGTAGAACCGACAAGCTCTGTAGCATTTGTAATAAGCATTTTCTGAGCTTCTTTCTTCTCTTCGTCATAAAATTAAGAGCATTATAAATAACACGTTTTGCGTTCCATCAGTCACCGAATACTACGCGGCGTGCTATTGAAGTAAACTGAATTGTACAGCATTTCATGACGTATGCGCCAATTCATATTGCCATTTCACGTTAGTTGGCCTGCTCTGCGCACCCAATGCAGAACTGCACTGGCATTGGCCGGTTTATACTTAAAGTGTGGTAAGTAGGAAAACAAATATATTTTTTTGAAGTTTAGAATTCATATACTTTTATTATGAAAATTGTTTTAGTATTTCACAATTTATGGTCAGATTTCGCAGATTTAATTACTTGAAGCACCAGAAGCGCTATTGTTAGATAAACAGAATCTTCTTTCAGTTTCCCTCTTCCAGCGGGTACACAATGCCTTGTTTTTGACTCGTGGCCGACCGACCGGCAGGAGATAACTGCGTGCACACAGTGTTTCAAACCAGTCCTCGCTCCCGCTTTTCTCCGCCATGGTCATGTATCGACACAAAGCAACAGACATTGAACTGAAGAAAAACCCAATATTGTATACGAAATACCATTGCATGTCACCTTCCGTGGTTTAATGCTAACTTCATATACCCAAGGTCGCTAGTCCAAACCCGGCGGAGGACGATGGATTTTTTCGGGTGTAAAAATCTTTAACATGGCTTCCTTCGGAAGGGAAGTAAAGCTGTTGGTCCCGGGTCGAAGATTTACGGCACTTAAAAGAACCTCAAGCTTGATAGAGAGGTCTCTGAGCAAAATTAAGTTTTTCACGCCCAATTTAGAATGGGACGCTGAGAACCACAGTAGTTAAAGAGCGTCCATTTACATTTCTTTTACCATTGCATAACCAGAAAATTGGTGTTGATGTGCTGTGAATGCGTACCGAATTACAAAGCCTATATTCTTTGAGCCTACAGTTCTTCTTCTTCTCCTCCTCCTTCATTTGCGATGCAGATTCCCGTAATTTCTCCAGACGCACTTCAGCCTGGGGCTTATTGTGCTATCTGCATCCTTTAGAGCCAAACCATTACACATGCATCCCTTAAAAATGAGTGTAGCCTTGCAATGGTATGGATGAAACTTCTTCTGGCTCTATAAGCGTTTCCCCAAAAGCTATGTATTTCCGAACCAAAGCTTCGCAGGAGCACAAGGTGTGCTGGATTATTTCAGTCTCCTTCCTGCATAATCTGCAGTCTAAGTTGCCCTGAAGCTATCCAATTGTGTTAAAATGCTGTTTCACAGGGACATGCCCTTGAGGAAAGCAGTAATTGCTCTCAGCTAGAGTCTGTTACATTTTAGCAGGCTCTCAGCTCTTTCCTTACATGGTCCTTATAGTTTCCCAGTCTGTTTCCTGGGGTTTTACGCCTGGTCTGAGGCTTCAGTTAATGGACAGAGATGCAGGGATACAATAATCAAACCATTCCTGGATTATTTGTGTGACATTGAGTGCAAACAGGCATATTTTCAACAAGACTCTGCTACAGCACATGTAGCTGATGTCTCGTTGAAATTAATTGACGAAATGTTTGAAAATAGGGTCATCAATAATGGACTATGGCCACCGCGAACCCTAGACTTTATGGTATGCGACTTTTATTTATGGGAGGGGGGAGTTAAAAACCTTATGCATTCCATTCACATGACTTTATCTACATCTCTGCAACGAGTTATTGTTAAAAAGCTTATGCTTCTATTTACTTCATACTATTTGAGAAAAATTAGAGAAATAGTCTTATTACTTGGTTCCATGTAAGTAGAAGCGAAATAAGGGGGTACCATAGGTTACAGTGATAGTCAAAAGATGTTTGCTATGTGACTGAAGTTCCTTTGTTTGTATGGACAGGAGTTGAGAAATTGCTATATGAGAAAAGTATGTTTTTAAAGCTGAAACCAATAACAAGGAATATCTCAAAAACGACCAACTCCACGAAAAAAATGCATATGACATATATTGTGTGTTTTAAGTGATCTACATTTTTATGGAGTAAGTTTTTGTCTATTTCTTACGGTTTACTAGTTATGCAAAATTCAATAAAAATCATCCAGAATAAGGAGGTCTTTAAAGGCTATTCACAGAAAATTCAGGATATACACTTTATTTAACATGCAAATATCTTAAATATAAGAGAATTTAATCAAAATCGTTAGAGCCATTTCTCAGAAAATCAAAAATTTGAATCTTTTTCCATGTAAAGGGTAGTTTGAGGAGGGGGATTTTCTTGAAAATCTTCGTGTTGCATCCTTAAAAGATACCAAAACTAAACACCAAGTCTGGTATTTAACGGTCTTTTCGTTTTTGGACTATGCTGTCCACAGACACACACGCACACATGGACCTTTTTCCAAAAGTGCTTTTTTGGATTCAGAGGGACCCAAAACATGTATTTACGTTGAAATCTCGATATTGAATTTTTGAGGAATACAATACCTTATCTATACACTGTGTACATAGTACGTGTAGAGAAAGTAATAAGTGTATCGAACAACCTGCATACATTGAAAGAACTGAAAGGCAATATCAGAAGAGAAATTATGCAGTTTCAGAAGAAGAATTAATGCGTGTTAATGGAAATTTTCTTAAAAATTGTGAGAGATGATTGGCAGTTCAAGGACATTATTTCCAATCCTTCTGTGATAGGTATGTGGTTATTGTGTGCATGTAAATCTATGCGCTTGACTTGCCCGCACGATATGCGCTTGAGTTTTTTTTTTTTTTTTTTTCTTAAAACAGTAACGGAGTCTGATCAGGACTCCGGTACTGTATCCCTATTTACATTTCCCCCCGTAGGTTTTACTGATTACTGGTTTACTGGTTTTACTCTTTCTTTTGCAAACATATACACATTGCACAAACATATAACACCCATGCCCAAGGCGGGACTCGAACCCACGATCCCCTGCCCACGAAGCACCAAAGCGATACGCTTTAGCGAGCGTGGCCATGGGGACCGGCTAGTTCAGGGTCTGTGAATATTCAACTCGGCCGGCAGCTCCGTGCGTCCTGCATCAGCTGCCTCCCGCCGGCCGGCCGGCCGGCCATGGATAAAAAATAAGGCAATGTATGTCAGCGTGTCCGCGAGTGAGCAAGTTAAAGCCTGCGTTTATGGAACTATCCAATGCGTTCTTTGTGTGGGACTGTGACGATTGTTCTGACGAGTGCACCTTTTTGCTGCTACTACATGAGGTTAGAGACGTCTTGTGTTCGATTCTCAGCAATGAAGTGGACAGAAGAAGAGACTGCATGGTGTGTATTTCATTATGTCGCAGCGAAAGTGAAGCGGCAGTGAAAATTTGAACTAGATATATTTGTGAAGTAGCAGCGAGAGCTGGACAAAGTCATAGTTAGGGATAGCATCTTGGGGACCAATAGAGGCACACATGTGGATACCAGTTGCATTCCTACCGAGTAGAGACTGACCTGCTTTGGCGACTGCACGCGCCGCATGTAAACAACCTGCAGTAACGGACGCAGCCGTATTCTATGCTGCACAATACAATACTAGTTTACACGTAGTTAATGCCTTTAATGATAATGCATGCTCTTCAATCAAGATTGTAAAATCTCTTGCTTCAAATGGATTGCATGAAGATTTGCAATTCACATAGAAGAACTACGCGGATATATCTACGACAATAACACATATTTGGAAATATCAAACATTAAAATGCCTCGAGCCCTGAAAGCTGTCGATGAACTTGTGCAAGCAATTAATCTGAGACCCGTGACACCAGTTTTACAAAAAACGTACTTTATCAAACATAAGGATAGGTCATTTCCTATCTATTCTCTCTATACCTGTGGTGGTGATGGTGGTGGTGATACTTAAGACGAACTGGAGAATTTGGTCAAGGGACTTTTTAAGCATGTCAAAAGTGATATTACTTAACTGAACATCGCAACCCTGATGCTTGCCAAAAGACAAAAAGGCAAAAGACATTGTTAGAAATCGCCATGGCCTTCTGCAAACTTGAAGTAAATGCGTATTTATACTTAACCTTGATACATGTGCAAATTTCATTTGTTTATAGCACAGCCAGCCATCTGACTTTTTGTCCTTGATTTGCGTTATTCATTTAAAACAACCTCCTTTATTTATCCTTTTTAGAAGACACAAAGCAAGGACTTTTGCTTTCTCTACACGTACATAGTATATAGCGAAGCATTCCACCCAAAATCTCTATACGGATTGTGAGATTAATTTAACCGGAAATACATGTTTTAGTGCTCTCGGAAAAAATTCTTGGAAAAAATAGTATTTTAGAAAAAAGTCCTGCGCGAAACTTGATATTTAGGTTCAGCATCTTCCAAGAATGTAACATTAAGATTTTTAAAGTGCCTAATACCACGAGTGTTTTCATCTTGTGGATAGTTCACGACTGGAGCGAAGTGACGGGAATGAACTGTCCTAAGAGATGAAAATATGAGTTGTATTCGATAAGACATTTCAGGAAATAGACTATTAATAATTTATAATATATAGGAAGGGAGATTTTATCACGTTATTATTGTAATACTTACATTAGTTGTCGCCCTCCGTGGTGTAATGGTTACCATGCTAACTTCGTATACCCAAGGTCGCGGGTTCAAACCCGGCGGAGGACGATGGATTTTTTCGGGCGTAAAAATCCTTAGCATGGCTTTCTTCGGAAGGGAAGTAAAGCTGTGGGTCCCGTGTCGTAGATTTACGGCACGTAAAAGAACCTCAAGCCTGATAAGAGAGGCCTCTGAGCAAAATTAAGCCATCTTTCACCAAAGCAGTTAAAGAGCGTCCATAAATAACAGGCCATTTCATTTCTTACATTAGTTCTCAAATGGTAGATGACGCATTCAACCATGTTTATTTACCGAATGTTTTTTGTCCTTTCTTTCTTCACTACTTCATGAATTATGATATGGCAGACCGTGTCTACACCCAATGTACGAATATCGATAGCAACATTAGAAATAGGGAATAATTATTTTATTTCAGCTTTTAATAACTAATACATGAAACGGAAACAAAAGTTATTTTATTTTAGGTTATTGCATAAGAAATACAAATAAGGATTACTTCACTCCTTTTTGAACTAAAAACATTATGGATAAATCTCTAAATAAAAATTATAACTGAATTAATTGAAAGTACAATAATCTTAGAGTTGACAGTTATTAAAAGTGAAGGTTTGCTGACTGGATTGTTGGCATGTTACCAATAACCAAGACAGGAGAATAAAAAAAAAAACAAAAAACAAAAACGAACGTCAGGTGCGACAAGGTGTCAAAGAAATGAACATCAGCTGCGATAAGATGTTTCGACAATTTCGCTCCAATCAGATGACCATTGCATTAGCGCTCTAATAGTTGAGCCAAATTGTCAAGAAAATCTACCCACCACGAACTAGCTTTTACATTTTACGAAATGTTAATTTTTTTCAGTAATTGCTAACGATTTTTATTCAAATGCCATATGTAGGATATTTTCATTACAAGTGCTGAATTCTCTGGCAATAGCTTCTGAAGTCTTCTCCATTTGACTGACTTCTGCACAAGTGGCAAACCCCCTTTTCATTAAGTCTCATTCCACAAAGAATGTGATTCGCGTTCAAGCACACACCTTTCAGACACTTTTTTTCTTTTTTGCAAAATTAGTTATTTCCTATGTTTTCTCATGTTATTACTTAAAAATTTACCCAAAACTTACTTTTCTCAAATGGACAGTCGTGGTTTGTTTTTCTTTCTTTTTTTATGACTGGTCATGTAAAGAGAACCGAATCATATAGTAACCAGCTCTTAAAAGATGACTATCTCTTCAATTATATATACCTCCTTTTAACCTACAAGGAAGTAAGAGCAATAATATTTCCGTTACTATTACTCTCAATTAATGAAGTAGATAGAGGAATATACTTTTGTAAAATAGTTTTTTTTTCTTTTTAGTATCTTCACATTCTTTATCATATCGGACGATGGATGGAAATGGTGAATTGATGCTCAAATGATCTCGGGGTCCATGGAGCTTAAAGTTTTGACTAATGAGCGACAACACGACACCACATATCTCATGGAAAACTGGGGTTCACAAGGGAGAGCGACATAAGCGACAGTGCGACACCAAATTACTCATGGAAAACTAATGTTCACAACAAGGAGGGCCGAGTGGTTATACCACTCGCCTCCCACCTAGATGACCCGCGTTCGATCCCAAGCGACCGCTTGTGAGATTTGTGGTGGACAAAGCGGCGCAGGGACGGGTTTTCTCTAGGTTCTCCGGCTTCCCCCGCCATCGCATTCTACCGGTGCTCCATCTTCATTCCATGTATCACTAGTGTCATCGCCTGCGGTGCCATTTGTAGTAAAAGTGGGCGTTAAACACTATCTAAAAAAATAAGGAAAAGCGACATAAGCGACAGCGCGACACCAAATTACACATGCAAAACTACGTTTACAACAGGGCGACGCGACAAAAACGACAGCGCGACACCACATTGCTCATGGAAATCTTGTGCACCCAACAGGACGACGCGATATAAAAGACAACACGACGGCACATAGCTCGTGGAAATTTGGTGTTCACAAGTATAAGCGACATAAGCGACAGCGCGACTCCAAATTACATTTGGAAAACTAGTGTTCACAACAGGGTGACGCGTAAAAAACCAAGCGCGACCATTGCTCATAGAAAACTAGTTTTCACAACAGGGTGACGCGACAAGAACGACAATGCGACACCACATTGCTGATAGAAAACTAATGTACACAACAGGGCGGGGTGACAAGAACGACAGTGCGACCACATTGCTGATAGAAAACTAATGTACACAACAGGGTGACGCGACAAGAACGACAATGCGACACCACATTGCTGATAGAAAACTAATGTACACAACAGGGCGGGGCGACAAGAACGACAGAGCGACACCACATTGCTGATAGAAAACTAATGTACACAACAGGGTGACGCGACAAGAACGACAATGAGACACCACATTGCTGATAGAAAACTAATGTACACAACAGGGCGGGGCGACAAGAACGACAGAGCGACACCACATTGCTGATAGAAAACTAATGTACACAACAGGGCGGCGCGACAAGAACGACAGAGCGACACCACATTGCTGATAGAAAACTAATGTACACAACAGGGTGATGCGACAAGAACGACAGTGCGACACCACATTGCTGATAGAAAACTAATGTACACAACAGGGCGGGGCGACAAGAACGACAGAGCGACACCACATTGCTGATAGAAAACTAATGTGCACAACAGGGCGGCGCGACAAGAACGACAGAGTGACACCATATTGCTGATAGAAAACTAGTGTGCACAACAGGGCGACGCGACAAGAACGATAGCGCCACACCACATTGGTCATTGAAAACTAGTGTTCACAACGGGCCGAAGCGACATTAGCGACAACGCGATACCACATTGCTCAGGGAAAGCTAGTGTTCACAACAGGACGACCCTGCGAGAGCGACACCGCGACAATCTGACATTACGCAAAATGCTGTTACGAAGCACACAAGTGATGGCTACCGACGTATAAAATACTTGCATATGCTCCACACAATATTTTGTCCATCTACTCTGAAACAAAGTATTTTAGTGTGGTGGTAGCGAGTCTGTCTCAAATTCAACAGGTTGCGAATTCGAATCTCGCCTAGGGTGAATTACCCGGGTAAGGTTATTTTCTCGGGTTTTCCCTTATCCTGAGAAGAGAATGTCGAGTAACTTTAAGGTCCATGGACCCCGAGATCATTTGAGCATTAATTCACCATTTTCATTCATCGTCCGATATGATAAAGGATGTGAAGGTACTAAAAAAACTATTTTACAAAAGTATATTCGTTAATTGAGAGTAATAGTAACGGAAATGATATTGCTCTTACTTCCTTGTTGTGAACACCAGTTTTCCATGAATAATTTGGTGTCGTACTGTCGCTTATGTCGCTCTCCTTTGTGAACACGAGTTTTCCATGAGATGTGTGGTGTCGTGCTGTCGCTCATTAGTCAAAATGATCATTCACCTGTTGTGAATACTAATTTTCCAGGGCAATATGGTGTTACGCTTTGCTCATATCGCGTCGCTCTGTTGTGAATACTAGTTTTGCATGTGCAATGTGGTGTCGCGTTGTCGCTCATGTCGCTTCGCCACTTTCGCTCCATTGTGAGCCTGGTAGCATATGTTACTCGTGAAAACATCTGCTTTAGTCGTATTTCCTGTCAATCTCATTTAAAAGTCAAAGACTTCTTTGCAAGCAACTTCTTTTATAACGCCGTGTGTTTGACTCAAACTTTGTAACTAATATGAATATCTTATTAATTTATGACATGAAATTAGGTGTTAGAACCGGTATACCGCCACAACTATAAAAAGATACACCGCATGTAAATAATGTGGGTAGTACATAGTTTAGACGCGAGCCGCAGCAGCGCTATATTGTAGTTACTGGATTCTCAACTAGATGGCACCATAAGTATTTTTGCTAATGAACATCATTGCGCAGTGTCTCGGGTATAAAATTAAGCCATGCGGAACAGTAATAACAGCAACTATTGGCCACGGTTCCACACCCTTATTAATAAAAAAATTAGATGTGTTCACATGGCTTTCTCTACATGCCTGCAAAAACTATTAAAAACTTATGCTACTGTATATTTCATGCTAATCGAGAAAAAATTAGATTAGATAGATTATTTATAGATTAATAGATTTATTATTACTTGCTTCCTTGTAAGTAGAAGAGAATTAAGGGAATACCATAGGCTAAATTGATAGTCACTTATATGACTGAAGTTCCTTTGTTTGTATTGGCACGAGTTGATAAATTCGAGTATGAGAAAACCATAAGTTTTTTAAAGCCGAAACAAAAAACAAGAAATATCAAAAACGAACAACTCGATGAAAAAAAATTATATAACATAAATTGTGTGTTTTAATGTGCTCTACATCTCTTATGTGGTGTTTGTCTATCTCTTACGGTTTAGCAGTTATGCTAAATTCCGTAAAATTTATCCAGAATAAAGTAGTCTTCAGAGGTTTTCCCAGAAAATTCACATATTGGTTGTCAGGTAAATATTTTAATATACAATATTTTAATCAGAATCATTAGAGCCATTTTTTAAGAAAATCAAAATTTTCGAAAAATGTTCCATGTAAAGGGTAGTTGGGGTAGGGGGATTTTCTTGAAAATCTTCGTGTCGCATCCTTGGAGAATACGGAACTTAAATGCCAAGTTTGGTATATTACTGACCTTTCGTTTTTGAATTATCGCGTTCACACGCACACACACAGTTACTCTCCGTGGTGCAAATGGTTACCATGGCTTCATATACCCAAGGTCGCGGGTTCAAACCCGGCGGAGGACGATGGATTTTTTCGGGCGTAAAAATTCTTACCATGGCTTGCTTCGGAAGGAAAGTGAAGCCGTTGGTCTGTGTCGTAGGCTTACGGCACGTAAAAGAACCTCAAGCCTGATAAAAGAGGCATCAGAGCAAAATTAAGCGGTCTTTCATGCCTTGTATAGAATGGGACGCTGAGAACCACTGCGGTTTAAGAGCTTCCGTAAATAAAACACCATTTCCATTTCAAACATACACAAACGTACATTTTTAAAAAATGACACATGGGACCTTAAAACGTGTTTTTACGGTGCAATCTCGGTATCGCATTTTTGAAATGCAATACCTTCTCTACCTACGTATCACGCACTATGTAGAGAAAGTAAACACCTGATGTATTCCATTCACATAACTTTTTCTTGCTCTTCCGCAAACAAAGTTTTCCTACAAAAGATTAGTCTTTTATTTATGTTACGATAATCGAGATAAACGCTAGCAGAAATGGTATCATTACTTCTTTCTTAATAAGTAGAAGGGAAATAAGAGAATACACTAGGCTAAAGCGATAGTCAAGTCTTTTAAAAGCCGGTCACCTTGTGAAACAATTGAAATTCGATTCTCTTTTATTGCGGGGAGTAAACAAAAGAGACGAAAAAAAAAAAGATGTCATCCCGTTTAAAAAAAGTTAAAGTAGCTTAAAATTGAAGCCAATAACACGGAATATCTCGAAAAATGTTAACACTAAAAGAAATGTATATGATATAATTTTTTTTATTTAACAGGTCTGCATGCTTTTGTGTAGTAAGTTTTTATCTACCTCTTACGGTTTATCGGTTATACAAAAGTTATACAAACGTTAATTAAGAGTTATATAAAGTTATATGAATATATATCAAAATTATCGGTGAAATACAATACATTCTCTATCTACTATGTGCATTGCACATAGGTGCTAAGGAAAGTAAAATTCCTTTGTTTGGGGGGGGGGTTACAGGGAATCCTGAAACATGCATTTATGGTGAAATCTGTATATCGACATTTTTGGTGAAGTGCAATTCCTTGTCTACCTTTGTACTAAGTAGAGAAAGGAAAAATCTTGACATATTCACACGACTTTCTCTAAATTTTATACAAAAAAAAGAACTGTTCTTACTAAATACATTATTTTATATACATCATGCTAATCAAGATAAACATTACCGTGAATGGTCTCATTACTTGCTTACTTATAAATAAAAGGGAAACAAATAATGCACTAGTGAAAACAAATTTTTACATCTTTTGAAAGATGGTCACTATGTGAAACAATTGATATTTGGTCTCTTTATATGGCCAGAGGTAAAACAAAAGAGATACGAAATGAAAGATGAATTCCCGTTTGAGAAAAGTTTAAGTAGTTGAAAATTTAAACAAATAACATTGGATATCTCGGAAACGGTTAATTAAAAAAAGGTATATTACAAATTATACGTTTAGTGATATACTTTTTGTGTAATGTGTTTTTGTCCATCTCTTACGGTTTACCAGTTTTACAAAATTCATGCAGAACGAAGAGATCTTTAGAGCATATTCCCAAATAATTCAAGATGTATGTATAGTTTATTTGTCATACAAATATTAAAACTAATGGTATTTTAATAAAATTCGTTAGCGCAATTTTGTAGAAAATCAAAATATATGAAAAGTGTTCCATGTTTGGGGTGGGGGTTTTCTTGAAAACCTTCGTGTCGCATCCTTGGTAGATACTGAACTTAGGTAAATACCAAGTTTGGTACTTAACCGACTTTTAGTTTTTGATCTATGCTGTGCACACACACACACACACACACACACACATGGCCATTTTTCTAAAACGCTTTTTTGGATTCACGGGGTCCCAAAACATGTATTTTGGGTAAAATCTTGGTATCGAGTTTTTGGGTGGAATAAAACACCTTCTCTACACACTATGTACATAGTGCTTGTAGAGAAAATAATAACATGGCTACACTAGCCAAACAAAATAAAAGAATGACCAGGTATGTATATGGCAATTTAGCTATTCAAGCGTCAATGCAATGGCTGAGGTTAGACAGCTTCAACCAATCGCCGTCATCTAACTGGAGCGATATTGTCGAAACATCTCATCGC
Source organism: Hymenopus coronatus (assembly GCA_030762935.1). Classification (NCBI taxonomy): domain Eukaryota; kingdom Metazoa; phylum Arthropoda; class Insecta; order Mantodea; family Hymenopodidae; genus Hymenopus; species Hymenopus coronatus. Next base: position 18,164,487 of record CM060894.1, read on the forward strand.
AGCTGATGTTCATTTCTTTGACGTCTTGTCGCACCTGACGTTCGTTTGTTTAATTCAGGAGGCAGTGAAGAAAGAAATAAAACAAAACATTCGGTAAATAAACATGGTCGAATGCGTCATCTATCATTTGGGGACTAAAGTATTAAAATCATAACCTGATAAAATCTCCCTTCCTATATATTATAAACTATTAATAGTCTATTTCGCTGGATTGTCTTATCAAATACAACTCGTGGTTTCATCTCTTAGGTCAATTGACTCCCGTCGCTTCGCTCAGGACGTGAATTATCGACAAGATGAAAACACCTATGGTATTACTTTTGACAAATTTATGGCTCTATGTATGAGATTGCAATGCTGATCTTCGTAAAGATCTATATATAATAAAGTTTTTTGTCTCCCCTGAAAACATGATGTTCTTTAATTTGTGTTGTTTCTGAAGCCGTGATTAATTTGATAGCGGCTTAGTTTAATTAATTCTTGAAAGGTGTCATTATAATAATACATGCATTCAAACAGGGCGTGTTCAGGTACTCCGATTTGATTATAAATATCCTTGTTTTATTAATCTTCTTCGTAAGAGTCCTAGGGAGCGTGCCACATAAGATAATTCAATAAGTAGTGAGTGAGTTGTTGAATATATTTGAATCGTAATCTTTCAGAGGTGTTGCTTATTATATAATGCTTTTTCCTCATTGGTAATTTGGCATCTGTCTGACATAACGATTTAAGTTTTTGTTTATTTTCTTTAATCACATCTTGTTTTAATGTGTTACATTTTCCTGGTTCCCTTTTTTTCCTGGACTGCTTACCTAAGTACAAGGTGCATTGTAGTTAGAGAAGATATTGTAGTCCACTCAAAAATGGTATACCAAGACTTTACCGGAAATACATGTTTTGAGGCCCTCTGAAACCCAAACCGATTTTTTACTTTCTCTAAACGTGAATTACATGTTTTGGCAATCCCTGATTTAAAAGAAAAGCATTTTTAGAAAAATATCCGTGTGTGTGTGTGTGTGTGTGTGTGTGTGTGTGTGTGGGTGTGTGTAGCATAGCTCAAAACCGAAAAATCTGGATGTTTAAGTTCAGTATCTTCCAAGGATGGGACACGAAGATTTTCGAGAAAATCCCCCCACCCCAAACTACCCTTTACATAGAAAGAATTTCGAAAAAATTTATTTTCTCAAAAATAACTCTAACGATGTTGATTAAAATCTCTTATATTTAAGATATTTACATGACATATAAAATGTATATCTTCGATTTTCTGGCAATAGCCTCTGAAGACATGTTCATTCTGCGTGAATTTTGCGGAATTTTTTTCATAACTGGTAAACCCTTACTCCGCAAATGTAGAGCTTGTTAAAACACACAATTTATATTACGTATACACATTTTCTATATACCTACATTTTTTTCGTGAGATTGGCCTTTTCAAGATATTCCGCATTATTAGTTTCAGCTTTAAAATACTTATACTTTTCTCATACGGGAATTTGTCAACTCGTGTCCATTCAAACAAAGGAACTTCAGTGACATAGCAACCAGCTTTTGACTGTCACTTTAACCTATGGTACTCCCTTATTTCCCTTCTATTTACAAGGAAGCAAGTAATTAGACCGTTTCTGCTGATTTTTTTCTTGATTAGCATTAAGTAAATAGAAGAATAAGCCTTTTAACAATAATTGACCGTAGAGACATAGAGAAAGTGATGTGAATGGAACACATCAGATGTTTAGAAAAAGGCGTGCGCGTGTTTATCTGTGTGAACAGCATAACTCAAAAACGAAAGGTGGATTGAATACTAAACTTGATATTTAAGTTTCAAGGATTTTAAGAAGGTTCCCCATCACCAACTAAATTTTACATGGAACAGTTCTCGAAGATTTTGAATTTCTCAACAATGGTTCTAATGATTTCGATTAAAATAATATATATATATATATATATATATATATATAAGATATTTTCATGTATATCTTGAATTTTTTGGGAATAGCCTCTGCAGACCACTTCATTATGGATGACTTTTGTATAACTGGTAAACTGTAACCGCAACTGTGCAAATATCGTTAAAACGTTTTTTTTTTTTTTTCTTTCTTTGAACTTTATCAACGGGAACTCATCTTTTGTTTCATCTCTCTTTTATTTTACTTTTGACCATCTAAAGAAAAATAAATTTCAAGTATTTCACATAACGACGAACCTTTAAAAGGTCTGCTTCTCGCTTTAGCCAGGCGTATACCCTTATTTCCTTCCTACTTATAAGGAACTAAGTAATACGACAATTTCTGCTAATGTTTATCTTGATTAACATGATATAGATAAAAGAATAATCTTTTGCAAGCATAGTCCATTTGCAAAACAGGTAGTGAAAGACATGCGAATACAACTCATCAGATTTTGTCATCAAAACATTTGCTGCCCATAATTTTATTAAATCAACGAGCCAAAAATCTATTATAGTTGCTGTAGTATGCTTTGCTTCTGTATATCAATTAAAATTTTACTTTTTGTTCTTAATGTTTAAATTACACATTCACACAATATTCACCTTATTTACACATGTTATAAATGTTGCAAATATACTATTGTGTAGCGATTATTGAAGTTAGCGTGATTTTGAAGCCTGATTGTACTATTTTTGCCAATTTCATCAATATTACCTTGGAATCCCTCCACCTTTTTTACTTTCTCTATACGTACTACGTATTTAGTGTATAGAGAAGGTATTGCCATCCATCCAAAAATTCGATACGAGATTTCACCGGAAATATACGTTTTAGGGTCCCCTGTATCCAAAAAAAGTATTTCAGAAAAAGGTCCGTGTGTGTGTTTGTGGCCGTGTGTCCGCGTGTCTGTGAACACGATAATTCAAAAACCAAAAGTCGGTAAAATACCAAACTTGGTATTTAAGTTTAGTATCTTCCAGGGATGCGACCCTTTACGTGCAAAAGGCTTCGAAAACTTGTATTTTCTCAAAAACGGCTGAAACGATTTTGATTAAAATAGCGTATATTAAAGATATTTAAATGGCAAATAAAATGTATATCTCGAATATTCTGGGAATTGCCTCTAAATATCTCTTTATTCTGAATTAATTTTGCTGAATTTTGCGTAACTGGTAAACCGTGAGAGATAGAGAATACCTTACTTCACAAAATATGTAGGTCACGTTAAAACACAATTTATGTCGTATACTTTTTCTTTTTCGTTGAATTTACCATTTCTGAGATATTCCTTGTTTCAGATGTAAAATACTTAAACTTTTCTCACACGGAAGGTTGTAAACTCCTGGCCCTGCATAGAAACGGATTTCATCCACATGGTAACTAGCTTTTAAAAGATTTGACTGTCGTTTTTGCCTAGTGTATTCCCTTATTTTCCACCTGCTTACAAGGAAGCAAGTAATTAAGACAATTTATGCTCGATTATCATGAGATAGCCAGAAAAATATGCTTTTTAACAATAACTTGTTACTGCGATATAGAGAAAGTCGTGTGAATGGAACACATTGGGGCTTTGCTTTAGAAACAAATGCTGCTGATGTTTTGTTCGCTGTCTTAACGTTCGTTTTATCACCCCTATACGAGGGCGTTCCAGAAAGTAACAAACGTTTTGCATAACTAAATAATAACGAAAGATATGAACACAAAACTTTACTTACAAAGTTACAGTACCTTGCTCTATTTCTAAACGTTATCAAGGCATTTTTTGACACGGGGTACTGGTGTTTCAATGCCCATGTTATTACTCCTCCACCACTAAAGATCTGGGCCAAGATGTTGAGGTTTTCACTTGTTGAGAAATATTTTCCATCCAAAAAGTCATTTATGGTGACCCAAGTGAAATAACGGTTTTTCTGAATTCTTTCATCAACATTTGCTTTCAATTCCTTAGCGATTTTTTGTTTGTTTGTTTGTTAGGACTGCGGCGCTGTATTCCTTTTTCCTCTTTTTCATTTTCCTAACATTTAGTTTGTTTTTCTGTTTGGTTACCGTTTATACACACATACCCATACACATTTACAAACACCCATGCCGAAGGCGGAACACGAGCCCACGATCCCCTGCGCCACGAAACAACAAAGCGAGGCACTTTAGCGAACGCGGCCATTGGGACCGGCACGAGTGATGAATTTCCACTCTGTTCTTTGTCAGACACACTGGTTCATCCTTGATTACTCATAAATTATGTGCCATTTCCTCTCTAAAGATTGGTTCATTGCATTATCACCATACACTTGCGTTATTTGCTTATAAACGTTTATTGGCCGAACATTTTGTGCATTCATAAAAACGAATAACTTCTTTGGCGGTAGAAAAGTGTATAACATCGACATTGAAAACCTAGTACCACGTGACAAAAAGTATCTTGACAAAATGCAGATTGCGTTGAGAAATAGAGTAAGGTACTGTGACTTATTAAATAAAGTTTCGTGTTGATAACTTCCGTTATTATTTACTTATGCCAAATCGTCTGTCACTTTCTGGATGACCCTCGTACTATGTAATACTTACACATTCACTCCCAAATTCAATCTGTCAGAGTCTGTAGGGAGTTAAGGAATTATTCTAGTTAAAGCAATAATCCACGCTCCCAACCGGAAATCAAATCCTGGACCTCTGAGTTGAGAAGTCAGAGCGCTGATCGCTCGACCACAGAGGAAGCCTTCCTTGTGTTTGTAATCTGTTTGTTTTCTAAAATGTAATTTATCGTCCAAACATATTTTACTTCTTTTTATGGTGCCTAATTGACTAATATAGGTTCGCTTTATCTATCGCCGTTTTATCTTCAGGTTGTCCTTCGGAACGATATACAGGATTTAGCAGGGGCGGTTTACTGTTTTCGTCTTACATCAATTATAGAATTTCAAAGCTATTTTCTCGTAATCCTAATTCGTTTATTTTTTTGCTTTCCTCATGCGCATACACTGTTGCTTTTAAATCATGTATTGTTATTTAAATAATCCTAAAGTTTACCAAGGCAATGTCACTAATAGCGGTCCTGATGTCGAACCCTGTGGACATCCTACGTTTCATTTTTAATTTCTCTACACGTACTATGTACATAGAGTGTAGAGATGGTGCTGCATTCCACCAAAAAATTCTATACAGAGATTTCACAGGAAATAGACGTTTTAGGTTTCCCCTGTATCCAAAAAAAGCAAAAGGTCCGCGTGTGTGTCCGTGTGTCTGTGAACACGATTACTCAGAAACGAAAACTCGGTCAAATAACAAACTTGGTATATAAGCTTAGTATCTTCCAAGGATGCAACACGAAGATTTTGAGGAAAATCCATCCACCCTAAACTACCCTTTACATAGACAATTTTTCGAAAATTTTGATTTTCTCAAAAATGGCTCTAACGATTTTATTAAAATGCCGTATATTAAAGATATTTACATGACAAATAAAATGTATATCTTGAGTTTTCTGGGAATAGCCTCTAAAGTTCTCTTCTGGATTAATTTTGATGGATTTTGCGTAACTGGTAAACTGTGTGAGATAGACAAAAGCTTACTACACAAAAAGATCAAAGATCATGTTAAAACACACAATTTATGTCATATAAATTTTTTTCGTGGAGTTGGTCGTTTTTAAGATATTCCTTGTTATTGATTTCAGCTTTAAAAAAACTTGTACTTTTCTCATAAAGAAATTTGTCAACTCCTGACCATACAAACAAAGAAACGTCAGTCACATAGTAACCGGCTTTTAACTATCCCTTTATGACATTTATGAAATACACTTTTTTTTCGTAGAATTGGCCATTTCTGAGATATATCTTATTTGCTTCAGATTCAAAATACTTAACTTTTCTCACACAGAAAATTGTAAACTTCTGGGCCTATATAGAAACGGATTTCAGCCCCATGGCAACTAGGATGCTTTTAGCCTAGTGTATTCCCTTATTTTCCTTCTAATTACAAGGAAGCAAGTAATTAAGACAATTGTTGCTTATGTTTATCTCGATTATCATAAAGTAGACAGAAGAATGTGCTGTTTAACAACTGTGTTACAGTGATTTAGAGAAAGTCATGTGAATGAAACATAAGATTTTTACCTTTCTATGTACACCTTTAATGAGTGGTATAAATTTTGTGAATAGTTCTTATTTAATAAAGAATAAGGAAAGAAAGAAAGGTTCCACAAATGGTCAAAATCCCCTAAAATACCTTTACAAATGACTTTTAAATATTTTGTTTGTGATACTGAAGGTTTTAATAATACTTTAGGTATCTTCGGTTGAAACGTCTTTGCTTAACCCATCTTGTTTATTATTTAATTCCATCATTAATTTATATTGTTTTATTCTTTTGCATATTAATTTCTCAAAAACGTTTTTCTTTGGTTGAAAAGGCACACGCGCCCATAGGATTGTGGTTCCTTAACATCTTTATCGATGCTCTTCTTTAAAATTGTAACCTTGGCTTTTTTCCAGCAGACTGGATCTCGACCTTGTTAAATACGGTCATTAAATAAATTAAACAAGAATGGTTTTATTTTTTATCTATGAGATTCACAAGCACATTTTTAATCATTCAATCTGGACCAGCCGCTTTTTATTTTGTCTACCGCGTACTATGTACACGGAGCACAAATAGTAATAGACATTGAATTTATGATTGTCTGTAGGGGCATTTATAGGGCGTGTCTTCTTATATCCGCTGGGCGCTCCGTCACTCTAATTGGGGCTGTGGCTTACTGTTGTAGTACACTCACTTCCAATTGAGTACCTATTAGCGAATGAGTTGACAAACCAAGCATAGGTATGTTCTATTGGTTCGATATAGAACAGGCATCTGCAAGGTGACAGAATTAGCCAATAAAATAAAAACATGACGTAATAAAGTACCCTACAAACGGTAAGGAATGTGGTGAACGGAACAAGACAGTGCCGGTTTCTTTTTGTGCCTTTTGTACACTGCCTTTCAAAAGTATCTGGGGTCGTAATACACACAGTTCTTCCATGTACTACTTTCTTCGCCCTTTCGACGGAAGCATGTCTGAGGGGAATGGGGCTGCCAGAGAAAAAAAAAAACCAAATAAACAACAAACCAAACAACAAACCAACAAAACATGTGTTCCATTCACATGACTTTCTCTATATCTCTGTAACAAATTATTGTTAAAAATCTTGTTCTTCTATCTAATTCATGATAATCGAGATATACATTAGCAAAAATTGTGCTTAATACTTGGTTCCTTGTAAGTAGAAGGGGAAACATCTAATGTGCTCTATTCACATGATGTCCTCTAGCTCTTCGGCAAACAAACCTTTTATTCAAAAGGTTAATCTGTTTTCTACATCATGGTAATCAAGATAAACATAAGCAGAATTAGTCTTATTACTTGCTTCCTTGTAAGTAGAATTGAAATAAGATAGTCTCGTCCTTTAAAAGCCAGTCGCTATGTGAATAAACAAACGAGAAACGAGAAGAAAGATGTCTTCCCGTTTGAAAAAAGTTTAAGTGGCTAAAATTGAAACCAATAATCCGGAATATCTCCAAAACGGTCAACTTTACAAAAAAAAGTATATGACATAAATTGTGTTTTTTAATGAGATCTAAACTTTTTGTGAAGTAAGTTTTTGTTTATCTCTTATGTCTCATTGCCAGATATACAAATATAATCCAAAATGCATAGGTCTTCAGAGGCTATTCCCAGAAGATTCAAGATAAAACATTTCGTTTGTCATAAAAATATCTTAAACATAAAGGTATTTTAATCAAAACCATTAGATCCATTTTTGAAAAAATCAATATTCGAGGAGTGTTCCATGTAAAGGGTAGAATGGGGTTGGGGGATTTTCTTGAAAATCTTCGTATCGCATCCTTGGAAGATACCAAATTTAAATTCCAAGTTTGAACGGTCTTTTTCTTTTTTGAGCTGCTGTCCACACACACACACATACACACACACACACACACACACACACACACACACACACACACGGAGCTCTTCTAAAAATGCTACTTTTTTGATTCAGGGGCGCCCAAAACACTTATTTCTGGTAAAATATCAGTATTGAAATTGTGGTTGCATTTCAATACCTTTTATATACATTATGCACATATTACGTGTAGAGAAAGTAATAAAAATAAAAAGTGTTCCATTCACAAGCCTTTCTCTATCTGTTCTACAAAAAAACTCTTTCAAAAGCTTATTCTTATACATCATGCTAAGCGAGATAAACATTTGCAGAAATGGTCTTATTACTTACTAGAAAGGAAATAAGGAAGTGCATCAGCTAAAGCGATGGTCAGATCTTTTAAAAGCTAGCCGCTACGTGAACAAATAAAATTCGGTTCGCTTTGTATTGCCAGCAGAAAAACAGCAGAGAAATGAGACGAAAGGTTACCCCATTTGAGAAAAGTTACATACTTTAAAATTGAAATCCAAAACAAGGAATATCTCGGAAATGGTCAACTCTAAAACTAAAATGTATACACATAAATTGTGTTGCCTCATTAGATCTATAGCTTTTGTGCAGGAAGTTTTTTTCTATTTCTTACGGTTTACCAGTTAGGTAAAATTTAGCAAAATTCATCATTTGGGTGGAATTGACCATTTCCGAAATATTTCTTGTTTAATATTTAAAGCGTTTCCTGTACGGGAATTTGTCAACTCCCAGTCATGCAAAGAAATGAAATTATCACATGGCAACCGCCTTTGCTAGTGTATTCCCTTATGTCCCTTCTATTTATGAGGAACTGAGTAATAAGACTATTTTTGCTAAAGTTTATCTCGATTAGCATGATGAAGATAAAAGAAAAATTTTTTCAACAATAACTTGTTACAGGGATGTAAAGAAAGTCGTGTGATTGAACACATCAGATGTTTACTTTCTCTACACGTACTGCGTACACAGTGTATAGAGGAAGTATTGTATTCCACCCAAAAATTCCATACCGAGATTTCACCGGAAATATATGTTTTAAAAACCCCTGAATCCAAAAAAAAACATTTTTACAAAAAGGTCCTTGTGTATGTGGTGTTGTGTGGGGTGTGTGTATGTGGGGTGTGTGTGTGTGTGGTATTTAAGTTTGGTATCTTCCAAGGATGCGACAGGAAGATTTTTAAGAAAATCCCCCCATCCCAAGCTATCCTTTACATGGATCTTTTTTCGATTTTCTCAAAAATGGCTCTAACGATTTTGATTAAAATATCGTGTATTAAAGATATTTACCAATCAAATAAAATGTGTATTTTGAATTTTCTGGGAATAGCCTCTGAAGACTAATTTATTCTGGATGAATTTTACGGAAGTTTTGCATAAAAAATAATGGACAAAAACTTAAGGGAAAGGTGCCTAAAATGACTTACTTTTACTAGGACCCTCATTTTTTAGTACATTATATAATTAAAAATTAGATAAATCTGTTGAATCACTACAATAGTTTATGGGTTTGGGAGAAATGTCTTGCAGTATTGCAGTGGTTCAAGCATTGAAGAATAGGAGGGATGTGCTATACAGTGTTGAACCGTGGTTGAAGGTATGTGATGGGTGTTAGAAGGCTCATCTGTTGTACTCTTGGCTTATACAAATGATCTGCGATTTTGTCCGAGTTCAGTGGGAAAATTCCTGAAGCATTGAAGCCTGATACTACATTTTTTGGGTTTGCAGCTAACAGATAGGCTTCATGGAAAGGTTTTGAAATCTGGTAGAGAGACATGGTTCTACCTGGATTGTTCAACCATTTCCTGACTTTCTTGTTGTACTAGGTATCAAGAGGCCCAAAAAAGATAAATGAAGAGGCTGTAGTCTGTGTGTGAAATGCGGTGGAAGACATAACATTACAACTCCAGACTCTTTGGCAATCTCAAGTGCTTGAATACTACTTCTCCATATGAGAACTTTGTCAACTACAGATATGAAATGTTGTAGCCATTTCACGAGTAGTTCCAAAGTCATATAGCCATTCTCGTTGCAGATTCCTGCTGGAGAGTGTTGGATTCAACTTCTTGCACGGAAATAGCATTGCTGGAGGTAAATACATGCCATAGGAACTAATGCAGGCCACCACACCATTGTAACATGAAGTCCAAGTTCAGCACTAGTTAGTGCACCAACTTGCTTCTTTCCTCTTGCAGTGAATATCTTCAGTGGTTTCTGCACAGTCGTTAGTGCAGAATCATTCACGCTGAAAATCTGCGTAGACAGAATATAGTGTCTCTCAATAGTTGTTGAAAGCAAAGAGAACATTTTCTGCATCTGGAGTTTTTTAAAGGCCTGTGCGCATGCTGCTGATGTGGGTTCTGGTTGGTGAAGGCTACTAGATTTTTGTTTTTATTTGTTCACCATGTTCTATAAAGAAAGGCAAAATATCAGGCGTAACTTTTTACATAAAATTATTCTTATTGGTTTAAAATATTTATTTCAAATACATAGTATTTGAAAAATTAATGGAAATGATATTTATTTTTAAACAGAAGTGTTTCTAGACGTGGTTGTATCTTAAATTCAGTAATAGGATAAAATGACATACTACTTAATGGTTATAACAATATCAATAAAATACTAGTGTAGAACTAAGAACATCCCTTTGTTATATTATTCTTTCCTGTGGATGTATTCCAGAACTTATAAATATAGGCGTTATTACATAACATTCAGGACTTATTTCTTGAAGCTCCTGACTGCACAAACACGTTTTCCGCCAAAACTAACCGAAGCGCTATCGAGCGACAATGGAAATAGTGTAACGGTGGCACTAACTATGGCAAGCAAAATTCAGCTTCCATCTTTTGAATCTATCGAAAATAATAGTGATGTGTCGTTTTACCCACCTATGTTATTTTAGGCACCTTTCCCCTACCACTCAAAAAATGTTAGGCACGTTAAAACACACAATTTATGTTATATACATGTTTTTCGTGGAGCTGATCATTTTTTTAGATATTCATTGTTTTTGTTTTCAGCTTTGAAAACTTATACTTTCTCATACAGGAATTTGTCAAATCGTGTCCATAAAAAACAAAGGAGCTTCAGTCACATAGCAACCAGCTTTTGACTATCACTTTACCCTATGGTACTCCCTTATTTCCCTTCTACTTACAAGGAAACGAATAATAAGACTATTTCTGCTAATTTTTCTGGATTAACATGAAGTAAATAGAAGCATAAGCTTTTTAACATTAATTTTTGCAGAGATGTAAGAAAGTCGCATGATTGGACACATCAGATTTTTTATTGTGCATTGTCATATTTAGTGGTATCTTCTTGAAAATTGGGAATAATTGATTGGCGTGTACATAAGGGTTAGAGGTAGAAACAAATGCATTACATTTAGTTTGATCTGGCGGGAGGCAACCACGAGAATTTGTCACAACGTGGCATGAAGAGCCAAAGATTTGTTTAGAATCCTTGCAGTGTGCTCGAAAGTTTATCCATCATAATAAAAAGTGGTTACTACCGGCACCTATTATTATTATTATTATTATTATTATTATTATTATTATTAATAGCAGCAATAGTAATGCAAAACGCTTTGGGTGAGTTTGCTGTTGTTTTCTTATTACTTTCTCTACGCGTACCATGTAACTATATATATGCTATAGAGAAGGTATTGTACTAAAAATTTTGATACCGAGATTTCTCCAGAAATACATGTTTTGAGACCACCTGAATCCAAAAAAGTTTTTTTTAGAAAAATGTTCGTGTGTATGTCTGTCAGTGTGTGTATATGTGTATATGTGTGTCTTTGGGCAAAATGGCTAAAAAATGAAAATTCTGTTAAATGCCAAACTTGGTATTTAAGTTATCTTCCAAGGATGCGACACGAAGATTCTAAGAAAATCCACCCATCCCCAAATACTTTTTACATGGATAAATTTTTGAAATTGTTGGTTTTCTCAAAAATGACTCTAAATGATTTTGATTAAAATATCGTATATTAAAGGTATTTACATGAAAAGTAAAATGTACATCTTGAATTTTTTGGGAATTGCCTATGAAGACATCTTTATTCTGGATGATGTGTGTGTGTGTAAACACGATAACTCTAAACCGAAAAGTCGGTAATATACCATATTTGGTATTGAAAGTTTAGTATCTTCCAGGGATGCAACACGAAGATTTTGAGGGAAAAAAACCGACCCAAACTATCCCTTACACAGAAAATAATTCGAAAATGTTGATTTTCTCAAAAATGGCTCTAACGATTTTGATTAAAATATCGTATATTAAAGGTATTTATATGACAAAAAATGGATATCTTAATTTTCTGGGAGCAGCCTCTAAAGACCTCTTTATTGTGAATGAATGTTGCTGATTTTGCGTAAGTGGTATACTATATGAGATAGACAAGAGCTTACTACACAAAAATATAAATCATGTTAAAACACATAATTTATGTCATATACGTTTTTTTTCGTGGAATTGACCATTTCTGAAATATTCCTTGTTATTTGTTTCAGATTCAAAATATTTAAACTTTTAAGGAAAGTTGTAAACTCCTGGCCCTACATAGAAACGGATTTGAACAACGTGGCAACCAGCTTTTAATAGATTTGACTATCACTTTAACCTAGTGTATTCCTTCTACTTACAAGGAAGCAAGTAATTTAGACAACTTCTGCCAGTGTTAATCTCGAATATCAGAAAGTAGATAGAAGAATATGCTTTTTACATAATTTGTTACAAAAATGTAGTGAAAGCCATGTGAATGGAACACATCAGCTTTTTTTATTTTATTTATTTATTTATTTTGTAGAGTTCACCGTTTTCGAGATATTCCGGATTATTGATTTCAGTTTTATGCTTATTAACTTTTTTCAAATGGGAAGACATCTTTCTTCTCTTTTCTTGTTTTTTTACTCCTGGCAAGCAAAGATATTGGAATTTCAATGGCTTCACATAGCGACCGTCTTTTAAAGAACTAGACTATCGCTTTAGGCTGTGCATTTTCTTATTTCTCTTCTACTTACAAGGAAGCTAGTAATAAGATTAATTCCGCTAATATTTAACTTGATTAGTATGCTGCAGAAAAAGAATAATATTTTGAATAAAAGGATTGTCTGCCAAACAGCTAGAGGACATCAAGTGAATGGAAGACATTACATATTTTCCCTTCTACTTACAAGGAACCAAGTAATAAGGACAATTTCTGCTGATCTTTATCCCGATTAGCAAAGTGTAGAGAGAAGAATAGGCTTCGTAATAATAATTTGTTATAGAGATGTGTAGAAAGTCATGTGAATAGAACACAACAGCATTTTATTTATTTCTTACTTTCTCTACACTTACTATGTACATAGTGTATAGAGCGGGTATTGCATTCCACCCAAGAATTCGATACCCTGTATCCGAAAAAAGGTATTTTAAGAAAAAGGTCTGTGTGTGTGTGTGTGTGTGTGTGTGTGTGTGTGTGTGTGTGTGTGTGTGTAGCCGTATGTCAGTGTGTCTGTGAACACGATAACTCAAAAACGAGAAGTCTGTAAAACACCAAACTTGGTATTTAAGTTTAGTATCTTCCAGGGATGCGACACAAAAATATTGAGAAACATCCCTCTACCCCATCCCCACTATCCTTTACATGGAAGTTATTTCGAAAAATTTTATTTTCTCAAAAATGGCTCTAAAGATTTTTTTAGTTAAAATACTGTATATTATTACACGACAAATAAACTGTATAACTTGAATTCTCTGGGAATAGCCTCTAAAGAACTCTTTTTTCTGAATAAATTTTACTGGATTTTGCGTAACTGGAAAGCGTAAGAGATAGACAAAAACTTACTACACAAAAAATGTAGATCACGTTAAAACACACAAATTTTGCCATATACAGTTTCTCCGTTGAATTGACCATTTCTGAGATATTCCTTGTTATTCTTTTAGATTTGAAATCTTACATTTTTTTTCGTACGGAAAGTTGTAAATTCCTGGCCCTGTGTAGAAAGGATTTCATCCACATGGCAGCCGGTTTTTAAAAGATTTTACTATCGTTTTAGCCTAGTGTGTTCCCTTATTTCCCTTCTATTTACAAGAAAGCATTTCTGCTAATATTTATATCGATTAGCATGAAGTGGACAGAAGAATGAGCTATTTAATAACAATTTGTTACAGAGATGTAGATAAAGTTATGTGAAGAGATTTTCATTTCTTTAAATCGAAGACCACCAGTCTTGGTGCCAATACAAAGAGATGAGAATGTCACATGATATCAAGATCCTCTGATTCACCCTACCGGTTTAAAACAAACCACAAGGCATTTAAAGTAGTTGTGTGGTTACTTCTTTGGAGCAGCGGTTAGAGTGTTTGCTTATGAAATAAGGATTTCGGATTCAGTTCTTGGATGTAAGGAACTTTTTATGATCTTTAGTCATGTTTATTTCATGTACTCCAAGGAGAAAGGAACAATTATATGTAAGCATAAATTATTTCTGATTGAACAAAGAGTAAAGTATTTTGTTTTCTTAATTTTACTGAGAAAAATTACAGTAAAGCATAAATTAGATTTAATTGCTTTTAAATTCTCAGTACACATTGAATAAAGTAGTTGGGAGTGGTGAGGCGGAATTTGGGAACATTCAAAATATTCGATTCATAAATGCCCGCAAATTTTTATTTCTGGATTTTCGGGACAGGAAACGCATAGTGGTCGTAAGTTGAAGTTGCGCAGTGGCAGCTCTTTAGCTGAAGTAGCCGATGGTGGAAGAAGTTGCGCTAAATGTATGCGCAGAAGTCATAAACTTTCTGTCCACCAAGGAAAACTTAAAGAGGAATTCTTTATTTATAACTTTGAAGGATATTAGTTTATTTTAACTTAAAGTTTTTAGTATATTCATAAAATTAAGGTGCAGTTTAATATTCCTAACAGTAAAATATATAACGAGAATATAAATGTTTTGGGGTAAAATTTTGGTTCAAATAAAATGGCTGAAATAAGTACGCTAGCGCAATTTTTAGTGCTGTATTCTGCGGTATGCAAATAAACACCAGCAGATTATTGTTAACTTGGAAGAAGACGAAATCAATAGCGATGCTGGTTATGAGGATGAAGATGATGGTGCAATGAGTAATATTGAGAAGCTACAGAAACATGTGGTGAGTACAATAATATTGGGTAGGTTCATGGTTGCCAACTCATTGTGTGATAAGATGGATCGCAATTTAAAAAAAAAATCGAATGTGTTCCATTCACATGTTTTTCTCTACATCTCTGTAACAAATTATTGTTAAAAAGTTTATTCTTCTATCTACTTCATTCTAATCATCATAAACATTAGTAGAAGGGAAATAATGAAATGCATTAGGCTAAAACGATAGTCAAATGTTTTAAAAGCTGTTTGCCACTTGGACGAAATCCGTTTCTTTGCATTGCCAAGATTTGAGAAGTTCCCGTATGTGAAAAGTTAAAAATACTTTAAAACTGAAACCAATAACAAGGAATATCTCAAAAATGGTCAACTCCACGAAAAAATGTTTGCCATAAATTGTATGTTTCAACGAGATCTACATTTTATGTTTTTGTCTATCTCTTACGGTTTACCACTTACGTAAAATTCAGCAAAATTCATCCGGAATAAAGAGGTCTTCTGAGGCCATTCCCAGAAGATTCAAGATATACATTTTATTGGTCATGTAAATATCTTTAATACACGGTATTTTAATGAAAATAGTTTTTGAGATAATCAAAATTCTCGGAAATTTTTCCATGTAAAGGGTCGTTTGGGGTCGAGGGCTTTTCCTCAAAATCTTTGTGTCGCATCCCTGGAAGGTACTAAACTTAAATACCAATTTGGTATTTAAAACGACATTTTATTTTTTGAGCTATGCTGTCCACAGACACACACGCACACGCACAAGGACCTTTTTCTATTTTATTTATACAGGGGACCCTAAAGCGTTTATTTCTGCTGACATTCGGGTTTGGAACTTTTGAGTGAAATACAATACCTTCTCTATACACTATGTACATTGTACGTGTAGAGAAAGTAAAAATTAACTTTATAACAAAGTGATTTCGCTATAACTAAGGATATGTGCCAACAGTTAATTTCATGTAAACTTCATTAATTTTAAGGCTGCACGTTGTTGTGGTTGTGTTTCTCGAGCCAAGGTGGCATCTCTCTTACCCCTCTCAGCCGTTGCAAAGAGGGAAGGAAAGCAACTTTCCCTATGCGTAATATCTGTTCATGTCTTACTTCATTTTTTTTTTTTTTTTTTTTTTTTTTATTGTCTTATGTGTATAGCCCCCTTTAACTTCTATGGTCACATCGGGGGCTTTGACTTGTGAAACAACTCGTCTGATCACATTAGATAATTATCAGATTTATCATTTTATATCATAAACACACGCACATTCGTTTTCGCATGCACACTTCCAGACTGTGGGGGATAGGGAATAATTCTGGTTTAAGAAAAATGCCCCTCCCCAGCCGGCAATCAAACCCTGGACCTCTGGATGAGAGGTCAGCTCGCTGACCACTCGACCATGGAGGCAGTCGTCTTACTTCCTGACCTGTTTCAAATTTCAAACAGCTGAGACAGTGTAAAAGCGTCCCTTGGGCGTCAAATGCATTTTGCGCATGTCCGGAGATGGACACAAGAGTATCTACTCAGTGGAGTTCGAGCTTCTGAAACTGGTATATTGTGGTTCAAGTACCAACAAATGTTTCGTGTCTTTCCATTTTCTACCTAGATGATGAAGTGAGTGTAATACTTTCAGTATCTTATAACGTCTGAAAAGTATACGATGCAGTTGGATACGTAGAGTCAGACTGAAAAATTGTTTGCCATAGCCAGGATTTGAATCTCCCGGTCTCTAGCCCGTTGCTCTACCGCCAAGGGGTCCGGACCTGAAAACCCCGAAGACGGGTCCCGATCGATTGGTACCGACGACAACGCTTACAGTGGCAAGTCACCAGCCAGCTGCAACCCGCCGAACACGCCGGTCCCCATGGCCGCGCTCGCCAAAGCTTTGGTGTTTCGCAGCGCAGGGGATCGTGGGTTCGAGTCCCGCCTTGGGCATGGGTGTTATATGTTTTTGTGGGTGTGTGTGTATGTAAAAAGTAAAACAGAAATTCAGTAATCATACAGTAATCAAAGTAAATAAATTAGGTAAATAAAAAGTAGGGTATACAGCGCCGGAGTCCCGATCAGACTCCGGAACTGTATTTAAAAAAAAAAAAAAAAAAAAAAAGCACCATTTCTTGTCCTTCAATCTGAGACAGATGACAAAGAAATGTGGACGGGTAAATTGGGGGATGTAATGAACCCAGCCAGCATTCGTCTGGCGACCGGAGAAACCACCGACAAATCCCATGGGTCAAGTAAGCCATGAGAATCGAACCCACGACATGCCAAAATTGAGTGGTACTTGTATGTATATTTGTATGTAAATGCTATTTTAAATATAAATCGTCTCATCACGCTTGTGTGGATTCATGCTCAAGTTCTCTACACAGTTGCCTCCTTCCAGAACTTCAATCCAGATTTGGGACTACTGGTTCTGTGCAAAACAGAACCGAGAAGCACAGTGATAGATGAAGAAAATCCCATCTATTCCATTCACATGAATTTCTACAACAAATTACTATTAAAACGTTTATTCCTCTATCTACTTCATGCTAATCCAGATAAACATTACCATAATTGTCTTATTACTTGCTTCATTGTAAGTAGAAGGGAAGTGAAGGAATACACTAGGCTAGAGCGATAGTCAAATCTTTTAAAATCTGGTTGTTATGTGATTGAAGCTCCGTTGTTTGTATGGCCAGGACTTGACAAATCCCAGTATGAGAAAAGAATAAGTATTTTAAAGCTGAAATCAATATCTAACAAGAAATACCTCAAAAAACGGTAATATATAACATAAATTATGTGTTTTAACGAGCTCTACATTTTAAGTAAGTTTTTGTGTATCTCTTACGGTTTAGAGCCATGGAAAATTCCGCAAAATTCATCCAGAATAAAGTATTCTTCAGAGGCTATTCCCAAAAAATTCAAGATGTACACTTTATTCATCTTTAATATACGATATTTTAATCAAAATCGTTAAAGCCATTTTTTAGAAAATCAAAATTTTCGACAAAAATTCCATGTAAAAAGTAGTTGGAGTTGGGGGGATTTTCTTGAAAATCTTCGTGTTGCAACCCTGGAAGATACCAAATTTAAATACCAAGTTTGGTATTTGATGGTCTTTAGCTATGCTGTTCACAGACACACACTCACACGGACCTTTTTATAAAAATCTGATGTGTCCCATTCTACAACGCTGTAAAACATTATTGTTAAATAGCTTATTTTTCTATCCACTTTAT
Organism: Hymenopus coronatus; assembly: GCA_030762935.1. NCBI lineage: Eukaryota > Metazoa > Arthropoda > Insecta > Mantodea > Hymenopodidae > Hymenopus > Hymenopus coronatus. Next base: position 18,182,757 of record CM060894.1, read on the forward strand.
GATAACCGAGATAAACATTAGCAGAAATTGTCTTAATTCCTTGTAAATAGAAGGGAAATAAGGGAATACACTAGGCTAAAAGATAATCAAATCTTTTAAAAGCTGGTTGCAATATGGTGAAATCCGTTTCTATGTGTGGCCAGGAGTTTACAAATCTCAGTGTGACAAAAGTTTAAGTATTTCAAATCTGAAACAAATAGCAAGTATTATCTCAGAAATGGTCAACTCCACGAAAAGCACATATATGACATCAATTGTGTGTTTGAACGAGATCTGCAATTTTCTGTTTAGTAAGATTTTGTCTATCTCTTACGGTCTACCGGTTACGCTGCAAAATTCATTCCGAATAAAGAGGTCTTTCGACAGAATTCCCATAAAATTCGAGATACACATTTTATTTGTCATGTAAATATCTTTTATATATATGTATATGTTAATCAAAATCGTTAGAACCATTTTTGAGAAAATCAAAATTTTCAAAAATCGTAGTTTTGGGTGGAGGGTTTTTCTCAGAATCTTCGGTCGTAAGCTTGGAAGATACTAAACATAAATACCAAGTTTGGTATTTTACTAACTTTTCGTTTTTTTTTTAACTGGACGGCGTTTCTACTATTAGTATGAGGTAAAAGTTGATTTGTGTTGAACTTTATGTACACGTTTACAGATTTAATTGGTGGAGATAAGATGTTGGCACGACAGGCTGTATTAGTTCGTGCTATCCAGATATAAAAGTCCATGTGCGCTGTCAGGTTTTATGCCGAAGCCTCTGCAGCTTCATTAATTGTTTGAAAATAAATCTAGTGATCTTAAAGAATATCGTCGGTGGCAAGCTGTTACAAGTACCACTTTTTTTGAGAAACCAAGAGGCAACTAAACAAGTAATAAGGCATCTCACAAATTCCAAGAAACATTTGCGTCCATTACATCACCACATAATTCTCTAGGGCTCATTACCTTCAACATTTCCAACCGGAGACAAGTTTTACAAGATTCGTATTCCAAGCCACATACGAAATCACTCAAATACGTTCGTCATAATTTTCAATTTTACCTACCTATACAATAATTTATACAGTACCATAACTTCCTGTTGAGTGTATACGTTGCCTGCCATACCACACAACACATGGAAGCAAATAAAACATACAGACTACTACCTGCGATAACTTGTGCGACTCGCATTCGGAAGCCCCGAGCTTGATCTATGGCGAGTGTCCACTCTTACCCGTGGGCTTTTACATGGTTTTCCCGGGGTAGCCAGGCGAATTCTGGTGTGGTTTCTCATCTATCACGATTTCCAGTATATACGCGGGTCGGCTGATAAGTTCCGGGCCTCACACAGATATGGCGCCACTAAGCCAGTTAGACGGTAGCATCGTATAGTGTAATTTTAGGCTAGCTTGTATCCATAGTTACTTGTTTACTTTTCCAATGACAGCATTTTAAACACGAAAAAATTAGAGTTTTCACGAAAATGGAAGTTTTGGAAAAGCGAGCAGTGATTAAATACTTCCATTTGAAAGGCTTAACGCCTAAATAAATCAAGGAGGAAATAGACAGTACATTGACAGTCTCTGCCCCTTCATATTCTGATTAAAAGGTGGGTTGCAGAGTTTAAAATGGGACGTACGAACATGAGTGACGAGCCTTGCTCTGGACGCCCTGTAGAAGTGACAACTCCAGAGATCATTGAAAAAAGTAATCGTTAAGTACTGGAAGACCTCAGATTAAAGTTGTTTGAGATAGAAGTGGTGTAAAAATATAAAAATAACATGCAGATAATATTTTAAGCAAAGTTTTGGGCTTTCACAAGGTATGTGTAAGATGGGTGCCGCGTTTGTTGACACCTGATTAAAAGTTGCAGAGAAAAACTGTTTCTGTTAAAAATGTGGAGCTCTACCGTAAAACTCCCAGTGAATTTTTGAGACGGCTTATTACCATGGATGAAACTTGGATACTTGACTACACTCCAGAAAGTAAATCATAGTCAAACAGTGGATTGCGCCAGGTGAACCAACTCCAAAAATGTAGTCAATTTTGTCAGCTAACAAGATTATGGCGAGTGTTTTCTGGGATGCACAGGGAATTATTTTTCTTGATTACTTGGAAAGGGGTAAAAGTATCACTGGCGACTGCTATGCAAGTTTACTGTAACGTTTGAGTGAGATGAAAAGAAAAAGACCTCATTTGGCAAAAAAGAAATCTTGTTTCATCACGACAATACTCCGGCCCATCATTCAGTCATTGCAGTGGGGAAAATGTGCGAATTAAAGTTCGAATTGCTTAAACATTCACCCCATTCGCCAGACCTAGCACTCAGTAACTACCACCTGTTCCCAAATCTCAAAACATTTCTTGGAGGACGAAAATTTCACAGCAACGAGGAGGTCATTGGTGCGATAAACAGCTATTTTGAGGACCTTGATAAATTGCACTACAGAGATGGTTATATTAAATTAGAACACCGATATGACAAATGTATTAGCCTTTCTGGAGATTATGTTGAGAAATAAACCAAAAAAAACTTTTTTATAAATGCTGTTTTCATTGAGAGGCCTGGGACTTATCAGCCGACCCTCGTATTACCCCTTCATTATGTTTTCATCTCTTCTTTCAGGTGTGCCTGGCCAGTATTATCTTAGGTGGGGCTGTGAGGAACCTCAATGTCCTCTAGCACTGCTCTGGATAGCCAATAGACTGCATGCTAATTGGCTGTCGGTAGTACTTCTAATGTTACTAGAAGTAGCCGAATATCTGAGCCCCTCCCGAAAGGGAGTTGTTCGGATTGGGTCGGACTCAACGTGGCAGTGGCCCGATACCCATGGGAGATTGGGTACGCTCAGCTGATTACATCTGGGCGGGGTGTTGAGACGCTTCAATGGTCTCCGGCACTAACCTGGAAAGCTTAAACACCTTAGGTGTTAAAGGTCTCCCCCACCAAGATCTTCGGTAATCTTCCCGGAGTTGACGCGCATGGCGTATCCACTTCCGTCCCTGTAAGCAAGATACTCTGTTTTCTCTCTCGGTAGTCTTCCCTATAAGTTTTGGCTCCGGGTAGGACTCTTAATTAACAGTGCTTCGTTGCCTGCGTACATACTCAAAGAAAACAGTCACAGGACTGCCTAGCAGGGGGGTCTTTTTGGGCAGCTTCAAAAATGGGCCGGATCTTCGCGCTTGGACATTTTAAGGACTTCTGCGCGTCTCTGCAGTCTTTATACCTGCGGCATTTTGCTTCCTGTTGTTCCTTCACTTCGTCGCATTCCTCCTAAAGGGTGTTAACCACAACATCAATTTGTTTCTGCTCTATTCAGATTTAATGTTTTAACAGTTACTGGTAATTTATCATTAGTTACTCGTATAGGCAGAGAAAGTAATTAGGTGTGTCTGTAAAGTCAGTATAGTAAAAAAATAGTTTACATACTACCACTACAAATGTTCGTTTTCCTATTACACCGTTATTTTCGTTGCTTATAAGCAGTAGTTATTTTTTTACCAGACCTGTAATAGAAATGGAGTTTTATTATGAACGTTCTTTAACTCCTGTGGCTCTTAGCGTCCCATTCTATACTGGGCGTGAAAGACCGATTAATTTTGCTTCCATTATTTTTTTAACTTGTTTACCTCTAAAACTGTAATTGCATGTGTGACGATAACTACTCTATTGTTGCAACTCACAAGAGGTCATAAACATAATTGCACCCTGACTGACAAGTGGCGGTATATCGCTCGATCCTAAACAATGTGAAGCAATCATCTTGACGTTCTGCATACCAGTCAGTGTCTTTCGAAAGTCAGTTCAAATATCAAACCGCTATAAATATTATATTTCGCATAGAAGAAAAACCAAAACATTAGGGGGTTGTGCATATAATGGGGCTTACAAAACAATGGGAAGATGTCTGTCGTTTAACGTATAGTGACCGCAATCTGCAGATGTCTTGTAATATTGGCAATTTCTGGTAATATGGTACCTGTAAGATGCTGTGTGATTGTTACATGTCTCAGGAACATTCTTTTTCTAAGGTAACCAAAGTCGGCCGGATTGAAATGGAGGCCGGATTGTTGGTAAGTGCTTTACTGATGATACGATCCCAAACATCTGCATAATTGTTTTGTACGGGTATAGATGTGGGGTGGAGCGCTATTTGGCATCAAGATCGTGATTCCTCAGTCGAGTTAAGGCGAATAAAGGGTCGCGCCGTGGCCGAGAGTTTAGACCACTTGCCTCTCATCTGGACGGCCCGGGTTCGGTCCCAACCGACCACATTTGATATTTGTGCTGGAAGAAGTGGAGCAAGGCAGGGGGGGGGCTTCTCCGAGTTCCACAGCCATCACTTTACACCAGTGCTTCATCTTCATTCCATGTATCGTCAGTGTCATCGCCTGCGGTGCCATAATAGTGTCGCGAACAAGGTTCTGTTCTGTAGCTATTTGAGGGTGCTGAAAGGAATGCAGATGGTAGAGCAATAATAACAATGGCACTTAAATTAAGCTAATATATTAAGAAAGATTAAGTAATTTGTTTGGTTTACAAAGGTGGGGGTTGCGATATATTCCATTAATCCTGGCCAATATCGTTCTGATTACTGGGGTTACTAATACAAAGCCTTACCTTAAGAAATATGTGATGGTGTGTCTGGGCGAAGTGGTTGAGCCCGGAAAGATGCCCCTAGACGCACAGACGAAGCAGAGGTTCCCCGACGGTCAAGACCTGGTGGTCGAGTCTACAGTCCCTTAAATAGATTTAGCGCATCCCGGAAGGGCATTTCAACATGGTGTCCGAATTCCTAATTTGATCCGGTCGTGAATTATGGACAAGATGAAAACACTCATGATATTACTTATGACTGTTTCGTTTATGACACGTGATCGTAGGAAGTGGCCAATCCAATGTATTGGCGCGTAAAATTACGACTCGGAACTCATTATCTCTGCATTTTAATCGTTTTTATCACACCCACGTGCATTTGTTTTCTCTCTGAATTAATATTCTTCTCATAATAATAGTACCAGTGTGCAATGATGCTCCTGAACATAATGGCGGAAGTTCTAAAACGTTTTGGGGAAATGTCTATCACTGAAATAGAAATATTAATTGAAAACTCAAAGTCGCAGAATACTAAAAACAAGAGAGAGAGAGTGTGTGGGACTAGTTCAACGAATTCTGTAAGCAACGAAGTCATGATTAATGATGTGAACATCAAGTTGTAGATACAAGTTGGAACTCTCGTTATATTCCTTGTGATAATTCTTACTGCATACTAGTGCTTCCGAAGTCAAACCATACCAAATATTGCAAAGAGATTTTACGCATCTCAAGCAACGCTCCGTGGTTTCTGACAGCCAACGTCACACAGAAACAGCCCACAAGCAGGGCAACTCTACAACTACCTTTCGAACGTCCCTGGATCTGTTTACTTATTTCTTGGGAAAAGATCCAGGTTTCCAACTCGCAGCAGGAGTCAGTCGTTTACTACTAGACCAGTTCTTCAATCAAAACCTGATTTAATGTAAACTAATACTAATACTATCAATGAGATACCTAACCGGATTTACCTCGTTCCTGTATGAGAAAAGTTTAAGCATTTTAAAGCTGAAACGAGTAACAAGGAATATCTCGAAAACAGCCAACTCCAGGGAAAAAATGTATATAACATAAAGTGTGTGTTTTAAGGATCTCTACATTTTTTTGTGCAGTGCGTTTTTGTCTATCTCTTACGGCTTACTAATTATGCAACATTCAAAGAATAGCATCCATAATAAAGAGGTCTTTAGAGGCTATTCTCAGAAAATTCGAGATATACATTTTATTTGTCGTGTAAATATCTTAAATGTGAGATATTTTAATCATATTCGTTACAACCATTTTTGAGAAAATAAACATTTTCGAATTTTTTTCCATGGAAATGGAAATGGCGTTTTACTTGTGGACGCTCTTTAACTGCTATGGTTCTCAGCGTCCCATTCTATATTAGGCGTGAAAGACCGCTTAATTTTGCTCAGAGGCCTCTCTATGAGGCTTGAGGTTCTTTTACGTGCCGTAAATCTACGACACGGGACCAACGGCTTTACTTCCCTTCCGAAGGAAGTCATGCTAAGGATTTTTACACCCTAAAAGTTCCATCGTCCTCCGCCGGGTTTGAACCCACGACCTTGGGTGTATGAAGTTAGAATTGTAACCATTACACCACGGAGGGCGACGTTTTTTTTTTTTTTTTTCATTGAAGGGTAGTTCGGGGTGGGGAGATTTTCTTGAAAATCTTCGGATCGCATCCTTGGGATATACTGAACTTAACTATCAAGTTTGTTTTTAACGGTCTTTTCGTTTATGAGCTATTCTGCCCACAGACACACACATACACACACACATATACATGCACACGGACCTTTTTTTTTTGCTAAAATGCTTTGTTTTTCTTATTCAGGGGATCCCAAACATGTATTTCGGCATCGAAAGTTTATGCGTAGTACAATACCTTCTCTATACACTATGCACATAGTGTGTGTAGAGAAAGTAAAAAAATTGAAAAAAGGTCTGTATGTATGCGTCTGTGGGCAGTATAGCTCAAACTAAAAGTCCGTTAAAAACAAAACTTGACATTTAAGTTTAGTATCTTCCAAGGATGACTCGACGATTTAAAAGAAATACGGCCACCATAAACTATCCTTTACATGGAAAATTGTTCGAAAATTTTGTTTTTCTTAAAAATGGCTCTAACGATTTTCATTAAAATGCCTTATATTAAAGATACGAAACGGCATCTGGACGGATTTTTTCCAGGTCCTCTGGTTTCCCCGGTCCTTATTCCACCAATTGCTCCTATCATCCAATTCGCTTGCATTTCATATAATCCACTTCCTCATGCTCATGCCTGGCTACAGCCGACCACTTGTTCCGGGTTCTCCACTCTGTGGTTTCGTGCCGTTTGCTCCCTCAGAGTTTTCTGACCTCTAGGCATCCGCTTGTAAGTCCTAAACACGGGAAGGGTAAGCCGACTACGAAGTTATTTGGTAAATAGGTAATAGCTGAATACAAGCTATTGTGGATACTGGCTTCCAGCATTGATAGTAAATGACTAATACTTTGCTACAGATGAACGTTATTTGGGTTCCTGAGCATTTGGGTATTAGAGGTAATGAGATGACATACATGCTAGCCAAGAAGGGAGGGGAGCTTGAGTTTGTAGGTAGAGGGAAGAGCATGTTAACAGCGGGGGACACTTCGCCAATTGCAAATCGGCACGGGTAAGGGATGAAAAGAGGGCAAACCACAGGACAGCACACAGGAAACGACGGGGGTAAGCGCAAAGACAGTCACTAGAGGGCAACCTTGGCTCGCCAAAGACGTGACAATATATAGATCAGTTTTAGACTAAGGCTCCTTCCTGAGCCTTTCCTATTGATTACGGAAACAATATGGCTACGTGACAGGTGAACGAGATTTCGTCGAGGTTAGGCTACGTTAGGTTATGTTAGGTGTATATAAATGAACTGGATTCAAATAAGGGGTAAAATGGACTTTCTGAAACCGGTTCTTCTTTCCAATGCGAAATGCACAGTCTTCCGTTTGTTTTGTCTGCTTGTGCAAGGGACCATATTGGTTAGTCGACCAATGGCAGAGTCAAATCTAAAACTGAACTAGAATCTGCAATGTCGCAGACTATACAGACGCCGGCAGGCCGGAAGGAGGCTTCTACAACGGCACCTAGCCACAACCAGCGCAACTGTACCATCTGCTTGCAAAGCCTCAAGACACACCTGTGCCGAACTGAAAGATGAAGAAGGGAAATGAAATGAAGGAATGAAAGGGAAAGGAGCCTTGGTAGATACACTGCACCCCAGTATTCGCTAAGTGGCCCCAGGAAAGCCACGGAAAACCCCAGGGTCAGCGAACCCAGTCCTCCCGAATGCCAGTTCCAGACTAAACTCCTGAGCCACCTCACTCGGTCGAGTTTGGAGTCCTTTCGCGGCGTGTCTTCTTCCAGAGGTGTCAAGTATAATGCTACATTCACAATAAGATGTAAGCGCAGTCGCACGGAAACACCATTCACAATGCAATTGTAAGCGCAGCGCAAGAAGTTGGCACGGGTTTCTAGACTTGTAAGTTACATGCGAATATCTTCCAAACGCTCTCCAAGCTACAAACTGAATAACATAACCAGCAATACCACATAAGAAAATGCACTCAATCTTTTACAAATAAATATGTTATAAAATTACATACTAACAACTGAGGCTCTCGGCAGTGACGTCACAATTGCTCATTCAAAATTATTGAAAATAGTTCAAGCATAGATACTTCAGAAAGTGATAAAGTCACACATTTAATGAATGTCTTCGATTAATGAGAACTAAGAAACTGATAGTTATATTTATTAAATCAAAGAAGGATTCGCAAGGAGACTGCCATAACCTCTTGAGGGAAATTAGAGATGGCGCGGCACTGCACGGCCGGCATGCATGTACAGCAGACCCTATAAAATCTCGCAGTGCGATCGTTTGTTATTGAACTTATAGGTAATACTTAGAGAAAAGAAGCAGAATTCCTCCTCTTTGCATGCAACGCAAGGATAAAGTTTGGAGTTTGCAAACTCATGCGTTGCATTGCATTGCGTTGCGTCTTGCGTGTTTGTATGTGAATGCTTACCTTAAATAATGTGAGTCCAAACTCCTGCGCTTACGTTGCGTCTGCACTTGTATTTCATTGTAAATGTAGCATAACTCAGCGAGGGCTCATACTGAGATGAACGAATGATTTTATGATCAGATAATTCAGAAGTCTAGACCACCGGCATTGTAAATTCTCGATGAAAAGGACCCGCATGGCCACAATGCAAAATCACAAAAAAGATTGAAATAAAAAGTCCTATCCTTGAAAAGGACAAGGGTAAGGACAAGGTCATACAACATTCCATTACCTAATTTGACAACATCGTGTACCTGACCTTTGTTAACTTCTGTGGAAAATTTTGGCCTTGAATTATGTCACCGACTTCAGTGAATTTGCAAGAATTCCAGGTGCTTGATTTGGCAGCATTGTACGGTGTAACTGACTTATTGCCTTGAATTAATGCCTTAACATAAGGAAAAAATCTAATGTGCCCCATTCTCATTACATTCTCCAGATCTGTTACAAATTATTGTTAAAAAGCTTATTGTTCTATATACTTCATATTAATCGACATAAAATTAGCAGAAATGGTCTTAAAACTTGCTTCATTATAAGTAGAAGGGAAATAAGGGAGTACCATAGACTAAAACGATAGTCAAATATTTTAAAACTGGTTGGATTGAAAGTCCTTTGTTTGAATGGCTAGAAGTTGATACATTATTGTGTGAGAAAAATATAAGCAGGTATTTTAAAACTGAAACCAAATAACAAAAAATATCTCAAAAATTCAACTCCATGAAAAAAATTATGTAGCATAAAGTGTGTGTTTTAACGAGCTCTACATTTTTGTAAAGTAATTTTTTGCCTATCTCTTGCAGTTTACCAGTTATACAAAATTTAGGAAAATTCATTCAGAATAAAGACATCTTTTGAGGCTATTCCCAGAAAATTCAAGATATACATTTTATTTGTAATGTAAACATAAAAGATTTGAATCAAGATCGTTAGAGCCAATTTTGAGAAAATACAAATTTTCGAAGAGGTAGTTGGCAGTGGGGGATTTTCTTGAAAATCTTCGTGTTGCATCTTTAGAGGATACTGAACTTAAATACGAAGTTTGATATTTAACGGGCTTTCCTTTTTTTAGCAATGTTGCCTACAGACACAAACACACGCTAACGGATATTTTTCTAAAAATCTGATGTGTTACACTCACATGACTTTCTATATATCTCTGTAAATTATTATTGTTAATAAACTTATCTTTTATTTATTTCATGCTAATCGAGAAAAATTAGCAGAAATAATCTTATTTCTTGCTTTATAGTAAGTAGAAGCGAAATAAGGTAGTACCATAGGTTAAAGTGAAAGCCAAAAGCTGGTTGCTATGTGACTGATGTTCCTTTGTTTGTATTGACAGGAGTTGACAAATTCCTGTATGAGAAAAGTGTAAGTTTTTCAAAGCTGAAACCAATAAAAAGGAATATCTCAAAAACGATCAACTCCACGAAAAAAGTGTATATAACATAAATTGTGTGTTTTAACGTGCTCTACATTTTTATGCGTTAAGTTTTTGTCCATCTCTTACGGTTTAGTAGTTATGAAAAATTCATCCAGAATAAAGTAGTCTTCAGAGGCTATTCCAAGAAAATTCAGAATATACATTTTATTTGTCAGGTAAATAACCTTAATATACGATATTTTAATCAAAATCGTTAGAGCCATTTTTTAGAAAATCAAAATTTTCGAAAAAGTTCCTTTTTTGTATTCAGGGGTTCTCAAAACAGTATTTCCGGTGAAATATTGACTTCGAATTTTTGAATGCAACACAATACCTTCCCTATACACTATGTACAATCAAGATAAACCAAATTACACAAAATGGAAAAGATTCTCAAACATTTTCATTTTTATTTGTTTTTACTTTTTCTAGCACGTATGTACTGTGTACATAATAGAGAGGGTATTGTGTTCCACCGAGATATCACTGCAAATACATATTTTGAGGCTCTCTTAACCCTAAAAACATTAGCAAAAAGTGTGTGTGTGTTGGGGGGGGGGGGACAGCATAGTTCAAAAACCTAAAAGTGGCTGAATACTTAACTTGGTTTGAAATCTTCCAAGGATGGGACGCGAAGATTTTGAGGAAATTCCCTCCACCCTAAACTACACCTTAGATGGAGAATTTTTCAAAATTTTCTATTTTCTAAAAAAGGCTCCTAACGATTTTTAATAAAACGCAGTACATTAACTATATTTACATGGCAAATAAAATGCATATCCTGAATTTCTTGAGAATAGCCCCTGAAGTCCTCTTCTTTATGAACGACTTTTGCATAACTGGCAAACCGTAAGAGATGGACAAAACTTACTACACAAAAAAGTATATATTGTTATAACACCCAATTTATTCTCCGTCCAGCCTTACTTCACCGGTAATGTAAACAAAAGCAACAGGTTGTAATGGCTATGATTGTTGCTGAACGTTTTACTGCTTTTCTGCATCACAAAATAGTTCCTCTTAAATTGCCGAGTGAGTACAGAAATATCGTCTTACCCTATGTAATATTGTGTAAATATTACAGTATAAATGATTAATTAACAAAATGTTCTAATCATTATTTCTTTATGTACCAATGCACAAGTATTATGCAGCTCGTCTGTAACGGCTGCTTTTGGTCAGCAAGTATGGCGGAAACAAAATACCAGAGTAGAGAAATAAACAGGGAAACCATAAAAGAAGTGGCGAGAAAAGAACTATTCCTAATGTATCCTATTTTAAGTTTGGTAATCTTGCGTACCAGGTTACCCTGTCATGGCGGGTACCGCGCAACGCCAGGCAGGCAGCCTCGCGTGACAACATAACCCCAAAAAACACCAAGAAATCACTAAGGTCCTTAGCAAATAGTTTTCAATGCTTAGAGGTTGTTACTTAGCTTTCAATGACGTCATTTGGCGCGATTTATTTCTTCCGGATGTAGTGACTTAATTTTCGTGGCGCGAAGTATTTCTTCCGCAGATTTGATTCATTTAGGCACTTGCTGTGTATTCACTATGGGGAGCACGAGATTTTAAACACCTTAAAATAAACAAATAGACGGAAATCAGAACTATTACTGTTTTTGGTTGGCATAAAAAACGGAGCCAGTGCCATCTGAAGAGAGAATATATATTTAAAATCGTCAGGGAATGGGGAAGCTATGCTATTTGTTTCGTCAGTTTGGGCGACTACATTTATTTTAGTTAAACATTTCCTTTTCGTACATTATGAATAATTTCTCTTATATTTGTTATTATTACCCTTCCTATAGCTATATGTTCCCTTCGATTTTGAGGTTATTATTTCTCGAATTTTGTTTTGACTCATTTATGACAATGCAGATATTTTATAACTACTTATTTATCGTAGTTAAACATTTCCTTTTCTTAAATTATAAAATAGTACTCTTATATTTATTATTACCCTTCCTATTGTATATTTATTTTAGTTAAACACTTCCTTTGCGTACATAAGGAATCATATTTCTTCTTCTTTTTCTTCTTCTTCTTCTTCTTCTTCTTCTTATTATTATTATTATTATTATTATTATTATTATTATTGCCCTTGCTATAGCTATAATATGTTCCCTTCGGTTTCGAGGTTATTATTTCCCGCAGTTTTGGTTTGACTCATTTATTATATTGCTGATATAACTACCTTTATAACTACCTTTTTATTGTAGTTGTATATTTGTTATTATAGTATAGTGTATTTATTTTAGTTACACATTTCCTTTTCGTACATTATGAATCATTTCTCGCAGTTTTGTTTTGACTCATTTATTAAGTTGCCGATATTTTATAACAACTTCCGTGTGCTACAATGAATTTGCTTTGACCAATGCAGTACATTGAGGAATAGTACCAACTTCTTCCTACTGTTGCATAAACGTAGTGGTTTTGAAATGTGCATGTTGGCATTCCGTATTGACAGCGTCCGCCATGACAGGGTAACCTGGTGCGCAAGATTACCCTAAGTTTTGTGAATGGTACCTTCATTTTGCATTAAACAACATTCTCAGCTCAATGGCAAAATTTACTGCTGATTCCGAAAACAGCATAAAGTGCGCAAACATTTGAACTAGTCAAGGTGCGACATCTTGTGCAAGCAGCCGAAAATGCAGTGAATGTGTATCACACATTGTTCAGGAATAGCAAATAAAGTGAGATTGGGAGGGAATAGTGGACGTTGTCTTGGCGATGATTCAGGCAGTTCGATTGCAACTGCAACAGATGACTCGTATCTTCTGGGCAAGTCCGCGTTACGTGCTAACATTTACAAAGAGTATGTACGTATGCAAACTTCAAGAACAGCACGTTTGCATTTTGTAATTTTACATTTCGTAATGAATAACGACTTGCCTCTCTGTTTTATAGTGTTTTATCAATAGAGCTATTTATTATCTATAAACAGTGTAAATAGGTAGCTATTCCTTTTCCTAACAAACATAGGTACGCGGTTTTACAATTGCACAACAGACAGATATACCTTGAACCCCTCATGGTGTGTGCACGTGTGTTCGCGGAATAATAAATTCTAGTTTGTTTACATCGCCAGAGAAGTAAGTTTGGGCAGACAATAAGACATATACCTTTTTGTAGAGTTAACCATTTCCAAGATGTTCCTTGTTACTGGTTTCAGTTTTAAAACGCTTTAAATTTTCTTATGCGGGAAGCCCACATTTTTTTTTTTTTTTTTTGAGATCCGAACATCAATAACCATCTGGTAGCAATAGATTTTAACGGATTTGACTATAAACCTATGTATTCCTTTATTTCTCTTCTATATACTTATAAAGAACTAAGCAATAGGACTATTTCTTCTTCTTTTTAGCTTGATTAGCACGAAGTATATACAAGAATAAGCTTTCGCAAGAATAATGGAGAATAGCTAGAACAATTCATGTGATAGGAAATCTCATTCTTTTATTTTTGTTTACTTTCTCTGCAGGTACTATGCACATAGTAATAAAAAAGGTATTGTAATTCACCCAAAAATTCAATGTCAAGATTTCACCGGGAATATATGTTTTGAAGTCCCATTAATCCAACTGTGCCATTTGGACAGCATGACTCTAAAACGAAAAGACCGTTAAATACCACTTGGTATTTGCGTTAAGTATCTTCTAATGATGTTACAGGATTTTCAGGAAAATACCACCATATCAAAATATGCTTTTATGGAAAAATGTTTGAAAACTTGGATTTTCTCAAAAATGGCTCTAAAGACTATTTTTTAATATCGCATATTAAAGATGTTTACATGAAAAATATATACCATATCTTGAATTTCCTGGAAATAATCTCTAAAGACCTCTTTATTCTGAAGGACTTTGCCATAACTGGTAAACCATAACAACAAAAACGTAGATCTCGTTAAAACACAAAATTTATTCATATACATTTTTTCAAGGGTTGACCATTTTTCGAGATGTTTCTTGTTATTGGTTTAAATTTTAAAATACTTATATACTTTCTCAAACAGGAGTCGCCGATGTTTCTTTTGTTTTACTCCTGGTCGTGCAGAGGGTCGAATTTCAATGACAATTTACTTAGCGTAGTGTATTCCCTTATTTATAAGGAACTGCGCAATAAGACCAGTTATGCTAATGTTTATCAGGGTTAGCATAACGTAGATAAAAGAACAATCTTCTGTAAGAATAGTTTATTTGTAGAATAGGTAGAGAAAGCCATGCAAATGGAACACTTCAACAATTTTAAATGAGGTATGTTAACTTGCAGACCAAACTTCTGCATATCGGTAGATTGTACTACCTTTTAACGGCGTCTGTTGACCTTGGAGCTCATCAACCGTTCAGTATCTATAAGAGCAGAGAAGAAGCAAATTATGTAAGTTTTCCTTGCAACTTACAAATATAACACGACAGAATCAAGTCGGCACTCCAGTTTGTTCTCTGCACGAACTATATACATAGCGTATAGAGAAGATGGGTATTGTATTCTACACAAAAATTCGATACTGAGATTTCACCGGAAATTCAGGTGTTGAGACCCCGAATTAAAAAATCTGATGTGTTGCATTCACATGCCTTTCTCTACATCTCTAAAACAAATTATTGTTAAAAAGCTAATGCTTCTATTTACTTCATGCTAATCGAGAAAAATTAGCAGAAATAGTCTTATTATTTGCTTCCTTGTAAGTAGAAGCGAAATAAGGGAGTACCATAAGTTAAAGTGATAGTCAAAAGCTGGTTGTTAAGTGACTGAAGTTCCTTTGTTTGTATGGACACGAGTTGACAAATTCCTGTATGAGAAAACTTAGTTTTTCAAAGCTGAAAACAATAACAAGGAATATCTCAGAAACGATCAAATCCACGAAAAAAAATGCATATAACATAAATTGTGTGTTTTAATGTGCACTACATTTTTTGTGTGGTAAGTATTTGTCCATTTCTTACCGTTTAGCAGTTATGAAACATTCCGTAAAATTCATCCAGAATAAAATATTCTTCAGAGGATATTCCCAGAAAATTCAAGATATAAATTTTATTTGTCAGGAAGATATCGTTAATATATGACATTTTAATGAAAATCGTTAGAGCCAATTTTGAGAAAATCAAGATGTTCGAATAAAGCTCCATGAAAAGGGTAACCGTCGGTGGGGAATTTTTTGAAAATCTTCGTGTCGCATCCTTGGAAGATACCAAACTTAAGTACCAAGTTTGGTTTTTACGGTCTTTTCGTTTTGAGCTATGCTGTCCACAGTCACACAACCACAACACGCGCGCGCGCACACACACACACGGACCTTTTTCCAAGAAGTTTTTTATTTTGGAATCAGGGGGACCCAAAACATGTATTTTAGGTGAAATCTCTCGAATTTTTGGGTACATTACAATATCTTTTCTATTCACTATGTACATGGTACGTGAAGAGAAAGTAAAAAATCAGTTTTAGAAAAATATGCGTGTGTGTATTTCGTCTGTGGGCAGTACAGCTAAAAATATCGTTAAATAAAAAACTTAGTACTTAAGTTTGGTGGTATCTTCCAAAGATGTGACACGATGTTCAGTAAAGTTCCAGTCCAGTGTGATTGGCAGGCTGAGGGCAGCCCGAGGTGTGTTAGACGTGTCCCTGTTCTCAGAGAGAACTTAACCACGTTCTGACGGGATTGTGGGTTTTGTAGGATGGCGGGTGTGTATTGGGGTTGTGGAGTGACAGGAGGAGGCGAATATTGCTCCTCGACGGTTGCCTTGATGGTGCAACGGCCCTTGTGCACCGCTGGTGTGTTTTTATCAAAATGTTTCTTGAGATTAAATTTTGAATCCAAGCAACTCTTGAAGGATAATAAGGAGCTTAGCCGTAGCAGCTGTTGGTGGTGCTCCTTCGTTACCGGGGATGCCCGCAAGCCATGCGGGGAAGCCGGTATCGCCTGAAGCGGCGGTTTGTGGGATCGTAAGTAAAATTCCCTACCCCCAGCTATCCTTTACATGGAACATTTTTCGACAATTTTGTTATTCTCAGAAGTGGCTCTAACGATTTTATGTTTAAGGTATTTTTATGACAAACGAAATGTATATCTTGAATGTTTTGCGAATACATTCTGAAGACCTCTCCATTCTAGATAATTTTTGTATAACTTATTTCCCTTATTTTGTATAACTTATTTCCCTTCAACTTACAAGGAAGCCAGTAATAAGACTAATTCTGCTTATGTTACCTTGATTAGCGTTATGTAGTTCACAGATTAATGTTTTGAATGAAAGATTTGTTTAACGAATAGCTGGAGGACATCATGTGAATGGAACACAGATTTTTTCCCTTCTACTTACAAGGGACCAAGCAAGTAGGACAATTTCTATTAATGTTTATTTCGATTAGCATGATGTAGATAGAAGAATAATCTTTTTAATAATTTATTACGAGATGTAGAGAAAGGCATTGGATTGTTACACATAAGATTTTTTTAATAGTGTTTACGCCTGCTTTTGCTACCATGGTATCGCATGGGATGACACTATGCTACGTGGAATGAAGTTGGAGCACAGGTGAAACCACGCCCTGTGCCGCTTTATCCACCACAAATCCCACATTCGGTCGCTTTGTGAGAGGCGAGTGGTCTGACCAATCGGCCACGGCGAGGTCTATCAGTTTGTTTCAGGTGCGTGACAATATGTCATGGGATATTCATTCCATTGCTTGAGTGATTCGTTTTCTGTTTAAGTTCTGTGGAAAGGAGATCAGTACTCTGTGTCTCCACCTCCAAAAAGAAAATTACATGGTGTAAGGTCTGGTGAATGTGGAGGCCAGCGCGACCAGTCCAATGGTGTGGAATCTTATCGTTTAAACACCTGCCAACTTCCAAGTGAAAATAAGGAGGAGCGCTGTTCTGCTGAAAGATAACATCTGTCAGATTTTCAGTAAACCAGGGCGCAAGCTATTCTTGAAGCATATCCAGATAGGAAAGGCCCGGACAGTCTTCCCCTGGAAAATGAAGGGACCATACCGAGCCAGGTGGCTCAGGGGTTGTGTCTGGAACTGGATTTTTCCGTGGGGTTTCTGGGGCCGTTTTGGCAAATGCCGGGATGCTGTATATCTACCACGGCTCCTTTCCTTTCATTCTTTGTTTCATTTCCCTTCTTCATCTTTCAGTTCGGTGCAGGTGTGGCTTGAGACTTTGCAGGTAGATGACACGGTTGCTTGCTCCGAGTGAAACTCTCTTCCCCATGGTTACGCTGGTTGAGTCTAGATGCCATTGTAGAGGCTTCATTCCGGCCTTCAGGAGCCTGTATAGTCTCCGTGGGGCGCTTGGGCTGTCATGTATTGAACTGTTGGGACTTCCGTGCGTCTCTACACTTAGCTCCGTCGTTTCCTATGTGCTGGCTTGTATTTCCCCTTGGGTGTAGGCCGCAATAGATCAGTACTTGGTCGCAGTTACCGCGGTGTCCCCTACCGTTAACATGTTCTAACCTCTAACCGCCAAAGAAGGGACCAAACTCCTTGTTTGCTCAAAGCACCAAACACATTCAGTTTTGGGTTGTCTCTTACCTGGTCAACAATTTCACGTGGGTTTTCGGAAGCCCAGTTGCAGGCATTGTGACTATTGACCTTTCCATCGAGTGAAAGTTAGCTCCATCACTGAACCCTACCCGCCAGCAAATTCATCTTCCTCCGTTTGGCCTTGCGTAGCAATGCAAAATTTTTTGCGTTGTGCTTGTCGTTGGGCATAGCGCCTGCAGAAGTTGGGTCTGTATGGCGACAAACAGACGTTTGCATATGATACATCTACTGTGCCTTGTGGTATCTGGATTTCAGCTCTGACTCACCTTGTAAACTATTTGGGCTGCTTGAATTCAATTCACTGTTTCTTATGAGGTCTGGCCGTCCTGGACGTTTTGCAGGACATAAATGGGCACTGGTTTGGAATTAATGAACCCGTCGAATAAAGCAGCGGTGCAGCCTTCGTAATTTACTCCGCAAGTGAGTCAGCACGGTTACAACCCCGATTGCTATTCCATGATTAATTGTGCCTTACCGAGGCTGATAGCTAAGGCGATTCGTCTGAGACTGGCATGTCGCCCTCTGTGGTGTAATGGTCACCATGCTAACTTCATATACCGAAGGTGACAGGTTCAAACGAGGCGGAAGGCGATGGATTTTTTAGGGCGTAAATACTCCTTAGCATGGCTTCCTTCGGAAGGGAAGTAAAACCGTGATCCCGTGTTGTAGATTTACGCCACGTAAAAGATCCTCAAGCCAGATATAGAGGCGTCTGAGCAAAATTAAGCGGTCTTTCACACCCAATACAGAATGGGACGCTGAGGATCACAGCTGTTAAAGAGCGTTCATAAATAAAACTCCATGTCCATTTCCATTGAGACTGGTATTCGGCAGGTCATGGGATCGCTTTCCCATGGCCGACCTCTCTGGTCCATAGTTTTTTTTTTTATTTATTTTTTTATTCCACACTAGACGAATGCTAGGGAGGTTTCTTCATTTGCTGTACCTTAATTACATTTCGCTTTTATCCAAACAGTATCTTTCAGGGTTGTAAATGTCGGCTGTTGTTGGGTGGTGACGCCCTCTCGTGAAGTAGACTGCGCTTTGGAAACTCAACTCTCGGCAACGGGATGGCGTTGGGGTCCTCGGTAGACTCAGTGGCTTTGGTCAGACTTGATGCGCGGGATCCTAGCACTCCCCGCGTCGAGGTGAACTGCTTGGGATTGCCTGTTCGTGCTGCTCAATTGTTGACGGGACATGATTGTTTTACCGCCTATCCACGTCATTTTGGTTTAAGTGCGTATGTTCAAATGCTATTACTACTGTAAGGATGACAAGGTTGATCATATCTTCTTTCATTGTGTTCGGTGGCATCATCAGGGGCATCAGGCTGAGATCCATTTGGGAGTTTTGTCGCCCGACATCCTTTGCATTGTTTGTAGATTTGCCCGTGACATCTTGTGCTGTAAGAGATTGGAGATGAAAGAGACTGCTCAACTTTTACGTAGATATAGATCATTGATACATTCCCCTTGAAGTAATTCCGTCTTGGGCAGTTCCGAGAAGAGTTTGAAATTGATTCTTGCAGGGGTTATTTAGTTGGTTAGAATCCACTCTCCGGCTGAGCTGTATTTTTAAGAGTTTACTTTCTCTATACGCACTATGTACATAGTGTATACCACCAAAAAAATCGATACCAAGATTTCACCGGAAATACATGTTTTAGGGTCCCCTTTATCTAAAAAAAAAGCATTTTCAGAAAAAAATCCGTGTGTGTGTGTGTGAACACGATAACTCAAAAACGAAAAGTTGGTAAAATGCCAAACTTGGTATTTAAGTTTAGTATCTTCCAGGGATGCGACACGAAGATTTTGAGAAAAATCCCCCCACCCCCAACTTTCCTTTACATGGAAGTTTTTTCAGAAATTTTGATTTTCTCAAAAATGGCTGTAACGAATTTAATTAAAATATCGTATATTAAAGCTATTTACCTGACAAATAAAATGTATATCTTGAATTTTCTGGGAATAGCCTCTGATGATAACTTTATTCTGGATGAATTTTACGGAATTTTGAATAACTGCTAAACCGTAAGAGATGAACAAACATTTACTACACGAAAAATGTATAGCACGTTAAAACACACAATTTATATTATATACATTTTTTCGTGGAATTCATCATTTTTGTGATATTCCTTGTTTTTGGTTTCTGCTTAGAAAAACATACTTTTGTCATACACAAATGTGTCAGCTGCTGTGCATTCAAATAAAGGAACTTCAGTGACATAGCAACCAGCTTATGACTATCACTTTAACCTATGGTACTCCGTTATTTCGCTTCTACTTATAAGGAAGCAAGTAATAAGACTATTTCTGCTAATTGTTTCTGATTAGCATGAAGTAAATAGAAGTATAAGCTTTTTAAGAATAATGTGTTGCAGAGATGTAGAGAAAGTCATGTGAATAGTATACATCAGATTTTTCTCCTGTATGTCTTTTCTGGTTTCGTTATTACCACCATATTCTGGTACGCCATTGACGGTTTCAAATGACTCCACCGACCTGAGTCGCCCTCCATAGTGTAATGGTTACCATGCTAACTTCATATACCCAAGGTCACGAGTTCAAACCCGGTAGAGGACGATGGAGTTTTTTCGGGCGTAAAAATCCTTGGCATGGCTTCCTTCGGAAGAGAAGTATAGCCGTTGGTCCAGTGTCGTTGATTTAAGACACGCAAAAGAACCCCAAACCTTTTAAAGAGGCCTCTGAGGAAAATTAAGCGTTCCTTCACGTCCAATACAGAATGGGTCGCTAAGAACCGCAGCCGTTAAAGAGTGTCTATAAATAACACTCAATTTCAATTTCATTGAGGGATAAATAGTTTGTGTTTGTAATAGAAGTTGTCCTAACATGAGTACTTATATAACCGTACTTGTGTATAAAAGACAGCGTCAATATATGGTCTCCCCACTTCCACATAGTCGTGGCGTAGCCTTCCTTTCTGATAGTGTTTAACGCCCGCTTTTACTACTGTGACACTGCAGGCTACACTGACTATACATGGAATGAAGATGCAGCAACGTCGGAATGCGATGGCGGGGGAAACCGGAACTCGCCCCTGCGCCGCTTTGTCCACCACAAATCACACATGCGGTGTCTCCTTGGTGAGAGACAAGCGGTATAAGTGATCAACAAAATCTACCCTCCCCATATTGCTCTTTAAATGGATTCTTTTTTAAATGTCGTGGCGCAAAGTGACGCATGTCATCCTAACCTAAACGTTGAATTATTACACCGAAGTATGCGACTTTAGGAGAATGTGTTTGAATTGTTCACCTCATTAAAAGAATAATATTGTAATTGTGCTCGCTACTTTAAATTGCTGTTCTATTGTTAATTATACAATTGTTTTTGTTTCAGGTGAGTACTTTAAAATATGAAGACCGAGAGCACGATCCTACTTGAAACAGGTCAGTTGTTAAGATTATAGTACGGCTGAAAAATAAAGGATACTGCTACAAAAGTTCATCTTCTTACGATGATATCGATTAGATAGCAGATGTATTTTGTGTCGATATATTTGTGTATAAATGAAGATGAATGGTGTTTAGGAGTGATCAACTATAAAGATTTTTAGCGCGCTTAGAAATTAAAACTCGGCTAAAACCAGATAATAAAGCACCTTTAAAAGAAAGCATTAAAATCCCGAAAGAAAACAAAAACTAAAAAAGGGCCATTAAAACAAGTCGGAGGATAAAAAGGCAACTAAAGTGACAAATAAACCGAGCAAATAAAACAATTAACGGTGAAGGTCATAGATTAATCTAGTAAATAAGAGAGAGCAATGCGCGCAAAAAGAGTAGTTAAAAGTAAAGCCGCAAGGTGTCACAGGTGATAAAATGAAGATTAGCTGTACATATCACTCCATTGTCTGCCGTCAAAATCTATATAACAAAATAAAACTAGATTGTAAAGGCAAACGTCACTATAGATAAAAATTTAAAAACCATATCCACCGCTCCGGTATCATCGGCCAGGTCTTCCGAAAGCCTGGCCGGCAGTTGCAGAGTGGCTCGTAGTGGTGCTAAATGCAAGACATGTCGGACAGAGAGCGTTTCACTGCAGAGCGGGCAGATAGGTGGAGGTTCCTTCTTAAACAAATGCCAATGAGTGGCCAACGCGCAAATGAGCTAAAATGGCCTCCTCACGACGAGATAAACGTGAGGAAATTACCCAATTTTTAGGGAGCTCCTTAATTTCCCGTAGCTTATTCCGACGGAGAGCCACTACTCAGCATACCAACCTAAAAACACTAAAAACTACACAACTACCCTAAAATCTTTGGGTGTTGCACGAGTTACTGTTACACTGGCTTCGTTATTGCCGATTTTGCCCTCAAATCCGCCAGTTTATTCCCAATTGTGTATAAGAATTCATCACACTTGAAGAAACAAATCCATTTTAAAATCACATTTTCTTAGACGTGCGCAGTAATTCATATTAGAGCTGTCAAGGTCATCCGTTTTACTCGTTGGTTTCATATGGCACATAATGGGAGTCACTCGTTTTTTCAAACCCAACTTGTGCAAAAAGCAGCAACTAATATACCGAACTATGTTCGAGCTTCTGGTTTATGAGTGCTCTCGGAAAAATGGACATTTACTCGTTCGAGTATTCATTTGTTCGAGAGTTAACATAATAACGGTGTTTTTGGGCGTATTGCTCTAGCGTTCAGACAACTGATTGGCTAACTCTACTATTAGTGAGAAATTACCTTATGATTGACAATCCTGCTGACAGTTGGCCGTTGCCATATTTACTCGTTGTCCGTCTGCAGCGCCACACATTCCACTGCTTCCTCTAAAAAGTTTCTTCTCCCCATGTATTTTCTATCACACCTCTCGCATGTTGAATTACTTTTCCCCATTTCTTACTCTCCCTCATCTATTCCTTTCAACACTGGGTCCTGTACTTCACTAAACGCAGAAGTTTTATTATTTTGGCTAAAGCTACGTCAACTTGTTTATCACGGCTATAAGACATTTCCAGATCACAGTGCCATTCGTGGTATTTCTAGGATGAGAACAAGAACAATGTCCGCGATATATAAAAGATAGAGACGATTATAAATGTGAATCCTTACGGAACATAAACGAACTTTTCACAGAATGAAATCAATCAGATTGCAAACAATTGATGAGTGCTGCATGAAAATGCGCGCATAAGTTTCCACCGAACCATGCAATGTTGCAACATCACACCTCCGACGGTTATGCATTCTTACACTTGGTCAGCAACCTGACGAGTCCCTGCCAGCAGACGACACACCCAACAAGGAAATTTCTCAATGACCGTAGGGAGCGCATTTGAGGTAGTAAAACTAAAGTTCACTACACATTTATCTTTAGACGCAAACAGCTCTGCTATCAGAACCAGTTTTTGAGCAGTGAAGACTAAACAAAGGCAGACGGTCTTTTTTGGTCTTACAGAATAACATGTTTCGCCATTTTTCAGTGCGATCCATATAAACCTGAACTACTTTAATGGATTATAATTTTCCTCTGAAGGTTCGTGGACATGTGAAATTTATTTTAATGATCTAGGTCGCTCTGGAAGAATTAGTACCACTGCCCCTTGTTGATTAGTTTGTTGATTTCGATGGTAATTACGACCATTGCTGGCATTCTTGACAGTCTTTATTTGTAGTCGTAAAATATACATGCAGAATCACTTCTAGAGCTTGTTTTATTGTGAAAACATAAATCCATTTATAACCCAACGGACATTTAGAAGAGAATTCCATGTGCGAGATGCTCCATCCGAGACAACAATTTTATTGTTAGTAAGAAATCTAGAGATAACTGATATACTCGTCAGTAACAGTGGAAAACATAGATGAGTACAGAGTCTGCTTATGATGCTCGAAGACGCTTAGGCTCGTTTCACACTGGGACACTGGTGACGGTCTCCAGTGATTGTGGTGAACACTCCTGGATCACTGGTATCTGACACTGCAGATATTGCCAACGGATTAATTAGTGAAATGGACTCGAGCGAGGAGGAACTTTTGTTAGTACTTCTAAGCAGGATGGCTTTACACTCTTTATGACGATCTGAAACAAGATGCTATAGTCATCGCTTTTGATGTCCCCAATAGCAGGGCGGCTTTCTACTTCACTTATAAAATCTTTCGTGTTAGTCAAATCTAAACTCATGGCTACAATGTGTACTGTATAATAAATGTTTCGCTGTATCACTGTGCTCAGAAATGACTGTCTGTCTGTTGGCAAATCTACAACGTTGTGTCTGTGATGTGTGTCCCAGTGCGAACACTCCAATTCAAACTAATGCATTCCGGCGGTGACTGCACTGAACACAGTGACCTTGTCCATCACATGCGGCTAATGTCACACTGCTGCCGCACAGTGACTCGGTGAGGTAGTGTAGTGTCCCGGAGTGAATGCTCTAATTCAAACGAATGTATCTCTATCAGTGATCGTCACTAGTGACCCAGTGTGAAACGATCCTTAGTGAACTTTCCAAAGAAATCGCTACGTCGATTGAGCCAGGTTGCAGGCAGTTCATATGGCACATGTCAAAGAGCTGCAGAGTAATCGGGATTGCGTCCATTCATAGTGCTTATGGTGCAGCAATTGAAAAAAGGTGTGATCCATTCACATGACTGTCTCAACATCTCTGTAACAAATTATTTTAAAACGCTTATTCTTCTCTCTACGTCATGCTAATCGAGATAAACGTTAGCAGAAGTTGTCCTTAGTACTTGGTCCCTTGTAAGTAGAAGGCAGAAATCTTGTGTTCCATTCACATGATGTCCTCTAGATGTATGGCAAACAAACCTTTTATTCAAAAGATTACTTTGTTTTCTACATCATGCTAATTACGATAAACATAACCACAGCTGCTTGTGAGTAGAAGGGAAATAAGAAAATGCACAGGCTAAAGCGATATCGTCCTTTAAAAGACGGTCGCTATATGAAACACTCGAAATTCTAATGTCTTTGATTGCCAGCAGTAAACAAACGAGAAGAAATATGTCTTCCCGTTTCAGAAAAGTTTAAGTGGCTAAAATTGAAACAAATAATCCGAAATATCACGAAAACGTTTAACTCTACAAACAATGTATATGACTTAAATTGTGCGTTTTAATGAAATCTACACGTTTTGTGTAGTAAGTTTTTGTATATTGGCCAATTATACAGAAGTCATCCAGAATGAAGAGGTCTTCAGAGGCTATTCCCAAAAAATCCAAGATATACATTTCGTTTGTCATAAAAATATTTTAAACATGAGGTATTTTAATAACAATCGTTAGAGCCATTTTTGAGAAAATCAAAAATTTCCAAAAAATGTCCATGTAAAGGGTAATTGTGGGTGGGAGATTTTCTTGAAAATCTTCGTGTCGCATCCTTGGAAGATACCAAGTTTAAATACCAAGAGTATTTTGGTTTTAGAGCTATGCTGCCCAGAGACACACACACACACACATACACACAGACACACACATATAGACATTTTTCTGAAAATGATTTTTTGGGATTCAGGGGGGGTATCAAAACATATTTCCGGTGAAATCTCGTATTGGATTTTTGGGTGCAATACAATACCTTCTTTATACACTATGTACTTAGTACGTGTAGAGAAAGTAAAAAGTAGACAAAGGAGTGTGTTAATATTGACGTTTTCAAGAATTTTTGTTTACATGTTCAGACATTCTCCCCATAACATGGTTTACAGTTGAGGCGTGAATTCCTCTCAGGCTACATCAACACAGCAGATAGGGACTGCTGCAAACCCTCATATCACTACTGCATGATGAAAATGTTGGAGTGTGGTGCGCGGTATCAGCTGCCATGATTGTTGGTCCTATTTTCTTTGCTACAGCTATAGACACTGCAGTATATACAGGCATTTTCAATACATTTGGATGATATCGAATTAACAGAAAGTTCTTTCTTGTCATACATCTAATTCCCCATTCAAACTGTAACCAATTTGTTTGATAATAATCGAACGATCTCGAAAGGTCTGTGGTTCCTCAGATCACCTGACCAAGCCTCGCCGGACTTTCTCTTGTGAGATGAGACAGTAAAGGGAGATATAAATTACATTAAGATGGGACAAATATACATTGGAAATGGCTAGGAAGCACATGTTGTGAAATACATCTAAAAGCGCAAAGATAAAGTTACCTCAAGCTGGTAAGCGGGCCAGGTAGAAGGGGCTGGAAGTTTTACTGTCCGGGGTTGGATATAACAAAGCAAATATAAACGGTTTTCTGGTTGGTCGAACGACGCGACTTCACTTGCTATGGAAGTCTCGGGTTAAGACGTGATGGAAACGAACGGGCTACATATGGCCGCGACAGAAACCGTGTTTATTTAATATACCATAATACAGTCACGAGTAATAAGAGATGATAAGCGCGGTCGCATAAAGAATAGCTGAAAGGGGATGACTTAGAAGGAATGCATGTGTGTTTGACGGCAGAAAATGTCGTAGAAAATAAATAAAAGAGTTCAATAACAACCATGTGTCATACCACACCCGAGAAAGATTCCATGCTGACACACCCTGAGCTATGGCACCAACATCTCCACACCATTCTATAATCTCCTATACCCTCACGCGGGATTCGAACCCGGAACCCCCACCTCATATTTGGAGGTATCTTAAAACAGTATTTTTAGAATAGACAACTGCTGAACTCCTTGAATCTATTAGTAACGAAATAAACAATATTGGTGAGGATACTCTTCGTAGAACGTCACAGAGTATGATGAAATGAATACAGATACGTATGAGGAATATTTTCTCTGAGGAACTATGAGCAATGTAATCCCTCAATTGTGTATTATATGTTTTAAAAGTTGCACACGTGTCCTGTTATTGGTTAAAAAAGTATGTTATTTAAATGGATCATACTGTATTTTATAGTATAATAAACATTTCACAACATAAACATGAAAATACTATTTATATAGTTATTTACTGCTAATGCAGCCTAATGCATACCTTGTCAACTGAGCCGGGGTGACCTGACACGGCTCAGGGCTCGGCTGAGGCTTAGAGCTGTTCCCACCACTGCACTAGCCATTCCCTCCCTTCGTCTCATTTGCTGGCACCAAAGTTGCCGATATATAGCAATATTTGACGCGACATGTGTGTGAGCAAATATTTTCAACTATGAACTCGAATAAAAAACAAAAAAGATAACTATTCAATCAGCGCAGACCGTTTTATTCCTGATATTATTAAACCGGCAGGGGCCAAGGTTCTACTTCAAATGAAGCTCATTCATATAGAAATATTTGGATTGGCTTTGGAGGAATTGAAAAGTAGGATTTTTCAGTACTATAATAAACTGATTTGTGTTATGTTTAAAAGAATCGAATTTCTTTTGAATTTGAGAGATAAATTTTTTTGCGTTTATACGATTCTTTAAACAATTTCTATCGTTTAAAATACTGCAGGTTTTCAATGTTTTCATCAGATTAAAGTAATTAACTTTTTTTTACCTTCAAATGAATAATTGTTTAATTTAATTTGTATTAAATTTGCAAACATTTTAGTATTTTTGATTTATCGGAATAAAATATAATTTGCATTTGTATTTTGATAGAATACAGTGTTGTATTAAAATTGGATGTAAGGAACATTTGTTTCAATTTTGGGGTAAACTATTAGCATTTTAGCACCCCTTTAGGAATGTATCCGTCACTTGCCGTAGTTCACTTTGAGAAATGCTAGCAATTTCCTGCCGGATACTTTGTTTTAATTCTTCCAGGGTGTGTGGGTTTGTCTTGTACCTTTATGCTTTTACTTCAGAGATAGAAATCGCAGGGGGTCACGTCGGAGGACTGAGGGGGCCACAAATATCTACTAATATTTCTTTAATTGTTCTCATCGAAAAATTGGTTGTATGAACTGTTGCAGAGTATTGTTGAAAAAGGCAAAATCACACTTGTCTGTTAATTCTCTTAAAAAAAAAAAAGTGCAAATTGTATCCACGTATGTATGGGCGTCAACTGTTGGTCCTATAACTCTTTCTACACCAGTGGTGCACCATGCACGAATCTTTTCGTCATGAAGAGGTAGGTATTTCATGAACAATATTAGGTTTCTCAGAGTTCCAATAACGATTATTTTGTGTACGCACGTGAAGCCTCGTCCGTGAAAAATATTAAAATTGGGTCAAATGACGCCATTGTATACACTATTGAGAGCCCACTTACAAAATATGTTAACACATACAAATTATAAGTAAATACCCGCTGTGCATATAAAACAAATGCTGGGCCATAATATACTTTGTGACTAAGTACAAGACAAAATAATAAAGCACACGGGTAATAACTCGACCACACGATAATACCGTGAACTTAATACTGCACTTTCAGAAGAAAGAAAAACAAGTCAGCACCGTGTAGCGGTTAGGAAGTATTTGGGTTGCACAGTAGGTAGGTTCTTCATTCCGTTATAGCTGCTCTCTCAGTATTAAGGCTGTAATCGACTCAGGGTTAGCTGCTCTGGCTGCCCGCAGCAGGTTAGTGAGCCCTTGTAAAGGTCTAACCTATGCTATATGATAAGGAAACCCTTCTTGCAGCCTCTCTCCACTGCGCAAAAGAACCGAGATTCGCCATAAAAGAAGAGCCGTACTAAAATCCTTACCCTAAAGTGAATTCTGGAAACGTCATCTCCTTAAACAGGCAGCAAATCTTATTATAAAGTTCTCGCTTAAGCTAAGGAGCATGAATCCTTATGATTTCATGCACGTGTTGTCCCTAAGTTCTAAAGGTTAGATACCGCCCTGCACAGGGTTGGCGCTCCCGAAGCCGGCTCGCAGTTCGCGAGCGGAGTACAGTACTGGCAGCGCTCTTATTTACGCGTGGACAGAGAGGAGAGGTATCGTACACGAAAACAAGTGCAAGCTTTCATAGATGATTTCTCTAAATATTATTTTACTAGTTTATGGTTAGGAAAAATATTTATTTTAAACAAATTATTGCCTTCTATAGCAGATTAAATCCTCAAACAAACTAGTTATATGTAATTTCTCTTTACCAATACACCAAAACGTGGTTTTATGTGAATGGCAGCTGAAATGAAAAGTACTGAACGTAATGAAACGTCAATCATAGATGTTCGATACTGTTTTTATTTAAGTTCATGATAGAAAACAGTTGCTCTCAGGCGTATGTCGAACCAAACATGAGATCATTTTCGCAGCTAGCCTGTGTAGTCGTGGATATTTTTGTTGAGGTACAATCTTGTAAACATCATTCAGGTTAGTGGTATTATTGAAACGATCTTTAGGTCTTATATCACACTGAAGATCAATACGTTTAAATTGCAAATCATGAGATACCGTTTCAACTGGTGTTGAGAAAGGAATTGTGAGAATTTGAAATTCCTTCTCAATTGAATCAAAGTTTTGAAATCTAGAATTGAATTCATTTTGAATTTAAATTAATACTTAACGTAATCACTGAACATGCAAATAACAAATAAATACATATTCACATTAACAATTTTCCATGTTTTCGTGATATTATAAACATAGAAACTAACTCCACTAGTAATAAAGTATTATGAATTCCAACCTACCTCAGGTAATATTGCAACCTTCAACTCCTGAACCTTTTTACTGTGATCTTCACCAACAAGCTCGCTGTAAACATCTGAATGTGTTTTGTCGTAGTGACGCATTATATTATGTTTTTTTCTACCTTTCAACATTTTCTGACAGAATTTATTCCAGCTGCTATGAAAAAGTAATCGCTTTCCCACGCAACGTTGAAAGTATTTGCCTGATGGTCACTTTTAGATTCCTCCATTATAGAAGGATAGGTAAGCAGGGAGCGTTAGCAACAACACACAGTCCCCCAGACAAGTGCTTTAAAACTGTCCTACTACGTCATTCTTCTCTATGCCACAGTCAGCTGTCATTGAGGCTCGCCCGCTCCTGCCGAGCGTTCCCGCTCAAAGAGCGCTGTTTGTGCACCTAAGGGTTAGAATGTTGCACTTTGTCTTTCAAAGAATCCCATAAATAAACATCCACGTTTTCCTCTACATCTGAGTAACAAGTTACTGTTAAAACCCTTATTCTTCTATCTACTTCGTGCTAATCGAGATAAATATTAGCAGAAATAGTTTTATTACTTGTTTCCATGTAAGTAGAAGCGAAATGGGAGTACATTAGGCTTAAACCGATAGTGAAATCTTTTAAAAGCCGGTTGCTATGTGACTGAAATTCGTCTCTTTGAATTCCAAGAGGTTAAAAAATTCCCGCATGAGAATAGTTTAAGTACTTTAAAATTAAAACCAATAACAAAGAAAAAATATCGGAAATGGTCAACTCCACGAAAAAAATTACATAATTTGTGTGTTTTTGCGTAATAAGTTTTTGTCTATCTCTTGCGGTTTACCGGTTATACAAAAGAATTCAGAATGAAAAGGTTTCAGAGGCTATTTCCAGAAAAATCAAGATATACATTTTATTTTTGATGTAGATGTATTAAATACCGTATTTTAATCAAAATCTTTTAGCCGTTTTTGAGGAAATAAAACTTTTGGAAATGTTTTTCTTAAAGAATAATTTGGGGCGGGGAGATTTTTCTAAAAATCATGTTGCATCCTTGGACGATACTAAACTTAAATACCAAGTTTAGTATTTCGCCGACTTTTTGTTTTTGAATTATCATGCTCACAGACACACACGCACGCACGAACTTTTTCTAAAAATGTATTTTTTAGATACAGGGGGTTCTAAAACGTATATTTCCGATGATATCTCGACATCGAATGTTTGTGCTATGTACGTACATAGTACACGGTAGAGAAAGTAATTATTAGGTAAAACCTCTAAGATTTAGAATTGTCAACCGTGTGTTGCTTAATACATCAACTGATTAAAGTAGCTTCAAAGAAACACAGGAACTTTAAAGATTGACATCGAGTACCTTCTGCAGTATATTGTAGGATACATGATATGATAATTTTAATTAAATTAGATTTAATTTAGGAAGAAGGTAATGTGGCACCAGTTTCAACAATCGGTATTAGTGATAAGAATTCGAAAAGTTGACTTAGCTGTGCCCTCCAAACGCAATGTTGGTATAAGCGTTGATTTTATTATAAAAGCTTGAGTAAGTAGGTCAGAAGAGCCTTTGGTCTTTTGTTCATCGAGCTGCTGACGTATGTACGACAGTATAGCTTTTATCTTAAAAGTGTTATATACAACATACATAATGTACCAGGCGAGGGCGTTTCCTCTTCCAGCCATACGTTATGTATTTATTAACAGTAAAAGCCTTGTGTCTACTCGCACCCTTGTGAACTTTTTTATAGCTCCTGATCTTTCGACCTAAAATTACACCCTCCTGCACCTTAAAACCTGAGGCCACCCGCTTCCTTCTTGCATGCGCGAGAGTTACTACCCCTAGTATGCGCAGTGTGGGGGTGAAATCTACCCCTTACTAGATATCATCTCAGGCCAGCAGGACATCTGAGAATATGTATTTCCTGTATCCTGAGCGAGTATCATCCCAAGGTCGCGCTGTGCACACGCTAAATTTCTTCACAAGGACATTAGGGTTAATATAAAATTCGGGGACGACGAGGTTTACGAGCGTCATAAAATGCTGACTTATAAGAGGAAAAAATTGCTTCGTTAATTTTTTTACACGTGCCTGTTAGATAGAGGAAGTATAGCATTCCACCCGGAAATTCGATACAGAGAATTTACAGAAAATACGTCTTGAGGCTCCCTCAATAAATAATCCTATCCTTTAGACTTCATGTATCCTAGGAAACAACAAAAACGAGCCTTCATTTCATTGTAAATTATTTTAACATTTTGGCAGCTCCCGATTCTTTAAATAATGAAAATTCCCTGTTATATAAGTCCTTTGACTTGCCAGGTAATAAACTAGGTACAGCTTTTTAAAGCTGTAAAAATTTTTTGGGAATATTCATTTTCATTCATTTATTGGGTGCAGTTTGTACCACCAGAATGAAATTATTTAATCCGGTTGGGTTACGCAGCTACGAACAAACAAAGCACTAACTACGTCTAGACTAAAATTCAATTCCTCCTAATGACGACTCTAATAATATTGATATTACTAAATATAAGGATATTTCAATTAATATTTGGATAGGATAAAAGTTGTATACATGAGGCGTATTAGACTATTGAAAATTCCCTTTTACACGTGACAATCACTGACCACACGATAGAATGATGTCTACCCGCGCAAAAGGAAGAAATCTTTATAAACTGCCTTCTCCTTTTTACTTTCTCTACACATACCATGTACATAGTGTATAGAGAAGATATTGCATTGCACCCAAAAAATCTATACTGATTTTTCACCGGAAATATAGGTATGTTTTGAGACCCCCTGAATAAAAAATGTTCAGAAATAGGTCCGTTTGTGTGTGTGTTTGTGTGGACAGCATAGCTCAAAAACTAAAAGACCATTAAAACTTATTATATTAGTTTATTATGTTCCAAGAATGCTACACGAAGATTTACTAGAAACTCTCCCCACCCTAAACTATGCTTTACGTAGAAACATTTTTGAAAATGTTGTTTTCTCAAAAATGGCACTAACGATTTTGATTAAAATCTCATGTATTTAAAACAAAAACTTACTGCACAACAAATGCAGATCTCGTTAAAACACACAATTTATACCTCGTACGTTTTTTTCGTGGAGTAGACCATTTCTGGCACATTCCTTGTTATTTGTTTCTGATTCCAAACATTTAAATATTGTTCTCACACAGGTATTTGTAAACTCCTGGCCATGCATAAAAACGGATTTCAACAACATGGCAACCAGCTTCTAAAAGATTTGACCATCGTTTTAGTCTACTTCCCTTCTATTTACAAGGAAGCAAGTAATAAGACAATTTCTGCTAATATATATCTCGATAGCATGAAGTAGATAGAAAAATAAGCTTTTTAATAATAATTTGTTAAAGAAATGCAGAGGAAAACACCTAAGTTTTTTTTTTCATGGATCATTCAAGAGCTCTAGTAGGCAATTTAAGCAGATGTTCACGATCCACGCCGATCTGGGAGGTTCTTTAGAAGAAAAATCTGATGTGTTCCATTCACATTACTTTCTCTACATCTCTGTAACAAATTATGTTAAAAAGCTTATGCTATTCTTCATGCTAATCGAGAAAAATTAGCAGAAATAGTCTCATTACTTGCTGTCTTCTAAGTAGAAAGGAAATAAGGGAGTACTATAGGTTAAAGTGATAGTCAAAAGCTGGGTGCTATGTGACTGAAGTTCCTTTATTTGTATGGACAGCAGTTGACACATTCCTGTATGAGAAAAATGAAAGTTTTTTAAAGCAGAAACCAATAACAAGGAATATCTAAAAAACGATCAAGTCCACGAAAAAAATGCATATGACACAAATTATGTATTTTATAGTGGTGCACATTTTTGTGGTAAGTTTTTGTCTATATCTTACAGTTTAGCAGTTATGCAAAATTCAATAAAAATCATCCTGAATAAAGAGGTCTTTAGGGACTATTCCCAGAAAATTCAAGATATAAATTTTATTTGGCATGCAAATGTCTTAAATATAAGAGATTTTAATCAAAATCTTTAAGGCCATTTTTGAGAAATTCAAAATTTTCCATGTAAAGGGTAGTCTGGACTGGGGAAATTTTCTTGAAAATCTTCGTGTCGCATCCTTGGAAGATACTGAACTTAAATACCAAGTCTGGTATTCAACGGTCTTTTCATTTTTGAGTTATGCTGTCCACACACTCACACACACACACACACACACACACGCACACACACACACATACATACATGGACCTTCTTCCAAAAAAACATTTTTTTGGTTTCAGGGGATCCAAAACATGTATTTCCAGTGAAGTCTCGGTATCGAATTTTTGGATGGAATACAATACCTTCTTTATACATCATGTACATAGCGGGTCATCAAGAACTTCCTCCGCACCTTGCTGCTGGCCACCGCTCGACAAAGGGTTGGCATCCCTAGGTTTATCGCATTCGATTCCGACGGGATGTTATAATTATCGGCGGGATATTATGATTATCGGCGTTATCAACGGCTACAAGCGCATGAGTTGTTTATTGTACTGGTTAGTATGGTCTACTATGCTGTGAGTTCTGACGTGTGCCTGAGGCGAAGTCAATGTATTCTACAGAGAAACGTGTGTTTCTAGGGGAGAACGTTTTTAATGAACGTGGAAATTATACTGAGAAAGTGAAACAAAATTTCGTTGTCAGGTTCCCTAACTCAAAACTACCACACCGAGATACTGTGCCTAATTTAATTAATAAATTTCAGGAGTCAGGTTCCGTATATGATGCTGTTAGAAGTGTTAAGACCCAGTGTGCTAACAGAAGAAAAACTATCGGATATATCGGATAGAATGCTTAAAAGTCCACAGAAATCAATAAACAAATTGACCCAACAATGTGATATTTCTTACGGTTCCACATACAAAGCAGTCAAAAAAGAACTAGATTTGTATACATATAAGGCATCAGTCGACCACGAATTAAAACCCACAGATCACGGAAAAAGAGTTCTATACGCACTATGTACATAGTGTATGGAGAAGGTATTGCACTCCACCAAAAAATTCGAGACCGAGACTTCACCAGAAATATATGTTTGAGGGTCCCCTGTATCCAAAAAAAGTATTTTCAGAAAAAAGGTCGTGTGTGTGTGTCCGTGTGTCTGTGAACACGATAACTCAAAAACGAAAACTCGGTAAAATACCAAACTTGGTATTCAAGTTTAGTATCTTCCAGGGATGCGACACGAAGCTTTTGAGAAAAATCCCCCACCCCAAACTACTCTTTACATGGAACTTTTTTTTCGAAAATTTTGATTTTCTAACGATTTTGATTAAAATATCGTATATTAAAGATATTTACCTGACAAATAAAATGAATATTTTGAATTTTCTGGGAATAGTCTCTGAAGACTACTTTATTATGAGTAAATTTTACGGAATTTTGCATAACTACTAAACCGTAAGAGATAGACAAAAACTTACCACACAACAAATGTAGAGCACTTTAAAACACCCAATTTATGCTATATACATTTTTTTCGTGGAGTTGGTTGTTTTTGAGATATTCTTTGTTTTTGGTTTCAGCTATAATTATTTTTTTGGTAGTGTTTAACGCCCGCTTTAACTACTAGTGGCACCGCAGGCAGTGACACTGATGATACATGAATGATGATGGAGCACCGGTGGAATGCGATGGCGGGGGAAACCGGAGTACCCGGAGAAAACCCGCCCCAGCGCGGCTTTGTCCACCACAAATCTCACATGTGGTCGCTTGGGATCGAACCCCGGCCGTCTAGGTGAGAGGCTAGTGGTCTAACCACTCGGCCTCGGCGCGGCCCTTTCAGCTATAAAAACATACTTTTCTCATACAGGACTTTGTGAACTCGTGTCCATACAAACAAAGGAACTTCAGTCACATAGCAACCAGCTGTTGACCATCACATAAACCTATGGTACTCCCTTATTTCGCTTCTACTTACAAGGAAGCAAGTAATAAGACTATTTCTGCTAATTTTTTCTCTCGATTAGCAGGAAGTAAATAGAAGCATAAACTTTTTAACAATAATTTATTGCAGAGATGTAGAGAAAGTCATGTGAATGGAACACATCAGATTTTTTACTGATGAAGCTTGGTTCCACTTATTAGGATGCCAAAATTCACAAAATACGCCAGTATGGTCTACTGAAAATCTTAATGCAATTTAGGAAACCCCTTTACATTCAGAGAAAATTGGTGTAGGGTGTGCGATCTCTCGCTCTCGAATTATTGGGCCAATTTTTTTTTCCATAACTCAATTAATTCCGATGTTTATTGCTCGGATATTCTTTTTCCATTTATTCACAGCTAATGAAGATGAAGTGAACGGTGCATTTTTTCAACTGCTCATACATCACATAAATTCATGGGACTGTTAGTGGAATTTTTTGGGGAAAGACTAATTTCTAAAGGTCTGTGGCCTCCACGGTCTCCTGATCTTACCCCTCCGGATTATTTTCTTTGGGGAGTCACTAAAGCTTCGGTCTATAAGGACAATCCAAAAACAATTGATGAGCTGAAAACGGCAATAGAAGATTACATAACATCTGTAACAATTACAATGTTCTAAAATAAATTAAAACGAGTGAATTTGTGTCTTCAAGAAAGTGATAAACGTTTTCAACATCTTCTTAAAACAGATTAGTTGCATATTATTTTTCTACACTACCTTTCATGCATGAATATAGTGAACCTAGCCGTTTTCTTAAACAGCTAAATGTTTTCACCAGACGCTCGCGCTAGAATTCCCACACTTGGTTACACGGGATGACCCGTTAGTACTGTACTGAAAGTAAAATACGTCATACTTGTGCGCGAAACTTACGGCAGATTGTTATCTTCGAGACGGCTGTTACTGAGTCAATAAATAACTTCTTTCTTCAGCTGTGAAGATTTGTAGTTGCAATTACCATTTCAATTAATGTTTCTGGAGGAAAATGCGTTCTGCAGTTACAGAATAAACAGAAAATGAAGAAATTCGGCTTCATAATCCTATGAATTGAATTGAATTTATTGCTAGTAGAGTCGTGGTGACAAGGTGCCGCATAATAATAGTGATAATAATAATAATAGTGATAATAATAATAATAATATTGATAATAATAACAATTATAATAACAATAGCACCAATTTATTTCAGCCTTGAAGTATAAAATACAATTGGCTAAGCCATTTTACACAAAACTTAAAAATAAACACAAAATGGTAATGGTCATAATAAGGTATCTTCCAATTAAAATAAGTATACTTAAAACTTAGAGATAGTGGTAAAACATTCCTGCATATTATAAAATGGATTTTATTTTAGTCTTGAACTTACATAATCTTAAAGTGTTTTAAATTTAAAGTTCTTACTCTCTCAGGAAGCATGATGTAGATATATATATATCTACATTATACCTATGTATATATAAATGGCATTAAATACGTGAGAGTTGTGTATTTTACTTAATCTAGAAAATGGCGCAAGGATATTGGAATTGTACCTTGTGTTATGAATATGGAAGTTGTTTCTGATATCATAGTCTGGAATATTTTTCTTCAATAGCATTAATATATCAAGATCATATACATTGTACACATATGAGATTCCTTCACTTATAAAGAAAGGCCTACAAGAGCCATCAGGCAAACTTCCTCTTATTATTCTTAATTTGCTTTTTACTTTCTCTACACCTACTATATACATAGTGTATAGAGAAAGCATTGTAATGCACCCAAAAATTCCATACCGAGATTTCACCGGAAATATATGTTTCGGGTCCTCTTGAATAAAAAAAAACATTTTTAGAAAAAGGCCCATGTTTGTGTGTGTATGTGTGTGTGTGTGTGTGTGTGTGTGTCTGTCTGTGGGCAGCATAGCTCAAAAACGAAAAGACCGTTAAATACCAAACCTGATATTTCAGTTCAGTATCTTCTAAGGATGCGACACGAAATTTTTCAGTAAGATGCCGCCACCCCCTACTACCCTTTACATGAAAAAAGTTTTGAGAATTTTGATTTTTTAAAAATGGCTCTAAAGGTTTTGATTAAAATCTCTTATATTTAAAATATTTACACGACAAATAAACTGTATATCTTGAATTTTCTGGGAATAGCCTCTAAAGACCTCTCTATTCAGGATGATTTTTTTTTAAATTTGCATAACTAGTAAACCGTAAGAGATAGACAAAAACTTATTACATAAAAATGTAGAGCTCTATAAAACACGCAATTTATGTCATACCATTTTCCGTGGAGTTGACCGTTTTTGAGATATTCCTTGTTATTAGTTTCAATTTTAAAATACTAATACTTTTCTCATAGGGGCACTTATCAACTCCTGGCCACGCAAATAATCGATTTCGATCACATAGCAACCACATTTTAATACATGTGACTATCGGTTTAGCCTAGTGTATTCCCTTCTACTAATAAGAAACTTAAGTAATAAGACCGTTTCTGCTAGTGTTTATCTCGATTAGCATGATGTAGAAAGAAGAATAAACTTATTAACAATCATTTGTTACAGAGAAGTAGAGAAAGTCATGTGAAGGAGCACGTCTTTTTTTCTTTTTTTTTTTTTGTAATAGTAATATATCTTTTAGGCCAGCACCATTACAATGCGATTTAAGACCATACCTAATGAATGGGCGAAGTAAGCCTATTTTATGTAATGTTTGTGTATCTTATTTATGAGGTTGCTTAGATATATAACTCTTGACAACCGTTTACAAATATAATTTGTATGAGCTTGCCACGCTAGCTTTTGGTGAAGATAAATCTCCAGGAGTTTTAATGGTTTTACACATAAAACAGTGTCTACTCGCTTAAGCGTGAACATTAGATAACCATAGTCTAAACTTAACTAAGATAATACATTTAGAGAGGATGACCTCTCTTAGGTCATAAAAAGGGTTATCAGTTAACTAATCCTTGATTGCTTTCTTGAAAACATTAATATTTAAACATGTATCTCATATGGTAATTTGTTGAACAAATAAACAGATACAGATCTATACCAGCGTTGGGATTTAGTTAACCTGACCTTTGGCGTGACAAGTAGGTATAATGATGTACATCACTGATGTTAATGGAACTATTATGGTTACATCCATTAAACATATAGAAATTTATGACCGTCAAGGTTTCCTCAGAGCTAAACAAAGGACGGCAGTAAGCATCACAATTTGGTCCTGGTAGTAATCGTATGCCTTTTTTTTTTTGTGTGTGTAAAACTAGTACCTTATGAATATTTGAACACTTTCCCCTTAGATGAATAATGTTGTTCAAAAAAAAAGGATAATAAGATGTTTTGAGAAAATCCTTCGGTTCACAACATTTAAAACTTCTCAATAGGTGGATAATTCTTGAGAGTTTTATACACATTTCATTAATATGATCATTCCATGTTAATTTCTGATCATTAACAATTCATAAAAGTATGACAGATAGTTGAACATTTTCAACAACTCAGTTTAAGGAAAATAGTGTACTTGGAGTTTTATTAGAATTAAGACATTAATCGTTAGCCTCAAACCACGCACAGGCTTTATTAAAAACTTCATTCATATCACCAATGTTGTGCTCTATTGGCACATGCACCTTTAAAAATGACCGATGGTGCTTGGTTACGCATCCAACACACCTGAAAACGAAAAATTTTGACGTTTTTATGATTACTTTATGGAAGTATGATTGGAGAACGATAAACTTCCCAGAAATGTATGGAACTGCTCGGACCAGCGGTATAGGACCAAAGTCGGAGAGATCCATAGTGATCCCTGACAGTTACCTTTACCTCTTGACAGTTGCTTTACCTCGTGGCCGCTCCGTCAAACTGTTGCCCCTTCGACCCGTCCACGGCTGCAGCATCAAACCTCTTGACAGTTGCTTTACCTCGTGGCCGCTCCGTCAAACTGTTGCCACTTCGACCCGTCCACGGCTGCAGCATCAAACCTCTTGACAGTTGCTTTACCTCGTGGCCCCTCCGTCGCACTGTTGCCACTTCGACCCGTCCACGGCTGCAGCACCAAACCTCTTGACAGTTGCTTTACCTCGTGGCCGCTCCGTCAAACTGTTGCCACTTGACCCGTCCACGGCTGCAGCATCAAACCTCTTGACAGTTGCTTTACCTCGTGGCCCCTCCGTCGCACTGTTGCCACTTCGACCCGTCCACGGCTGCAGCATCAAACCTCTTGACAGTTGCTTTACCTCGTGGCCGCTCCGTCAAACTGTTGCCACTTCGACCCGTCCACGGCTGCAGCATCAAACCTCTTGACAGTTGCTTTACCTCGTGGCCCCTCCGTCGCACTATTGCCACTTCGACCCGTCCACGGCTGCAGCACCAAACCTCTTGACAGTTGCTTTACCTCGTGGCCGCTCCGTCAAACTGTTGCCACTTCGACCCGTCCACGGCTGCAGCATCAAACCTCTTGACAGTTGCTTTACCTCGTGGCCCCTCCGTCGCACTGTTGCCACTTCGACCCGTCCACTGCTGCAGCACCAAACCTCTTGACAGTTGCTTTACCTCGTGGCCGCTCCGTCAAACTGTTGCCACTTCAACCCGTCCACGGCTGCAGCATCAAACCTCTTGACAGTTGCTTTACCTCGTGGCCGCTCCGTCAAACTGTTGCCACTTCAACCCGTCCACGGCTGCAGCATGAAACCTCTTGACAGTTGCTTTACCTCGTGGCCCCTCCGTCGCACTGTTGCCACTTCGACCCGTCCACGGCTGCAGCACCAAACCTCTTGACAGTTGCTTTACCTCGTGGCCGCTCCGTCAAACTGTTGCCACTTCGACCCGTCCATGACTGCAGCACTAAACCTCTCAGTCGCTTGGCAGCGGCTCTTCTCCTAAATCATCGTCAACTTCATTTTAATCCTTATTTCTAAAGTCAAAGTCATTATCATTGCTTATATTTACAATTACACTAGGCTTACTCGGCGCCAACTGAAACTGCATTGAGGAATGTTTGTTACATCTTGCTACAAGGATGACATCATTGCTTACGTAGCATGAATCTAACAGAGAGACAGACACACCCGGCTGAGTCAGTGCGCTGGCTGTCAGGGATCACTACGGATCTCTCCGAGTTTACTAACGTCTCTGAACATTTTAGGATTCCCTCATTAGCTTTCTGGCGTTAATCATTTGCTTCCGAGCTTCATTTGTTGCAACATCCGGAACACATTTGTGCATCTGTTCTCCCAAAATGATGTTTTTTTATTGAAACATGCCCTTTATCCTTTACGGCTTGTAGGCCGTGGGATTTGCTCCTGATGTTTCGCTCAGAACTGTGATGAGCGAAACGTAACAGCAAATCTTACTTTTCGACCACGGCCTACAAGCCCGGCAGAAATTTTACTTCAAATGGACGCCGGCCATGAAAGCTTACTACATATACGTCCTTTATAGATGTTATTCTTATAGTTCACACATTGCCAAAGAGTGCCGATTTCCTTGCTTCTATAATTGACTATATATTGATACCCATTGTAGATCAATTGTGGTTTACCCTTGCTAGTTTCGCTGAAATCCACGAAATCTACAGAGAACAAGAGAAAGCAATAGTGCAGAAAAGAAAGACATCAGGATATAGATGTGAGGTTAACTAACAAGGCCAGCTTAAGGTATTAACAGGAGATGATTTACCCGCTCTATCCTCTCCTATATAACTTCAAGCAATAATGGTATATCAGAACTGTATTTCTGAGTGCAAATGTCACTAAATTACACCAGAGTGCAACTTCACTGTCTGGTAGCAATAGGGGATACTTTACTCCCTCAACCAATTAAGGTCCATCTTGAAGCAATATGGTTTCCCAGAACTGGAATCCTCAATTCAAATGTCACTCAATTGTATCGGAGTGCAGGTGTTACAGATTCCACGCATAAAGCTTTACGAATCGTTAGGTTCCGGGCTGTCTCCAGACAGTTTCTACTCTTCATTGCTTATAATTTTCTCCAAAATATGCTGACCCTCAAACGGGACCGATCCCCCCTTCCACTGGGCAATAACCATTAGCAACAAATGGTTGGCGAACGGCAACATAGTAAAATCTATTTCCTGGATGTACTACTTGTAAGTCGAAAATCGCACCTCAGTTAAGTGACCAGTAAGTAAAATACTTGGCAACGGTGAGGGTTGGTATCCAACTGCAAACTTTAAAGGCAGGTCGAATTTGAAAGAAGAATGGGGCAGGGCCATCATGTTCTGAAAAATACTGTACCAGTAAATGCTCAGACATGTTTTTCGCCACATGGCGGAAATGCTACCGTTTTGCTGAAGTGCCGCCATCTTGTGGCACTGCACACTACAATATACACCATCTATCAAATTAGTCGTTTTTCCAAGTTTTTGAAGTAAAAAACAAAGAACAATGGAAGGGGTGAGATCTCTAGTTGAAGGAATATTTAATACAATCGCAGTTTTTTGCCCTGTCAGGAGTTATTATTGATAAACTGGTATTACTGCATAAACATCGCGGCAATGTCATAACTTAATTTTGTTCTACATAATTTCTTGGTCTATACCTACTGTTAATATGACAAAAGCCTGCACTACATATTACAGAATGAGTGATACTAATCAAGAATTTCGGTCAAGGAATATTGCGATGATTGCAATTGTATTCCGAGTCCGAGGAAAACGCCCCCTATTCTCACGGTTTTGGTATCATAAGAAACTAATTTGATAGTAATTATTTCTTACGATAGCTGCTAAATGGGCGAATCAGCAGTAGATTGCCAATTTTGTTTGGGAATTGTCTTTATCCAAGCTTCTAAACCGTCTTTCCGACTTGGAAATCTAAAACCTAATAAACAATACAGAATTATTCTGTCGATAATGTATAATAAATTTCACTAAGTATACCACCGAAAACTCACATAATAAGTACACTAACCTACACATTTCTCTTTCCTTGTTCATGTTTCTGCTATTCAAGAAACTACAACCAAACACCACACACGCATTGACTATTATACTGGTTTAAAGCTTAAGAGTTTAAATTTACTGCTTAGTTGGACATTTAACACCACAAATTCTTATTTTTGTGTGCGCATTTAACCCACACAAGGCGGGCTCACCACAATGCATAATGACAGCGTATTTCCGATCAAGTTTCTCTCTATAGGCGCGCTCCCACTTATCGGAAGTGTCGCGAAGAGAATTTTCTTCTCAATATATTTAAATGCGAGAGAAAACTGCCTGAGCGCACAGAATTCTAGAGCTAAAATATTTGTAATGGTTCTAATTGGGATGTATTCGTTTGCTCTCGGGAGTAATCTCAGAAGCATAGATTATGACATTACGCGCTGTTTTCTTTTCACATAAACATAATAAAATAATCTCGAGACATTTGTTATATAGGACTATACACAACTGATATGGATGAAGAGAAATTGATAAACTTAGCCCAAAATTACCCATTATTGTGCGATAAGCGTCATAAATATTATTGCAATAATGTTGCTCGTTAGAATGCATGGAAAGAAATTAGTGAACTAACTCGAACCATGTCAGTTAAACTGAAAACTCGCATGTGAATCCCTGGTTAAACAGATTTCATGAATCCAGAATTTCTTTTTCCTGTTATTTGCGTTAATTTCTTCTATTTTTGCGTCTTCACATAAATAAGCTAATGCTATCAAGCGATCCATTTTGTTTATTCGTTTCGTTTCTCTTCGCGACGCTTCCGACAAGTGGAATCTTCAAAATGCGCGTCGCTCTATTTCTCTTCCTTTCGCTTCCGATAGCAGGAATCTGTAAAATGCGTGTCGCTTCTCTTCCTTTCGCTTCCGATAACAGGAATCTGTAAAATGCGTGTCGCTTCTCTTCCTTTCGCTTCCGATAGCAGGAATCTGTAAAATGCGAGTCGCTTCTCTTCCTTTCGCTTCTGATAAGTGGAAT
Organism: Hymenopus coronatus; assembly: GCA_030762935.1. Taxonomy (NCBI): domain Eukaryota; kingdom Metazoa; phylum Arthropoda; class Insecta; order Mantodea; family Hymenopodidae; genus Hymenopus; species Hymenopus coronatus. Next base: position 18,225,901 of record CM060894.1, read on the forward strand.
CTGTAAAATGCGTGTCGCTTATCTTCCCTTCGCTTCTGAGAAGTGGAATCTTCAAAATGCGTGTCGCTCCGCTTCTCGTGAAATCTTGGAAATGCGCGTCGCTTCGCTTTTCTTCGCGACATTTCCGATAAGTGGGAGTGTGTTTTTTCGTGTCCTTCTGTAAAGCTGCTACACGCCTCGCTACCGTTAGGTAAGGTAATACAGACGCACCGCAAGGCCTTGGTAAAACTGCCGTGCTGTACGACCTCTAGGTACTCTGTTCCTGTTTCGAAACCATAACACTGTACTACTTGGTCGCTCATTCACAACTGCTGCCATCTTGTCCCCGAGCGTGGTCCATTTGCACCGAGGGAAGGTCGTCAAGGAGCTAAATATACTCGGCACAATTCAACCAAGTGACTGACATTTGACGGAGAGCGACACGCGACGTTGCCATCTATTGCGAGTACACGGAGAGTCAGACTGAAAAATTCAATGTTATAGCCGGGATTCGAACCACGGATCTCACGGTCTCTAGCCGGTTGCTCTACCACTGAGCTACCATGGCAAAATGCCAACACGGCATTAGATGTCTCAACTGACTTGCATGTTTCCCAGTAAACCAGAAAGTGATCTCAAATTATTCTTCACTACTTCAAGTCCCAGGTTTCATACCATAGCCAACTATCATGGTCAATTGGTATTGATTTAATGGGTTTTTCACACAAGCCATGTGTAGGACAGAAGTAGGATAGGTAGAGTCAGACTGAAAAATTCAATGCCATAGCCGGGATTTGAACTACCTCTTTGTTTACCGGGAAACATGCGAGTCAGTTGAGAAATTTAATGCCGTGCCGGCTTGTTGGCATGGTAGCTAGTAGAGACCGAGAGATCCGTGGTTCAAATCCCGGCTATTGCATTGCATTTTTCAGTCTGGCTCTACTTATCTAACTCTTGTCCTACACACGACTTGTGTGAAAAAACTATTAACTCAAAGATATTTTTGACTTGTGCCTCGAGTCTACCTTGAAACTCAGCAACATTGTTGTTAGTTCATACACAATGCAATCAATAGCCGTTCTCTTTCGATAAAAAGATGGTTGTGAGAGAACGTAGGCTTTCACGGCCGGAGTCAGTGTAACTAAGAAATGTTTCCGGGCTGTTTTGCCGTGGTCTGCTGGTGTTAGGAGTACCAGACGTTTCGTCCACAACTACGGTGGACATCTTCAGTGGCGCGGTCGAAGTTTTCTTGGAGAAGGTTTCGCTGCGTCTGAAGCGTTGACTGTCGGGATCGCTACTTTTATACTGGCAAGTGGGGGCGGGGCTTGGGCTCTCTGGCGAACGTGGCTTCTGATTGGACCGCTTCGTTGCTTCTCGTTTGATGACGTTTCCTGCTTTCAAAGACGGGATGCCAATTCCTATTGAGTTTTAGTGTCTCTTCTTTTTTATTAAAATTGTTCGGATGCTTATAAATTTCTATAGCCTCCCGCTGTAGTCGTGCATGGTAGTGTGTTGTAGATGAGAGGATAGAGGTGTCTTGGAAATTTATAATATGCTCGCCCTCTGCCTCAATAGCGTGCAGGGCGACAGCTGATGACAGCGGCTCCCGGGGATCTTTGGATGAGCGTAGTATGGCAGAAATGCCTGTCTTAGGTGCTTGAGTTCATCTTGTAGCTGTTCCGGTTCACAGATGCGGGTAGCCCGATGTTTAAGTGTCTGGATCATTGCTCGTTTTTGTCTGGAAGGCATTACATTGAAATGGTTATTCCGTCCAAGAAATCAATAGAGCTTTCCGCCCTGCCAAGTTTCAGTCCACATCTCAAAAGCCAGACCAACCAAAAAGTAAGGGCACGGTGTTTCTGCCATACTTCAATAATATCACCGACCGGATCGAGCACATATTGCGACGTCACAATGTCAAAACGGTTTTCAAGCCCACGAGGCAATTAAATAATTTACTACGCTCATCCAAAGATCCCCGGGAGCCGCTGTCATCAGCCGGTGTGTACCGCATTCCCTGTTCCTGCGGCTCGGTATACATCGGAACCACACAACGCAGTGTTACAACTAGAATCAAGGAACACGCAAAGGCAGCGGGTAGCCGAAACAAGGCCACAGCCATCCGACCTCCTAGGTAGGGTAAGGCGCGCTAACACAGCGTCCGGTCCTCTGTTTCGGCCTGCTTCTCAGCCCCTGCTGCCTGCAGGTGAGGGTAAACCAAGGTGTGATTTTGTGCACTGCACCCTAGGGTGCAGGGCAAGTATCCCTGTCCTCTACCATCATGACCCGAACCAAGACCAAACCATCCAAAGGCAAAGCCCCAAGCGGGCCTGCCTGTGATGAAGCAACGGCCGTTGCCAGCACCAGCACTGGTGCAGCCACCCTGCCCTCCAGTGGCCCTGCTACTGTTGAGGGTAAAAAGAGGTCTAGCCAGGAACGCCAAGGCGGTAAAGGCAAGATCCTATGTCTGGACTCATCCAAGCAAGCTACCAATGAGGGCCTCCCGCGCGAAACAGTTTCACGTGTAGACCAAATTCCGGAGCCTGACTCCGACGATGACTGTGCCAGTGTGTGCAGTAACATTTCACACCACAGCGGCAGGACTCGGTCTTGTCGTACCACTCATCCTCCATGCTGGTAGATCATGAGGAGTCCTCTTCCGGCCTCCTTCAGACGCAGCGAAACCTTCTCCAAGAAAACTTTGACCGCGCCATTGAAGATGTCCACCGTAGCTGTGGACGAAACGTCTGGTACTCCTAACACCAGCAGACCACGGCAAAACAGCCCGGAAACATTTCTTAGTTACAAAAAGATGGTTGTTAAGGTGAAATTTCTAAATCCTGTAGCTTTCATCTGAAATTATGTTTTCAATGCTGTTACATATTAATCTACCACATTTATAAGCGTGTTTCAGGTTCCATCATGTAAATATCTTATAATAGTTGGATAGGTAGAGTCAGACTGAAAACGCCAATGCCATAGCCGGGATTTCAACCACGGATCTCCCGATTTCTGCTACTGAGCTACCATGGAAACATGCCGGCATGACACTGAATTTCTCAACTGACTTGCATGTTTCCCGGCAAACTACAAGGTGTTCTCAAATTATTTTGAGATGACACCCCAATGGCGACTTACAATGTTGTAAGTACTTAAGTCCCAGGATTCAGAGTATAGCCAACTATTATGGTCAATTAATCCAATACCATCTTATAATAGTGTTGAAAAATATGAATCTGATAGAATTATGATTCATATTCTTGAACAATAATTCCAGTAGTCTCCATTTACATCCGTACTAAAATCAACAATGCTCGGAAAACTCAATGGTCTCAACATCAAGGAACCAAACTAAAAATATTTACCGCAATCCTTTACCACCGCGGATGTAGAGCTAAAGGCATGTTGGACGCTACTGGCAGGCAAGGAAGACGCGAACGGGCTAGGTAAATGTATACTTATGGCAAGATAGCTGAGATCTGAGGGGGGGGGGGAGAGGCAATAAGAATAGCTAAACAAAAGTGATTATAATATTGTAAATATATCTTTTTTGTTGTGTTGTGGTGTTATATATTGTGTATTTATTATATGTGTATATTCCTCTTAAGTGTATTTGTCTATTATAATAGTGTACATTAATACATCTGAATAAGGTGTACTCTGTGTTTCTGTATTTTAGTATCTTTGTCCTTTTATTTTCGTGTTTACGCTTTTAATTCTTTGTTTTTGTTGTTGCTTTTTTAATATTGATTATTGTTTTGGGTATTGCAAAAGCACAAATGGTCTGTAGACCCGTGGGATTGATGAAGCTCTATGATACTGTTATTTCAATAAATACACGTATTCATTCATAGAGGACCCTTCACCGGTTTTCTGTTTTTAAAAACCTAATTAAGAAACATCAAACGATCATCATTCGTCTGAAAATTGGTCACACAACAATGACTGGTACCTACCTGATCACCAGAGATGCCCAGCCTCAGTGTACAACTTGCAATATTCCACTGGTAATGTCTCACATACTTTCAGAATGTCGCCGTTGTGATCCCCACAAGAAAAAGTACAAAATTACTAGTGATATAAAAGTACTAAATAACGAAACCATGTATAAAAATGTTATGTTCTTAAAAGCAACAGTTTAATTTAAAATAATAACATACATTAACATAGCTTTTATTTACTTTCATTCGCAGAAATGTAAGCAAATATAGTATAGATAGCTAGACTTAAATATATCTGTACAATTTATTATTATTCTATATGCATTTCATAAGATAATATCATGGATATTTACATTTTTGTATTCATTGTTACCTGTTTGCCAACATAATGCGAATTAACATGATTTGTATTATATTCCAAAGTATCTTTATAACCATTCTGTAATAATCATTGTTATTACAATGTATTAATGCTACAGTAACGATAAGACTTACGAGTCAAAGCGGCATAAAATAAATATTAAAAATCTGATATGTACCATTCACATGACTTTCTCTATATCCCTGCAACAAATTATTCTTAAAAAGCTTATACTTCTATTTACTTTATGCTAATCAGAAAAAAAAATTAGCAGAAATAGTCTTATTACTCGCTTCCTTGTAAATAGAAGCGAAATAAGGGACAACCATAGGTTAAAGTGATAGTCAAAAGCCGGTTGGTATATCAATGAAGTTCCTTTGTTTATATGGATAGTAGTTGACAAGTTCCTATATGAGAAAAGTATACGTTTTTCATAGCAGAAACCAAAAATAAAGAATGTCACAAAAACGACGAACTCTACGAAAAAAAAATGTATATAACATAAATTGTGTGTTTTAATGTGCTCTACATTTGTTGTATAGTAAGTTTTTGTCCATCTCTTACGGTTTAGCAGTTATTCAAAATTCAGTAAAATTTATCCAGAATAAACTACTCTTCAGAGGCTATTCCCAGAAAATTCAAGATATACATTTTATTTGTCAGGTAAATATCTTTAATATACGAAATTTTAATCAAAATCGTTAGATCCATTTTTGAGAAAATCAACATTTTTGAAAAAAGTTCATGTAAAGGGTAGTTGGGAGTGGGGGAATTTTTCTCAAAATCTTCGTGTCGCATCCCTGGAAGATACTAAACTTAAATACCAAGATTGGTATTTTACCGACTTTTCGTTTTTGAGTTATCGTGTTCACAGACACACACACACACACACACATACACACACACACATACACACACACACACGGACCTTTTTGTGAAAATGCTTTTTTTGGATATTGGGGACCCTAAAACATATATTTCCGGTGAAATCTCGGTACCGAATTTTTTGGTGGAGTGCAATACTTTCTCTATACACTATGTACATAGTGCGTATAGAGAAAGTAAAAAGCTAATAATAATAATTCCATTAGTAAAAGTTAACCAAATATAGGTTAGTTTTTTTGGTATTTTGATTCCCAAATATGTATTTAATTGGCAATCAAGCCATTTAACAAGCAAAAATCCGTTGATGAAATCTGATGAGACAGTAATTGAGCATTCTGCAATCAGTACTAAGCGTTAGCATTAGTTTATACTTGTCCTGTTAATCTATACACATTCTGGAAACCATGCAGTTGCAAGGATTTTAGAGAATGTCTACTAAACGACTTGCAGACTTTGCGATGGAGGTAACGACCATAGCTGTCGTATTTATTGCCCTACCTTTCTATTAAAGTAGGCTTAGCATTTTCAAGTGGCTCTAACGGTTTTAATTAAAATACCACATGTTTAAGATATCTCCATGACAAACGAAATGTACGTGTTGAATTTTCTGAATAGCCTCTAAATACCTCCTCATTCTGGATAAGTTTATTAACTGGTAAACCGTAAAAGAGAGAAAGAGACAAATATGTAGGTACTACACAAAAATGTAATCTCGTAAAGCATACATTCTATATCGTATACATTTATTACTTTATCTATACGTACATACTACGTACACCCATGGACACAACAAATGAGTTATCCCCAGATTCCAGAGTTCGCGTATCTTCGTAAAAGCTGTGATCACAACGCACACGCGTGGTTAAGGCTTTTAACTTTTTATCCCAATTGACATACGCCTTAAGAATCCAATTTTATTGATTTTATAGGTTTTGATGGCAGACAATGGAGTGATATGTGAGGCATTTAAATCTTTTATCCCCTTTGACACTTTGCGGTCTCCGTTTTATTCATATTGACACCCTTCTCTCAATCTCTCTCTCTCTCTCTCTCTCTCTCTCTCTCTCTCTCTCTCTCTCCATTGTTTTATTTATACAGGTTATATATGTCACTTTAGCTGTGTTTTTATTCTGCGAGTTATTTTAATAGTGTTTTTTATTCCTGGTTCCTAAAGGGAATTTATTGATTTCATTTAAAAATGCTCTTTATTCCTGGAGATTTTATTTTCTGAGAGCGCTAATAACCTTTGTAGTTGAGCGCCCTTAAACACAAACCATCATCACCACCACAACACACACGAAAAAACTGTACACCGGTCTGTGACTGACAGTGTAATGCTTATGAGTACTGAAAACGGGTCACTAACCAACGTTCCGGCGGCCGAAAGGAACTTTGAAGTTCCTAGGTTCAAATCTTGCACTGCTTGTCATTTTTTTATATTTGTTATTTTTGACTGGACATATAGGACATAATATTGCATTAATAACTTGATTTTAAAAGTTTTGGGCCTATCTGTACACACAAAAACATAATTCTGATAACACTCCTGTTAAATAACTAAAAAATGTGCACATAAACTATTATCTTCTAAAGCTAACACATAAAAAGCATAAGCAGAATTAATATTGGATATAGGCACCGTCAGCTCGCATAACTGCCCTCAATCTTCGGGGCATAGACAAAATAAAATACCTGTGGTAATACCTATGGACCAGAAGTTACTAGATCCCAGGCTTCTGGAATTTGTGCCTATAATGTTTTTCAAACGGGAAGAGTCCTCGCTGCAGCGAATGAGATCCGTTATCGTGCTCTGCGTTGCCAGGTCTTTTCATATTTCCCTCTCACTCGTACACTGATCATGCAAATCTGTCTGACGACATACTATTTATTGGTGTGTATTATAACAAGTATTCGAGCTGAAAATCTGAGGTTTTTGCGGTTCTGCTACGCATATTACTCCCCATCTTCCCCGTGAATTATTTTCTGCAAAATTTGAATATTTTGTCTTAGCGCAAGTAGGACATATGAGAGACGGAATCACTTAACGCTTTACTCCTCAGTTAAGCGCGTATGCAATATGTCAACACAGCAGCACTCCGAATGGCTGCCGGCCTGGTGGCACTCAAGGACAAACCTCATCCAATTTGAAAGTCACTGTAGAAGCCATATTTTTTTCTTCGCTTTTCTACAGGCAAATTGTGGCGCAGCTCCCTTTTTACCTCAACTCACACATTTTCACATTTTATCATTCTGATATCCTGCCTCTCTGAAAACTATTTTGAAACCTTTCGAGATGTGTGGACAGGATGATTATCCTGTATAAAACTTTCTTTCTTTTTAGGAAACTTTAAATTCATTGGCATATTTTTTATTATTATTAATATTTTTTTTTATTGAAGGTAGACTTCAGTAAAAATTCAACAATTCTTCAGGATATCGCATCCTCACAAAGGGAATCAAAGTATTATCGAGTATTACGTTTTGCTACAGTGAACACACATGGAAGATGTATCATGTTTTGTGTCGTTAATATTTTCACTTTCTCTACACGCACTATATAAATAGTGTATACAGAAGGTACTGTAATGCACCCTAAAATTCGATACCGAGATTACACTGGAAACAAATGTTTTGTGACCCACTGAATCAAAAAAAAAAAAAAAAAAATCTGATGTCTTCCACTCATGACTTTCTCTACATCTCTGCAACAAATTATTGTTAAAAAGTTTATGCATTTATTTACTTTATACTAATCGAGAAAAAATTAGCAGAAATAATCTTATTACTTGCTTCATGTAAGTAGAAGCGAAATAAGGGAGTACCATAGATTAAAGTATTAGTCAAAACATGGTTGCTATGTGACTGAAGGTCCTTTGTTTGTATGGACAGGAGTTGACAAATTCCTGTATGCGAAAAGTAAGTTTTTCGAAGCTGAAATCAAAAACAAGGAATATCTGTAAAAGGACCAACTCCAGGAAAAAAAATTCATGTAACATAAATTGTGTGTTTTAATGTGCTCTGCATTTTATGGGTGGTAATTTTTGTCCTTCTGTTACGGTTTAACAATTATGCAAAATCCCGTAAAATTCATCCAGAATAAAATAGTCTTCACAGGCTATTCCCAGAAAATTCAAGGTATAAATTTTATTGGTCAGATAAATATCCTTAATATACAATAGTTTAATCAAAATCGTTAGAGCCATTTTTTAGAAAATAAATTTTTTTCAAAAAAGTTCCATATAAAGGGTAGTTAGGGGTGGGGGATTTTCTTGAAAATCTTCGTGTCGCATCCTTGGAAGATACTAAACTTAAATACCAAGTTTGGTATTTAACGGTCTTTTCGTTTTTGAGCTATGCTGCCCAAAGACACACACACACACACATACACAGACAGACACACACACGGACATTTTTCTAAAAATGCGTTCTTTATTCAGGGAATCCCAAGACATGTATTTCCGGTGAAATCTCGGTATCCAATTGTTGGGTACATTACAATACCTTCTCTATACACTATGCACATAGTACGTGTAGAGAAAGTAAAAATCATGTCCGTGTGTGTGTCGCCCTCAACTACCCTTTACATGGAAAAAATTACGAAAATTTTGATTTGCTCACAAATGGCTCTGACTATTTTGATTAACAAATCTTATATTCTTCTATATATATATATATATTTTTTTTTTTTTGAATTTTGCATAGTTAGTAAAGGATAGACAAAAACTTTCTACACAAGAAATATAGATCTCATTTAAAATACACAATTTATATCATATACTTTTGTTTGTTTGTGGATTTGATCGTTTTTGAGATATTTCGTGTTTTTTTTTTATTTTTTTTATTGTTTCATTTGTAAAGCCCTCTTTAACATCAATGGTCACATCGGGGGCTTTGACTTGTGAAGCTGTAGGTTCAGAACATTAGTTTAAACTTTATATTACTAAACACACACCCATATTCACTCTCACATACATACTTCCAGACTCTGTGGGGGATAGGGAATAATTCTAGCTAGAGAAAAATTCCCCTCCTACACCGGGAATCGAACCCGGGACCTCCGGGTGAGAAGTCAGCTCGCTGACCACTCGAGCGGAGGTAGTCATTCCTTGCTATTTGTTTCAGATTTAAAGTACCTTTCTCACACGGAAATTTCCAATCTTCTGGTCATGTATAGAAACGCCTCTCATCTAGCGATCACAAGCGACCGCATGTGGGATTGGTGGTGGACAAAACGACGCAGAGGCGTGTTTTTCCGGGTTCTCCGGTTTCCACCTACATCACATTCCAGTGGTACTCCATCTTCATTCCATGTATCTTCAGTGGCTTCGCCTGCGTTGCCACAAGTAGTAAAAGCGGGCGTTAAACACTACAAAAAACTTCCATCACATACCGATTCGTTCTTAAAATATTTTACTATTGCTTTCGCTAGTGTCTTTCTTAATTCCTATTGTACCTATAAGAAACTATCTAATAAAACTACTTCTCTAGGACTTGCAAGCGGATGTCTGGGGTCAGAAGCCTGTCGGGGAGCCAACGGCACGAAACCACAGAATGGGGAACCTGGAACGAGTAGCCAGGCAAGGGCGTGAGGAAGTGGATAATACGATGCAAGCGAAATGGATGGCAGGAAAGATGATAATCGGTGAATTGGTGCAATGAGAGGTAGAGAAACCGGAGAAAACCCATCCAGACGCCGTACGCCCACCACAAATCGCACATCCGATGCTTGGGATCGAACCCGGGCCGCCTAGGTGGAAGACGAGTGGTTTAACCACTCGGCCGCGGCATCGCGTTCTTTGAATACTTTTTTGCAAACAGACAGAGAAATCTTTTTGAATGTAACGCATTTGAGTTTTACTTCTCTACACGTACGATGTACATAGTGTATAGAGAAGGTATGGCATTCCACCCAAAATTCCATATTGAGATTTCACCGGAAATACATGTTTTGGGACCCCCTGAATAAAAAAAAGCATTTTTAGGAAAAGGTCCGTGTGTGTGTGTGTGTGTATGTGTGTGTGTGTTTGTGTGTGGACAGCATAGCTCAAAAACGAAAAGACTGTTGAACATCAAACTTGGTATTTAAGTTTGGTATCTTTCAAGGATACGACACGAAGATTTTCAAGAAAATCCCCCCAACCCAAACTACACTTTTCAATATCGAAAGTTTTGATTTTCTCAAAAATGGCTCTAACGATTTTGATTGAAATATCGTATATTAATCTATTTTCCTGATAAATAAAATGTATATCTTGAATTTTCTGAGAATAGCCTCTCAAGACTAATTCATTCTGGATGAATTTTACAGATTCTTACATAGCTGCTAAACCGTAAGAGATGGACAAAAACTTAACACACAAGAAATGTAGAGCACGTTAAAACACACAATTTATGTTATATACATTCTTTTCGTGGAGTTGATTGTTTTTTAGATATTCCTTGTTATTGGTTTCAGCTTTGAAAAACTTATACTTTTCTCATTCAGGAATTTGTCAACTCCTGTCCATACAAATAAAGGAACTTCAATCATATAGCAACCAGCTTTTGACTATCACTTTAGCCTATGGTACTCCCTTATTTTGCTTCTACTTACAAGGAAGCAAGTAATAAAACTATTTCTGCTAATTTTTTTTCAATTAGCATGAAGTAAATAGAAACATAAGCTTATAATATTTCAGCAGAGATGTAGAGAAAGTCATGTGAATGGAACACATCAGATCTTTCCCTTTCAAATCTAGAATACTGGTTTCGGTGTGAAACCCTTCACTGATGCACCAAAAGGAATTGCGTATATTGACCTCGCTTGCACATGCCGCGATTAGCAGCTAAGGTCGTTTAGGAGGTCTTGCACTTTTATTTTATGAAATAACCAAGTTCAACTGACACGCCAACCTTGGCAGTCGCTAACATTTCTCTGGTAATGACCTTTACTGTAAACAAATTTACGTGTTCGACTGCGTAGATTTAAATGCCCTTCTGGACCAAATATAACTTACGTTTCATACAGTTATCCCTGCTTGCGGGTTAAGGACACTAATTTTCATGAATTACACGTCCTAAACGTCCACACATCTCTCCATGTTCATTCATCCACCGACCCGGTCTGACAAATCCTTGATTACTAGTAAATTGTGCGCCATTTGCTCATTGAAAACTCGTTCGTTCATTGCATTATCACCATTGCATTATCTGCCTTTAACATTCGATTACACATTTTGTGTATTCAAACGAATACGTTCTTTGGTGGTGTAAAAGTATAACATCGGCAATGAAAAAGTGGTACCACGTGACAAATATCTAGACAGAATGGAGATAACATTGAAAATAGAGTAAGGTACTGTAACTTTGTAAATAAAGTTTTGTGTTGATGTCTTTCGTTATTTTCAAGAAAATCCCCCACTCAAACTATCGTTTAGATGGAAAAATTTTCAAAAAGTTGAATTTTCTCAAAAATGACTGTGATGATTTTGATAAAAATCTCGTACATTAAAAATATTTAGATGAAAAATAAAATGTATATCTTGAATTTCCTGGGAATAGCCTCTGAAAACATCTTTATTCTGGATGAATTTTGCGGAATTTTGAATAACTGGTAAACCATAAGAGATAGACAAAAACGTACTTGATAGAAAATGTACAGCTCGTTAAAACACACAATTTATGTTATATCCATTTTTTCGTGGAGTTGATGTTTTTGAGATATTCCTTGTTATTAGTTTCAACTATAAAATACTATGTAGCTGAAGTTCTTTTGTTGTTTCCATGGACAGGAGTTGACAAATTGCCGTACAAGTTATGAAAGCTAAAAAATCGTTAGAGCCATTTTTGAGAAAATCAAAATTTTTGGAATTTTTCCATGTAAAGGGTAGTTTGTGATGGGGGGGATTTTTCTCAAAATCTTCGTGTCGCATCCCTGGAAAACACCTAACTTAAATACCAAGGTTGGTCGCTTTTGAGTTATCGTGTTCACGGACACACGGACCTTTTTCTGAAAATGCTTTTTTTTTGATACAGGGGACCTTAAACATGTATTTCTGGTGAAATCTCGGTATCAAATTTAGGGTGGAATGCAATACCTTCTCTATACACTATGTACATACGAGTACGTGTAGAGAAAGTAAAAACTTGTGCCACGTGACAATAAATATCCGGACAGAATGACGATTGCGTTGAGAAATGGAGTGAGGTGTTGTAACTTTGTAAATAAAGTTTTCTGTAGATAACTTACATTATTATTTAGTTATGCCAAATCGTCTGGCACTTTCTGAATGATCTTCGTATTTCATGTGAATATTGAGTACTTCACATTCACTTCCACACTGTGTGGGACTTAGGGAATGATTCTGCTTAAGGAAACTTCGCTGTCTCAGTTGGGGTTTGGACCGAAGCTTCTGAATTGAAAATACAAAATACTGGGCAGCCAACCTTTATAAGTAAACACTTTGATGTGCAAAAACACCCAGTATTTCTTTTAACTTTCTCTATACCTACTATGTCATAGTGTATAGAGGAAGTGATGTTTTCCACCCAAAACTTCCATGTCGATATTTCACCGGAAATACATGTTTTGAGACCCGCTGGGTTGCAAACAAAAAACATTTTTGGAAGCATGTCCGTGAGTGCGTGTCTAAGGGCAGTGAAGTTCAAAATCGAAAAGACCATTAAACACCAAATTTGGAATTTAAGTTTGGTTTCTTTCAAGAATGCTACACGAGGATTTTCAAGAAAGCCCTCACGAATCCAAACTACCATTTACTTGGAAAACATTTTGAAAATTTTGATTTTCTCAAAAATGGCTCAATTGATTCAGATTAAAATACCGTATATTAAAGATATTTATATCACAAATAAAATGTATGTCTTGCAAATTCTGGGAATAGCCTCTGAGCACCTCTTTATTCTGGATGAATTTTGTTAAATTTTGCATACCTAACTGATAAATACGGGTGTGATTTTTAGCATTTTGAAATCAGAAATGTAATATTTTGATTTGTGCATTTAGCATTTTATAGCAATAATACATTTTCAATTTATCATTTTATAGCACTTTAAGAAAAACATACATCTTGAATTGATTCTGATAAACAGATATTGTCTCATGAAAAAGCTTTAATGTGACATTAATAACACAGGAACAGGAACTGAACTCTCAGTAATTACAATGACAATAGTACAAAAATGACAAAATAATAAAATATTGCTGATAAACAATAAGCATATGACATAAAAATCATGTCAAAAATGTATACACAATGCTGGTGTCCTCATTTGAGGACATGATGTTTATTCTCGTTTTTAATTTCTCTACACCTACTATGTACATAGTGAATAGAGAAGGTATTGTATTGCACCCAAAAATTCGATACCGAGATTTCACCGGAAATACATGTTTTGGGTTCCCCTGAATCCAAAAAAAGCATTTTTGGAAAAAGGTCCGTGTGTGTGCGTGTGAGTGTGTGTGTCTGTGTGTCTATGGTCAGCATAGCTCAAAAACGAAAAGACTGTTGAATACCAAACTTGGTATTTAAGTTTAGTATCTTCCAAGGATACGACACGAAGATTTTCAAGAAAAACCCCCACCCCAAACTACCCTTTACATGGAGCTTTTTTCGAAAATGTTGATTTTCTTAAAAATGGCTCTAACGATTTTGTTTAAAATATCGTATATTAAAGATATTTACCTGATAATAAAAATGTACATCTTGAATTTTCTGGGAATAGCCTCTGAAGACTACTTTATTCTAGATGAATTTCACGGAATTTAGCCATACTGCTAAACCATAAAAGATGGGCAGAACTTAGCACACAAAAATGTAGAGCACATTAAAACACACAATTTATGTTATATACATTTTTTTCGTGGAGTTTATCATTTTTGACATATTCCTTGTTTATGTTTTCAGCTATGGAAAAACTTATACTTTTCTGATACAGGAATTTGTCAACTCTGTCCATACAAACAAAGAAACTTCAGTCACATAGCATCCAGCTTTTGATTATTAGTTTAGCCTATAGTACTCCCTTATTTCCCTTCTGCTAACAAGGAAGCAAGTAATAAGACTATTTATGCTAATTTTTTTCTCGATTAGCATGAAGTAAATAGAAGCATAAGCTTTTTAATAATATTTTGTTGCAGAGAGGTAGAGAAAGGCATGTGAATGGAACACATAAGATTTTTTGTATACAAATGTATGCAAACATTCTTGTAAATAAAGTAGAGTCCATTTCTTTAATATTTGTTAACAAGCAAAAATGATTGTTATTTAAATTTGATAACTATGAAATTGATTTATTCCTGTACGCCAAGTTCAGATTTATAAAATGTAATTTACAAACAGATTAGGGATGAGGGAATTAGTTCCGCATTCCAGATCAGTACGATGGACAAGTGTGTCAGAATCATAAACATTCCAAGCGCCAAAACTCATCAGATGCAATTTCTGGAAGAAAAGGAATAAAGAAAGAAAGTAAATTTTAAAAAATCGCCGATTTCGCATTTAGATCGCATTTTAGTATAATTTTCGTATTTTGAGTCAATTTCGCGTTTTAACGCATTTTCAAAACACATTAAAATGTGACTTAGAGGTCGTGAAAAATGAAAATACAAGACTACAAAACTTTATGAACATTTCGCGCCATATCGCATTGACGAAAAATCACCGTAAGCAATAGACAAAAGCTTGGAACACAAAAAAAATCAGATCTCGTTAAAAACTCACAATTTATATACGTAATACACATATTTTTCGTGGAGTTGGCCGTTTCCGAGGTATTGCTTGTTATTGGTTTCAATTTTAAAATGCTTAATCTTTTCTCATACAGGAACTTGTCAACGGCTGGCCATGCAAAGAAACGGATTTTAAAAGATGAGACTGTCGGTTTAGCCTAGTGTATTACGTCTTATTTCCATTCTACTTATAAGAAACTAAATAAAAAGACCGTTTCTGCTAATGTTTATCTCGATTAGTATGGAGTGGATACAAGAATAACCTTACTAATAATAATTTGTAGAGAAAGTCATGTGAATGGAACACATCTGATATTTCTATTATTAAATGATTAATTGCTTAGCTACACACTAGAAAACAGGTTTCCATAAAATTTAAATTAATTAAACTGGTTCGCAAGGCCACTACCAGCAATGAAAGTAAAAGTGCCAGCAACTTCGCCTCTTACCGCACTGCCAAGGTCGTTCGATGACATCTCCCACCTGTTCACTCTCACTGCTTATGTGAATGAACCTCTATAGAACCATTAATCTAGAAGAGCGCTAGTGAACTCTCCAGCTTTTCCCTGACAATTCAGCAATGTTTGAGATAAGGCAATTTCGACCAATCGTGGTCATCTGACTGGAGCGATATTGTCGAAACATCTTATCGCAGCTGATTTTCATTTCTTTGATATGTTGTCGCACCTGACGCTCGTATGTTTAAACTCCTGCCTTGGTTATTGGTAACAAGGTGACAATCCAGACAGCCAACCTTCACTTTTAATAACTCTCAGTTCCACAATTGTACTTCCATTCATGCTGTTACAATTATTATTTATCCAGTTCATAATGTATTTAGTTCAAAAGGACAGAAAATAATAATTATTTATATTTCTTATGTATGAAATGAGTGCAATAACCTCAAATAAAATAACGTTTGTTTCCATTTCAAGCTGAAATGAAATAATTGCTCCCTATTTCTATTGTTGCTATCGATATTCGCACATTGGATGTAGCCACGTCAGCCATATCATAATTCAGGAGGCAGTGAAGAAAGAAAGAAAAAAACATTCGGTAAATAAACAATAAATCATTTTACTCTGTAGATGAATATTTAAGTGACAAATCTGTCTGACAATACTGTCAACAATCATTGTATTTATAAGTATTATAATGTATTGCATTTTGTGTATATTAGTGTGTGTGTTTTATATTAAAATTAAAATGATGTATACTTTGACTTGCACGAATGTGTCAAATGAATTTTTTAATATTTAGTAATGACACAAGGTCTGTAAAGCCTAATGCTTTGATATTTTACTCTAGTGCATAACTGTAAATTTTTGCATCGGAAATTCTATAACATAATTGTAAATATGTATTGTAATTTGTTGACATTTATGAAGAGTACATAATACAATAATCATATTTTAGTTTTATATAATTACTAGTAGTAACTATTATGTCAATAGTTAGAAAACTATCATCTGACATTAAATCAGTGTTACATATAATGAAATTATATGTATTTATACATTTTAACACTAAATTTTGACACTCTTTGTTTTTATGTGATTGAAAAAAAAAGGAAGTTCATGTGCTTTTATAGAGCACATTAAGTATAGTAGAGGCCTCAAATACAAATGGTGTGATTATATGTCTATTCTGCTGTTTTTTGCAACCCAAGCTTTAAGCACGAGCTTTATACATTGTTTTGATTGTTTTCCATAGTACATAAACATATGTATATGTATGTATGTGTTTTGACAAGTTCTATGTTCAGTGGCTTCCTGGCTTAACGAACCTACAGAATGCTTTCTAATCTAATCTAACATGGTCGAATGCGTCATCTACCATTTGAGAACTAATGTAAGTATTACAATCATAACCTGATAAAATCCCCCCACCTATATATTATTAATTATTAATAGTCTTCTTCACTGGATTGTCTTATCAAATACAACTCGTGTTTTCATCTCTCAGGATTTCTATCAACAAGATGAAATCATTTATGGTATTACTTATGATAATAATCACTAGAGCTGGGAAGTGACGACTTAACATTATGAAAAATATTATGTGTTCCATTCACATTACTTTCTCTATATCTCTGTAACAAATTATTGTAGTTTATTAAATAGTGTCGACTTTATTGTATATGATACATTACAGTTGTGAGCCATTAGAAACAAACAAATAACATGAAACATGTGTCCGGGGTTCTTCCCAGCGGCAGTCCCGATTGCATAATTAAGGTCTAATTAATGCGGTGCAAGTCTTATACCCGAGTGGCTTTTTCGTTTTAATCTTCTGTTTTCTGGGCCTGGTGGATATTTTGCAGGAATTTGTAGCTGTGATGGTCGAACGAGTTATGAAGTCTTCTATGAGCTCTGCTGAGGACAACTGTTGTTACTTCTGGAACTTTGAGATCTGGGTGAACAGTGGAGTATCTGACATACCATGGTACATTGGTGATTAAACGGAGACATCTGTTCTGAATAGTTCGTATTCTTCGGATTTGAGAAGGTGAAGCTGAACCCCAGATTGAGCAACTGTACATCCATATATGTCTGATCATGAAGAGTATATTAGCCGTTAATGGTGTATAGACAGTGAAGATTTTGAGGACATACCTAACGTGCTTTAGTTCATGTAGATGGTGACGAATTTTCTTTATTATGAATGTAAGGCGAGTTTTGCATGTTAAACGTTGATCCAGCGTGAGTCCAAGGTATCTTACTGAATCTGATTCTGTAATGGGCTCTTGTCTTAGTAAAATTGTTGATGCTGAATATTGTGTTTGTAAGTGATGCTGGACTCATTAAAATTCATTACAGCCCTCCAGTGTTTGTTCCGTGCGTTCATTGTTCTATTTATTTCATGCTGATCGAGATAAACACTAGCAGAAATGCTCTTAATACTTGCTTCCTTGTAAGTAGAAGTGAAACAGGTGAATACACTAGAATAATACGATAGTCAAATCTTTTAAAAGCTGGTTGCTATGTGGATGAAGCCCGCTACTTTGAATTTCCAGAAGTTGACATATTCCCATAAGTGAAAAGTTAAAGTATTTAAAAGCCGAAACCAATAACAAGGAATATCTCGAAAACTGTCAACTCCACGTATATATATGACATAAATTACGTGTCTTAACGAGACCTACATCTTTTGTGTAGTACGGTTTTGCCTATCTCCTTCGGTTTACCAATTATGCAAAATTCAGAAAAAAAAAATCCATGCAGAATGAAGAGATCTTCACAGGCTATTTTCAAAAACTCTAGATATATATGCTATTTCCCATGTAAATATCTTAATTATTAAAATTTTAATCAAAATCATTAGAGCCATCTTTGAGAAAATACAATTTTCGAAATTTTTTCCATGTAAAGTGTAGTTAAGGTGGGGGATTTTCTAAATATCTTTCTGTCGCATCCTTGAAAGATACTGAGCTTAAATATCAAGTTTGGTGTTTAACGGACCTTTTGTTTTTGAGCTATGCTGCCCACACACACATACACACACGGGCATTGTTTAAAACAAATTGGATTCAGGAGGTCTCAAAACATGTATTTCTGGTGAAATCTCGGTATCAAATTTTTGGGTGCAATTCACTATGTACATAATATGTGTAGAGAAAATAAAAAGTGGCTATATATTGACCATACATTTATGAAACTCAGCTAAACGATATTAAATGAATAAAACTATTATATAAACTGTTTAAAAATCTGATGCTCTCCATTCGCATGACGTTCTCTACCCATTCTATAACAAACATTCTTCTACTTCTGTTTTTTCATGCCGATCAAGATTAACGTTAGCAGAAATGGTTTTAGACACTTATTTCTTCGGACTCTAATGCCTCAGCAGTCGAGTGCCCTAAAACACTAATCATCATCATCATTACTTAGTTTCTTATAGGTAGAGGGGAAATAAAACAATACACTAGCTGGTCACTATGTGAAACAATCGAAATTCGGTACTCTTTGCATGGCCAGAAGTAAATCAAAAGAAAAAAAATCCCATTTGAGAAAAATGTAAGCATTTTAAAATTGAATCCAAAAACAAGGAATATCTCGTGAATTGTTAACTCTACAAAAAACACTGCATATGGTATACATTATGTGTTTTAACGAGATCTACGTTTTATGTAAGTTTTGTCTTATCGGTAATGGTTTACCAGTTATGCAAAATTCATCCAGAATGAAGAGGTCTTTTGGTGCTATTTCCAGGAAATTACTATATGTTTAATTTCGCTAGTACGTAGTTATGTATATATAGTGCACATAGTAGCTATAAAAGGTATTGTATTCCACCCAAAAATTCGATGTCGAGGTTTCATCGGAAATATATATATTATTTTTTTGATGTCCCCTGAGTCCGAAAAAAGCACTTTTAGAAAGAGATCCGTGTGTCTTTCTGTGAATAGCATAGCTAAAAAACGAAGAGACCGTTGAATACCAGATTTAGTATTTATGTTTAGTGTCTTCCAAGGATGCGGCACGTAGATTTTCAAGAAAATCCCCCCACCATAAACTACCATTTACATAGAAAATGTCTTGAATTTTTTATTTTTCTCAAAAATGGCTCTGACGATTTTGATTAAAATACCGTATATTCAAGATATTTACATGACAAATAAAATGCATGTTTTGAATTTTCTGGGAATAGCCTCTGAGGACTCTTTATTCCGGATGAGTTTTTCAGAATTTTGCATAACGGTTAAAACGAAAGAGATAGACAAAACTTACCACACAAAAAAAATGTAGATCTCGTTAAAACATATAATTTATGTTATACGTTTTTCTTGTAGAGTTAACTGGTTTCGGGATATTTCTTGTTATTTGTTGTGGTTTTAAACTACTTAGCTGTTCTCAAACGGGACCATGCAAAGTGAACCGAACCTCAATTGTTTCACATAGCGACCAGCTTTTAAAAGAGTTGACTTTCGCTTTAGCCTATGGTACTCCCT
Organism: Hymenopus coronatus; assembly: GCA_030762935.1. Lineage (NCBI taxonomy): Eukaryota > Metazoa > Arthropoda > Insecta > Mantodea > Hymenopodidae > Hymenopus > Hymenopus coronatus. The sequence continues at coordinate 18,245,748 of CM060894.1, forward strand.
TATTTCCCTTCTACTTACAAAGAGGCAAGTAATAAGACCAATTCTGCTAATGTTTGTCTGCATTAGCATGTGGAGTTAAAAGAATAATAATTTGTAAGAATACTTTCTATATGGCACAGCTAGAGAAAGTAATGTGAATGTAACACATCAGATTTTTTATCAAGTAAACATCTTTAATATACGTCATTTTTAATCAAAATCGTTAGGTTTTTAGAAAATCAAAACTCTCGACAAATTTTCCACCTAGATGATATTTTGGGGCGAGAAGAATTTCCTGAAAACTCCCCCTGATCCCAGAAAAAACATTTTTAGAAAAAGACCCGTGTGTGCTTGTGGGCAGCATAGCTCAAAAACGAAAAGGCCGTTAAATACCAAACTTGGTACTTAAGTATCTTCCAATGATGCGACACGAAGACTTTCAAGAAAATCTCCGCACCTCCAACTACCCTTTACATGGAACATTTTTCGAAAATTTTTATTTTCTCAAAAATGGCTGTAACGATTTTGATTAGAATACTTTGCGCTTAAAATAGTTTTATGACAAACGAAATGTGTATCTTGAATTTTCTGGGAAAAGCCTCTGACGATCTCTTCATTCTGGATGGCTTTTGTATAACTGGAAAACCGTAAGAGATAGATAAAAACTTGTTATTCAAAAATTGTAGATATCATTAAAACACACAATTTATGTCATATACACTTTTTGTGGTGTAAACTGATATTCCGGATTAATGGTTTCAATTTTAAGCTAGTAAAACTTTTCTGTAACGGGAAGACATCTTTCTCCTAGTTTCTCGTTTGTTTACTCTTGGCAAACAAAGAGTATGGAATTTCAACTGTTTCACATAGCGACCGGCTTTTAAAGGACTAGACTATCGCTTTAGCCTGCGTATTCCCTTACTCCTCTTTTACTTGCAAGGAAGCAAGTAATAAGACTGGTTCTTCTTATGTTTATCTTGATTAGCATAATGTAGATAAAATATTACTGCTTTGAATAAAAGGTTTGTTTGCCAAACAGCTCGAGAACGTCATGTGAATGTCTCTTCTACGTACAAGGAGCAAAGGAATAAGACAATTTCTGCTAATGTTTATCTCGATTATCATAAAGTAGATAGAAAAATAAGCCTTTTAACAATAATTTGTTAGAGATGTAGAGAAAGGCATGTGAATGAAACACGTCAGATTTTCTTTTTAGGTGATGCTGTCCACTGGTTCTTTGTTGCACTTTTTTACTTTCTCTACAACACACTAACGTTGTAGGCATGAGCACTAACTCAAGGGGAGGGGGGCAATGCACTTTCCGTACCACTAACGTATACAATCAGTAGCATCACCCGCTAAGCAATTTTACACCTGTTAACTATAATTCCAAGATAGATCGTGCATTAAGGGAGCGTTAAACGAGGGGCATTCAATAAGTCCTTCGAAAAAGACAGAAAAACAAATTATTTTTGGTAGACTTTTTTCATTTTTCAACATAATCTTCTTTTAGCTCGATACATTTTCCCCAGCGTTTCTCCAACTATTTTAAGCCTTCCAAAAAGTAGAATACGCATCAAAATAGGCATCTGTTTCGGATATGACCTCTTCGTTTAGACATGAATCGTTTTCCGCCTAGCCTATTTTTCGAATTCGGAGATCAAAAAGGTCACTAGGGACAAACTCTGGTCGATCTAGTAATTCGAACCTTCAATTCTACAATTTTCACCATCGAAACTGCGCAGGTGTGTACCCTTGCATTGTCTTAATGTAAGAAAATGTTTTTCTTTGCCTGATGAGGGCGTTTTTTTTATTGATTTTTCCGTTCAACCGCTGCAATAGCGATGCATAATGCTCTCCATGTATCGTTCTTCCTTTCTGCAAGTAATCAATGTAGATGATTCCGCGTGCATCCCAAAAAGCCGAGGCCATCACCTTGTCTGCAGAATCCACCATCTTTGCTGTCTTCGGAGCCGGTTCGCCTATAAAACCCAATGTTTCGACTGTAATTTTGCCTCTGGAGTGTATTTATGCATCCATATTACATCTACAGTTATGTATCAACGCAGAAACTTGTCAGGATTGCGACGGAAAGTGTCAAATATTCTCCATTGATAGCAAACGCTGCACCCATCTTGCAGAGAATTTTGTCTGACCTAATTTTTGGTGCAAAATTGAGAGCACTGTACCTTGTGATATGCCTTAGGCTTCTAGTATTTCGCAAACTTTGATTCGTTGATCACTCAAAACCATATCCGTATTTTGTCAACCTTTTTAGAGGAAGTCACTTCTACTGGACGACCAAAACGATGTTCATCATTTGTGGATGTACGGGCACATTTAAATTCATTTACCCAATCGTAAATTGTTGGGAACGTAGGAACAGATGTGCTATGAACTTCACCCCGCTCGGCTTTTATCTCTTTCGGTGTCATGCCTTTTAAATGTATGTTTAATCACCACAGGAAACTTGTCCCCCTCCCATATTTCTGAAGAAGAACAAGATTGCTGATTCAATAGTCTATGGCAACGAAACCACGTGATGGATATAGCTGAAACTTTAACTGTCATGTAGTAAGAGACAACGGTTATTAAAATCAAATTTTCTCGATACTACAGTGTAATTTTTTTGGATTTTCTAAGGACTTATTGAACGTTTCTCGTAAATAAATGTATTAATAATTATAAAGAGTAATCAATAACATCCTAGAGCTGGATTTTGTGTCTTGTCTAATCTCAAAACAGGATCCACAGATGCAATGTAAAAACAGCCATCTCTCATTCACACTAGTATATATAACTCTGAAATGGAACTCTGTGTTTTTTAAATAATGATACATAAATGTTTAAAGGTTATCTACCTAATTCAAAATTATGTATGGTTAAGCGTCAGTATTTTGAGGTTATATTATATAGGTTATATCGTATCAGTATCCATTTGCCTCTGAGGTTAAGGTGAATGAGCCAGAACGTATTCCCTCAGAGTATGGAGAGACCTTGATTTAGAATTAGTTCTTATTCTGTATTTACATAATGTACCAACATTACAACTGTAACTTCTATTATGAAAAAAGACGCGCTCAGGTTTAGAATTACGTTTTAATTTTATTTAGAAACACAACAATATCGACTCCTTCCACTAGGTAACTGTGGCATCCGAAACTCCAAAAAAATGGCAACCTTTTCGGTAGTTTACCAATATTAATGCATATAAACTATATATTTATATTTCTTGCCTGGTAGTTGGTATGTAGCATTCTTTACATTTTATAAATGATTGCAAAACTGTTAAATAAAGAAAATAAAACAGTAGATATCTACTTTATACTCCCTGGAATGGGTTTGGTGTCGTGTTTGCATTGGTTCATCTATGAAAGTGATTTGAAAAGTGACTAGAGAATATCGACAGTCAAGCAATCAATATTACAGCAGCATTTTAATACAGAATGAAAACTGAATACTTGATAACAATGAGATAACGGATAGTTAAGCGACAATCGAATAATTCGATAGTTTTCATTAGATAGTATAAATCATTATCAAGAAGTATTGTAAGGAAAATATTTTTGAAGTGCTTGATATGTAAGTTAATCATTCTGAACAAATATTTGGCAATGTAAGCTAAATTTACAATTCATTTATTATTTGTCATGCCAACAAGCACTGTAAGTACTTACAGTAAGAATTTCAGAGGTCATTAATACTTACAGTACAATTAGGAAATGACGTATCAGCAACAAATGTTTGCTACGACTTCGCTGGTAAAAGTGAAGCACATGCTAGATGCGTATGATCTTCTATAGTAATGTCGCTCATTTTTGTTAAATTATATTGCTTGATAATAAACTATGAAAAACCGAAAGATTCAATTCGGATACATAAACAAATAACCTAACAACCAAGACGTGCTAGTTTAAGGAGAGAATCTATTGCAAAATGCATCAACAAAAAGTGTATAAGAAGGCTGTGTCCATATAATTTTGATGTAGCCTTTTATTTGTTCACACCGACAATTCATTTTTACTTTCTCTGCACGTAATATGTGTATAGAGAAGGTCTTGCATTCCACCTAAAAATTCGATACCGACATTGCACCGCAAATACGCATTTTAGAGTCCCCTATATCCAAAAGCAGCACTTTCAGAAAATGTCCGTGTGTGTATGTGTGTGTCCGTGTGTCTATGAACACGGCAACTCAAAAACGAAAAATTGGTAAAATACCAAACTTAGCATTTAAGTTTAGTATCTTACAGCGATGCGACATGAAGATTTTGAGAAAAATCCCCCCACCCCAAACTACCCTTTACATGGAAAAAAATTCGAAATTTTTGATTTATCAAAAATGGCTCTAACGATTTTGATTAAAGTGCTTTATAGTAAAGATACTTATATGGCAAAATAAAATGTATATATTGGATTTTCTGGGAATGCCTCTATAGACCTGTTTATTCTGGGTGAATGTTGTGTAATTGGTATATCGTAAGAGATAGACAAAAATTTACTACACAGAAAATGTAGATGATGTTAAAACACACAATTTATATCCTATACATTTTTTCGTGGATTTGACCATTCCATGTTATTGGTTTCAGTTTTAAAATAAATACACTTTTCATTTATAGGAATTTATCAGCTACTGGCAATGCAAACGTAACGGTTTATTCACATGGCAACCAGCTTTTAAAATATTTGACCATTGTTTTAGCCTGGTGTATTCCATGATTTCCCTTCTACTTAAGAAATCATTTCTGATAATCTTTATCTCTCAATGTTCAATAAAATATAGAAAAACAATTTTGATTTATTATTTATTTTTTTACAGTTTTTTCAAGTATTTGAAAAAGTAATTGACTAACCATGAACTGTAAGTTACTTGTCAGATCTCGAATACTCGGCCTTGCGAGTCTTGTATTCCCACTTGCCGGTCTCCATGGCCACGCTCGCTAAAGCGTCTCGCTTTGGTGCTTCGTGGGCAGGGGATCGTTGGTTCGAGTCCCGCCTTGGGCATGGGTGTTATATGTTTGTGCAATGTGTATATGTTTGTAAAATAAACAGTAAAACCAGTAAACCAGTAATCAGTAAAACCTACGGGGGGAAATGTAAATAGGGATAAAAAAAGAATATATATACATTCTCGACCTGATAAGTATAACTTGCAGTTCTTAGTACGCATTATACTATTCAAATACAGTTTACTGTCACTTCAAGCAGATAATGGCACTATTTAGTTACGATGCCTAATTTCATTGAAAAGCTAACTATATAATGTTGTTATTGCATTTGTTGCCTGTTGGAATAGTTTTATTGTGTAAGGTTGTGAAAAGATTATCACGAAAACAAGAACAAAAATATTTTATCAATTGGCACGTGTTAACAAAAAATCACAATTAATCTAGTCTCGCTTCAAAGAGTAGCGATAAGAGTATAAGGCTATTTCCAACGGTTGTTGCCATATCTAACAGTCACGGACACACAGACCTTTTCTAAAATACTTTTTTTTCGGACTCAGGAAACCACAAAAAATGTATATTTCCGGCGAAATTATAGTATCGAATTTTTGGCTGAAATACAATACCTTCTTTATCCACTAGATACGTTGCACATACGGGTTAGCGAAAGTAAAAATCTGACTTGTTCCATTTACATGACTTTCTACACATCTCGTAACACATTATTGTTAAAAAGTTTAAGCTTCTATCTCTTTCCTATTAATCAACATAAATATTAGCAGAAAGGAAATGAGGAAATACACCAGGTTAGAACGGCATTAAAATCTGGTGGTCATGTGGATGAAATCCGTTTCTATCATTGCCACCAGTTCACAAATCCCTGTATGTGAAAAGTTTTTTAAGTATTTTAAACTGAAACAAATATCAAGCAATGTCTCAAAAATATTCAGCTCTACAAAAAACGTTATATGACTTAAATTGTGTGTTTTAACGAGATCTATATTTTTTATGTAGTAAGTTTTTATCTGTCTCTTACCAGTTAACGCAAAATTCAGCAAAATTCATGCAGAATAAAGAGGTCTTTAGAGGCTATTCCCAGAAAATTCAAAATATAGATTTTATATGTCCGGTAAATATATTTAATATACGGTATTTTAATCAAAACCGTTAGAGCCATTTTTGAGAAAATTAAAATTTTCGAAACGTATTCCATATAAAGGATAGTTTGAGGCAGGGGGATTTTCCTCAAAATCTTCGTGTCGCATCCCTGGAAGATACTAAACTGAAATACCAACGTTTCGTTTTTGAGTTACCGTGTTCACAGACACACATACACTCGGACACACACATACACGGACCTTTTTCCGAAAATACATTTTTTGGTTACAGGGGACCCTAAAACGTTTATTTCCCGTGAAATCTCGGTTTCGAATTTTTCGGTGGAATTCAATACTTTCTCTATACACATGTACGATTCATAGTACGTGTAGAGAAAGTAAAAATACGTGGCAGTCAATGGATTAGGTATAAACAACATGACAATTTCAGAGTTCTTATTATATGTCTGTTATCTCTTAATGAAAGGAATAATTTCCTAAAAATCTGATGTGTTCCATTCACATGACTTTCCTTATATCACTGTAACACATCATTGTATGTAGAAGGGAAAACTCTAGACTAAAGCGACAGTCAGATCTTTTAAAAGATGGTTGCCATGTGGCTGGTATCTCTTTCTATGCATGAGCAGGAGAAAAGTGTGAGAAAACTTCAAGTATTTTAAATCTGAAACATAACTTGAAATATCTCAGAAATGGTCAATTCCACGAAAAAACATAGATTACATTATTTATGTAGTGAGTTTTATCTCTCTCTTACGGTTTGACAGTTATGCAAAATTCATCCAGAAAAAAGATCTCAGAGGCTATTCCCAGAAAATTCAAGATATTCATTTTATTTGTTATATAAATATTTTAATATACGGTATTTTAATCAAAATAGTTAGAGCCATTTTTGAGAAAATAAATGTTTTCCAAACTTTTTCCATGTAAAGGGCAGTTTGGGGTGGAGAGATTTTTCTCAAAATCTTCGTGTCACATCCCTGGAAGATTCTAAACTTAAATACCAAGTTTGGTATTTTACCGATTTTTCGTTTTTGAGTTATTGTGACCACAGACACACACGGACCTGTTTCTAAAAATGATTTTTACTTTCTCTATACGTACTCTGTACATAGTGTCTGAATCCACAACAAGTTTTAGAAAAATATTCATGTGTGTGTGTGTGTGTGTGTGTGTGTGTCTGTGGGCAGCATAGCTCAAAAATGAAAAGACCGTTTAAAACCAAACTTGGTATTTAAGTTTGGTATGTTCCAAGAATGCGACACGAAGATTTTAAAAAAAAAAATCCCCCCATCCCAAATTACCCTTTACATGGAAAAAATTTCGAAAGTTTTGTTTTTCTTAAAAATGGCTCAAACGATTTTGATTAAAATCTGGTATATTTAAGATACTTACTTGACAATTAAAATGTATATCTTGAATTTTCTGGGAATAGCCTCTGAAGACTACTTTATTTTGGACGAATTTGATGGATTTTTGCATAACTGCTAAACCGTAAGAACTGGACGAAAACTTACCACACAGAAAATGTAGAGCACGTTAAAACACATTATTTATGTTATATACTTTTTTTTCGTGGAGATGGTTGTTTTTAAGATATTCCTTGCTTTTAGTTTCAGCTTTAAAAAACATACTTTTCTCATACAGGAATTTGTGAACTTCTGTCCATATAAACAAATGAATTTCAGTCTCATAGCAACCAGCCTTTGACTGTCAGTTTAGCCTATAGCACTCCCTTATTTCACTTTTACTTACAAGTAAGCAAGTAACAAGACTATTTGTGATAATTTTTTCTCGATTATCATTAAATAAATATAAGAATAAGCTTTTTTATCAGTAATTTGTTGCAGAGATGTAGAGAAAGTCCTGTGAATGGAACACATCAGATTTTTTTTTTATATAGAGGATCCTGAAACGTATATTCCGGTGAAATCTCGGTATCGAGTTTTGGATCCAATACAATACCTTCTCTATACACTATGTACATAGTATGTGTGGAGAAAGTAAAACTATATCAAAGATATAACCGATGCATCGGCCTTTTATCGGTTCCTATATACTACTCTACAGATCAAAAGAAACAATATAGTTGGTGATGAACTCTTAGTTTAAATAAATAAATAAACATCGCATTTATATTTATGTAAAATTGGAGCCTTTGAAATTGTGGGGAAAAAGCAGGAAAAAAGTTTGTGTCCCATTCATATGAATTTCTCTACAACTCTGTAGCAAGCGATCCTTAAAAGCTTTTCTTCTATCTACTTCATTCTATTCGAGATAAACATTAGCAAAAATGCTCTTATTACTTACCTTATTGTAAGTAGAAGGATAATGAGAGAATGCAATAGGCTAAAGTGATAGTCAAATGTTTTAAAAGCTGGTTTCCATGTGGTTAAAACCATTTCTTTGCATTGCCAGGAGTTGACAAATTGCCCTGAGAAAAATTTAAGTATTTTAAAACTGAAACCAGTAACAAAGAATATCTCAAGAATGGCAAACTCCAGGAAAAAAATGTATATAACATAAATTGTATATTTTAACGATATCTACATTTTTGTGCAGTAAGTTTTCGTCTATCTTTTACAGTTTACCAGTTATGCAAAGTTAGGCAAAATTCGTCCACAGTAAAGAGGTCCTTAGTGGCTGCTGCCAGAAAATTTAAGACATACATTTTATTTCTCATGTAAATTTCTTTAAAGTAAGACATTTTAATAAAAATGTTCTTTTTTAATATTTATTGATCGATCAGCGCATGTGCGCTCTACAGATAATTGATTTTTAGACATTACATGCATGGTACTGAATAACATTGAAATGGGCCGCTCATAAGTAGGTACATTTTTGTTTTTATTTTACAGAAAGTCTTGTTGTGAGAGCTGGTCCAGTGGTAGGCGACTCTTGATGCGAGTTGGATAGCTAGATTTTCTGCCAAGAGAATATTGAATGGCTCCTGAAACGTCTTTTATCTTGCTGTAGAACTGTTCGACTTGTGAAGAAATTGACTGTTGAATGAGGCTGATTCCAGTTTCTCTATGTAGTTGACTGTTTCTGACAAACCATGGTGCATTTGTTGAGATTCGCAATATTTTGTTCTGAAAAGTCTGGATACGTTTGATTTCGGAAGGACTAGTTCCTCCCCAAACAGGACAAGCGTATAGTAGCAGTGGTCTTAATAGAGTCGTGTAAAGTAGTGTGCAATTTTTTAGTTTGAATGAAAATCTTTTGCCAGTCTTGCTCGGGCTAGTTTAAGTTTGTTACTTATACGTGGTTTCCATATGAGTCGTCGATCCAGGAGTACACCGAGATATTTCACTACTTCTGTCTCAGTTTTCCAGGGTATATGTTTCGCTGGGAGCGTTACTGGTGGTGGATAGTTCTGTCTGCATAGTGTAAAGAGCATTGCTTCACATTTTTGCTGGTTGAGCGAAATACGCCAGTTTTCTAGCCAGGGTATAATTAAGTTTAAGGCTTCTTGAAGGTGATTTCTGGCGGTGTGGATATTGCGATGTGTTGAGAAGATTGCAGTATTGTCCGCATACATAGCGATTTGAGCTGTAGGCGTTGCAGACATATCAGAGGTGTGCAGGTTTAACAGAACTGGTCCCAGGATAGATCCTTGAGGAACTCCGGCTGTTATAGGGTTTGTAGAAGAGTGACAACTACCTATGCGGACTAAAAATATTTGTTGAGACAGAAAGGAGGAGATTATTTTATAGAGATAGTCTGAAATGCCGTTGATGAACAATTTGTATAGAAGACCCTGATACCAAACCCTGTCAAATGCCTGACTGAAGTCAAGCAAAGCTGCAGTTGTGTGTTTTTCCTTCTCGTAGCCTTGTGCCACTTGTTCTGGAGAATTTGATGGGTGGGTGGTTGAATGTTTGCGATGAAAACCGAATTGAAAGGGAGGTAATACTGAAGCTTCATTGAGAAATGTTGTTAAACGCTTCAGTATACTTTTTTCATAGACTTTGGACAGAGTTGATAGCAGTCTTATAGGACGATAATTGTTTAAGAGCAGTTTTTGATAAAATCAAAATTTTCGAATTTTTTTTTCATATAAAGAGTAGCTTGGAATGCGCGCATTCTTCGTGTTGTATTCTTGGAAGACACTAGACTTAAATACTAGGTTTGATATTTTACCGACTTTTCCTTTTTGAGTTACCTTGTTCAAAAAACACATAAACACACACACACACACACACACACACACCACTCACACGGAGCTTTTTTCTAAACATGTATACAGGAAACCGTAAAATGTGTATTTCCGGTGAAATCTTAGAATCAAATTTTTGGATGGAGTATAATAATCTCTATGCATGTACACACCAGGTACTATGTACAGAGAAGAATAGCTAAATTTCAAGCATGCCGTTAGATGACGCTTAGGAAAGATATTCTGTGTTTACCATAAGAGACAGTCAATAGCGCACTATACGAAAAATGTAGATCTTGTTAAGATACACAATTTAAATACCTAATGAAACTTTTTGTTGTAGAGTTGACCGTTTCCTTCTTATTAGTTTCAATTTTAAACTAGGTATCTTCTCAGACTTGGACACCTTTCGTTTCATCTCTCTTCTTTACTTTCTCTGCACGTACTATGCACAAAGTGTATAGAGAAGGTATTGCATTCCGCACAAAAATTCGATACCAAGATTTCACCGGAAATACATGTGTCGAGTTCCCCTAAATCCCCCCCCAAAAGAAAGTATTTTCAGAAACAGGTCCGTGTGTGATTGTGTCTGTGCGTACGTGGACAGCATAGCTCAGAAACGGAAAGGCCATTAAATACCAAAATTTGGTGTTTAATTTTGGTATCTTCCAAGGATGCCACACGAAGATTTTCAAGAAAATCCCCCCTCACCCAACTTCTCAATATATGGATTCTTTTCTCGAAAACTTTGATTTTCTCAAAAAATGGCTCTAACAATTTTGATTAAAATATTGTATATTAAAGATATTTATCTGACAAATAATATGTAAATCTTGAATTTTCTGGGAATGGTCTCTGAAGACTACTTTATTCTGGATGAATTTTACGACATTTTTCATAACTGCTAAACGGTAAGAGATGGACAAAAACTTATCACACAAAAATGTAGAACAAATTAAAACACATAATTTGTATCCTATACATTTTTTGTGGAGTTGATCGTTTTTTAGATATAACTTGTTTTTGGTTTCAGCCTTGAAAAACTTATACTTTTCTCATATGAAAATTTCCTGTCCATAGAAATAAAGGAACTTCAGTCACTTAGCAACCAGCTTTTGACTATCACTTTAACCTATGGATCCCCTTATTCCGCTTCTGATTACAAGGAAGCAAGTACGTAATAAGAGTATTTCTGCTAACTTTTTCTCGATTAGCATGAAGTAGATACAAGATAATTTGTTGCAGAGATGTAGGGTAGTCATATGAATGGAACACGTCAGATTTTTTGTTACTTTATTTCTCATCATAATCTAAAGAAAGGCTATACATTTGTCATATCGGTGTTGTAATTTAATTACACTATCTCTGTAGAGCGATTTATCGATGTCCGCAAAATAGCTGTTTAGCGCATCAATGACATCCTCGTTGCTGTGAAATCTTCGTCCTCCAAGAAATTTTTGAGGTTTGGGAACAGGTGGTAGTCACTGCGTGCTAGTTCTGGAGAATAGGGTGGATGTTCAAGCAATTCGAACTTTAATTCGTACATTTTTCCCATTGCAATGACTGAACGATGGGCCGAAGCATTGTCGTGATGAAACAAGATTTCTTTTTGCCGAATGAGATCTTTTTCTTTTCACCTTATCACTTAAACGTTGCAGTAAGCTCGCTTAGTAGTCACCGGTGATACTTTTACCCTTTTCCAAGTAATCAATAAAAATAATTCCCTGTGCATCCCAGAAAACACTCGCAATGTCCTTGTTAGCTGACAAAATTGACTTTGCCGTTTTTGGAGTTGGTTCATCTGGCGCAATCCACTGTTTTGACTGTGATTTACTTTCTGGAGTGTAGTGATGTATCCAAGTTTCATCCATGGTAATAAGCCGTCTCAAAAATTCACTCGGATTTTTACGGTAGAGCTCCACATTCTTAACAGAAACAGTTTTTCTTTGCAACTTTTGATCATGCGTCAACAAACGCAGCATCTATCTTGCACAGACCTTGTGAAAGCCCAAAGCATTACTTAAAATATTACCTGCACGTTCTTTTTATATGTTTACAGCCTCTGCTATCTCAAATAACTTCAATCTGCGGTCTTCCTGTACTAAACGATGAATTTTTTCAAAGATCTCTGGAGTTGTCACTTCTACAGAGCGTCCAGAGCGAGGCTCATCACTAGTGCTGGTACGTCCAATTTTAAACTCTGCAATCCACCTTTTAACCATTGAATATGAAGGGGCAGAGTCTTTCAACGTACCTTCCATTTCCTCCTTGATTTCTTTAGGTGTTAAGCCTTTCAAAAGGAAGTATTTAATCACTGCTGGTTTTTCCGAATCCGCCATTTTCGTGAAAACTCTAAAGTTGTCTTGTTTAAAGATGCTGTCATTCGAAAACTAAACAAGCCATTGACCTGTAACTATGGATACAAGCTAGTCTAGAGTAAACTATACGATGCTACCGTCTAACTGGCCTAGTGACGGCATATCTGTGTGAGACCCGGAATTTATCAGTAGAATAAGTAAATACTATACTTCTTAAAGTGTAGAATTCAAATGGATTTATTATACAAGCAAATAATTTGTCAATTGATCACAATTTTGGTGCAATATTACAGATGCATTACCCTAAGTTTATTGTAGAGCTACGGGCTTTTCTGATAGAAAGGAGGATATTCAAGGTAGGTGTGCCGAGCAAGCAAGACCTTCACAGCTGACAAACTGCAGTAATTAACATCAACTGCAGATATAACTGTCAGTTTGTAATTTGCACCCGATGTTGGTGAATGTTGTTTCCTTTCTCTTCTACGTAAGGCTGTATGGTAATTAGCATTCAGACAGATATTCCACAAACACGTTGCAGAAATGGGTGGCGAAGTGTGACGCAGATCAAGATTCATTCGTTTTAGACCGGTACATTAAATGAAAACGAATCAAGGAAATATTTAATTATGGAGTAAAATGCTATTATTAAGATAAATTCTGTTGTCTTATAAATCTGAGTAATTGCAGTTGTTTACACATATTGTTACGTGTATCATGGGCGAGAGGTTAATTTATATTGTTTTAGTAATATTTTATTAATTTGGAATTAATTAATTAATCTGAATTAATTGGGATTTGATTCTTACATATTCTTGGAAAAATACAAGCTTTGTTATAAGCTGATTAAGTATCTAACAGGATGGAAGTGACTAGCCTCTTCCGATGGCACTCCCAGTGGACTTTTCGACGACACCAACTTCCGTTGGGCTACATGCACATTCGCACTTTGACGTCACATCGGACATTCTAGAACATTTATACATTCAATGCTGATTGGCTAAGAATATCCATTCTCAGGGCGTTGGTTCTCCATATGAGGAGTACGGCCACCATGTTGGAATGCCTTTCCGTGATGCCGCTAACTCTATTTAAGGGACCACAGACCCAACCACCAGGCCTTGGCCGTCGGGGAACCTCTGCTTGGTTATGTGGGCTCAACCACCTCGACAATATAACATAGACATGTATCTAGAATTTTTGAAGGGGGATTCAGAGGTCTCAAAACATGTATTTCCGGTGACATATTGGTATCGAATTTTTCTGTCAAATCTTCGGTCTTTGTACATATGTGAAGAAAAAGTATTTTTTTATTTAGGGGGTTTGAAAACATTATGTTTCCGGTGAAGTCTTGGTACTGACATTTTTGTGGAATACAATATCTTCCCTATCTGATATGTACATTATACATATATACTAAAGAAAGTAATAATATTATGTTTTCCCTTCGCATGACTTTATATACCTATTCTGCAACAAGCTGTTCTTAGGAAAGCTTATTCTTTTATCTACTTCACGCTTGTCAAGATAAGCATTAACGGAATTGATTTTAATACATATTATTCTCTTGTACAAAAGGAATAAGGAAATGTAATAAGTTAAACCGATAGTCACATAGTTTCAAAACTGTGGCTTTGAAAGGCAGTTTCCTTTGCTTGAACAGGGAAGAAATTAATAATGACTTCCTAGAAGGAAACGACTTCCAAAAGTACTATTTATTAAAAGTTACGAGGTACGTCCAGAAAGTAAGTTCCGTTTCAATTTAGCTCCGCTGCAGCGCTGCAATCGCAGTTCCGCACATGCGCGGTAGACGCTCTGTATCAAGGAGAAGAAACGTGCACCATTTTGAGATCGCTGTCAGCCACATACGCTTTGTTGTGCTTGTTTACAATGTCGGTGTTGATTGAAAATCCCGCCACTTGTGAAATCCGATCTGTGATTCGTTTTCTGAATGCTAGGAAAGTGAAACCAATTGAAATTTATCGGCAAATTTGCGAAGTTTACGGACAAAATGCGATGAGTCATTCGATGGTGAGAAGATGGGTCCGACAGTTCAATGAAGGACGTAGTGAAGTGCACGATGAAGAACGAAGTGGGCGTCCATCTTTGGTTACAGAAGAACTGGCTCACGCGATTGATGACAAGATCCAGGAAAACCGCAAGTCTACAATTAGTGCTCTCGCTATGGAATTTCCACAAAGCTCACGGTCAATAATTCATGAAATTGTTACCGAAAAACTGAAATTTCGGAAACTTTACTCACATTGGGTACCAAAGATTCTTACTGAGCAACACAAAATAAAATGGATGGGTAGTGCACTTCAGTTTTTAACCCGTTATAATGAAGAAGGCGAAGAATTTCTGACACAGATAGTCACAGGAGATGAGACTTTCTTACGACACCCCTGAAAGTAAGCGGCAATCAATGGAATGGAGGCACACTTCATCCCCAGCAAAGGTTAAGCCGAAACAAATCTTGATACCTCGAAAAATAATGTGCACAGTGTTCTGGGACTGGAAAGGCATCTTACTCATTGATTTCTTACCGCGTGGTCAAACAATCAAAGCAGATGTTTATTGCGACACACCTAGGAAATTGCGCCGCGCAATACAGAACAAGCGCCAAGGATTGCTGTCAAAAGGTGTTGTTTTTCTTCACGACAACGCACGACCACACACTGCAAATGTGATGAAAAACCTCCTACAGGGATTTGGCTGGGTCGTGTTTGACCATCCTCCGTACAGCCCTGACCTCGCTCCTAGCGACTTTCATCTGTTCTTACATCTCAAGTCTTTCCTTGGCCGTTAACACTTCAACAATGACGAAGGGCTGAAAGAAAATTTTTCCAACTTTTTGAAGATATAGGCGGCAAACTTCTATGAAGAAGGTATACAAAAACTTGTGCCACGCTATGACAAATGCCTGCAACATTTCGGCAGTTATGTGGAAAAGTAGTTTAAGAGTTGTAGAATTTTGTGTAATAAATAATTATTCTGTATCTGTACACAATTTAATTTTATTACCAAACGGAACATACTTTCTGGACGTACCTCGTATATGATGATACTTAAATGTATAAATGTATGTATGACGTTATGCATTGCGAATGTTTTGAGGTCCCTAAGTCCGAAAAAACATTTTTAAAAAAGGTCCGAGTGTGTGTCTGTGGACATCATAGCTCAAAAACTAAAGGGCCCTAAAATCCAAACCTGGTATTTAAGGGTTTTTTTAGTTTTTGAGTTAGGGTGTCCACAGACACACTCGCAGAGGCAGACACAAACACACACACTTTCGGACCTTTTTCTAAAAACGTTTTTTTGGACCTCACAATATATATTTCCGGTGAAATCTGGACATCGAAATTTTGGGTGGAATACAATGTCTTCTCTAACTGCTTTGTATATTGTAATAGAGAAAGTAAAAGAAGAGTTGATTACCAAACTTTATATTTAAGCTGTGAATCTCCCAAGATTGTCAAGCAATATCCCCACCTCCAATTACCCTTTACAGGGACCATTTTTATAAAATGTAGTTTTGCTCAAAAATCACCACAGACTTTTATTGAAATACCAAACTTGGTATTTAAGTTTATTATCTTCAAAGGATGCGACACGAAGATTTTCAGGAAAATCCTCCCAGCGAACTGCCCTTTACATGGAAACATTTTTGAAAATATTGCTTTTCTCAAAAATGGCTCTACGAATTTTGATTAAAATACCGTATACTAAAGGTATTTACATCACAAATAAAATGTATATTTTGAAATTTGAACGCCTCTTTATTCTGGTTGAATTTTGCAGAATTTTGCATAACGGTTAAATCATAAGTGATAGACAACAACTTAGTACATAAAAATGTAGATCTCGTTAAAACACATAATTTATGTCATATACGTATTTTATGTATAGCTGACTGTTTCTGAGATATTCCTTGTTATTGGTTTCAATTTTAAACTACGCAACTTTTCTCAAAACCATGCAAAACGAACCACTTCAATTGTTTCACATAGTGATGATTTTTTAAAATATTTGACTATCGCTTTAGCCTGTTGTATTCCCTTATTTGTCTTTTATTTACAGGGAAGCAAATAGTCAGACCCATTCTGCAAAAGTTTATCTCGATTAGCATGACATAGAGAAAAATCTTTCGTAAGAGAGTCACCCTCCGTGGTGTAATGGTTAGCATGCTAACTTACTGTGCCAATATCGCGGGTTCAAACCCGGCGGAGGGCGATTGATTTTTTCGGGCGTAAAAATCCTTAGTATAGCTTCCTTCGGAAGGGAAGTAAAGCCGTTGGTCCCGTGTCGCAGATTTACAGCACGTTTAAGCGATCTTTCGCGCCCTATTTAGAATGGGACGCTGAGAACCAGTAGTTAAAGAGCGTCCACAAATAACACTCCATTTACCATTTTAACTTTCTCTAGCTTCGTATGTACAATGTACATAGGGATAGAGGAGTATTGTATTCCACCCAAAAATTCGATACCGAGATTTCACCGTAAATATATGTTTTAAGGTCCCCTGTATCCAAAAAAAGCATTTTCACAAAAAGGTCCGTGGTGTGTGGGTATGTGTGTGTGTGTGTGTGTTCGTGTGTCCGTGTGTCTGTGAACATGATAATTCAAAAACGAAAAGACATTAAAGCACCAAACTTGGTATTTAAGTTTAGTATCTTCCAGGGATGTGACACGAAGATTTTGAGAAAATTCCCCCCACCCCAAACTACCCTTTACATGGAACTTTTTTCGAAAATTTTGATTTTCTCAAAAATGGCTCTAACGATTTTGATTAATATATCTTATATTAAAGATATTTAGCTGACAAATAATATGTATATCTTGAATTTTCTGGGAATATCTTCTAAAGACCTGTTTATTCTGGGTGAATTTTGCTTAATTTAGCATAACTAGTAAACCGTTATAATATAGACAAAAACTTACTGTACAAAAAATGTAGGTCTTGTTAAAATACACAAGTTATGTCATATACATTTTTCTCATGGAGCTTACAGTTTTCGAGGTATTCATTGTTATTGGTCTCAGTTGTGAAGTACTTATACTTTTCTCAGACGGGAGTGCGCGGTTTTCTTTTGTTCTACTCCTGGCCAAGAAAAGAAGGGATTTGTAATGACAATCGCATACCGACTGCTTTTAAAACATTTGACTATTGGTTTAGCCTAGTGTATTCCCCTATTTTATTCCTACTTATAAGGAACTAAGTAATAAGAACATTGTGCTAATGAGTACTTCGATTAGCAAGATGCGGAAAGAAGAATAATCTTATGTAAGAAATTTGTAGAACAGCTAGAGAAAGTCATGTGAATGTAACATATCAGATTTTTTACTCTCTCTATACGCATTATGTACATAGTGTATAGAGAATGTATTGCACTCCACCAAAAAATTCGATACCGAGATTTCACCGGAAATATGTTTTAGTTCACCTATACACAAAAAAAGTATTTTCAGAAAAAGGTCCGTGTGTGTGTCTGTGTGTGTCCGTGTGTCTGTGAACACGATAACTTAAAAACGAAAAGTTGGTAAAGTACCAAACTTGGTATTTAAGTTTAGCATCTTCCAGGGTTGCGACACGAAGATTTTGATGAAAATCCCCCCACCCCAAACTACCCTTTACATGGAACTTTTTTCGAAAATTTTTATTTTCTAAAAAATGGCTCTAACGATTTTGATTAAAATAACGTATATTAAAGTTATTTACCTGACAAATAAAATGTATATTTTGAATTTTCTGGGAATAGCCTCTGAAGACTACTTTATTCTGGATGAATTTTTCATAACTACTGAACCGTAAGAGATGGGCAAAAACTTAACCCACAAAAAATGCAGAGCACGTTAAAATACACAATTTATGTTACATACATTTTTTCGTGGAGTTGATCGTTTTTGAGATATTCCTTTTTCTTGGTTTCAGCTTTAAAAAACTTATACTTTTCTCATACAGGACTTTGTCAACTCCTGTCCATACATACAAACAAAGGAACATCAGTCACATAACAACCAGCTTTTGGCTTTCCCTTTAACCTATGGTACTCCCTTATTTCGCTTCTACTTACAATAAAGCAAGAAATAAGACTAATTCTGCTAATTTTTCTCGATTAGCATGAAATAAATAAAAGGTAAGCTTATTAGCAATAATAATTTACAGAGATATAGAGAAAGTCATGTGAATGGAACACATCAGCTTTTTACTTTCTCTAGCCCCATATGTACAATTAACATAGGGATAGAGAAGTATTGTATTCCACCAAAAATTCGATACCAGAGATTTTACCGGAAATACTTGTTTTAGGACCCTCGGTATCCAAAAAAAGCATTTTCAGGAAAAGGTCCGTGTGTGTATGTGTGTGTGTGTGTGTGTGTGTGTTCGTGTGTCTGTGAACACGATAACTCAAAAACGAAGACCTGTTTATTCTGGATGAATTTTGCTTAATTTAGCATAACTAGTAAACCGTAAAAGAAAGACAAAAACTGACTATACAAAACATTTAGGTCTTGTTAAAATACACAGGTTATGTCATATACATTTTTCTCGTCGAGCTTACCGTTTTCGAGGTATTCATTGTTATAAGTTTCAGTTGTGAAGTACTTATACTTTTGTCAGACGGGAGTGTCCGTTTTTCTTTTGTTGTATTCCTGGCCAAGAAAAGAAGCGATTTGTAATGACAATCGCACAACGACTGCTTTTAAAACATTTGACTATTGGTTTAGCCTAGTGTATTCCTTTATTTTCTTCCTACTTATACGAAACTAAATAACAAGAACCTTGTGCTAATGAGTACCACGTTTAGCAAGGTGCAGAGAGAAGAAGAATCTTATGTAAGAAATTTGTAGAACAGCTAGAGAAAGTCATGTGAGTGTAACGCATCAGATTTTTACTTTCTCTAGCCCCGTATGTACAATGTACATAGGGATAGAGAAGTATTGTATTCCACCCAAAAATTCGATACCGACATTTCACCGGAAATATATGTTTTAGGGTCCTCTGTATCCAAAAAAAGCATTTTCACAAGAAGTTCCGTGTGTGTGCGTGTGTGACCATGTGTCAGTGTGTCCGTGCGTGCGGGTGTCTGTGGACACGATAACTCAAAAACGAAAAGTCGGTAACATACCAAACTTGGTATTTAAGTTTAGTATCTTCCAGGAATGCGACGCGAAGATTTTGAGAAAAATCCCCCTACCCCCAACTACCCTTTACATGGAACTTTTTTCGAAAATTTCGATTTTCTCAAAACTGGCTCTAACGATTTTGATTAAAATATCATATATTAAAGACATTTACCTGACAAATAAAAGGTATATCTTGAATTTTCTGGGAATAGCCTCTGAAGAGTAGTTTATTCTGGATGAATTTTATGGAATTTTGAATAACTCTAAACCGTAAGAGATGGACAAAAACTTGCTACACAAAAAATGTAGAGCACGTTAAAACTCACAATTTATGTTATATACCATTTTTTCGTGGAGTTCATCGTTTTTGAGACGTTCCTTGTTTTTGGTTTCTGCTATGAAAAACTTATACTTTTCTCATACAGGAACAAAGGAACTTCAGTAACATGGCAACCGGCTTTTGACTATTACTTTAACCTATGGTACTCCCTTATTTGGCTTCTACTTACAAGGAAGCAAGTAATAAGACTATTTGTGCTAATTTTTTCTGATTAGCATGAACTAAATAGAAGTATAAGCTTTCTAAGAATAATTTGTTGCAGAGATGTAGAGAAAGTTATGTGCATGGAACACATCAGGTTTTTTATTTTATTTCGTAAGAATAAGTAGTTTGCACTTGAAACAACTAGATTAAGTTAGGTGAATCGTACACATCGAAATCTGGTGAAATCTTGGTATTGAATTTTGGGTTAAATACAATATCTCTTTACCTACTAAGTATATAGTAAGTGGTAAGAGGATAAAACGGTATGATGAAATGATAATAAGGAATTAACTAATTCATCATTAGAGTTTAAAAAGCCACACGATTAAGGTCAGGCAGCCAGTTACTTTCGCAAAAACGTGAACATCAATGTTGCAAGTAGCTTCCTCGAACAGTTGAGGTGCACTGTTATCCCCACCAAACCTGCAGGCGATGATTGCGATGTCTAGTTTTGGAGCTCTTCATTCGAGGGCCATCCAGAAAATAACTAACAATTTGCCATGACTAAATAATAACGAAAGATGTCAACACAAAACTTTATTTACAAATTTGCATTGGCTAATTATACGTCTCAACGTAATTTTTGCCAAGGTATTTATTGTCTCGTCGTACCGGTTTTTACTTTCTCTAGCCCCGTTTGTACAATGTACATATTGTATTCCACCCAAAAATTCGATGCGTAGATTTCACCGGAAACACATGTTTTAGAACCCCCTGAATAAAAAAAAAGCATTTTCAGAAAAAGGTCCGTGTGTGTGTCCGTGTGTCTGTGAACACGATAACTCAAAAACGAAAAGTAGCTAAAATACCAAACTTGGTATTTAAGTTTAGTCTATTCCAGGGATGCGACACGAAGATTTTGAGAAAAATCCACCCATCCCAAACTACCCTTTACATGGAACTTTTTTCGAAAATTTTGATTTTCTTAAAAATGGCTCTAACGATTTTGATTAAAATACCGTATATTAAAGATATTTACCTGGAAAATAAAATGTATATCTTGAATTTTCTGGGAATAGCTTCTAAAGTCCTGTTTACTCTGGATGAATTTTGCTTAATTTAGCATAACTAGTAAACCGTAAGAGATAGCTAAAAACTTACTATTCAAAACATGTAGGTCTTGTTAAAATACACAACTCATGTCATATACATTTTTTTCGTGGAGCTTATAGTTTTCGAGGTACTCATTGATATTAGTTTCAGTTATGAAGTACTTATACTTTTCTCAGACGGGAATGTCCGTTTTTCTTTTGTTCTACTCCTAGCCAAGAAAAGAAGCGATTTGTAATGACAATCGCATAACGACAGCTATTAAAACATTTGACTATCGGTTTAGCCTAGTGTATTCCATTATTTTCTTCCTACTTATAAGGAACTAACTAATAAGAACATTGTGCTAATGAGTACCTCGATTAGCAAGGTGCAGAAAGAAGAATAATCTTATGTAAGAAGTTTGTAGAACAGCTAGAGAAAGTCATGTGTGTGTAACACATCAGATTTTTCAATGCAGATGTTTTATTCTTTCACCGCTAAAGATATGAGCCAAGATGTCAATATCACTTTGAGGTCTTCATCGGTTGGGAAATATTTTATATCCAAAAAGTCATGTACGGTGTCCAAAGTGAAACACCAGCTGTTTTTCTTAATTCTTTCATCAACATTTGCTTTTAAGTCTTCCATAACGGTTGATAACTTCCACTGCGGTCTTTGTCGTGCACACTGGTTCGTACTTGATTACTCGTAAATTATGCGCCATTTTCTCACTGAAGACTCTTTCATTGTAGTATCGCCATACACTTGGGTTATTTGCTTACAAAATTCGATTGGCCGAACATTTTGTGCATTCCAAAAACTAATAAGTTCTTTAGCGGTATAAAAGTATAGCATCGGCATTGAAAAACTGGTACCACGTGATAATAAATGCCCTGACAGAATAGAGGTTTCGTTGAGAAATAGTGTAACTTTGTAAATAAAGTTTTGTGTTGATATCTTTCGTTATTATTTAGTTGTGCCAAATCTTCTGTCACTTTCTGGATGGTCCTCATATATAGTAAATGGTAAAGAGGATAAAACGGAGAGATGAAGTTAACTAATGGAGTTATGAATATGAATATCTATTTTCACAAGTGTACGTTATTATACAATTTCCTTACATTTGTATCTCTCCACTGAGTTGCTGTTTACCTTGGGGCCCAATAGGCTCAAACCCTGTGGTTGCCGAGCTATTGGGTCCTTCTATATCTTAAATCTACTACATACTATCTCTTAGTGTTTCTTCTTCTTCATCCTGCTTACTAATTTTCCTTATCCATTTGACTCTTACTCTACCCCAAAATTTACCAATTTCAATTAAGTTTCTCCTAAATTTTACATTCATTAACTTTTTCGCTTGGATTTCTTTTGGTAACGTTGTCCATTCCTTTTCCCCTATCCTTTCCCTAAACATCGTAGTTTCTTCACATTCTAAAACTATATGTTATTCTTTATCCTTCTGGTGACATAAGAGGCATTTCTCTATATCACTCTCTCTTCTCAAGTATTTCAATTTCACCAGCCCCGTTCTAGCCCAAAAAAGCCTTCTCTTGCTGCTACTAATGGAATTAACTAATTCATCCTTGAGTTTCAAAAGCTATACGATTAAGATCGGGCAGCTAGCTACTGTCTTAAAAACGTGAACACCAATTTTGCAAACTTGCTTCTCTCCTCTTGCAGGCGATGACTGTGATTTCTAGTTTTGGAGCTCTGCTTACGAGGGCCACCCAGAAAATAACCAACAATTTGCCATTGCTAAATAAAAACGAAAGATATCAACTCAAAACTTTATTTATAGATTTGTAGTAGCCTATTACATTTCTCAACGTAATCATCATTTTTGTCAAGATATTGTCACGTGGTCCCAGTTTTTCAATGTAGAAGTTATAATCTTCCACCGATAAAGACCTGAGCTAAGGTGTCAAGTGCCACTTTTGAGGTCTTCGTCGATTGGGATTTGTTGTCCGAAGTGAAACATCAGTTTTTCTTAATTCTTTTATTAACATTTGCTTTCAGCTCCTCCATAACGACTGATGAACTTCCACTGTGGACTTTGTCGTGCACATTGGTTCTTCCTTGGTCATTCATAAATGATGCGCCATTTTTTTTCACTGAAGACCCGTTCATTGCATTATCACCATACACTTGGGTCATTTGCTTATAACATTTTATTGGCCGCAATTTTGTGCATTGAAATAAACGAATAAATTCCTTGGCGGTAGAAAAGTATAAAAATTGGCTTTGAAAACCTGGTACCACGTGATAATAAATGTCTTGACAGAATGGAGATTACGTTGAGAAATAGAGTAAAGTACTGTAACTTTGGATAGGTAGAGTCAGACTGAAAAATTCAATGCCATAGCCGTGATATGAACCATGGATCTTTAGCCGGTAGAGCAACCGGCTAGAGACTGGGAGATCCGTGGTTCAAATTCTAGCTATGGCATTGGTTTTTACTTTCTCTATACATACTATGCACATAGTGTATAGAGAAGATATTGCTCTCCACCAAAAATTCGATACCGAGATTTCACCGGAAATATATGTTTTAGGGTCCCCTGTATCCAAAAAAAGTATTTTCAGAAAAAGGTCCATGTGTGTGTCCGTGTGTCTGTGAACACGATAACTCAAAAATGAAAAGTCGGTAAAATACCAAACTTGGTATTTAAGTTTAGTATCTTCCAGGGATGCGACACGAAGATTTTGAGAAAAATCCCCCCCCACCCAAAACTACCCTTTACGTGGAACTTTTTCGAAAATGTTGATTTTCTAAAAAATGTCTAACGATTTTGATTAAAATATCGTATATTAAAGATATTTACCTGACAAATATTTTCAATTTTCTGGGAATAGCCTCTAAAGACTACTTTATTCTGGGTCAATTTTACGGAATTTTGCATAACTGCTAAACCGTAAAGATGGACAAAACTTACCACACAACAAATGTAGAGCACTTTAAAACACAGAATTTATGTTATATACATTTTTTTTTTCTTGGAGTTGATTGTTTTTGAGATATTGCTTGTTTTTTTGGTTTCAACTGTAAAACCATACTTTTCTCATACTGGACTTTGTGAACTCCTGTCCATACAAACAAAGGAACTTCAGTCACATAGCAACCAGCTTTTGTCTGTCAATTTAACCTATGGTACTTCGTTATTTTGCTTCTACTTACAAGGAAGTAAGTAATAAGACTATTTCTGCTATTTTTTTCTCGATTGGCAAGAAGTAAATATAAGCATAAGAATTTTAACGATAAATTGTTGCAGAGATATAGAGAAAGTCATGTGAATGGAACACATCAGATTTTTACTTTCTCTATGCGTACTATGCACATAGTGTATAGAGAAGTTATTGCACTCCACCCAAAAATTCGATACCGAGATTTCACCGGAAATGTTTTAGGGTCCCCTGTATCCGAAAAAAGTATTTTCAGAAAAAGGTCCGTGTGTGTGTCCGTGTGTCAGTGTGTCCGTGTATCCGTGTGACTGTGAACACGATAACTCAAAAACGAAAAGTCGGTAAAATACCAAACTTGGTATTTAAGTTTAATATCTTCGAGGGATGCGACACGAAGATTTTGAGAAAAATCCCCCCACCCCCAACTACCCTTTACATGGAACTTTTTTCGAAAATTTTGATTTTCTCAAAAATGGCTCTAACGATTTTGATTAAAATATCGTATATTAAAACTATTCACCTGACAAATAAAATGTATATCTTGAAGTTTCTGGGAATAGCCTCTGAAGAGTAATTTATTCTGGACGAATTTTACGGAATTGTGAATCACTGCTAATGCGTAAGAGATGGACAAAAGCTACTACACAAAAAAATGTAGAGCAAGTTAAAACACACAATTTCTGTTATATACATTTTTTTCATGGAGTTCATCGTTTTTGAGACATTCCTTGTTTTTGGTTTCTGCTATGAAAAACTTATACTTTTCTCATACAGGAATTTGTCAACTGCTGTCGATACAAACAAAGGAACTTCAGTGACATGGCAACCAACTTTTGACTATCACTTTAACCTATGGTATTCCGTTATTTCGGTTCTACTTACAAGGAAGTAAGTAATAAGACTATTTCTGCTAATTTTTTTTTTTTTTTTCTGATTAGCAGGAAATATATAGTAGTATAAGCTTTTTAAGAATAATTTGTTGCAGAGATATAGAGAAAGGCATGTGAATGGTACACATCAGATTTTTTCAATCTGACTCTACCTATCCAACTCTTGTCCTACACAGGCTTGTGTGGGAAAACAATTAAATCAATACAGATTGACCATAATAGTTGGCTATAGTACTATGAATCCTGGGACTTAAAGTATGATATTGTAAGTCGGCATTGAGATGACCTTAAGGGAAACATGCGAGTCAGTGAGAAATTTAATGCCGTGCCGAGCAACCGACTAGAGGCCAGGAGATCCATGGTTCAAATCCCGGCTATGACATTGAATGATTCAATCTAACTCTACCTATCCAACTCCTGTCCTACACACGGCTTGTGTGAAAAAAAACAAAGTATTACTGTAAATGTATTTACAAAGTATGTATTGATAACTTTGTTGTTATTTAGTTATGCCAAATCGTTCATTACTTTCTGAATGCCCTCGTATTACAGACA
This sequence comes from Hymenopus coronatus, assembly GCA_030762935.1. Classification (NCBI taxonomy): domain Eukaryota; kingdom Metazoa; phylum Arthropoda; class Insecta; order Mantodea; family Hymenopodidae; genus Hymenopus; species Hymenopus coronatus. The sequence continues at coordinate 18,271,597 of CM060894.1, forward strand.
TTGAACTATTAGAGACCTAGATAAAGGGCGTCGAAGTGTCCTTCAACTAGAAGTACGTTTACTTCACAGTAAAATGTCACCTTAACCCGAGCGCTGACAAATGAGCTCACACCCAGGACGAGTTTGCCGCAAAGAGGAGGACGATGATGGTAAAGCTCAAGGATAAATGAACAATAAACCATTACCGGCAACTGCCACCTCTCAAGTGGTTACCAGTTAAAAAAAAAAAATCAAATACCCTATATTAACACGACATTCTCTAACCAGTCTGCATCAAGCTATTCTTACAGACGCGAATTTATTTATGTGGTTCATGTTAATGCAGGCACTTATCAGCAAAACTTGTTTTATTACGAGACGTATTCGGAAAGTAAGTACCCCTTTGGAAATAAAGACATAAAATAGTCGTTTTCATAACAATATTTATTTGAACATGAAATCGCATTCTTGACCCATAAATTTCTCTTAACGTGCTATGTACATAGTGTATAGAGAAGGTATTGCATTCCAACCAAAAATTCGATACCGTTTCTCAACCAAGTAGCTACTCAGTTTGCCCCCTCCCACAGGGACCTCACGAAGAATTATTCCCTATCCCCCATAAAGTCTGGAAGTATGAATGTGAGAGTGAATGTGTGTGTGTTTAGTAATATAAAGTTTAACCTAATGTTCTGAACCTACAGTTTCACAAGTGAAAGCCCCTGATATGACGATTGATGTTAAAGAGGGCTATACAAATGAAGCAATAAAAAAAAAAAAAATTGTCTTAAAAGCCGGTCCCCATGGCCGCGCTCGCTAAAGCGTCTCGTTTTGGTGCTTCGTGGGCAGGGGATCGTGGGTTCGAGTCCCGCCTTGGGCATGGATGTTATATGTTTGTGCAATGTGTATATGTTTGTAAAAGGAACAGTAAACCCAGTAAACCAGTAATCAGTAAAACCTACGGGGGGGGAAATGTAAATAGGGATACGGTATCGGAGTCCTGATCAGACTCCGTTACTGTTTAAAAAAAAAAAAAAAAAAAAAAAAAAAAAAAAAAAAAAAAGCTGAGTGCACCGGACCAGGTTTCCCAGCGGAGGAAAATTTCCTACGCCGGTCCCGGGAATCGAGTCCAGGTATCCCGCTTAGCAAGCAGCTGCGCTACTACCGCGGTAAGGACACGACCGTTCAAGTGGTAAAGACGCAAACTCCAAGGTGATTTAGACAGATGTGTATGTTAGAGATAAATGGTTCTGTAAAGTGATGGGAACCATAGAGGAGTAGTGAATTTCAATCTTCTCTGCTAAGAGTAAAATAAAGCAGCCTAATTCCCAGGCGAAGGAATCCCTCATCCAAAAACGGGCTGCACGTACATTCTTCGATCTCTCAGAAGAGTTAAGTTTTTCTGCAGTGCTTCGAGTTCAACTGCAAAACCATTTCTTTGCATCACTCTTATCCATTACTTGCGAGCGACAAGAGATCAGCAGCAGTTAATTCTTCTTTGGCCTTTTCCTTCCCGTGGACGTTTTGTAGTAAGCCAAGAGTGCACCCTGTTATAAGTAGCAAGTCTCCAATATGAGTTAAATTTAGAGCAAATGAATTAGATACGCAAATCTGAGAAGACTAGAAGCAGACAAAACCACTTACCTACGGAGGGCACTCGAGATACCAAGATCAACGAGATCCAGAATAGTATACCATCTAACCAATGCTGACTTCTTCATAAGGGAAATAGCGTCAAAGTATAACCTGCCGTACACCCCAACCACGAAGCACACATAAGACAGAGAGAACAGAAAAAGAAGAAGATATAGATCAAGGCTTTTTTCTTGACCCCAGCGATGAATACTGAAGAATGGAAGGAACCATGTGTTCACGAGGACCGCCGCACATGGAATGCATCACAATATACGCAATCACTTTGCGTTGAACTATTGTCCATGTACGCTATGCGGCCAAACGTGTGAGCAGTACCATTTACTTAATTGTATAAGAAGAAATAAGTATCTTAGATTTTACGCAGATGATAACAACTTCCAATGATATGCATTCTGTCTAATGTACCAGTGTGTTTAATAAATAAGTTCAAATTTAAGGACATCAATTAGTCTGGCGGTAGATTTAATTGTAACTTCACAGCGCTTCTCTTTGTTTTGGGAGTGTTCTCCTAGTGAAAGGTCTAGATAGCAATTCCTTCTCTTACTGTGAAAGCCATGATGGCCCATGCCACCATGGATCTAGGTATCAAGCAAACCCCTCGAAAAATGGTCAGCGTGGTTTTCATCTCCAGGACACGCCTCCATTGTGATCTGTGCCTCACACAAATGTCTCCCAACTGTTTGGACCACTTCTGTCCGAAGTGTTGCATAAGAGATGTTGCTGTACAAATGTGGTGTAACAATCGTGTTCCCACCAGCGCTGCCGGATCCAGTAACGACGTCCTCTATGTATGCTGTGACTATAAAGTAACCTGAATGTGTTCCTCTATGCATTTTACTTTCTCTACACATACTATGTATATATGTATAGAGAAGGTGTTGTAATGCACCCAAAAATTGGATACCAAAGAATCAGTGTGTGCGTGTGTCATGTGTCGGTGTGTCTCTGAACACGATAACTTAAAAACGAAAAGTCGGGAAAATACCAAATATGTTATTTAAGTTTAGTATCTTTCAAGGATACGACACGAAGGTTTTGAGGAAAATCCCCCCCCCCCACCCCAGACTATCTTTTACATGGGAAAATGTTCGAAAATTTTGATTTATTCAAACATGGCTCTAACGATTTTTGTTAAAGTACGTATGTTAAAGATATTTACATGGCAAATATAATGTGTATCTTAAATTTACTGGGAAAAGCCTCTGAAACCTCTTTATTTTTAATGAATTTTGCTGGATTTTTCATAATTAGTAAACCGTAAGAGAAAGACAAAAACCTTCTACACCAAAAATGTAGATCTCATTAAAACACACAATTTATGTCATTTACATTTTTTTAGTAGAATTTACCATTTTTAAATATTCCTTGTTATTGGTTTCAGTTTTAAAATACTTAAAACTTTTCACAAACGAGAATTTATCAACTCCTGGCAATGCAAAGAAAGGGTTTCATCCACGTGGCAACCAACTTTTAAAAGATTTGACTATCGTTTTAGCCTAGAAAGCAATTCTGCTAATGCTTGTGTTGATTAGCATGAAGTAACTAGCAGAGAATAAGCTTATTACAGAAATGTAGAGAAGTCATGTGAATGGAACAAATCGGATTTTTTCTCTGGTACCTGTGATGCATGTACAATGAAGTTGGCTATCTGACCTTGAAAGTGACTTATTGTGTTGTTTTTATTATATAAATTGTAGAATGGAAGTAAATGGCATAGTAAGTCACCTTCAAGATCAGGCTAGCCAAGTTTATCTTAGATACATAAAGAAACACATGCATAGTTATCGGAATGGATGAGACACGAAGATTTTCCAGAAAATCCCCACCCTAAACTCCCTTAAGAAGGAAGATTTTCGAAATTTTCGATTTTCCCAAAACATCCTAAAGATGTTTATAGAAACCCTATATTAGGCATTTACGTTGCAAGAGAAATGTATATTTTGAATATACTGGGAGTAGTCTCTGAAGCATCTTCATTCAATTCTTTATTTAATTGATGAAAGTATTAAACCCACATTAACACTTAAAACTATTGGACATCAATGATATTGCAGTTATGAATATTCAGATTTTTTAGATATTGAATTTGATTCTTATATAATCCCTCAAAGTGAACTAGATCCTTATAATAGACTTTGGTATAACTGTTAAAGCGTAACAGACAGACAAAATCTTACTGTACAAAAGACATAGATCTCATTGAAAACAGTTTTTTGTTGAGTTAAAAATTTCCTATATATTTCGTGTTATTGGTTTAAATTTTCCAATACTTATACTTTTTACTTTCTCTATACGTACTATGTACATAGTGTATAGAGAAGGTATAGCACTCCACCAAAAAATTCGATACCGAGGTTTCACCGGAAATATATGTTTTAGGGTCCCCTGTATCCAAAAAAAAAAGTATTTTCAGAAAAAGGTCCGTGTGTGTGTGCCCATGTGTCTGTGAACACGATAACTCAAAAACGGAAAGTCGGTAAAGTTTAGTGTCTCCCAGGGTTGCAACACGAAGATTTTGAGAAAAATCCCCCACCCCAAACTACCCTTTACATGGAACTTTTTTTCGAAAATTTTGATTTTTTAAAAAATGGCTCTAATGGTTTTGATTAAAATATCACATATTAAAGATATTTACCTGACAAATAAAATGTATATTTTGAATTTTCTGGCAATAGCCTCTGAAGGCTACTTTATTCTGGATGAATTTTGCATAACTACTAAACCGTAAGATATGGACAAAAACACACACAAAATATTGAGCACGTTAAAACACACAATTTATGTTATATATGTTTTTTCGTGGAGTTGATCGTTTTTGAGATATTCCTTTTTCTTGGTTTCAGCTTTGAAAAACTTATATTTTTCTCATACAGGAATTTGTCAACTCCTGTCCATACAAACAAAGGAACATCAGTCACATAGCAACCAGCTTTTGACTTTCACTTTAACCTATGGTACTCCCTTATTTCGCTTCTACTTACAATAAAGCAAGAAATAAGACTATTTTCTCATATGTGAAGTCATAAAACTTTTTCTTTTTCTACTTTGCAAAGAGAATGGAATTTCAATACCGTCAGAAAGCAATCATCTCTTAAAAGATTCTACAATCGCTTTTGTTCAGTATATCAGCTTATTTCTCCTCTGCTTACAAGGAGCTAAGTAATAATACCAGTTCTGTTAATGTTTATTCAATTAGCATGAAGTACATAGAAAAACAAGTTTTTGTAAGAATATTTTCTGCAGAATAAGAAGAAAAATTACTAAGATTTTACTGGAACGAAATTCTTCCTCTACTTACTGTAGGTAAGCAGTGCAGTAAGCGATAACGTTATCTTACTGTAGATTGAATCCACATTTCGTATATCACCCAATTTCAGGAGATACTTACGTTCGGGATTTGTGGGTCAGGACTTATCAATTTGCATTCATTTCTTTTAGATGAAGATGTTGTATAGTTTGTTTAATTGTTATATATGTACTGCTCCAGTTTCTCAAGGCAAATTGCGAGAAGTTTCTCCGTCACCTGAAGCCCGGATCTGGAACAAAAAAGAATCAAACTACACCTAGAACATTTCAGCAAGTACCTCCATCATTCTCGATTTCCAACAACTCCTACTCGAGTTTCATTTGATGTTGCAAGCTCAGTTCAGCTTAAATATTTGATTAAGCTTTCCATCTGTTAGTAAAAGCAACTGTTAAATTGTTGGTTAAAGCTTGGAATGTACTTCAACCTGACCACGAAGTAATAACAAACGTTAATGTTTTTCTGTTTGTCATTTTGACCTTCTCTAGTACGTGCATAGAAAAATTCGATGCCGAGATCACTGCAAATACCCCTTCATTTATTGAGAACCATGGGACAATAAAACAAAGGAGTTTTAAAAAAAAATATGTCAGCGCGCGCATGTCTTTTTCTTTTTTGGTAAAGTTTAACTACTTATGGTACCGCAGGCTGTGACACTGATGATACATGAATGATGATGGAGCACCAGTGGAATGCGATGGCGGGGGAAACCGGAGTACCCGGAGAAAACCCGCCCCAGCGCCGCTTTGTCCACCACAAATCTCACGTGCGGTCGCTTGTGATCGAACCCCGGCCGTCTAGGTGAGAGGCGAGTGGTCTAACCACTCGGCCACGGCGCGGACCGTGTGTGTCTGTGGTCAGCATAGCCTAAAAGCGTTAAATACCAAACTTAGTACTTAAGTTCAGTATCTATTGAAGATGCAACACGAAGATTTACAAAAAAAACTTTCCACCCCCAAGCAGCCTTTACATGAAACATTTTTCGAAAATTGTGTTTTTCTCAAAAATGGTTAATATGTTTGATTTAAATATCATATGTTTAAGAAATGTTTATGATAAACGAAACGTATATCTTTAATTTTCTGGGAATAGCTTCTGAAAACCTGTTTATTCTGGATGCATTTTGCTGAATTTTGCATAACTGGTAAACTATAAAAGATATACAAAACCGTACCTAAAAACGTGGATCTCGTTAAAATACACAATTTATGTCATATACATTTTTGTTGTAGAGTTGGCCGAGATATACCGTCTTATTGGTTTCAGTATAATCTAGGTATCTCCACAGACAGGGTCACCTTTCGTTTGATCTCTCTTTTATTTTTCTGGAAATGCAAATCAAACCGGACTTCAATTGTTCACATATGACCGGTTTTTAAAATATTGCTTTATTTCCCTTCTACTTACAAAGAAGGAAGCTATAAAACCATTTCTTCTAATGCTTATCTCGATTAGCATGAAGTGGATAGAAGAATAAGCTTTTGTAAGAATAACTTTTTGCAGAATAAATAGAGAAATTACTAAGATTTTAGTGGAATGAAATTCTTCCTCTTCTTACTGTAAGTAAGCAGTGCAGTAAGCAATAACGTTATCTTACTGTAGATTTAATGCATATTTCGTATATCACCCAATTTCAGGAGATAACTTACGTCCAGGATTTTCGGGCCATGGCTTATCAATTAGCATTCGTTTCTTTTAAATGAAGATGTTGTATAGTTTAATTAATTGTTATATATGTACTGCTCCAGTTTCTCAAGGCAAATTGCGAGAACTTTCTCCGTCACCTGAAGCCCGGGTCTGGAATAAAGAAGAATCAAACTACGTCTGGAACATTTCAGCAAAAATCTCCAACATTCTCGATTTCCAACAACTCCTACTCGAGTTTCATTTGATGTTGCAAGCTTAGCTTAAAGATCTAATTAGGCTTTCCATGTGTTAGTAAAAGCATCTGTTAAACTATTGGTTAAATCTTGGAATGTATTTCGACCTGAACACGAGGTAGTAATAGGTAAATGTTAATGTTTAACTGTTTGCCATGTTTACCTTCTCTGCTGCATAGTAGATAGCGCAAAAATTTTATTCTACCATAAAATTCGATGCCGAGATTTCGCCGCAAATATATGGTTTGAGACCCCTGATTAAAAAAAAAAATCATGTGTTACACTCGCATGACTTTTTCTAACTGTTCTACAAACAGAAGACTATTCTTGTTTCTACACCATGCTAATTAGATCAGCATTAGCCGAATGCAATTATTGCTTAGTTATTTATAAGTGGAAGGGATAAAGGAAGTGTGTGGTAAGTTTTTGTCTCTCTCTCTCTCAACGAGAATAAAGTGCTCTTCAGAGGCTATTCCCAGAAAATTCAAAATATACATTTTATTTACGTTGTGAATGGCTTTAGCATACGGTATTTTAATCAAAATCGTTAGAGCCATTTTTGAGAAAAATAAAAATTTCAAAAATGTTTCCATGTAAAGGGTAATTTGGTGTAGGAGGATTTTCTTGAAAATCTTTGTATTGCATCGTTGGAAAAAAATAAACTTAAATACCAAGTTTGGTATTTAGTGGTCTTTTAGTTTTTGAGCTATGCTGTCCACATACACACTCAGACACTCACACATGAACCTTTTTCAAAAAATGTTATTTCTCTAGCTTAGTTCCTTATAAGTAGATATAGATGAATTATATTCCATCCAAACATTTCATGCCGAAATTTCACTGCAAATAGACGTTTTGAGACCCCTGAATTCAGAGAATAGCAGCTTCAGAAAACTGTCCGCGCGCGCATGTGTGTCTGTGGGCAGCATAATTCAAAAACGTTAAATACCAAACTTAAAGTATCTACGTACCGAAGATGGACACGGAGATTTTCAAGAAAATCCTCTCACCCCCAATCACCCTTTACATGGAACATGTTTTGAAAATTTTGATTTTCTCAAAAATGCTCTAATGATTTAAAATACCATACGTTTAAGATATTTTCATGACAAAATGTATATCTTGAATTTTCTGGGAAAAGCCTCTGAAGACCTCTTCATTCTGGATAACTTTTTTATAACTGGCAAACCGTAAGAGATATACAAAACTTACTGCACAAAGAATAGTTAAAACATATAATTTACGCAATCATAGTATTAAAACGGCTTATCATGAACGAAATTACTATCTATCTGGCAATAGTGACACAAACTTAATGGCGTAGTTACCATGGCAACAAGATAGCAATGACATCATTATAGTCGCAAAACAATTTTCTCCAATGTGCCAGTAAGAAAACCTGAAATCATCACTCTTGCGTGCATTAGAAGCTTCAACAACAAATTGATAAACTTCAGATCTGCCAGCAAATTTGAATTTTTGGCTTATTTCCTATTGAGAACTTCTTCAAGAAATTAAAAATCTTACTAAAGGATGAATTATCGGCGGTTTCTTTCAATTTCAGCATACATTTTACCTTTGAAAATGACACGCCACAACTTCGAAGATATAAAAATCTTGGTGAGAAAATATCTAATGTGTTCCATTCACATGACTTTCTTTATATCTCTGTAACAAACTGTTATTAATAAGCTTATTCTTCTATCCACTTCAGCTAATCGAAATTAACACTAGCAGAAACGGTTTAATTGCTTAGTTCCTTATAAGTAGAGGGGAAATAAGAGAATGCACTAGGTGACTAGGCTAAACCGACTGTCACATATTCTGAAATGTGGTTGCTATGTGATTGAAATCCGTTTATTTGTGTAGCCAACAGTAGCCGTATGAGAAAAGTTCAAGTATTTTAAAACTGAAACCAATAACAAGGAATGTCTCGAAAACGGTCAAATATAGAAAAAAAATTATAAGGCATAATTGTGTGTTTTAAGGAGCTCTAGATTTTTGTGTATTAAGTTATATTCTTTCTCTTACGGTTTATTAGTTCAGCAAAATTAAAAAAAACAAAATCATCCAGAATAAAGAAGTTTTTAGAGGCTATAGCCAGAAAGTTCAAGATATACATTTTATTTTTTATCTAAATATCTTAAATATAAGATACTTTAATCACAATCTTTAGAGCCATTTTTGAGAAAATAAAATTTTCGAAAAATGTTCCATATAAAGGGTAGTTGGGGTGGGGGGATTTGCTTGAAAATCTTCGTGTCGCATCCTTGGTAGATACTGAACTTAAATATCAAGTTTACTATTTAATGGACGTTTCATTTTTGGGATATGCTGCCCTAAACATACACACATGGAACGTTTTTCTAAACTTTTTTTAATTCAGGGGGTCCCAAAACATGTATTTTCGGTGAAATCTCGGTATCGAATTTTTTGGTGCAGTACAATACTTCTTTATACACGTGCATAGTACGTTTAGAGAAAGTAAAAAAAATCAGCACATACAATCTAACTTCAAATTACTTACCATATTAAGAAGTAATGAACGTTTGTATAATTACCAGCTCTGAAAAGTGGGTCAATAATGTGGCTTCGTTAGCCAAACTAACGCATTCAATCTCTAACCACAAAACTTTTCCTATTCTTTTTCGTAAATATCTTTTGATTTCTCTGGAATAAATAAACTCTCAGCACTCTTGGCTTCGTGTCAAATGTGAAGCGGAATACAATCCACATTTTTAATAGCTTTATCATGACCTTGCATTTTCCTCTATAAGTGTTCAAATAAATGAAACATCTGCTTAGCAATCATATTATGTCATACATCTGTGATTTCTGATACATTATAATTTTACATTTAGCAAAATAATTATTTTTTATGTTTTTGATCTAAAATAGCATAAAACGTTGTATGTAACACGTCTATAAGCTCATTGTAATATTCGTACACATACAATTACATAACTAACTCTTTTCTCAAAACTACAGTTTCACACTTACAAATGTTTCACACGTCTCAGCATTTGTTAAAATTTCATTACACTTCCGAGGATGTGCATAAGTATCCACCACAATATTCAACAAGACAAAACATTAAAAATCTGATGTGTTCCATTCACATGACCTTCTCTATATCACTGCAACAAATTATTCTATTTACTTCTTCTAATGGAGCAAAAATTAGCAGAAATAGTCTTATTACTTGCTTCCTTGTTAGTAGAAGCGATATAAGGGAGTACCATAGGTTAAAGTGATAGTCAAAAGCTGGTTGCTCTGAGACTGAAGTTCCTTTGTATGGACACGAGTTCACAAAGTCCAGTATGAGAAAAGTATGGTTTTACAGTTGAAACCAAAAAAACAAGCAATATCTCAAAAACAATCAACTCCAAGAAAAAAAAAATGTATATAACATAAATTCTGTGTTTTAAAGTGCTCTACATTTGTTGTGTGGTAAGTTTTTGTCCATCTCTTACGGTTTTGTAGTTATGAAAAATTCCGTAAAATTGACCCAAAATAAAATAGTCTTCAGAGGCTATTCCCAGAAAATTCAAAATATATATTTTATTTGTCAGGTAAATATCGTCAATATACGATATTTTAATCAAAATCGTTAGAGCCATTTTTAGAAAATCAAAATTTTCGAAAAAATTTCCATGTAAAGGGTATTTGGGGGTGGGGGGATTTTTTTCAAAATCTTCGTGTCGCATCCCTAGAAGATATTTAAATACCAAGTTTGGTATTCTACCGACTTTTCGTTTTTGAGTTATCGTGTTTACAGACACACGGACACACACACGGACCTTTTTCTGAAAATACTTCTTTTGGATACAGGGAACCCTAAAACATATATTTCCGGTGAAATCTCGGTATCGAATTTTTTGGTGGAGTGCAATACCGTCTCTATACACTATGCACATAGCACGTATAGAGAAAGTAAAAATATTGAGCACTAATAATACTATAAAAAATACGGTGTGTTCTATTCATAGGATTTTATCTACGTATTATATAACAAACTATTGTCACAAAAACTTATTCCTTTTTGTACCTCGTGTTAATCAAGATAAAATTAGCTGAAATTGTTGCATTATCAGTCCCTTTTAAGCTAAAGCGATAGTCAAAGTTTCACTATTGCGATTGTCATTGAAAATCGGTTGTTGGCGACGGGTGACTTTCATTTGAGAAAAGTTACAAGTATTTTAAAATTGCAACCGTTAAAAGGGAATATGTAAAAAATAATGTTAATAATCTAAATTTAATTCTTATTACCATATTTATGGCATCAGAATTTTAGTTGTATCACAAATGGATTTTTATTTCTCTTCCACATTCTAAGTATATAACTGTAGTAGATGGAGATATATTGCATTCTACTAAAAACAAATCTGAAGTGCTCCATTTACATGAATTTCTCTACACCTCTGTATCAAATTATCTTTAATAAGCTTATTCTTCTATCTATTTCATGCTGATCGAGATAAACATTAGCAAAAACGGTCTTATTACTTGTTCCTTAAAAGTAGAACGGATATAAGGGAATAGACTGTGCTAAAGGGATAATCAAATGTTCTAACATGTGATTGCTATAGGATTGAATTCCGTCTCTTTGCGAGGCCAGGTATTGACAAGCTCCCGTATGAGAAACGTTAAGCATTTTAAAATTTCAACCAATAACAAGGAATATCTCGAAACCGGTCAACCCCAAAAATTATATGACATAAATTGTGTGTTTTAAGGAGATCTACATTTTGGTGTAGTAGGTTTTTGTCTATCCGTTACGGTTTACCAGCTATGCAAAATGCAGAAAAATTCATCCAGAATGAAGAGGTCTTCAGAGGTTATTCCCAGAAAATTCAAGATATACATTTTATTTGCAATGTTAATATCTTAAAAATAAGAGATTTTAATCAAAATCGTTAGTCATTTTTAAGAAAACCAAAAATTTTCAATTTTTTTCCAAATAAAGGATAGGTGGAGGTGGTGAGTTTTCTTGAGATACTGGCCTTAAATATCAAGTTTGGTATTTGACAGACTTTTCGTTTTTGAGCTATGCTGCCCACAGACACACCATACACACAGGCAGACACACACATGAACATTTGTCTAAAAACGCTTTTCTGGATTCAAAGGGTCCCAAAACATGTTTCCAATGAAATTTCTGTATCCAATTTTTGGGTGCAATACAATACGTTATCTATACTCTGTGTACATAGTACGTGCAGAGAAAGTAATATACCCGCAAGTGATAGACAAAAATTGACTACACAAAAGATGTGCATCGATCTCGTTAAAACACGCAATTTATGTCATACTTTTATTTGCGAAGTTAACCATTTCCTAGATATTCCTTGCTGTTGGTTTTTAAATTCCAGATACTTATACTTTTCTCAAATGGGATGTTATTAACTTTTTTACCTTCTCTAGCCCAAATGTACAATGCACATAATGGGTAGAAAAGGTTTAAATTACACTTAAAATTCGATACAGAGATTTCACCGAAAATACATGTTTTAAGGGCCTGTGAATAAAAATAGATTATTTTTAGAAAAGCGTTCATGTATTATGTGTCACTCTCGGTATTTAAGTTCGCATCTTCCAAATATGCGACACGAATATTTTCAGGAAAACTCCTCCACCCAAACTATATTTTACGTCGAACATTTTTCAAACTTTTTACTTTAAAATTGGTTACCGATTTTGATAAAAATGTTGTATGTTAAAGATATTTAGATGGCAAAAATATGTATGTGCTGAATATCTTGGCAATAGCTCTTGATGTCCTTTTCATTTTGAACGAATTTTGCATGACTGGTAAACCGTAAGAGTGAGACAAAAACTTATTACACAACAATATAGATATTGTTAAAACTCATTTCTGTCTGATACAGTTCTTTTGCTGATCAAACCATATTATTCCTTCAATTTTAAAGTACATTAATTATCCTCATACAGGACGTCCTCATACATTTCATATCTCTTTTGTTTTACTCCTGGCCATAGAAAAAGAACCGAGTCTCAATGACAACTGCTTTTCATCACTTTGGCGTGTATTCCCGTATATCTCTTCTACTTAGAAGGAACTAAGTAATAAGATCGTTTCTTATCATGATTGGCTTGATGTAGATGAAAACATAAATGTTGTAACATTGGTTAAAAGGCAAAACAGATAAGTCATTCAAATGCCTTTCTTCTTATTGTTAAAATGTTTATTCTTTATTTACTTCATGCTAATCGAGAAGAATTAGCAAAAATGGCCGTATTACTTGCTCACTTGTAAATAGAAGGAAAATAATATAGTACCATAGGCTAAAGCAATAGTCCAATGCTTTAAAAGGTAGTTGCCATGTGAATGAAGTTCCTTTGTTTTTATGGCCAGGAGTTGACAAATTCCCGTATGAGAAAAGTACAATTACTTTAAAATTGAAACCAATAACAAGGAATATCTCAAAGCGGTCATCTCCACAAAATATTGTATATGATACAAATTATGTGTTTTAACGAGATCTACATTTTTTGGTAGTATGTTTTTATCTATCTCTTACGGTTTACCAGTTATGCAAAATTCATGCAGAATAAACAGGTCTTCAAAAGCTATATCCAGAAAATTAAAGACAAACATATTATTTGTGAGGGAAGTGGCTTTAATATGTGGTATTTTAGTCAAAGTCGTTAGAACTAGTTTTGAGGAAATCAAAATTAGAAATAGTTCAGTGAGTTTGTGGCTATGAACAGCATAGCTCAAAAACGAAAAGACCGTTAAATACCAAACTTGGTATTTAAATTTGGTGTCTCTCAAAGATGCGGCACGAAGATTTTCAAGTAAATCCCCCCACCCCCAAATAGCCTTTACATGGAACTTTTTTAGAAAATTTTGATTTTCTCAAAAATGGCTCTAACGATTTTGATTAAAATATATAAACCTGACAAATAATACGTATATCTTGAATTTTATGGGTCTAACCTCTAAAGACTACTTTATTCTGGATGAATTTTACGCGATTTGAATAACTGCTAAACCGTAAGAGATGGACAAACTTACCACACAAAACATGTAGAGCAATTAAAACACACAGTTTATATTATATACCTACATTTTTTTCGTGGAGTAGATCGTTTTGGAAATATTCCTTGTTTTGGGTTTCAGCTTTGAAAAACTTTTCTCATACAGGAATCTATCAACTCCTATTCATACAAACAGAGGAGCTTCAGTCACATAGCAACGAGCTTTTGACTATCACTTTAACCTATAGTACTCCCTTATTTCGCTTTTACTTACAAGGAAGCAAGTAATAAGAATATTTCTGCTAATTTTTCTCAATTAGCGTAAAGTAGATAAAAGCTAAAGCTTTTTAACAATAATTTGTTGCAGAGATGTAGAGAAAGTCATGTGAATGGAACACATAAGACTTTTTTTTTTTAAATTTATGGAGCTCCTTAACTCCTACGCTTCTTAGCATCCCATTCTATATCGAGCGTGAAAATCCGCTTAATTTTGCTCAGAGGGCTGTTTATCAGGCTTGAGGTGCCGTAAATCTACTACATGGGACCAACGGCTTTACTTTCCTTCCGAAATAAGCCATGTTAAGATTTTTACGCCCGAAAAAATCCATCGTGCTCCACCGGATTTGAATCCGCGACCTTGTGTAACCATGGTAATCATTACACCACGAAGGGCAACATCGACATATACCTACATAACAGTATATTAGAGGCAAGTTTCTTATGGGAATAATAAAGTTAGTGTAGAAGCATTGTGTTAATGCATACATATATTCCAGGGCAAAATGACTCTGGGTGTTCCTTTGAAACTTTAACACGGATTAGGAATATATATTTAATAGGTATAAATATACATATTTTTGCATTCTCTGCACGTACTATGAAGGTATTGTGCTGCACCGAAAAATTCGTTACCGATATTTCACCAGAAGTATGTTTTAAGATCCCCTGAGTGCAAAAAAAAAAACACTTTTAGAAAAAGTTCCCTGTGTGTGTGCCTGTGAACGGAATAGCTCAAAAACTAAAATACCGTTGTATACCAAACTATAGCTTTAACGTACGGTATTTTAATACAAATCTTTAGACCTATTTTGACAATATCAAAATTTTCAAAAAAATTTTCACGTAAAGGATAGTTTCGATTGGGGGGATTTTCGCATCCTTGGAAGATACTGAACTTAAATACCAAGTTTGGTGTTTAACGGTCTTTTCGTTTTGAGCTATGGTGTGCAGTCACACACGGACTTTTTTTCAAAAATGTTTTTTTTATTTAGGGGGACCCAAAACATGTATTTCCGGTGAAATCTTGGTATCGAATTGTTGGGTACATTACAATACTTTCTCTATACACTATATACATAGTACGTGTAGAGAAAGTAAAATGTGTTAAGTTTACCAGCAATCAACAAGCGAAGTACTATTATTATACCCTCAACTTGTTTTCCGTGTCAGCAACATCAAGGAAATTAAGAATACGCGTGCTTCGCTGTTATCGTCCACGCGCGATTACCATTATGCGTATATTCGTCCTCAGATGTAAAAGGTAATTGATCTACCATCTGATCCTGACAGCGACCTTGAGATATACCCTCCCCTTGTATCTAAAAAGTCCCCTTCACATTTGGCTCCAACACGTATATATATGTTTATTGTAATTACACGCAAGCCAGTTACTACCATTTAGTATCAGTAGACAGTTGAACAGCGCGCCGGCACATTTCTGGTGAGTAACTTCACTCAACTTTCCATTTCTAAAGCAACTAAGAGAACTGCAAAACTGGAATATTTTGCTTTCTCTATACGTACTATGTACATAGTGTATATTGCATTCTAAAGTTGAAACCGAGATTTCACCGGAAATATATGTTTTTGGACCCCCTGAATCCAAAAGAAAATCATTTTTAGAAAAATATGTGTGTGTGTGTGTGTGTGTGTGTGTGTGTGAGTGTGTCTGTCTGTGGACAGCATAGCTCAAAAACTAAACGATCGTTATATACCAAACTTGCAATTTAATCATCCAAGAATGTGACAGGAAAATTTTCAAGAAAATCTCCCCACCCCCAGTTACATGGAACAATTTTCGAAATTTTTTTTATTTTCTCAAAAAAGGCTCTAATGATTTTGATTAAAATATCGTTTAATAAGTATATTTAATATATTTTCATGACAAGTAAACTGAATATCTTGAATTTTCACGTACTATGTGCATTGCGTATTGTGAAGGTATGAATTTCCCAAAAATTCGATACCGAGATTTCACCGGAAATATATGTTTTGGAACCCACCAAATCTAAAAAAAAAAAAAAAAAAAAAAATAGAAAAATATCCGTGTGACTGTGTGTTTATTTATTTCAATACTATCTCTACGTTCTTAGGATTTTTCCCAAAATGAATTGCAATTCAATTTATAACTCAAAACCTTATAATCTTTTGTATCTATATATCGCCCTCCGTGGTGTAATGGTTACCACATTAGCCTCACAAACCCAAGGCCACGGGCTCAAAACCGGAGGAGGGCGATGGATATTTTGGGTGTAAAAATCCTTAACACGGCTTCCTTCGTAAGGGAAGTAAAGCCGTTGGTCCCGTGTCGTAAATTTACGTCACGTAAAAGAACCTCAAGCCTGATAAAGAAGACTCTGACCAAAATTAAGCAGTGTTTCACGCCCAATATAGGGCCGCGCCTTGGCCAAGTGGTCAGACCACCCGACTCTCACCTAGTTCGATCCCAAGCGACCTTATGTAAGATTTGTGGTGGACAAAGCGGCACAGGGACGGGTGTTCTCCGGTTTCCCCCGCCATCACATTCCACTGGGGCCCCATCTTCATGTATCACCACCTGCGGTGCCAGAGCAGTAAAAGCGGGTGTTAAACACAACAACAAAAAACGCCCAATATAGAATGGAACACTGAGAACTACAGTAGTTAAAGAGTATCCATAAATAAAACTCCATTTCATTTTATTTCATTTCACGGGTTCAATAGAATATAGCCCGTATTTTTTCTAACAGAGGGCTAATAAATCCTACAGACTGCCTCCGTGGTCCAGTGGTCAGCGAGCTGACTTCTCACCCAGAGGTCCCGGAGAATTATTCCCTATCCCCCACAGAGTCTGGAAGTATGTATGTGAGAGCGAATATGTGTGTGTTTAGTAATAGAAAATTGATTAACCTAATTGATTAACGTTATAAACCTACGGTAATATGAGTTATTTCACAAGTCAAAAGCCCTCAATATAACCATTGAAGTTAACGGGGGCTATACAAATACGAGGGCCGTTCAGAAAGTAACCTCCGATCGGTCACAGTGCGGGTAGTGGGGGGAGTAGCGACGCCATCTGTGCATTCACGCACTCAGCAGGTCAGTCGGCATCAAGCCGTGGTCGAGTGAAAGTCGTACCTGCGCTAGTTTAGTGTTTGTGGCCGTTTGAAATGTGTACTGCAATAGAAAACCCCGCCAAATGTGAAGTGCGTGCTGTTATAAGGTTTTTTACAGCCAAAGGATATTCTGCAGCAGCTATTCATCGTGAGCTTTGTGCCGTGTACGGACCAAGAGTTATGAGTGAAGGAGTGGTCCGTGAATAAGTGGACGAGAAAACGTTCATGATGAAGAGAGGAGTGGTAGACCATCATTGGTCACGGACGAACTCGTTCAGACAGTTGATGCAAAAGTTCGTGAAAACCGACGTTTCACAATGTCGGAGTTGTCTACTGATTTTCCACAGATTTCTAAGACTCTCTTGTACGAGATAGTGACAGCAAGATTGGGTTACCGTAAGTTCTGTGCACGATGGGTGCCCAAAATTCTTACCGACCACCACAAAACTCAAAGAATGGCCTCTGCATTAGACTTTCTGTCACGTTATGAGGCCGAAGGTGAACCATTGTTAAACAGAATCGTGACCGGGGACGAAACCTGGATTAAGTACGTGAACCCTGAGGCAAAAGAACAATCAAAGATGTGGGCACATTCAAATTCGCCTACCAAACCAATAAAAGCCCGGCAAGATTTTTCTGCCCGAAAATTGATGGCAACGGTGTTTTGGGATGCAAAAGGGGTGTTGTTGGTTGAATTCATGGAACGTGGGACGACCATTAATCAAGACGTGTACTGTGAAACACTAAAACAATTACGACGGGCTATACAGAACAAACGCCGTGGTATGCTGACTTCCGGTATCGTTTTTTTGCACGATAACGCCCGTCCTCACTCTGCTCGCAGAACAACAGCCCTTCTTGAGTTCATCAAGTGGGACGTTGTCAACCATCCACCTTACAGCCCAGATCTGGCGCCAAGCGATTATCACCTCTTCATGCATATGAAGAAATGGCTCGGGTCCCAGCGGTTTGATGACGACGAAGAGCTCAAAGATGCGGTCACAGGCTGGCTCCAGGCACAAGCGGGTGATTTTTATGCAGAAGGAATTTCAAAGCTTGTGAACAGATACGATAAGTGCCTCAATCGTTATGGAAACTATGTAGAAAAATAGTGCAAAGATGTAGTTGTAAGATGTATATATTAAAATATTTTTATTTAACTTGGTGAATTTCTTGCAATCAACCGGAGGCTACTTTCTGAACGGCCCTCAATTAAAAAACTCTGATGTGTTCCATTCACAGGACTTTCTCTATATCTCTGTTAATAAGCTTATCTTTTATTTATGTCATGCTAATCGAGAAAAAATTAGCAGAAATAATCCTATTTCTTGCTTTATAGTAAGTAGAAGAGAAATAAGGGAGTGCCATAGGTTAAAGTGAAAGCCAAAAGCTGGTTGCTATGTGACTGATGTTCCTTTGTTTGTATTGACAGGAGTTGAAAAATTCCTGTATGAGAAAAGTATAAGTTTTTCAAAGCTGAAACCAATAAAAAGGAATATCTCAAAAACGATCAACTCCACGAAAAAAATGTATGTAACATAAATTGTGTGTTTTAACGTGCTCTACCTTTTTTATGGGTTAAGTTTTTGTCCAAGTCTTACGGTTTAGTAGTTATGAAAAATGCATCCAGAATAAAGTAGTCTTCAGAGGCTATTCCGAGAAGATTCAGAATATACATTTTATTTGTCAGGTAAATAACTTTAATATACGATATTTTAATCAAAATCGTTAGAGCCATTTTTTAGAAAATAAAAATTTTCGAAAAAAGTTCCATGTAAAGGGTAGTTTGGGGTGGGGGGATTTTTCTCAAAATCTTCGTGTCGCATCCCTGGAAGATACTAAACTTAAATACCAAGTTTGGTATTTTACCGACTTTTCGTTTTTGAGTTATCGTGTTCACAGACACATGGACACAGGGACACAGACACACACACACACACACACGGACCTTTTTTTGAAAATACTTTATTTGGATACAGGGGACCCTAAAATATATATTTCCGGTGAAATCTCGGTATCGAATTTTTTGGTGGAGTGCAATACATTCTCTATTCACTATGTAGATAGTGAGTATAGAGAAAGTAAAAATTAGCAGAAATAGTCTTATTTCTTGCTTTATTGTAAGTAGAAGCGAAATAAGGGAGTACCATAGGTTAAAGTGAAAGCCAAAAGCTGGTTGCTATGTGACTGATGTTCCTTTGTTTGTATTAACAGGAGTTGATAAATTTCTGTATGAGAAAAGTATAAGTTTTTCAAATATGAAACAAAGAAAAAGGAATACCTCAAAAAGATCAACTCCACGAAAAGAATGTATATAACATAAATTGTGTGTTTTAACGTGCTATACATTTTTTGTGGGTTAAGTTTTTGTCCACCTCTTACGGTTTAATAGTTATGAAAAATTCATCCAGAATAAAGTAGTCTTCAGAGGTTATTCCCAGAAAATTCAAAATATATATTTTATTTGTCAGGTAATTAACTTTAATATACGATATTTTAATCAAAATCGTTAGAGCCATTTTTTAGAAAATCAAAATTTTCGAAAAAAGTTCCGTGTAAAGGGTAGTTTGGAGTGGAGGGATTTTTCTCAAAATCTTCGTGTCGCATCCCTGGAAGATACTAAACTTAAATACCAAGTTTGGTATTTTACCGACTTTTCGTTTTTGAGTTATCGTGTTCACAGACACACTGACACACGGACACACACACGGACCTTTTTCTGAAAATACTTTTTTTTTGGATACAGGGGACCTAAAACATATATTTCCGGTGAAATCTCGGTATTGAATTTTTTGGTGGAGTGCAATACATTCTCTATTCACTATGTACATAGTGAGTATAGAGAAAGTAAAAATGTAAGTGTTCCATTCACAAGACTTCCTCTACATTTCTGCAACAAATTATTATTAAAAAGCTTATGCTTCAATTTAGTTCATGGTAATGAAGAAAAAATTAGCATAAATAGTCTTATTACTTGCTTCCTTGTAAGTAGAAGCAAAATAATGGAGTACCATAGGCTAAAGTGATAGTCAAAAGCTGGTTGCTATGAAGTTCCTTTGTTTGTATGGACAGGAGTTGAGAAATTCCTGTATGAGAAAAGTAAAAGTTTTTCAAAGCTGAAACCAAAACCAAGCAATATCTCAAAAAAATATCAACTGGACCAAAAAAATGTATAATGCATAAATTGTATGTTTTAACGCGCTCTACATTTTTGTGTGGTAAGTTTTGGTCCATCTCTTACGGTTTACCAGTTATGCAAAATTCATTCAGAATAAAGAGAACTTTAGACGCTATTCCCAGAAAATCCAAAGCGTACATTTTATTTGTCAGGTAGATATCTTGAATATACGATATTTTAATCAAAATTGTTTGAGGCATTTTTGAGAAAATCAAAAATGTTGAAAAAAGTTCCATGTAAAGCGTAGTTGGGGCGGAGGGATTTTCTTGAAAAGCTTCGTGTCGCATCCTTAAATACCAAGTTTGGTATTCAACGGTTTTTTCGTTTTTGAGCTATGCTGTCCACAAACACACATGCACACGCACACACGGGCCTTTTTCTAAAAATGTTTCTTTTTCGATTCAGGGGACCTAAAAGATGTATTTTCGGTGAAATCTCGGTATCGAATTTTTGGGTGGAATGCAACAATTTCTCTATACACAATTTATATAGTACATGTGGAGAAAGTTAAAACCCTACAATTTTCTTCATCCACCTCATGATACTAGTGTCATAGCAATGTTTGCAGGCGAAGAAGCAGGTGGCATGGCAAGCCTGTGTGCCGACCAGAATGAGATGGGCTTCTTCGTATATCCGTAAAACTTACGGCAATAAACGATTTGATTTTATTATGTCTAGAGCGTCCATATAAGGCCAGGCGCCCATAACGGGTTCAAGAATTTCCATCTTCCCTTCTTCGTTGTAGTGGACAAACGATACCCACCATCTTGACGACCAGTCTTCTCCTCTACTTCTAGTGAGGCATCCAGTTTGTCAGATCCATAAAAATTAGATGTGTTCCATTCACATGACTTTCTCTGCTTACTTTGCAACTACCTATTCTCCTTAAGCTAATTCGTGTATCTATTAATCGAGATAAAACTGAACAGAAATGGACGTTCTACTTATCTCCCTTGAAACATGGAAATACAGCAGGCAATAGTCAAATCTTTGACAGGCTGGTCGCTATTTTAGAAACGTTTAAGTAGTTTAAAATGCAAGCCTATAACATGGAATACCTCGGAAATGATTAATTCTACTGTCTACAAGATAAAATGTGTATGGCATAAAATTGTGTTTTAAACAGATTTATAATTCTTGAGTAGTAAGAATTGTCTGATATCTTACAGTTTACCGGTTATAAAAATCTGATGTGTTCCGATCACATGACTTTCTCTTCCTATTCTGCAACTATTTTTATGGTATTTTAACGACCTTTAATCTGGTTGGTCATATCGGATGATGAATGAAATTGGTGAAATGTTGTTCAAATGAGCTCGGGGTCCATGGAGCTTAAAGTTACTCGACAGTCGTCATCTCAGGATAAAGGAAAACGCAGAAAAAAAAAACCCTATCCGGAAAACTCACCCTAAGCGAGATTCGAACTCGTGACCTTTTGAATGTAAGTCAGGCACATTTCCACCACACTACGCACCACTTAATATTCTCGTAAAAGCTAATTCGTGTATCTATCAATCAAGATAAAACTGAACAGAAATGGACGTTCTACTTATCTCCCTGGAACATTTCCTTATGGAAATAAGCAGGCAATAGTCAAATATTTGAAACGCTTGTCGCTATTTGAGAAAAGTTTAAGTAGTTTAAAATTCAGGACAAAAACAAGGAATACCTCGGAAATGATTAACTCTACTGTCTATAAAATAAGATGTATATCGCATAAATTGTGATTCTTAAAGAGATTTATAATTTTTGTGTAGTAATCTTTGTCTTATCTCTT
Source organism: Hymenopus coronatus (assembly GCA_030762935.1). NCBI lineage: Eukaryota > Metazoa > Arthropoda > Insecta > Mantodea > Hymenopodidae > Hymenopus > Hymenopus coronatus. Next base: position 18,293,747 of record CM060894.1, read on the forward strand.
ACAGTTTACCGGTTATAAAAATCTGATGTATTCCAGTCATGTCTAACAGAAGTTGACAAATGAGAAAAGTATAAGTTTTTCAAAGCTGAAACCAAAAACAAAGAATATCGCAAAAGGATCAACTCCACGAAAAAATGTATATCATATAAATCGTGTGTTTTAACATGATCTACATTTTTTGTGTAGTAAGTTTTTGTACATCTCTTACGGTTTAGCAGTTATGCAAAATTCCGTAAAATGCATCCAGAATAAAGTACTCTTCAGAGGTTATTACCAGAAAATTCAAGATATACAGTTTATTTGGCATGGAAATATCTTAAATATAAGAGGTTTTAATCGAAATCGTTTGGGCCATTTTTGAGAAAATGAAAATTTTCGAAAAAAATCCATACAAAGGAGATTTGGGGGTGGGGGGATTTTCTTGGAAATGTTCGTGTTGCATCCTTGGAAGGTACCAAACTGAAATATCAAGTCTGGTATTTAACGGACTTTCGTTTTTGAGCTATGCTGTCCGCAGACGTAAATACAAATGCATGTACTAAAACATGATTTCCGGTGAAATCTGGGTATTGAATTTTTGGGTGGAATAGAATACCTTCTCTATACACTATGTACATAGTACGTGTAGAGAAAGTAAAAACAAAACTGTTACATTCAAATAACTTTCATTACCCGTTCTTCAACAAACCATTTTATACTTATGTGTAACTCATAATAATCGAGATAAACATTTGCAAGAATTGACTTATGTGTACAAGACAAACTGACACACCCTGGAAGAATTAAAACAAAATATCCGTCAGGAATTTACCAGCATTTCTCAACGTGGCGAGTGATGGACAGTTTCCTAAAGAGATGCTAAAAATGTACTGACAAAGACAGTGGCTAGTTTCAGTATCTCCTTTAATAACATTGATAAGTAAAGCCTTTAACTGTAGTTTAAAAATGTTGTATGGTTTCATCCGCGCATTTGTATAATAGCGGCAGACGGCAACGATCGTCGAGGACGCGGACAGGCAAAACACCACGCAGCCGGTTCGTACCTTTTTGGATCATCCGGCAGAATGAAGAGATCTTCAGAGGCTTTTCCCAGAAAATTCAAGATTTACATTTTATTTTTCTTGTAAATATCCGTAATACACGGTATTTTAATTAGGAATCGCTAGACGAAATTTGAGAAAAATAATATTTAACATTTTTTCCATGTATGTATAAGGTGGTTTTGGGACAGGAGATTTTCTTTACAAACCTTAAATTAAATAAATATTAAATTGAAATACCAAATTTGGTACTTAACGGTCTTTACGTTTCTGAGGTATGCTTCCCCCCCCCCCCACACACACACACACTGAACTTTTTCTAAAAATGTTTTAATTTTTCTACACGTACTATACATATAGTGTATAGAGAATGTATTGTAATTCACCCGAAATTGCATTACCGAGATTTCACTGGAAATACATGTTTTGGGACCAACCGAATCCAAAAAAAAAAAAAAAGAATTTCTAGAAAAAGGTCCGTATATCTGTCTCTGGGCAGCATAGGTCAAAAACTAAAAGATCGTTAAAAATGCTAAACTTGGTATTTAAGTTTGGTATCTTCCAAGGATGCGACACGAAGATTTAAAAAAAAACACCCATTTACATGGATCATTTGTCGAAAATGTTGATTTTATCAAAAATGGCTCTAACGATTATGATTAAAATACCGCGAGTATATAATGTTTTTATGGCAAACAAAATGTGTATCTTGAATTTTCTGAGAATAGCCTTTGAAGACCTCTTCATTCTGGATGACTTTTTTATAACTGGCAAACCGCAAGAGGTATAAAAAGCTTATTACACACAAAATATAGACGTCATTAAAGCACACAATTTATGTTTTATACATTCTTACTGTCTCTACACGTACTATGTAAATAATGTATAGAAATGGTGTTGCATTCCACCCAAAAATTCGATCCCGAGTTTTCAGCGGAAATATGTGTTTTAGGGTCCCCTGTATCCTAAAAAATGTTTTTAGAAAAAGTTTCGTGTGTGTCCGCGTTTTCTGTGAACACGATAAATCAAAAACAAAAATTCGGTGAAATACCAAATTTGGTATATAATTTTGTTACCTTCCAAGAACGTGATACGAAGATTTTGTGGACCGCCCCCCGCCCCAAACTACTCTTTACATGGAAAACTTTTAGAATATTTTGATTTTCCCAAAAATGGCTGTAACGATTTTGATTAAAATACCGTATATTACATATATTTATACGATAAATAAAATGTATAACTTGATTTTTCTTGGAATAGCTTCTGAAGAATTCTTTATTCTGGATGGCTTTTGCTGGCTTTTGCATAACTTTAAGATATAGACAAAAACTTACTATTCAAAAATGTAGATTTCGTTGAATCACATCATTTATGTCATATACATTTTTTTCGTGGAGTTGACTATTTTTGAAATATTTCTTGTTATTGGTTTCAAATTTAAAATACTTTTCTCATATGGGAATTCTTCAACTCCCGGCAATGCAAAGAAACGGATTTCATCCACATGGCAACCAGCTTTTAAAAGAGTTGACTATCGCTTTATCCCCCTTATTTCTCTTCTATTTACCAGGAAGCAAGTAATAAACGCAATTTCTGCTAATGCTTATCTAGATTAGCATGAAGTAGATAGCAGAATAAGCTTTTTAACAATAATTTGTTACAGAGAGTGGAATATATCAGATTTTTTATTCCGGAGTCGTTAAAACATATTTGCGGAAAAATCTCTGTAAGGAATTGTTGGTGGAATGCAATACATTCTCTAGACCTTGTACATAGAAAATGTGGAGAAATTAATATATTAAAAAAAATCTGATGTGTACCCTTCACATGACTTTCTCTACATCTGTGCAACAAATTATTCTTAAAAAGCTTATACTTCTATTTACTTCAAGCTAATCAGAAAAAAATAGCAGAAATAGTCTTATTACTTGCTTCCTTGTAAGTAGAAGCCAAATAAGGGAGTACCATAGGTTAAAGTAATAGTCAATAGCCGGTTGCCATGTCACTGAAGTTCCTTTGTTTGTATGGTCAGCAGTTGACAAATTCCTGTATGAGAAAAGTATAACTTTTTCATAGCAGAAACCAAAAACAAGGAACGTCTCAAAAACGATGAAGTCCATGAAAAAAATGTATATAACATAAATTGTGTGTTTTAACGTGCTCTACATTTTTGTGTAGTAAGTTTTTGTCTATCTCTTACGGTTTAGCAGTTATTCAAAATTCCGTAAAATTCATCCAGAATAAACTACTCTTCAGAAGCTATTCCCAGAAAATTCAAGATATACATTTTATTTGTCAGGTAAATGTCTTTAATATATGATATTTTAATCAAAATCGCTAGAGCCATTTTTGAGAAATTCGAAATTTTCGAAAAAAGTTCCATGTCAGGGTAATTTGGAATGAGGGGATTTTTCTCAAAATCTTCGTGTCGCATCTCTGGAGGATACTAAACTTAAATACCAAGTTAGGTATGTTACCCACTTTTCGTTTTTGAGTTATCGTGTTTACAGACACAGACACACACACACACACACACACACACACACACACACACACACACACATGCACGGACCTTTTTGTGAAAATGCTTTTTTTGGATATAGGGGACCCCAAAACATATATTTCCGGTGACATCTCGGTATCGAATTTTTGGGTGGAGTACAATGCCTCCTCTATACACTATGTACATAGTGCATATAGAGAAAGTAACAAGCAAGTACCCTTGTGCTGTTTAGAGCCGCCACTGTAAGTGCTCTGGTAAGAGATTCGTAATTGTTGTGCCTTTATCTCGACCGTGAACCTGACCCTAAGTTTCAGATCTAATTCTCCTTTAAAAAGAATCACGGCTTCTGCATCTTTCTACTCATTTCATCGGTGAAGGGCGACTGAGTGGAATTAAATGAATGACATGATGCAACATGGCCATTTTGGTAAGAACCATGTACCTAGCCACGCTATAGAGTGAATGTAAAATTCAAGGCCCAAGCTACTGTTGTAACGTTCATTACATTAAGATTCAGAAGCAGTAGACATACGAATCTGCGACCCTGTTCTGTCACTTATAACCTTGTTCTACTGCCATGTATCCTTATGCCCTCCCTATTTTCTCCTTTTCCCCTGAAAGCACCAAATATTAATTGCTGTACTAAATTCAACACAATTTAATAAATGATATTAAACATCTAATATCTTCCATTCGCATAAATTTACAAACTATTGTTAAACAATTTATTCTTCTATCTATATTTTGATAATCGAGATCAACATTAGCAGAAGTTGCTTTTTTGAAATACATTTACAGTTCATTTATTAATTGATATGTCAACAAGCACTGTAAGTATTTACAGTAAGAGCTAGACATGTCATTAATACTTATAGTACAATTAGGAAATCGTCCGCGTGGGCAGTGTGGTGGTAGCGTGTCTGCCTCACATTCAAAAGGTCGTGAGTTTGAATCTCGCTTAAGGTGAGTTACCCGGATAAGGTTTTTTTCAGGGTTTTCCCTTATCCTGAGAAAATGAATGTCGAGTAACTTTAAGCTCCATGGACTACGAGATCATTTGAGCATCATTTCACCAATTTCATTTATCGTCCGATATGACCAACCAGGTTAAAAAAATGACCAGGTTATGACCAACTAAACTTAAAAAAAAAAAATGGAAATGACGTAACACTCAAGACGTGTGCTACTTCAATTAAAGAATCTATTGCAAAATTCATTATCAAAAGAGTGTATAAGAAGACTCTGTCCATATAATCTATACGTAGCCTTTCATTTTTACTTTCTCTACACGTACATGTACATAATGAATAGAGAAGGTATTGCATGCCACCCAAAATTCGATAGAGATTTCACCGGAAATACACGTTTTAGGGTCCTCTGCGTATAAAAGAAGCATTTCTGGAAAAAGTTCCGTGTTTGTGAACACGATAACTCAAAAACGAAAATTACCAAACTTGGTATTTAAGTTTAGTGTCTTTCAATAATGCAACACGAAGATTTTGAGAAAAATCCCCCGCCCCCAAACTACCCTTTACATGGAAAAAATTTAGAAATGTTTGACTTTCTTAAATATGGATCCAACCATCTCTAAAGACCTTTTTATTCTGAATGAATTTTGCATAGTTGGTAAACCTTGAGAGATAGGCAAAAACTTACTACACAAAAAATGTTGATTACGTTAAAACACACAATTTATGTCGTATACGTTTTTTGTACAATTGACAATTTCTGAGATATCCCTTATTATTTGTTTCAGATTTAAAATAACTACAACTTTTCTCACACGAAACGTTGTAAACTCCTGGCCCTGCAAAGAAACGGATTTCAACCACACGGCATCCTATGAAGATACTAAACTTATGTGTATACCAAGTTTTGTATTACTGACTTTTAGTTTTTGAGTGATCGTGTTCACAGACACGCCGACACACACACGAACATTTTTCTAAAATGCTTTTTTTATACAGGCGACCCTAAACGTCTGTTTCCGCAGAAACTGCGTAACAAAATGTTGGATGGAATGTATGCCTTCTCTATACTATATATACGTATATATAGTACTTGTAGACAAAGTAAAAATGGAACTTTTATAAAAATGTGCCGTATTAAGTTTATTAGAGGTGGAGATTTTTATTGAAAATATTCGTGTCGCATTCTTGGAAGAGACTAAACTTAAACATCAAGTGTGGTATTTAATCGATTTTTCGTTTTTCAGTTAAGCCGTTCATAGAAACACAATATAGACAGACACGCCATATATATATATATATATATATATATATTTATTTATAAAGATGTTTTTCTAATGCGGGAGTCCTCAAAGCATGTTATTTCTAGCACCACGCAAAGAATCGTATTTCTGTACATAGCAATTACATGTTAAAGCATTATTTCCCTTCTACTTATAATTTAAGTAATAAAGTGTTTCTGCTAATGTTTATCGCAATTAAAATGAAGTGTATAGAAGAATAAGTTATCAACAACAATTTGTTACAGAGAAGTAGAGAAAGTCATGTAAATGAGACACATCAGATTTTTTATCTGCTTTTCGACATAGTCACCAACTTTCTCAACACATTTGTCCCATCGTGATACCAGTTGCAACATGCTCTGTTCCGCAGGAATTTCTTGATGGGACTAAACAGACGAAAGTCCGACGGTGCAGTGTTCGGACTATATGGTAGATGCTGGACATCTCGCAACTAATTTTGGTGATTTTCTGACAGCACAACATGGGGCCGAGCATTGTAATGAAGAAGTTTGACATCGTCAGTATTAATGTGGTCACGAAGGGCACAACGCAAATTCAACAAAGTTGTAATGTAGGCTGTAGCAATCACAGTGGTCCCGTGTTCAGCAAAGTCCACCAATAAAACACTATGCATATTCCAGAACACTGTCACAAGCGCTTTTTAGCATATTGAGTCACTTTAAATTGTCTCTTTTCCGGGGAACCAGCATCACTTGTTTGCTTTGTTTCGGGCCGTGACTCATCACTACGAACGATTACTTTCAGAAAGTACCGCGTTAAGTGATGCAAGCTTGTCATCATTCGCTGGCCTTTGTGGTTATCTGTCAGGTTCTTAGGTACCTAGTGAGCACAACTTTACGAAATGTCAACGCGTTGTGAACAATATCGTACTCTGCACCAAAGGATATTTTGAACTGTTGCGATAGGTTTCGCAGTTACACTCGCCGGTCGTTCAAAATTGCCGCCTCAATGCCCCTAGCATTCTGCGGGGTTGTAGCTGTTTCCGGCATCCCGTAGTGTGGCGAATCACTAAGGTTCACATGGCCCTCTTGGAAGAATGCACACCACTTGAGACATTGCTACGGTCCATACAAGCATCGCCATACCCGCCACGCATATCTCTGTGAATTTCTCTCGGTTTATGCCCTTTGGCTCACAAATATCGAACCACACCTCTCTGCTCTTCACACGTAGACGACAGTAGTATGCGTGCCATCATTGTTTGCGTAGTACACGCTTCTCTCGCTAGAGCTGCTCATGAAACAAAAAATACCCTCTGTAGTGAAAACTTCAAGCTATGTCTGTGTGAAATTGCAACATTTCAGCTACAAAACCAAGACAGAAAAAATTATTGTGCGTTACTTTTCGATCTGACCTCGTACAAGAATATATTTTGTAGTTTGTTGAAGATCAGACAGAGAAGGTCATGTGAATATTCACACCAGATGTTTTAAAACTTTGTGTGGTCTGTTTGCCTGTTGTAAGTGTCCAGGCCACACGTGTCGCCCTCTCATTAGCGACACTAACGCACATTCATAAATATTTATACTCCGTAACTCAGATATTTCTTTGTGATAAATGGTTACTCCCAAGAGACAAATTAAGAAAAACTAGTTTCATAATTCTAAGTCTGTCCGGCACTCACACGCACTCTTACATTTTCACACGCACGAACACTCATAAGCGAGGAGCAATGAAACCGCAACGAAATACCAATGTAACAGTATTAAACAATATGATGTATTCAATTCACATGACTTTCTCGACATCTCTGTAACAAATTATTGTTAATAAGCGTATTGTTCTATCCACTTCATAATAATCAAGATAAACATTAGCAGAAACGGTGTCATTACTTAGTTCCTTATAAGTAGAAGGGAAATAAGGGAATACACTAGGTTAAACCAATAGTCACATATTTTAAAGTGTGGTTGCTAAGGGATTGAAATCGATTATTTGCGTGGCCTGGAGGTGCAAAGTTCCCGGATGAGAAAAGTGTATTTTAAAACCGAAACCAATAACAAGAAATATCTCAAAAATGGTCAACTCCACGAACAAAATGTTTATGACAAATTGTTTTTTGTTTTGTTTTTGTTTGTTTGTTTTTATGAGATCTAAATTTGTTGTGTGGTAAGTTTTTGTCTATCTCTTGCAGTTTACCAGTTATGCAAAATTCATCCAGAATAAAGATATCTTCAGAGGCTATTCACAGAAAATTCAAGATGCAGGTTTTATTTGTGATGGAAATGGCTTTAATATGCGGCATTTTAATCAAAATTGTTGGAGCCATTTTATAGAAAAATTACATTTTCGAAAAATTGTCCATGTAAAGGGTAATTGGGGGTGGGGAGAGTTTCTTGAAAATCTTCGTGTCGCATCCTTGGAAGATACCAAACATAAATACCAAGTTTGATATTTAACAGTCTTTTCGTTTTTGAGCTATGCTGTCCACAGACAGACAGGCACACACATGCACGTACCTTTTTCTGAAAATGCTGTTTTTGGATTCAGGGGGTCCTAAAACATGTATTTCCAGTGAAATCTCGGTATCGAATTTTTGGATGGAATACAATACAATGTAATACAATAAAAAAAAAAACCTGATGTCTTCTATTCACATGGCTTTCTCTATATCTCTGTAACAAATTATTCTTATAAAGCTTATTCTCCTGTCTACCTCATGCTAATCGAGATAAAAATTAGCAGTAATGCTTTATTGTAGAAGGGAACTAATGGCATACACTAGGCTAAAACGATAGCCAAATCTTCTAAAAGCTGGTTGCCATGTGGTTAAAAGCCATTTCTTTGCGTGGCCAGGAGTTGACAAGTTCCTGTATAAGAAAAGTTAATGTATTCTAAAACTGAAATAAATATCAAGGAATATCTCGAAAACTGTCAACTCCACGAAAAAAATTTATATGATATAAATTGGGTGTGAATGCTCATTTGAAATCATATTCGGCAACATTTTTTGAAGCGGATATTGCAAAGCTTGTGCACAGGTACGATAAATGTCTCAATCTTTTCCGTGATTATGTTGAAAAGTAACCATAAGTGTACAAAACGTTTAATAATAAAATAATTGTTTTCTATGAACTTGTCTTTTATTTATAGCATATCGGAGGTTGAAAATAAAACGGTCCTCGTATAAGAATAAGTTTTTGTGATTATAGTTTGTTGAAGAACAGATAAAGGTCACGTTAATATTGACATCAGGTAACTAACATTTCTCGTGTAAGCTATTACACTTTGTATAAATAAAGGTGTTAATTTATTCGAAGAATGTAAATAAATCTTACTTGATAAATCTTAATATAAACAAAGTAAATATATTCTATTAAGTCATTATTATATTATGAATACACTGTATACTTAGTCAACCTAACTAAAAAATTCTTAAAATATTTATACTCCGTAACTCTTTGTTAAAAATTGTTACTTTGCCCAAGAGACAAATTAACAAAAACTAGTTTCATAATTCTAAGTCTGTCTGGCACTCACACGCACTCTTACATTTCTACACGCACGAACACGCATAAGCGAGGAGCAGCAAAACCTTAACGAAATACCAATGCAACAGTATTAAAAAGCAATAGCAATAAATATTCAATCTGACAATTATTTATTATAGTTACACAACCACTCCGGCGGGGGGGGGGGGCTTATACAAGCGTCGACCTCCATGGTGTAATGGTTACCATGCTAACTTCATATACCCAAGGTCGCGGTTTCAAACCCGGCAGAGGACGATGGATTTTTTCGGGCGTAAAAATCCTTAGCATGGCTTCCTTCGGAAGGGAAATAAAGTCGTTGGTCCCGTGTCGTAGATTTACGGCACGTAAAAGAACCTCAAGCCTAGAAAGAGAGAAGCGGTCTTTCACGCCCAATTTAAAATGGGACGCTGAGAACCACAGCAGTTAAAGAGCGTCCATAAATAGCATGCCATTCACATTTTTTTTTCTTTTTTTTTTTTTTTTTGTTTGTTGTGGTTATACAAGTCTATACCAACAATGACAGAATCTGGAACTACATAAGATTTCACAATGAAACTTTTGCAGCACTTAAAATTTATATTCCTACCGACTTTCACATGTTTTTACTTCCTGTACACGCACTATGTACATAGTGTATAGGGAAGGTATTGTATTGCACCAAAACATTCTAGGCCGAGCGTGGCCGAGTGGTCAGACCACTCGCCTCGCACCTAGACGGTCTGGGTTCGATCCCGAGCGACCGCATGTGAGATTTGTGGTGGACAAAGCGGCGAAGGGGCGGGTTTCCCCGGATTCTCCGGTTTCCCCCGCCATCACATTCCACCGCTCCATCTTCATGCATCGTCAGTGTCATCGCCTGCGGTGCCAGAGCTGTAAAAGCAGGCGTTAAACACTACCCAAAAAAAATGTGATACTGAGATTTCATCGGAAATACACGTTTTAGGGCCCCATACATGAATAAACATTTTTAGTAAATGTCTGTGAACACGATAACTCACAAACGAAAAGTCAGTAAAATACCAAGTAATAAGACCATTTCTGCTAATCTTTATATCTATTAGCATGAAGTAGATAGAAGAATAAGTTTTTTAACAATAATGTGACAAAGGTGTAGAGAAAGTTATGTGAATGGAATACATAAGATTTTTCTATTTTGATCGTACTAATCGAAATAAACATTAGCAGAAATGGTTTTATTACTTATTACCTTGTAGGTATAAAGAAAATAGTAGAATACACTAGGCTAAAGCGATAGTAAACTACGTATTTTAAGGACACCGTTTCGTGATGGCTTTAAATTCCGTTCTCCTAGCTTGACAAAAAATTATATTGAGTTTTATTTATGGACGGTGTTCAACTGCTGTGGTTCTTCTATATTTGGCGGGAAAAACAATCTAATTTTGTTTAGAGGCCTTTTAAGTTCTTTTACGCGCCATAACTCTATGACATGGGACCACCGGCTTTACTTCCCTTTCGAAGAATGCGAAAGAAATCCACCGCTTTCCGCCGGGTTTGCAATCACGGCCTCGTGAATTACATCACTAGCATGGGAGGAAATTTTGATTTACCGTTTGAGAAAAGTAAGTGAAATTTTAAACTAATAAAGGAATATCTCGGAAAAGGTTAATTCCACAAAAAAAAAAAAAAAAAAAAAAAAAAAAAAAAGATCTGTGTGGCTGCTTCAACCTTCATTTTGTGTGTGTGTGTGTGTGTGTGTGTGTGTGTGTGTGAAATAAACTATTGCCTACTGCGGTTTACCAGTTATGCAAAATTCATCCAGAATGAAAAGAACTTCAGAGATTATCCTCAGAAAATTCAAGATAAATATTTCATTTGGCACAAAAATATTTTGAGCATATATTTTAATTAAAATCGTTATTTGAGAAAATAAAAACTAAAAACAAAAATTGTTCAATGTAAAAGTTAGTTTAGTGTGGGGGAATTTTTTTGGAAGTCTTAGTGTCACATTTTGGAAGGCTCTGAAATGAAATACCAGGTTTGGCGTTTGGCGAACACACAAACCCACACACATGCGTGCGGAGCTTTTTCTAAAATGCTTTTTGTTAAGAGATCTTCAAAACATGTTTTTCCGGTGAAATATCGGTATTGATTTTTAAGTGGAAACATATCTTCCATAAGTAAATTTATTTAGAAAGTGTAGGTCAGCGAACAAAGATATGCATGACTACGTCCGAGTGGGGAGCGAGCTGGCTTCCCACCCGGAGGTCCCGGGTTCGATTTCCGGCTGGGGTGGGGAATTTTTCTTTCACCGGAATTATTCCCTATCCGACATAGTATGAATGTGAGAGCAAATGTGCGTGTGTTTAGTAATATAAAGTTTATTAACCTAATGTTCTGAACCTACAGTTTCACAAGTCAAAGCCCCCGATATGACCATTGAAGTTAAAGGGGGTTATACAAATGAAACAATTAAAAAAAAAAAAAAAGACATGTAGTTTGTTTAAAATGTCAATATGATATCTTAAAAACTTCATACATGGGTTCGAACCCGGTGGAGGACAATGGATTTTTTTCGGGTGTAAAAATTGTGCATGGCTACCTTCGGAAGGGAAGTAAAGCCGTTGGTCCCGTGTTGTAGATTTACGGTAAAATTAAGCGGTTTTTCGCTCCCAGTATAGGATGGGACACTGAGAAGCACAGCACTTAAAGACTGTCCATAAATAGAACTCCATTTCATTTCATTTTTTGATATTTTAAATAGTTTCCAGAATAGATAATTGCTCAATGGCGGGATGGGCTCTTTTGATCTGCTATTAGACAAAGCCGGGAGGTTTGTAGAGATGGCAGCTATTGGTCATCGTGATCTCAGGAAGATAACATACCCCAGCTGAAATTCGAAGCGGTTAATGACTCTTAGACACGCTGTCCCAAGATCACGGAGTTGAAGGTGAACAGCTGAGTGTGGATTCCGCATACTATACAACCACACACCTCGTTGCGTAATTTGAAATGATGTCTAATAGGCAAACATTTATCACGGGCCATTCTCTCAGACCAGATTGGTCCTGTTTTAAACAAGCTGACTCGTCCCGCTACGTGTTTGAACCTAAATATGTGCAGATAAACTTTGTAATATTACTGTAGCGATACGAGTGAGTTTGCATATGTGCAGTAGCCGTGATCATTAGTGCGATACGAAGTGGACTCAAGGCCAAATTTTGCGAGTTCGAGTTTCAGCGTCTGCAGGCAATTGTGCCAATGGTAAAGGATGGGGAGGGTCCAAGTAAAATAACCGATGTGATGGCACGCTTGGATGCCGACGGGGCTACACTTGACTACAGGTTCATCGAATTTGCTCTTTTTATTTAAAAAATACTACTGTTTTATTGTAAAAATGCTAATATGTTTACAATATAAGGCAGTTATAACGAGCCTTATTTTGTTGTTGAAGGTAAGTGTAATATTAAATTAGAAAAACGTCCGCTGAAATTATTAAAAGCTTTGATAACACCATGCAATAAAGGGTTAAACAAGATGGAGCTGGCTCATCCCGCCACGTGTTGGATTCTGCAAATAAACTTTGCAATATTACTAGAGGCAAGACTTTGTGTTGAAAATTATTTTCAAAGTGCTCAATAATAATTTTAATTTCTGGTGTTTGTGTTGAATACTCTTTCTGTATTCTCATTAAATTCATGATAATTTTCGGACAAAATTAATGATTAATGACGTGATGTAAATGAAAATTGCAAGGTAACTAAGGTATCTTATTTTTAAATTTAAAATATTTTGTTTCAAATCAATATCATGGATAGAATCAAATTTCACATTCAAATATCACAAAATTGCAACGTAAAACAAGTTTTTCAATTGTACTTTCTTTACACGTACTATGTACATAGTGTATAGAGAAGGTAGGTGTTCTATAGCATCCAAAAATTCGATACCGAATAGCTCAAAAACGAAAAGTGCGTTAAAAACCAAACTATATTTGAGTTCAGAATTTTCCAAGGATGCGACGCGAAGATTTTGAAGAAAATTCCCCTCCCCTAACTACTGTATACTTGGACATAGTTCTGAAAATTTTTATTTTCTCAAGAATGACTGTAACAATTTTTATTAAAATCTCTTATATTTAAGATATATATGTGACAAATAAAATGAATATCTTGAATTTTCTGGGAATAGTGTCTGAAGTCCTTTTTATTTTGGATGTATATTTCAGACTATTTTGTAATGGTAAACCGCAAGAGATACACAAAAACTTAATATGCAAAAAGAAGTAGGGAAAGTGGCAGGTTTTACAACCCAAACTGTATCATGTTTTGTGTCGTTAATATTTTTAATCAATATTAATAGTTGTTGAAGCTTAAGTTATGTATTTGTTTATGGTTATTAAACATATGGGTTAGTAAAATTATGATTTGGAACTTATGGCAAGTTGTTGCTGCCGCTACCCAACTGTATCGCGGATGGTGTATACAGGGCGCTGTGCCGTGAGGGACTTAGACGAATTTGGCGTTCAGGACATGACTCATTTTTTTTTTTTTTTTGTGACGGTTGTACATAACAGAGAGAGAACGCGGTATTGCACCCACTGCTAATGTTTATCTTGATTAAAATGATGTAGACAAAATAATAATATTTTGTAAGGAACGTTTGTTTGTGGAACAGCTAGAGAAACTCGTGTGAATGGAAAACATAGTGTTTTTACTTTCTCTACATTTACTCGTATATAGTGCTTAGAGAAAGTATTATTTTCCACCCAAAAAGTTGATACTGAGATTTCACGGGAAATGAACCTATATTAAGGTCCGCTGAGTCAAAAAACAAAAAAAGGCATTTTTAGAAAATATCGTTAAATATCAAATTTGGTGTTTAAGTTTGGTATCTTCCAAGGATGCGACAGGAAGATGTTCATGAAAATCCCCTCAACCCAAACTACCCTTTTTATGGAGATTTTTTTGAAATGTTGTTTTTCTCAAAAATAGGTCTAACGATTTTGATTAAAATAAAGCTATTTGCATCACAAATATATATCTTGAATTTTCTGGGCATAGCTTCTGAATACCTATTCTATTCATTGTAGATGAATTTTTCTGAATTTTGCACAACTGGAAAACCGTAAGAGATACACAATAACGTATTACATAAAAATATATATCTCGTTAAAACACATAATTTCTGACTTGTACATTTTTGTTGTAGAGTGGATCGTTTCCGAGATATTCCTTATTATTGGTTTCCGTTTTAAAATACTTAAAACTTTTCTCATACGGGAACTTGTCAACTCCTGGCCACGTAAAGAATCGGATTTCAATGCCATGGCAACCCCATTTTAAAACATTTGACTTATCTTTTTGGCATTGTGTACGAGGGTGGTCTAAAAAGTTCTCGGCCTGATAGTGGAAAACGACACTCATGCTTTTAAAGTAGTTTTATTTTTCAACATAATCTCCTCTAATATCAATACATTTTGTCCAGCGTTGTTCCAATGTCATTATCCCCTCTCTGTAGTGTTCCTCTGGAAGTGCTGCAAAGCACCCATTTACAGCCGCAATTGCTTCTGCATTGGACGAAAAACGCCTACCAGCGAGGAATTTCTTCAGTTTTGGAAACAGATGGAAGTTCGAGCGAGCCAAATCTGGGATAAGGTGGATTTTCCAGCACTTTATAGTGCAGTTCTCTCAATTTCCCCATTGCCAAAACACTTTTGTGGGCAGGTGCATTGTGCTGATGGAAAACAATTTTTTTTCTTTTTTAACCCGGGTCTGTTTTACGAAGTTGAGAGTAGTATTCTCCAGTAATGGTTTTACCTTTTTCGAGATAGTCAATCAACAAAATTTCTTTGGCATCCCAAAACACTGACGCCATGATCTTTCCCTCCGGTGGCACCATCCTCGCCTTCTTTGGAGCTGAAGAACCAGCTTCTGGACCCTGGCTCGACTGCTGCTTGAATTCGGATGTGTAGTGGTGAATCCATGTTTCATCCATTGTGACGTATCGGCACAAAAAGTCACTTTTGTTCTTCTGAAAATGCGCCAAGCACTTTTCAGAAAGTGCCTTTCGGATGCATTTGTTATCCATAGTGAGGATACGTGGCACCCATCTTGCGCAAAGCTTTTTCATGTTTAATTCCTGATGCAAAATGTGACCAATACATACCTTTGAAATTCCAAGAGCATTAGCAATTTCACGCACTTCCAAAATCATGTCGTGCACTTTTTCAATTATTTCCGATGTGGTTAGAGTTTTCGAGGTCCTTCGCGTGGATCGTCTTGGACGCTTTCATGGCCATGTTTAAAATCGGCCGTCCATTTCTTCACAGTGGAAACTGAAGGTGAAGAGTCACCATACATATTTACAATCCACAAATGAATTTCTGTAGGTGTTAAACCTTCTTTTACCAAGAATTTTATCACAGCACGATACTCGAATTTCTCCATTTTCAAAGCAATGCCTACAGTCAACTATTGCCTGGAATGACTTGTAATTTTACATAGGGTCTATTAACATGCGTACCAATGTAAGGGGAAAAAATCATGCAAGTAGTACCGCGATGTCTAGGTGAGGTCGAGAACTTTTCAGACCACTCTCGTATTCCCTTATATCCCTTCTACGTATAAGGAACTAAGTAATTAGACCGTTCCTGTTTATGTTCATCTCGATTAGCATGAAATAGAAGAATAAGCTTATCAACAATAATTTGTTACACAGATATAAAGAAATTCATGTGAATGAAACACATCAGATTTTTTTCTAAATCGGGCACACTAAGTATCAATATATTTAAATAGGATACAGTATTTTAAGGGATTTAAAGACTCACAATAAGCCCAGAATTGGAAGTCATATAGGGCACAAGATTTTGGTTCACAATAACCCGTTAACGAGCCCGCCTGCATAAGATCCAAGGCATAGGTAACATTTTTCACATCTAAAGGCGGCTTTAACAAAGCAGTATTAATTAATACCTTAAGTGTAACTTCGGGTTTTTCAAATTATGTTAACAGTTTTACCGTTTTATCAGAAAAATCTGATGTGTTCCATTCACATGACTAAGTATTGTTAAAAAGCTTATGCTTCTATTTACTTCATGCTAATTGAGAAAAACTAGTAGAAATAGTCTTATTACTTGCTTCCTTGTAAGTAGAAGCGAAATAAGGGAATACCATTGGTTAAAGTGATAGTCAAAAGCTGGTTGCTATGCGACTGAAGTTCCTTTGTTTGTATGGACAGGAGATGACAAATTCCTGTATGAGAATAGTATGTTTTTAAAGCTGAAACCAATGATAAGTCATATCTAAAAATGATCAACTCCACGAAGAAATATATGAAATAAATTATGTTTTTATCGTGATCTGCATTTATTGTGTAGTAAGATTTTGTGAACCCCTTATGGTTTAGCAGTTACGCAATATTCCGTAAAATTAATCCATAATAAAGTAGTCTTCAGAGGCTGTTCCCAGAAAAATCAATATATACATATAATTTGTCACGTAAATATCTTCAATATACGATATTTTAATCAAAATCGTTACTCATTTTTGAGAAAATCAACATTTTCGAAAAAAGTTTATGTAAAGGGTAGTTTGCGGTGGGGGAATTTTTCTCAGAATCTTCGTGTCGCATCCCTGGAAGATACTAAACTTAAATACCAAGTTTGGTATTTTACCGCTTTTCATTTTTGAGTTATACCGTCCATAGACACACACGAACGTGTTTCTAAAAAAAAAAAAATCTTGTTTGATTCAGGGGGTCTCAAAACATATTTCTGGTGAAATCTCTGTATCGAATATTTAAGTGCAATACAATACCTTCTCTATATACTATGTACATAGTGCGTGTATAGAAAGTAATAATAACTGTTTTTCCATTCTCGTAATATAGAAATAAAAATAAAATAAATTCGGTTATTTATTGAATGACCCTTATATGGTCAGCGATCCACCTGATTATGTACATCGTATTTGCAGCGGAGTAACCGGCTATGAATGGAACCACAATTGTGTAAAATGTTTTCACTGCAGTTTAATAACCTCTCGTAAGCTGCGTTCGCTTTGAGTATACACTGCTCTTCCGTTCGCGTGCTATCTACATAACTTGTTTTACAGAAGTACAAAACCTTCCGCGTTCACAGCTAACCTTGACACGAGTAGGGCTACTCCTGGCAGTTAATTCTTTTTATTGCATTTCCAACCAAACCTGTCCTTGGTTTCCTTACGTCTGTAACCAGTTCACATAAATAAGGTCCTTGACTGCTTCAACGTCTGGTTTCTCACCCTCAGAGGCAGGTGCTGGGCTTTTTCTGTACACAGAACACTGCCCACAAAAAAAAAATAAATAAATAAATAAAAACGAATACTTCCAACACTTCATGAGTCAATTCTTACTAATTTTGGGTCGAGAAAAATGAATATGCTAATGACAATCGTTTCTTAGCACTAGTATCTGTGATGCACACTAGGTGAAAGCATTTCATATTAACGGATTAAGAGAAAAAGATGCATTTTAATTAATTATGCTAACAACATTGAAAGTGCATTTGAATTTTTAAGGGGACTTGGTAAGGCAATTATAATTGAATTTTCTGAGTAAAATGCTTCAATTTTCATCTTGATATCACTATTCTAAGGATTTTTATAGAGTATTTACCAAGGGGCTGCATATAGTGGGCGTGGTGGGTCAAATTATTCACTTTTCTTTTTACTTTGAACGGAATAGTATATTTAAGTTTCCGTTTTTTTAGGAATGAAATGTGGGAAATGTTTGAAATGGACATACTGATTTTTGGTAACACTGATTACTGATTTATAGTTCTAACTTTGAAGCTCGATATCTCAAAACTACATTTTTTTTATGCATAAGGAGCATTTTCTCAGAAACTGTTAGCCATAGAAAGCTCATACTTTCAGGTATTATGTTTATATAAATATTAAAGATTTTAACTGGGTAATTTTTTAAAATTATCTATAGTTTTGAAAATTTGAAGTGATTAGTATGATATTTTTAATGAAAAAATTGACTGCTGCAAAAAAAAAAAAAAAAAAGAATTATTTACTCTTCAAATAATTACTCTTCAAATAATTACCAAAAAATCCCATGTTAAAGTGTGTTCAAAAGTCCATATAATGTACTGTAAATGTTTGAATTAGATACAACAAATAATTTCTGAGAAAATGTTCCTTGAAACTTTAACATGGTCATTGTAGGCTCACGGGTCTCCTTAAATAGTAATTAACGTTCTAGGAGTTCAGCTGGAAGAATACCTCGCAATGGCTGGGCCTGAAGAAAATCATGTGATGGTTTCATGAGAACGTCATCTTTTAGCTTGCCTCTTGTAAGAGAGTTCCGAAGCATCTATACACTAAGACCAACAGCTATTCCAACGTCACTGATATCTTTGTTCCATAACAGAAATGACCCGATGGAATATTTCTCCATGTTCATCACTGACAGTCTAGAAGGGAGTGGAGAAAATGGATTTTAAGGGGCATGTTAATCCAAGGTTATGGAATTTTTACTTTCTCTACACTTACTATGTACATAGTGTATAGAGAAGGTATTGTAATGCACCCAAAAATTCCATACCGAGATTTCACCGGAAACACATGTTTTGGGTCCCCCTGAATCCAAAAAATACATTTCTGGAGAAAGATCCGTGTGTGTTTGTGTGTGTGTGTGTGTGTGTGTGTGTGTGTGTGTGTGTGTGTGTTTGTGGACAGCATAGTTCAAAAATGAAAAGACCGTTAAATACCAAACTTGGTATTTAAGTTTGGTATCTTGTAAGGATGTGACACGAAGATTTTCAAGGAAATCCCCCACCCCAACTACCCTTTACACGAAATGTATATCTTGCATTTTCTGGGAATAGTCTCTGAAGACTACTTTATTCTGGATGAATTTTACGGAGGTTTGCATAACTGTTAACCCGTAAGAGATAGACAAAAACTTACCACACAAAAATGTAGAGCACATTAAAACACATAATTTATGCTATATACATCTTATTCATGGAGTTGATTGTTTTTGAGATATTCCTTATTTTTGGTTCCAGCTTTGAAAAACAGCTTTGAATATTTTTCTCATATAGGAATGTGTCAACTCCTGTCCATACAAACAAAGGAACTTCAGTCTCATAGCAACCAGCTTTTGACTATCACTTATGGTACTCACTTATTTCGCTTCTACTTACAAGGAAACAAGTAATAAGACTGTGGTAATTTTTTCTCGATTAGCATTAAGTAAAAAGAAGCATAAGCTTTTTAACAATAATTTGTTGCAGAGAGGTAGAGAATGGAACACATCAGATTGTTTTCAGCCATTCTCGCAATGTAACAACATGCGCTACAACATTTATGTGGAGATCAGGACCTATTCTGATCCCATACCGAAACAACGCTGATAGGCAGTTTTCACAGGCATCAGATTGCGTTTCTCTGAGGAAAAATGTATTTCTCCATATTTACACATTTTTGTGGCATTTTTATGAATTTTACACTACAAAAGCACTCTCAAACCAGAAATTCTGCATTAATTACAGCAGAAACTATATGAAATTCTCAGTCACAGCAACGGTATCTATGTTTATGACTTACAAAACAGCTTAAGAGCATTTGTGTTTTGTTATTGGACAGGTGCGCCAAATCCAAAAACAAACTAAAATATTGATATAAAAATGAAATGTCACTTTATCTCCAAAGAAAGAGAAAATCTGTCATTTTATGGTGATATCTTAATTTAGTAGATGGACATATATTATAAGAATTAACTATTTTTGAGCCTGAAACATTTTCATTGTTGACCAGTGTAATCATTCCCTCTCCACCGCAGTGAATTACCACGTTTCCATGGGGAATTGAAATCGATTTCAGTCCAATTCCATTTCAATACGACCCTCGTTACATAAAAAAGATAGGTCTCGTTAAAACACACAATCTATTTCATATATTTTTGTTTTTGACAGATTCCGAGATATTCCTATTTGTTGATTTCAGTTCTGAGCAGTGTAACCTTTCTCAAACCGGGTCACATTTCGTTTCATCTCTTTTGTTTTTCTGGCAATACAAAGCGATCTGAACTTCCAATTGTTCACATAGCGACTAACCTTTAAAAGATTTGTCTATCGATTTAGCATATGGTAGAAAGGAAATAAAAGAATACACTTGGTTAAACCGGCAGTCAAATTTTTTAAAATATGGTTACTATGGGGTTGAAATCCATTTCTTTACATGACCAGTGAATGACATGTTTCCGTATTAGAAAGTATTTTAAAACTGAAACCAATAACAAGGAATATCTCGGAAACGGTCAACTCCACGAAAAAAAGTATATGACATAAACTGTGTGTTTTAATGAAATCTTATGGTGTAGTAAGTTTTTATCTATCTCTTACGGTTTTCCAGTTTTGCAAAATCCAGTAAAATTCATCAAGAATATCAGAGGCTATTTCCAGATAATTCAAGATATACATTTTATTTTACATGTTAATATATTTCATTTACGACATTTTAATAAAACCCTTTAGAGCCATTTTTGAGAAAATCAAAACTTTGAAAAAATGTCCATGTAAAAGGTAGTTTGGGGTGCGAGATTTTCTTCAAAATCTTCGTGTCGCATCCTTGGAAGATACTAAATTTAAATACCAAGTTTGGCATTTTACGGATTATTTGTTTTTTAGTTGTCGCGTTCACAGACACAAGGACACACACGGACCTTTTTCTAAAAGTCTGATTGTTCCATACACATGACTTTCTCTAGCTGCTCCGCTAACAAACCTTTTATTCAAAAGATTAATCTTTTATCTACATCATGCTAATCAACATAAACATAAGCAGAATTAGTCTTATTATTTGCTTCCTTGTAAGTAGAAGGAAAATAAGAAAATTCACAGGCTAAAGCGATAGTCAAGTTCTTTAAAAATCGGTCGCTATGTGAAACAATTGAAAATCCATCTATATACTTGCCAGGAGTAAGCAAGCGAGAAACGAAGAAAGAAGTCTTCCCGTTCGAAAACGGTTTAGGTGGTTTAAAATTAAAGCAAATAATCCGAAATATCTCGAAAACGGTTAACTCTACAATATATCATTGGGTGTTTTAATGGAATCTACATTTTTTGTACAGTATGTTTTTGTCTATCTCTTATGGTTTGCCAGTTTCAGTGACTATTTTCAGAAAATTCAAATTATATATCTTATTTGAATGTAAATATATTTAATATACGATATTTTACTAAAAATCGTTAGAGCCATTTTTGAGAAAATCATGATTTTCGAAATCTTTTCTATGTAAAGGGTAGTTTGGGGTGATGAGATTTTTCTCAAAATCTTTGTGTTACATCCTTGAGAGATACTGAACTTAAACGCCAAGTTTGGTATTTAAGGAACTTTGATCTACTTTTTGAGCTATGCTTGCCACACGGACCTTTTTCTAAAAATCTGACGTTTGTTCCATTCAGATGACTTTCTTACTTGTTTGTAACAAATTATTTTTATTAGCGTAATCTTCTATTTTTTTCATGCTAATCAAGATAAACACACGCTGAAACGTCTTATTACTTAGTTCCTTAATAGTAGCAGTGAGATTTATGGTGGACAAAGCGGTGCAGGGGGCGGCTTTTCTCTGTGTTCTCCGGTTTCCCCCGCCAACACATTGCACCGGTGCTGCATCTTCATTCCATGCATCACCATGTCATAGCATGCGGTGCCACATGTACTAAAACCGGGCGTTAAACACTACAAAAACATCTGATGTGTTCCATTCTCATGACTTTCTCTACATCTCTGCAACAAATTATTGTTAAAAAGCTTATGCTTCTATTTACTTCGTGCTAATCGAGAAATAATTAGCAGAAATAATCTTATTACTAGCTTCCTTGTAAGTAGAAGCGACATAAAGGAGTACCATAGGTTAAAGTGACAGTCAAAAGCTGGTTGCTACGTGACTTAAGTTCCTTTGTTTGTATGGACAGCAGTTGACAAATTCCTGTATGAGGAAAGTATTAAAGCTGAAACCAAAAACAATGAGTATCTCAAAAACGATCAACTCCACTAAAAAAATGCATATAACATAAAGTGTGTGTTTTAACGTGCTCTACATTTTTTGTGGTAAGTTTTTGTCCATCTCTTACGGTTCAACAGTTATGCAAAATTCCGTAAATTTCATAGAGAATAAAGTAGTCTTCAGAAGCTATTCCTAGACAATTCAAGATATACTTTTTATTTCTGACGTAAATATCTTTAATATACGACATTTTAATCAAAATCGTTAGAGCAATTTTTGAGAAAATCAAAATTTTCGAAAAAAGTTCCATGTTAAAGGTGGTTGAGGTGGGGGATTTTCTTCAAAATCTTCATGTCGCATCCTTGGAAGATACCAAACTTAAATACCAAGTTTGGTACTTAACGGTCTTTTCGTTTTTGAGCTATTCTGTACACATACACACACGGACTTTTTTCTTAAAATGTTTTTTTTTTTTTGATTCAATGGGTCTAAAACATGTATTTTCGGTGAAATCTCGGTATCGAATTTTTGGGTGAAATACAATATTTCCTCTATACACTGTGTACATAGTACGTGCATATAGAGAAAGCAAAAACATATAAGTAGAAGGGAAATAAGGGAATACATTAGCTAAACCAGCAGTCAAATGTTTTAAAGACTGGTTGCTATGGGACTGAAATCCGTTTCTTTGCGTGGCCAGAAGGTTCCCGCATGAGAAGTGTATTTTAAAACTGAAACTAATAACATATCTAAAAAATGGTCAACTCCACGAAAAAAATGTACCTGACATAAATTGTGTGTTTCAACAAGATCTACATATTTTGTGTAGTAAGTTTTTTTTCTGTCTCTACGGTTTACTAGTTATACAAATCCAGCAAAATTCATCCAGAAGAAACAGGGCTTCAGAGGCTATACCCATAAAATTCAAGAGTACATTTATTTTTTCCACTTAAAGTGTAGTATAAGTTGGGGGGATTTTTCTTAAAATCTTTGTGTCACATTCTTGAAAGATACTAAACTTAAATACCAAGTTTGGTATTTTACCGACTTTTCGTTTTTGAATTACACATACCCATATTTTTTTTCTAAAAAATCTTTTCTTGGATTCAGGGGGGTCCCAAAACATTTATTTCCGGTGAAATCTCGGTATCGAATTTTGGGGTGCAATACAATACCTTCTCTATACACTATGTACACAGTACGTGTAGAGAAAGTAAAAAGAAAGAAGGATGCCTAGTATTTCCTATAATGGGTAAATCTGTGAGCACACTTTTTTTTATGTGCTGCAGTAACTATTAGAACCTGGACCACGTGTATCTGTGACCACTAACCACAATAAATTGTCTACGATCCAAAGCTCGCATATGAACCAAACACCTGTGACCTCAGATATAACATTTCTTCCTTTTACATCACTTGCTCTATCATTTGATATCATTACTCGCCCTTTCCCGACATATTCTGAAGTACGAGGGCCATCCAGAAAGTGACAGACGGTTTGGTGTAACTAAACAATAACAAAAATTAATTTACAAACTTACAGTACCTTACTCTATTTCTCAACATAAGCTCCATTCTGTCTAGATATTGTCACGAGGTGCCATTTTCCAATACCGATGTTATACTTTTCTACTACCAAAGAACTTACTCGTTTTTTGGAATGCACAAAATGTTTGGGCTATCAAATTTTACAGACATATAACGCAAGTGTATGGTGATAATGCAATGAACAAAACTTCAGTTAGGAAATGGCGCATAATTTATGAGTAATCAAGGATGAACCAGTGTGTACGAAAAAGACCGGAGTGGGAGTTCATCAATCGTTATGGAGGAGCTGAAAGCAAATGATGATAAAGAATTCAGAAAAAGCTGGTGTTTCACTTTGGACACCGTACCTGACGTTTTGTATGGAAAAGATTTCCCAGCCATGAAGACCTTAAAGTGACAGTAACACCTTGGTTCATATCTTTAGCGGTGGAAGAGCATAATATCTACATTGAAAAACCGGTACCACGTGACAATAAATACCTTGATAGCAATGACGATTACGTTGAAATATACAGAAAGGTACTGTAACTTTTTAAATGAAGTTTTGTGTTCAAAGCTTTCATTATTAGTTAGTTGTGCCAAATCGTCTGTCACTTTGTGGATGGTTCTCGTAATATCCAAACAGGGTCCGGGCTTTAATCTGAAAGTGCTTGAGCATAGAACGACTAAGCTTTTCTAAATATTATACATTAATTACTAACCCACCTGGGTAGTGTGGTGGTAGCGTGTCTGCCTCACATTTGACAGGTCGCAAGTTCGAATCTCGCTTAGGGTGAGTTACCTTAATTCCCTTATCCTAAGAAGACGAATGTCGAGTAACTAAGTTCCATGGACCCTGTATCATTTGAGCATCATGTCATACATTCCATTCATCATCCGATATGACCAAAAAGGTTAAAGCACGTAAGGTTACAAATATATATATGATGTGTTACACTCATATGACTTCCTCTAGCTGCTCTACAAACTTCTTATAAGCTGCTAATCGAGATAAGCGTTAGCAGAATGTTCTTATTACTTATTTATAAGTAGAAGGGAACTAAAAAGAATGCACTATGCTAAGCGATAGTCAAATGTTTTAAAACTTCGATATGCGATTGTCACTGTAATTCGCTTCTTTACTTGGCTAGGAGTAGAACAAATGAGAAAATATTTCAAATTTCAAAAACAATGAATATCTCAAAAACGGTTATCTTCACAACAAAAATGTAACGGACATAAATTGTGTGTTTTGACGAGATCTACATTTTTGTGTGGCAAGTTATTGTCTATCTCTCGGGATTTACCAACTATGCAAAATTGGGCAAAATTCATCCACCTCTATACTCGAACACTTGAGTGATGCACACAGCGCCTGTCTAGTGTGTGACGCAACAGTTAGTGCAAGCGTTCGGCACCGCTAACATAGGCGGGACGGGTAGTATATCATCATTAATTGTAAATCGTATTCCAGTGGAAGCCATAAATGCAAATGTTGAATAACACTCTTGCGTTTTTGGACAACTAATTCTTGCACATACTGCTGTAGCCAAAGCTGGTTGTTCGGTTAAGCGAGCCGTTATGCACGCGGTTAAATGTACTACCTTCTGAATAGATATGAAATTAATAACGTTACAATAACATTTAACGCAAATGTCTGTTCAGGGTGCGAAAACTCCCTATTAACTGAAAAGTTTAGACATTTGATTTTACTTTCTCTACACGTATTATGTAGTGTTATAGAAGGCATTATATTCCATCTAAAAATTCGCTAACGATATACATTGGAAAAATATGTTTGGAGACCCCCTGAATCCAAACAAAAACATTTTTAGAAAAATGTTTGTGTGTGTGTGTGTGTTTCTATGGCAGCATAGCTTAAAAAACAAAAAAAAATATAATAAATAACAAACTTGGCATTTAAGTTCATTATCTTCCAAGAATGTGACACGAAGATTTTCAAGTAAATCCCCCCTTTACATGGAACAATTTTGGAAAATGTTGATTTTCTCAAAAATGGGCTCTAACGATTTCTATTAAAATATCATATATTAAAGCATGACAAATAAAATATATATCTTGAATTTTCTGGGAATAGCCTGTGAAGACCTATTTATTCTATATGAATTTTGCGGAATTTTGCATAACTGGTAAACCGTAAGAGATAGACAAAAACTTAAAAATCAAAAATGCAGAGCTCGTTAAAACAAAATGTATGTTATGTGCTCGTGCAGTTGGCCTTTTTTGAGATATTCTTTGTTATTGGTTTCAGTTTTAAAATACTTTTCTCATACGGGAATTTGTCAGCTCCTGGCCATACAAACAAAGTTACTTCAATCACACAGCAACCAGCTTTTAAAACATTTGACTATCGCTTAGTTAATGTTACGCCCTTATTTCCCTTACAAGGGAGCAAGTAATAAGACCATTTCTGCTAATTTTTTCTCGATTAGCATGAAGTAAATATAATCTTTTAAACAATAATTTCTTACAGAGATATCGCGAAATTCATGTGAATAGAACACGATCAGTTTTTTTTTTTAATACTTGCTGTATTATAAGTCGTCATTGGGGTAAGTTATCTCACAATAATTCGAGATTACCTCTTGGTTTACCGGGACAAACACGAGTCAATTGGGAAATATTTTTTGTAACACCATATTGCCAAGGTAGCTCGGAGGTTAGAGCAGCTGGACGGAGACAAGTAGATTCGCGGTTCAACTCTCGGATGTGGGATTTCAGTCTGACTCTACCTTTGCAACTTTGTGATGATTGCTTAAAAGCATTTTGTACTTGAATGCATTACTTTGAGTCTTGCTTTAAGTTGTACCTCTAGACTATTAATGTAAGGAGTCAGGATCAGCAGAAAAATTGAGTGATTCAAAAATACGTTTACAAAATTTGGGGACAGATTCCTTACATCATAGCAAGAAAAAATGTTCATATAAACACATGTCCTAAAACCCTTCGTTCTCAATTTATTGAGATTCAAAATACTAATAAAATTTTAAGTGACACATTATTCGATTTTTGACATTTTCAGCTTGTTAGGAAGCGTTCCATACAAACACCACTTATAACAATTTATCCAAATGTCCTCCTCTTGCGTCTAAAAACGCATGTACACGTCGAAGTATGGAATGTCAAATACTCACAGTTAGTATTTATGATTTCGCTGGCTTCCATGGTACGTGGATTGAGTTTCCTCATTTGAGATGTCTGCTGCATAAAACAATAATTTAAGGTGCCCCAAAAGATAAAAATCCAAAAAACTGAGATCGGGAGGACGTGCAGGCCATGGAACTGGTCCTCATCTACCTATCCATTTGTCTTGCTAGATACCAGCTAGTCCATCTCGAATAATGAGACTAAAAAGTGCTAGAGCATCATGCATAAACCAAATTTTTCTTCTTCTTTGCATTTTCTAATAAGTCTGGGAGAGTGTTCTGAAGTCCCTGTAGATAGCACTTGTAAGGCGTGCTGGGGGAATGTATTATATATCTAATAAATGACAAATGTTAACAAGTAGCCATGACTAGATAAAGACAACTCCACAGGGTAAAATGGCTCAAAGCCTTCTATGAATCAGTGCATAAATAAATGAAGTTATTAGGTGAGACCCGGAAAGCCGTTGAAGGTGACTTTCATTAAAACATTCAAGGCGTGAAAATGAAGCGTTTAAGAGCATATTTTTATATGAACCTATTTTCTTGTTTTGATGTCAGGAATCCATCCCCAAACGTTATTAAAGTGTTTTTGAATCACCTGTATTTAGACTACACCATTTTGCCCACCTTGGTAGTGAAATTACATACTGAGCACTTTTCTTCAATATTAACATTTATGAAAGGCCACATTATCTCAGAGTCAATTCTAACATTTGAAGCTTCCCCCAAAATACGAGTAAATTGAAGGTATCTGACTCAAACCCCCAATTTGCATTAATAAAATTTAGTCAGAAATGAAAGTTTGTATACAAGTATGTCATATTGAGTTACCTTTCCCTAAGTGTTCTAATAGAGTATTGTAGATATTCCGTTTATAAAATCTTCTGAGTGTTATTTAAACATTTACTCCCAACAAGGATAAGATGACACTGAAGCTTGTTTTTTTGCTTTTCACCAGGATGGACAGCTCACAGGAAGGCGAGCAGCTGGACAGCCAAGCTGGGATGCTGTACGGCGAATATCTGCAGCTAGACAAAATACTGAACGCGCAGCGAATGCTCAGCGCAAAAAACAATCACCCAGTACATGATGAACATCTGTTTATCATTACTCATCAAGGTCAGTAATAATCTTATAGTGTATTATATGAGGTTACAAAAGGTATTTTATAGAATGTAGGTAAAATATTATTTTACTTTCTCTACTCGGACTATACCGAGCCAGGTGGCTCAGGCGTTTCGTCTCGGACTGGCATTTGGGAGGAATGGGTTCGCTCCTCATTGACCGCGACTCTTGCTCTGGGTTTTTTCGTGGTTTTCTTGGGGCCGCTTAGGCGAATTCTGGGGTACTGTATATCCATTACAGTTCATTTCCTTTACATTTCATTTCATTTCTCTATTTCATCATTCAAGTCGGCTTTTGAGGCAGATGGCACGGTTGCTTGCTCTGAGTGAAACTCTCTTCCCCCTGGTTGAGGCTAGTTACGGTTGTAGAGGCCTCCTTTCGGCCTCCCGGCGCCTGTACAGCCATCCGTGCGTCTCTGCGCTTAGCTCCATCGTTTCCTGTGTGCTGGCCTGTGGTTTTAGCTCCGCTCTTCCCTACACCCGCGGGGGGGGGGGGATAAGCCGAAATACCTAGTCGTAGTTGCTCAGATGTCCCCCGCTGTTAACATGCTCTACCCTTTATACATACTATGCATATAGTAGGTAGGGAATGTTTTGTATTCCACCCAAAAATTCGATACCGAGATTTCACCAGAAATACGCGTGTTGAGAATCCCTGAATATATAAAGATATTTTAATCAAAATCGTTAGCGCCATTTTGAAAAAAATAAGAAAAATGCGAAAAATGTTCCATGTAAAGGGTAATTGGGGGGAAGTTTCTTGAAAATCTTCATGTCGCATTCTTGGAAGACACCAAACTTAAATCCAAATTTGGTATTTAACAGTATTTTTGTGTTTGAGCTATGCTGCACACAGACACACGGACATTTTTCTAATTCTTTTTGGTTTCAGGGGATCTCAAAACATATATTTCCGGTGAAACCTCGGTATCGAATTTTTGGTGCAATACAGTACCTTCTCTATACACTATGCACCCAGTGCGTGTAGAGAAAGTAAATATATTTGAATTTCATTGTTATGCGTCATTGACACAATAATCTTGTGCGTTCCCTTAGAACTAAATGGGGAAGAAAAATAGAGCAATACTACTGCCATTTAGTGCCAGATAAGCGCGCTACTAATGCCATCTAGCGGGCATTAACCGGTGGCACTGTGTGCTCATTTCCCCAGCGTTTTTTCAGTATTTAATGACATTGCGCAGAAAACACACCCTCATTCAGCAACATTACACTAATACTTACCTCGATTAGAATTCAATTGAATTTTTAAGCACTTTGTAGAAAAGGCAGAGAAAGTCATGTAATTGGAACACATCAAACCTTTTATAAAAACAATTACAGCTTTACTTATTAAAAAAAATCTGATGTGTTCCATTCTCGTGACTTTCTCTGCCTCTCTGCAACAAATCATTGTTAAAGAGCTTATGTTTCTATTTACGTCATGCTAATCGAGAAAAAAAAAATAGTCTCATTAATTGCTTCCTTGTAAGTAGAAGCAAGTACCATAGGTTAAAGTGATGGTTGCTATGTGACAGAAGTTCCTTTGCTTGTGTGGACAGGAGTTGACAAATTCCTGTATGAGAAAAGTATGTTTTTAAAGCTTAAACAAAAATCAAGGAATACCTCAAAAACATGCAAAATTACGTAAAATTCATCCAGAATAAAGTAGTCTTCAGAGGCTATTCCCAGAAATTTCAAGATATGCATTTTATTTATCAGGTAAATATCTTTAATATACGACATTTTAATCGAAATCGTTAGAGCCATTTTTGATAAAATAAAAATTTTCAAAAGGGTAGTTTGGTGTGGGGAATTTTCTTGAAAATCTTTGTGTTGCATCCTTGGAAGATACCAAACTTAAATACCAAGTTTGGTATTTAACGGCCTTTTCGTTTTTGAGCTATGCTGTCCACAGACATACATACATACATACATACATACATACATACATACATACATACATACATACATACATACATACATACATACATACATACATGCATGCATGCATACATACATACATACATACATACATACATACATACATACATACATACATACATACATACATACATACATACATACATACATACATACATACATACATACATACATACATACATACATACATACATACATACATACATACATACATACATACATACATACATACATACATACATACATACATACATACATACATACATACATACATACATACATACATTGCGTGCGTGCGTACGTACGTACATACATACATACATACACGCGCGCGCACACACATATGGGCCTTTTCTCCACTAATGTTGTTTTTTTTTGTTTTTTTTTTTTGTTTTTTTTGTTTCAGGGGGACCCAAGACATATATTTCCGGTGAAATCTCGGTATCGAAATCTTGGTTGCTCCATAGACTATGTACATACTACGTTTAGAGAAAGTAAAAATAATCAGTAAAAGGTCGGTGTGCATGTATGTGTGTGTGTCCGTGAACAAAAGAGAGTGTATGAGTAAAGCTTAAGAATTTTAAAATTGAAACCAATATCAAGTCCTCAAAATACTTAAATTTTAAAAAAAAGGTAAGCATCTAATTAAAATGGAATACTAGATGACAGCAGTCTGACCTCATAAATGCGGAAGTATCTTATTAGACCAAGAAGATCGTTGCATATGAGGTGGCATTGAAAATGATGAGGCTGAAAAAACGCGGGAAGGATGTGTGCTACATTAGTATAAGAAAACTCACAATCTTCACCATGAGCTTCAGTGTGAAGGACTAAAACCAATTAAAGTTGTTTAGTATTTTGTCCAATTGGAATCTTTTCATTTATTACTTTCTCTATACGTACTGTATACATAGTGTATAGAGAAGAAATTGTAATGCATCCAAAAATTCGGTACCGAGGTTTCACCGGAAATACATGTT
Source organism: Hymenopus coronatus (assembly GCA_030762935.1). Lineage (NCBI taxonomy): Eukaryota > Metazoa > Arthropoda > Insecta > Mantodea > Hymenopodidae > Hymenopus > Hymenopus coronatus. The sequence goes on from CM060894.1 coordinate 18,324,737, forward strand.
TTTTTTTCCACTGAATCCAAAAAAACAAAACAAAAAACAACATTTTTAGAAAAATGTCCGTGTATGTTTGGGCAGAATAGCTCAAAAACGAAAAGACCGTTAAATACCAAACATGGTATTTAAGTTTGGTATCTTCCAAGGATGGGACACGAAGGTTTTCAAGAAAATCCCCCCACCCTAAACTACCCTTTATATGAAAAAAAAATTCGAAACTTTGGATTTTCTTAAAACTGGCTCTAACGATTTTGATTAAAATATTCTATATTAAAATATTTGCCTGACAAATAAAAAGTATATCTTGAATTTTCTGAGAATAGCCGCTGGAGGCTACTTTTTTCTGGATGAATTTTACGGAAGTTTACATAACTGCTAAACCGTAAGAGACGGACAAAAACTTATCACACAAACAACGTAGCGCACATTAAAATACACAATTTATGTTACTACATTTTTTTCGTGGAGTTGATCGTTTTTGAGATATTCCTTGTTTTTTGTTTCAGCTTTGAAAAACTTGTACTTTTCTCATACAGGAATTTGTCAACTCCTGTCCACACAAGCAAAGGAACTTCTGTCACATAGCAACTATCACTTTAACCTATGGTACTTGATTCTACTTACAAGGAAGCAATTAATGAGACTATTTTTTTTTTTCTCGATTAGCATGACGTAAATAGAAACATAAGCTCTTTAACAATGATTTGTTGCAGAGAGGCAGAGAAAGTCACGAGAATGGAACACATCAGATTTTTTTTAATAAGTAAAGCTGTAATTGTTTTTATAAAAGGTTTGATGTGTTCCAATTACATGACTTTCTCTGCCTTTTCTACAAAGTGCTTAAAAATTCAATTGAATTCTAATCGAGGTAAGTATTAGTGTAATGTTGCTGAATGAGGGTGTGTTTTCTGCGCAATGTCATTAAATACTGAAAAAACGCTGGGGAAATGAGCACACAGTGCCACCGGTTAATGCCCGCTAGATGGCATTAGTAGCGCGCTTATCTGGCACTAAATGGCAGTAGTATTGCTCTATTTTTCTTCCCCATTTAGTTCTAAGGGAACGCACAAGATTATTGTGTCAATGACGCATAACAATGAAATTCAAATATATTTAATTTCTCTACACGCACTGGGTGCATAGTGTATAGAGAAGGTACTGTATTGCACCAAAAATTCGATACCGAGGTTTCACCGGAAATATATGTTTTGAGATCCCCTGAAACCAAAAAGAATTAGAAAAATGTCCGTGTGTCTGTGTGCAGCATAGCTCAAACACAAAAATACTGTTAAATACCAAATTTGGATTTAAGTTTGGTGTCTTCCAAGAATGCGACATGAAGATTTTCAAGAAACTTCCCCCCAATTACCCTTTACATGGAACATTTTTCGCATTTTTCTTATTTTTTTCAAAATGGCGCTAACGATTTTGATTAAAATATATTATGTTTAAAATATTTTAATGAAAAACTAAATGTATATCTTGATTTTTCTGGGAATAGCCTCTGAAAGCCTCTTCATTCTGGATGGCTTTTGTAATAACTAGCAAACCGTAAGACATATACAAAAACTTACTATACAAAAAATGTAAATCTCATAAAAACATAATTTATGTCATACGTTGTTCTGGTTTTTAAGATTTTGTGCCTCTTAACACCTAACCAACTCCCCCCGATGTAACCTTTGTTCGTACACATGCTGTATGTTTTGTACATGCTGTGAATCATCACCGCACCATAATCGGGACACAAGAAATGGTGCAACCTTCACGCCACGAACGTAAACAACACTGTAAAACTCTGTATTTGGATATCCCGATAAGTTTTTTGTCATGCTGGTTTATGGAGGCAAACGTTTCACAATTAACGTTGTTCTGAAGAAAAAAAATCTGATGTGCTCCATTCACTTGACTTTCTCTACATCTCTGTAGCAAAGTACTTTTAATACGCTTATTTTTCTATTCACTTCATGCTTGTCGAGAAAAATATTAACAGTCTTATTACTTAGTCCCTTATAAGTAGAAGCGAAATAATGGAATTCATTAGGCTAAACCAACAGTCAATTGTTTTAAAAAGTGGTTGCTATGTTATAGAAATCTGTTTCTTTGCGTGGCCAGTTGTTGACTAGTTGCCGAATGAGAAGTATTTAAAAACTGAAACCAATAATAACGAATATCTCGAAAACGACTAATTCCACAAAAAAAAAGTATGACATAAATTGTATGTGTTAACAAGATCTACATTTTTTGTGTAGTAAGTTTTTGTCTATCCCTTACGGTTTACTAGTTATGCAAAATTCAAAATAATACATCCAAAATAAAGAGGTCTTCAGAGGCTGTTCCGAGAAGATTCAAGATATACATTTTATTTGTGATGGAAATGGCTTTAATATGTGGTATTTTAATAAAAATTGTTAGTCATTTTTAAGAAAAAGAAAACTTTCGAAAATTTTCAATGGAAATGGAGTTTTATTTATGGGCGCTCTTTAGCTGCTGTCCCATTCTATACTGGGCGTGAAAGACCGCTTAATTTTGCTCAGAGGCCTCTTTTATCAGGCTTGAGGTTATTTTACATGCTGTGTTTTCCTTGTAAAGGGTAGTTTGGGGTGGGGGATTTCCTTGAAAATTGTCGTGTCGCATCCTTGGAAGATACCATTTTAAATACCAACGGTCTTTTCGTTTTTGAGCCATGCTGTCCACAGACACACACAGACAGGAAGACAGATAAACACACTCACACACCCACACGGACCTTTTTCTGAAAATGCTTTTTTCGGATTCAGGGGGTCCTAAAACATGCATTTCCAGTAAATCTCGGTATCGAATTTTGGGTGGAATACAATACTTCCTCTATACACTGTGTACATAGTACGTGTAGTGAAAGTAAAATATGTGTTGTTTTTGTTGTTGTTCTTTTTGTTTATAGGGGAACCTAAAAGGTATATTTCCGGCGAAATCTCGGTATCAATTTTTTTGGGTGGAATACAATCACTCTGTACATAGTACGTGTAGATAAAGTAAAAAGAAAAGTCGACTAAATACCAAATTTGATATTTAAGTTCTGTAGCTAACCAAAGAAGTGACTCGAATATTTTAGAGAATCCCAATTTTACTGAAACTAAAAGTAATAAAATTCCATTATTTATCCTATCTCGATAACCCTTTTAAATCATGCATTTTACTTACTTTATAATTAATTTACTGCAATTATTTCATTCGTTTAAAGCAAGTTTTAATTCAATGAATACATTTTAAGTATATATTACTGTTACTTTCCCTAGCACCTTTGTGTTAGAATGGAATATATCAGATGTATTTACTTACTCTACACTTATTATGTACATAGTGTATAGAGAAGGTATTGCACTCGTCCCAAAATTCGATATCGGGATTTCACTGGAAATATAAGTTTTAGGGTCCCTTGTACCAAAAAAAAAAAAAAAAAAGCATTTTCAAAAAAGATCCGTGTGTCTGTGAACACGATAACTCAAAACGAAAAATAGTTAAAATACCAAACTTGGTTTTTAAACTCTTTCCGAGATATTCTTTGTTATTTATTTAAGTTTTAAACAACTTAAAACTTCTTTCGTTTCATCTCTCTTTTGTTTTACTCCTGACACACAAAGAGAACCGAAGTTCAATTTTTTGTTGCCATAGCGGCCGACTTTCTATCATTTTTAACTGGGTCTGCCTCTGCACATGGGTCGCCCAGCGACACCTGACCGTGCAGCAGCGTGGTGGAAAGTGTGAATAGAGCGAATGAGTTACCTGCCAGAAAGGCAGCACATAAATATGCTGACGGCGTGGGTTATTCTGCTCAAACAAAAACCCACGCAGAGCCTTCAACCCCTCCACCTCCTCCAAGCGTGGTGCGAGCGTTGGCGGTTGTTCATCAACCCGGAGAAAAGCCACGCTATCCTCTTCACCAAGCGCCGCTTTTCCGCAAACTTCCCTTCATTTACGTACTTCAGACGACGGATTGAATGGACGAACTTGGGAGTGAAGCTAAATAAGGGCGTGGTTTTGGGGAGCACTGAGGTGTCGTAGCACGGGGCCTCCGGCCTCCTTGTGCCCGATGCTAAAATCCACGATACCGGTTCCTCTTAAGATGCGCCTTTTGAGGTCTCTCACAGTTCCCATGCTAAGCCACGCGTGCAGACTCTGGAGCATGTCGGCAGACTCAGGTCTGCTATTGCTTCAACGGGTACAGAATAGATGTCTTCGGGCCATCTATTTTGTCCCTTTCTGCTTTCCTACGAGACTCCTGCACGAAGCTTCTGGTCTGCCATACCTGGAGGATGAGATAGGGCGCCGCGCAGTTAAATTAATGACGGTTTGCCCTTCCATCGGAGCGCCCTCGTTAGGTCTCTAGGGGATTACAATCACTTCAGGCGATACCGGCTTCCCCACATGGCTTGCGGGCATCTCCGGTAACCAAGGAGCATCTCCAACATCTGCTATGGCTAAGCTCCTATACAATCCTTCTAAGAGTTGCTTGTACTTAAAAATTTCAACCCCAAAAATAAATAAAAATATTTTGTCAACATATTACACCAGCGGTTGCACTATGACTGGCGTCCGTTGAGAAGCAATCTTGGTACCTCCTTTGACTCCCCAACCTCATTTAAACCCGTCATCCTTCAGACCTCACATCACGTCAGTACGAGGTTAAATTCTAGCAAGAATGGGTACATGTCTATCGCACTATCGAGCTGCCCTCAGCCTGCCAACTGCTCGTGTCGTGAGTATGAGTTAGTGAGTGCATGTGCGAGTGAGTGTGTGTGTGCGTGTGACTATGTGTGTGTGCATATATTGTGAATATGTATATAAAAATCTGATGTGTTCCATTCACAAGACTTTCTGTACATCTCTGTAACAAATTAAAAAACAATTAAAAAGCTTCTTGTTCTATCCACTTTATGATATTCGAGATAAGCATTAGCAGAAATTGTCCCTGTTACTTGGTACCTTATAAGCAGAAGGGAAAAAATCTAATGTGCTCCATTCACATGAAGTCCTCTAGTTGTTCGGTAAACAAATCTTTTATTCAAAACATTAATCTGTTATCTACATCATGCTGATCCAGATAAACATAAACAGAATTAGTCTTATTACTAGCGTCCTTGTAAGTAGAAGGGAAATAACAAAATGCACAGCCTAAAGCGATAGTATCTTCCTTTAAAAGACGGTCGCTATGTGAAACAATTGAAATTCTAATCTCTTTGATTGCCAGGAGTAAACAAACGAGAAACGAGAAGAAAGAGGTATTCCCGTTTGAGAAAAGTTTAAGTGACTAAAATTGAAACTATTAATCCGGAATATCTCGAAAACGGTTAACTCTACAAAAAAAAAAAAAAAAGTACATGATATAAATTGTATGTTATAATGAGATCTACATTTTTTTGTATAGTAAGTTTTTGTATTCTCTTACGGTTTGCGAGTTATTCAAAAATCATCCAGAATGAAGAGGCCTACAGAGGCTATTCCCAGAAAAGCATAGTTATGCATTTCGTTTTTCATAAAAATACCTTAAAAATAAGTTACTTTATTCAAAATCGTTACAGCCCTTTTTTGAGAAAATCAAAATTTTCGAAAAATGTTCCATGTAAAACGTAGTTAGGCGCGAGGGTGTTGAATGCTTGGTAGATACCAAACTTAAATTCCAAGTTTGGTATTTAACGGTCTTTTCATTTTTGAGCTATGCTGCCCATAGATACACACAAACACACACACACACACACACACACACACACATTCACACATAGATAACAACACACACGGACGGACATATTTTGAAAAACGCTTTTTTTGAAATCAGGAGGTCTCAAACTTTGTATTGCGGGTGAAATCTCGCTATCGAAAATTTGGGTGCAATACAATACCTTCTCTATACATATGTACTTTTAAAACTGACCTGTTTTCGGTGGCGCAAAAAGACAGTTTAAAAAATTCCAAAAACCATTAATCATGTAAAACTAACCTGAAAGCCGGATCCCATGTACCGGCACGAGACATACAAATTTAATAAATAACCTTAATCTAGTGTATTCCCTTATTTTCCTTGACGTAAAAGGAAGCAAGTAATAAGGCCAATCTTGCAAGTGTTTATCTCGATTGTCTTTTGTAAGAAAAGTGTGGAAGAGTAGAGAAAGCAATAAGAAGGAAAAGTTTAACACTGCCAAGCTCTTTAAGTTAGCTTCAAATCTTGTAGTGTTAAATTTATCGTAATCCCGGCTTTAGTTTCCTTGCGAAGGAAGCCATACTAATGAGTTTTTCGCCCGAAAAAAAAAAAAAAATCCACCACCCTCCGCCGAGTTAGAACCCGCAACCTCAAGAATCCTATAAAAATTGAAAGCAATATCTTTACTTTCTCTACACGTACTATGTGCATAGTGTATAGAGAAGGTACTGTATTGCACCCAAAAATTCGATACCAGGATTTCACCTGAAATACATGCTTTGGGACCCCTGAATAAAAAAAATAGAAAAAGGTACGTGAGTGTGTAGCATGCTCAAAAACGAAAAAAATCAGTTAGAGAAAAGAGATTTTGAGAAAAATCCCACACCCCAAACAACCCTTTACATGGAAAAAAAATCGAAATTTTTTGTTTTCTCTAAAATGCCTCATGATTTTGATTAAAATCCCTCATATTTAAGATATTTACGTGACAAAATGTATATTTGAATTTTCTGGGAATAGCTACTGAAGACCTCTTTATTCTGCATGGATTTGCTTGAACTTGTAAACCGTAAAAGATAGACAAAATCTTACTAAATAAAAAATGTAGAGCTCGTTAAAACACACAATTTATATTATATACATTTTTTTCGAGGACTTGGCCGCTTCTGAGATACTTCTTGTTATTGGTTTCAGTTTTAAAATGCTTATACTTTTCTCATACGTGAACTTGTTAGCTCCTATCCACGCAAAGAAACGCATTTCAATCCCATAACAACCATTTTTAAAACATTTGATTGTCGTTTAGTCTAGTGTAACCCCTTATCCCCCTTTATAGGGAACTAAGTTATAAGACCGTTTCTGCTAATGTTTATCTCGATTAATATTAAGTAGAAGATTAAGCATACTAACAATAATTTGTTACAGAAATGTGGAGAAAGTTATGTAAATGTAATTTATCAGATTTTTATTCTCTCTGCATGTACTATTTACATAGTGTATAGAGAAGGTGTTGTATTGCACCCAAAATTTCGAAACCGAGATTTCACCGGAAATATGCTTTGAGACCCTCTGAATCCAAAAAAAAGCATTTTCAGAAAAATGTGCGTGTGTGTCTGTCTGTGTGTGTGTCTATGTGTGAGTATGTCTGTGGGCAGCATAGCTCAAAAACGAAAAGTCCGTTAAATAACAAACTTGGTATTTAAGTTTAGTATCTTCCAAGGATGCGACACGTAGATTTTGAAGAAAATACCCCATCCCCAACTGCCGTTTACATGGAACATTTTTCGAAAATTTTTATTTTCTCAAAAATGGCTCTAACGAATTTGATTAAAATATGGTATATTAAAGATATTCAAATACAAACAAAATGTATATTTTGAATTTTCTCGGAATAACCTCTGAAGACATCTTTATTCTGGATAAATTTTGCGGAATTTTGCATAACTGTAATCCGTAAGAGATACACAACAACTTGCATAATAGAAGATGTAAACCTCGTTAAAATACACAGTTTATGTTGCACACATTTTTTTCGTAGAGTTGATCTTTTTTTTAGGTATTTCTTGTTATTGGTTTCAGCTATAAACTACTTACATTTTTTCATAAGGGAATTTGTCAACTCCTGGCCATACAAACAAAGGAACTTCAATCACATAGCAACCAGCTTTTGACTATCGCTTTAGCCTTCGGTACTTTCTTATTTCCCTTCTACTTGAATGGAAACAAGTAATAAGACCATTTCTGCTATTTTTTCTCGATTAGCAGGAAGTAATTAGAAGAATAAGTTTTTAAACAATAATTTGATGCAGATATGTTGAGAAAGCAATGTGAATGGAGCTTAAATTTTTGGGTCTTAATATGTCCATTGTATAGGTACAATTTTTTTTTTTTTTTTTTTTTTCATTTTTATAGCCCCCTTTAATATCTAAGGTCATATCGGGGGCTTTGCATTAGAAACAACTCGTCCGTAGGTTCTTTATTTTCCTCGAACATAAACACACAAACACACACAGACACACACTCTCGCATACACTTCCAGACTCTGTGGGGGATAGGCGATAATTCTGGTTAAAGCAAAATTCCACATCCCATCCAAGAATCGAACCCGGGATCTCCGGGTAGAAGTATAGCTGCGTTATTTTGTGCGCTAAAACGTTTTAAACTGTTCCGTTTTTCTCCTATTTCTAAGGCTGTTTATGATGACCGTCTGCCGGGCTGAGTTCCTGACAGTCCGGGCGCTTTCTGTTCTGTTTTCGTCAGTAACCATGTCAATTGTAAGGTAGTCCCACTCTATGCATGGGACAGAAAAATCAGCCCGGGTATGGAGTGGAAGCTCTTGTTATTCTTTCTGTGGCATTGACAAGCTTGGTGTTAATTATTGTAGATTACTTGACTGCACGATTGTTTCCATGATGTTTAATCATGTTAACAATTTTGTAAACCAAATGTTAATTTTAAGTTCTTAGAAGGTACCCGTATTTAAAATTAATTAGTTTCAAATTGGAGATATGAACGATGGAAATGGTCACTCCAGTTTCAACCTCCCAGGACGCGTTTACCTGAAATGAGACTAAGGTTGGGATTTTCCCTTGTATGGCTATTTCGGGGTTTATAGTTCTTTGACCCGTTGCCTTTGATGTCCAATCACATTAACCAGTTGGCTTGGCCTTCAGTTACAGTGCGAAACAGTTTCGGTACGAAACAATGAAGCTTTATGGACTAAAACCAGTTGCGTTTAGCTCGCTAAAAATTATAACTGAAAAACAGCGGCCGACCAAAACCTGAGTTTAACATTGTTCAAATACCATCCCAATATAAGAGTAGAGCTTTTTTACTTTCTCTACACGCACTATGTATAGTGTATAGAGAAGGTATTGTAATGCACCCAAAAATTCGACACCGAGTTTTCATCGGAAATATATGTTTTGGGTCCCACTGAATCCAAAAAAGAAAAAGGCATTTTTGCAAAAAGGTCCGTGTGTGTGTGCACGCGTGTGTGTGTGTATGTCTGTGGAGAGCATAGCTCAAAAACGAAAAGACCGTTAAATACCAAACTAAGCGGGAGACATGGGTTCAATTCCCGGTACCGGAGTGGGGACTTTTACCCCGCTGGGAGACCTGACTCGGGGTGCACTCAGCCTCGTGAGGTTCCTGGGGGGCCAATTCCTCAGTGGCTACTTGATGGAGAAGTAGTGGCTCCAGGTCATGAGAACCGTATTTGAGGCGCTGACCAGATCTCACCCTCCAATACTGCACCCCATCCATGGTGTCTGTCATGGACCGAGATGAGGGACGGAGCGGCCGGGCCGTAGGCCAAGGTTCCTTGCGAGCTGTCGTACCATGGTGTTATTATTACTAACCTGGAAAGCTAGTAGACTCGAGCTGTTAACAGTCGCCCCCGCCGAGGTTGTACGGTAGTCTTCCCGGATGGGTTGAGGCGCGTAAGTGGCGTGACTTTTTCCGTACCTCGTGAGAGCTAGGTGGGCTGGTACATAAGATATGCACCGGCCTAATGGAAAATCCCACGGAAGTCATGGGCTTGTTCCCTTCAGTGTACCCTGGGAAGAAAGGTGGCAGGCTTGAGTAGTCAGGTCCCTGCGTGGTCTTCTTTTTTATGCTTAGCGTCCTTTAACCTGGTTGATCATATCGGACGATGAATGAAATTGGTGAAATGATGCTCAAATGTTCTCGGGGTCCTTGGAGCTCATAATTACTCGACATTCGTCTTCTCAAGATAAGGAAAAAACCCTATCCGGGTAATTCTTCCTAAGCGAGATTCAAACTCACAACCTGTTGAATGTGAGGCAGACATGCTACCACCATACTACCCAGTCGTTGTCTTGTACGAGAAAGTTTCCCCGGCTGTGTGGACGTGAAGAAAAACAAACCGCGCTCTTCTGTTTCGTTGCATTTGTTGTTCGTAGTGGTGGTGGTGGTGGTGGTGGTGCGTGAACCAAAGACCTCGCGATTCTTTTTGAACGTCGACACCTGCTATGGTTGACACGATTCATGCTATTCTTTTCGATTCACGCGATTCTTTTTTAACAACGATTCATGTTATCTTGCGATTCTTTTTTAATGACGATGCATGCCAAAATTGACACGATTCATGCAATTCTTTCCTTGTAGTCGTTCATCTGAACAATTCGTTCATGAATCACCCCATATCTGAATATCCTGCTAATGTTCTGATCTAATATATTAACTCTGGATGGATGCCAAGGTATAAAGGAATTGAGGAAAAATTAGATTTCCCTCCAGGGTTATGCGGAAAATCCAACTGCACGAGAACAGGTTTTGGCATTTCCTTAATCTCTAGAGTCATGCAAGAAAGAGACACACACACACACACACACACACACACATATATGCAGTTGGATTTTCCGCATAACCCTGGAGGGAAATCTAATTTTTCCTCAATTCCTTTATACCTTGGCATCCATCCAGAGTTAAGAAGGTAATGCTTCCACAGTATAAGAATGTATTCATGGGAATGCCTATTAGAATTCTACAATTTATGCATTATTTTTTATTTATTTCTTTATTTATTACGTTGAAATATGACATCGTTTAGCCTATGCTCTTTGCTAGTCATATGTGTCTTGTACAGTCTTCTAATTATTAAGATCTACACTGTATTGAGTGCGGATCGAAAAGCAAAGCACAATATTTTTTTTAAAACAGGTTTAATACTTAAAATATATGAACTTACACCTTATACCTACTCTTAGATATACTCACCAACTTTCTCATCATATTTGTCCCATCGTGACACCAGTTTCAATATGCCTTGTTCGTAGAATCCGTTTCCCTGGAGCCTAGCCATCTGCGGACTGCTGATTTCACTTTCGTCTATGTCGCAAAGCATTGGCCAGCCAGGAATTCCTTCGTGGGACCAAACAGATAAAAGTCCAACGATAGAAGGTCCGGACTGTAAGGTGAATGCTGGAGAACTTCCCAACCAAATTTAGTGATTTTCTGACAAACAGCAGTAGCAACATGGGGGCGAACATTGCCATGAAAAAGTTTGACATTATCAGCATTAATGTTGTGGCGTTTGTCACGGACATGATGCAGCTTCACCAAAGTTTTGATGTAGGCTGCAGCATTCAGCAAAGTCCACCAATAAAATACCATACATATCCCAGAACATTGTCGCAAGCAATTTCCTAGCAGGGTTGTTTTTCTTTACTGGAGAACCAGCATGTTTCCACTCCATACTTGCCTGTTTAATTTCGGGCGTGAGGTATGCCCACGACTCATCACCAGTGACGATTCCTTCTGCGGTGTACCGCGTTAAGTGATCCAAGCTTGTCGTCATTCACTGGCCCTTGTGGTTGTTTGTCAGGTTCTTAGGCACCCTGCGAGCACTAACTTGACGAAATTTCAAAGCGTCATGAACAATGTCGTACACTGAACCAAAGGAAATGTTGACTGTTATGATAAGGTTCGCAGTTGCACACGCCGGTCATTCAAAGTTGCCGCCTCAATGCCTCTGACATTCTGCGGGTTTGCAGCTGTTATCGGCCTCCCGCAGCGTGGCGAATCACTAAGGTTCACAGGACCCTCATGGAAGAATACACATTACCTGGAGACATTGCTGCGGTCCATACAATCATCCCTATATTCGCCACGCATATCCCCATATAAGCCATACCTTTCTGCTCTTCACACGTGGACTACAGTAGCATGCGCGCCATATTTGTTGCGTAGTTCACGCTTCTCTCGCTAGAGCTGCACATAACACAAAAAAACACCCTCTGCAGTGAACTTTAAACTATATTTGTGTGGAATTGCAACATTCCAGCTGCAATACCAAGGCAGAAAAAACGTATTGTGCGTTACTTTTCCACCCTCCCTCGTACTATTTGTGTTCTCCCCTTTCACTTTCCAATTCCATTTTCGTTTCGCCTTATTTAAACACTAGCCTAGCTTCTTACTATATTTGCTGAACAATCTACTATTTTGTAACTAAGAAATGTTTCCGGGCTGTTTTGCCGTGGTCTGCTGGTGTTAGGAGTACCAGACGTTTCGTCCACAACTACGGTGGACGTCTGGTACTCCTAACACCAGCAGACCACGGCAAAACAGCCCGGAAACATTTCTTAGTTACAATGACTCCGGCCGTGAAAACCTACGTTCTCTCAATCTACTATTTTATTTTTCCTGCTAATTTTGAACCATGTTTCCGAAAGATGAACTTTTCTCCAACACCTGTCCCAAAATCCTTGGTTCTCGATTTATTGAGGTTCAGAATGCTGTAGTTTTTACGTTCTTAGCTTGCTAGGAGGTGATCCACTCAAACACCACTAATAGAAAATAATCCAAGTATCCTCCTCTTTCGTCTAGACACGCATGCTCTCGTCGAAGCATGGAATGTCAAATGCTTCCAGTCGGTGTCCTGTGATTTTGCAAGCTTTCATAGTACGCAGATTAAGTGTTTCTTCACCTAGGATGTCTGCTGCATAAACCAACGGTTTAAGGTGCCTCAAAGGATAAAAATCCAAAGGATTGGGGTCGTGGGGACATGCAGGTCATGGAACTGGTCCTTCCCTACCTATCCGTTTGTCATGCTAGATACCAGCCAGTGCATCTCGAACAATAAGAGCTAGAATATCATGTATAAACCACATGTTTCTTCTTATTTTCAGGGGCATATTTTCTAATAAGTCAGGGAGAGTGTTTGAATGAAGTCCCTGAAGACAGCACTTGTAAGGTGTGCTGGGGAATGTATTACACATCTGATAAATGACAAATGTTAACAAGTAGCCATGACAGCACAAGGCCAATTCTGCACGATAAAATGTGCCAAAGCCTTCTATGAATGAGTGCATAAACAAATGAAGTTATTAGATTGGACCCCGAAAGCCGTTGAAGGCGACTTTGATTAATAACGAAGCAATTTAGAGCATATGTTTATTTGAAGTTACTTTCTTGTCTCGATGTCAGAAATCTATTACCAAACTTGTAAAAGTATTTTTGAATCAACCTGTAAAATATGTTCAGGGTCCTCACTGTCACAACATAGGTTCTGCGGTATACCATTTCTAAACCCTTTTAAATTAAATTGTTTTATTTGTGGACGCTCTTTAATTGCTGCGGTTCTTAGGGTCTCATTCTCTACTGGGCTTGAAAGGTCACTTAATTTTGCTCGGAGGCCTCTTTATCAGGCTTGAGATTCATTTACATGCCGTAAATCTACGACACTGGATCAGTAGCTTTACTTCCCTTCCGAAGAAAGCAATGATAAGGATTTTTATGCCTGAAAAACCCCATTGTCCTTCGTCGGGTTTGAAGCCGCGACCTTTGGATCTAGAGACTAGCATGCTACCCTAAGTAGACAAAACCTTTTTATTCTCCATACATCAGTTCCTAACAATACAGTGTTCTCTCATTACTTTCTCTACACGTACTATGTACATAGTGTATAGAGAAGGTATTGTATTGCACCCAAAAATTCGATACCCAGATTTCACCGGAAATACTTATTTCAATTCCATAAACACACACACACACACATATACACACACACATGCGCGCGCGCGTACATTTTTCTATAAATGTCTCTTTTGGATTCCGGGGGTCCCAAAATATCCGTATTGGATTTTGGGTACTCTATTCATTATGTACATAGTACGTGTAGAGAAAGTAAACGTGTGTTTTGTTTTCGTTCTTTCTTTCTGCAGTTTGTGGCGTTCCCTTGTCCTGTGTTTGGAAACGCGGCACCCATTAAAACGTATTCGAGCGTACACGCACAGGCAAGAACCGCAGACCGCAGAGTGATATATGATATTCATGTATGGGGAACATGGACCATCATTCTGTCTGTTGCACACATGAGAGTTCCCTAACTACTCTCTGCACACACACACACACACACACACACACACACACACACACACACACACACACACACACACCATTCATAATAACAAACATTAAACGTAAGAATTACGTAAACTTAAAAGTTGCTTATCATATGTTGTAATGGAGCCATTTCAATGTATCATGCAAACAAAAAATATCTGTGTTACACTCACATGCCTTTCTCTAACTGTTCTATAAACAAACTTATAAACTTCTTACAAAAGATTATTCTTCCTTCTAGATCATGCCAATCGAGACAAACATTAGCAGACTTTTCTTATTACTTAGTTCCTTATAAGTAGAAGGGAATTATGCTAGGCTAAAGCGATAGTCAAATGTTTTAAAAGCTGTCGTTATGCAATTGTCATAATTAATATGAGTGTTTTCATCTTGTCGATAATTATTCACGACCGTAATAGCGACGAGAGTCAATTGTCCTAAGAGACGAAAACACAAATTGTACTTGATAAGAAAATTCGGTGAAATAGACTATTAATAATTTATAATATAGAAAGGGAGATTTTATTAGGTTATGATTGTAATACTTACATTAGTTCTCAAACGGTAGATGACGTATTCGACCATGTTTGCTTACCGATTTTTTTCTTCTTCTTCTTCACTGCCTCCTGAATTATGATGTGGCCGACATTGTCTATACCCAATGTACGAATTACGATAGCAATAATATAAATAGGGAAAATTAATTTATTTCAGCTGTTAATAAATACTACATGAAATGGAAACAAACGTTCTTTTATTTGAGGTTATTGCACTCATCTCACACATAAGAAATACAAATAATTATTATTTTCACTCCTTTTTTTGATCTAATACATCATAAAATGGATAAAACTTTAAATAAGCACTGTAACTGAATTAATTGAGAGTGCAATGATGGATCTGACAGTTATTAAAAGAGAAGGTTGGTTGCCTGAATTGCCACCTTATTACCAATAACCAAGATAGGAGATTAAACATAAGAACGTCAGGTGCGACAAGATTTCGAAGAAATGAACATCAACTGCGATAAGATTATCGACAATATCGCTCCAGTCAGAATGACCTAATCTCTGCCATTGCATAGGCGGTTTAATAGTTGAGCTGAATTGTCATTGCATTTGGTTCTTTGCTTGGCCAGGAGTAGAACAAAAGAAGAACGAACACTTCCTGTCTGAGTACTTTACAATTGAAACCAAAATTTCGGAAACGGTTACCTACACAGAAATCATTTAAAGGACATAAATTGGGTGTTTTGACGAGATCCACATTTTTTGTGCAATAGGTTTTTATCTATTCTTACGGTTTAACAGTTACGCAAAAGTCATACAGAATGAAGAGCTCTTTGGAAGCTCTTCCCATAAAATTCAAGATGTACATTTTATTTGCCATGCAAATATCTTAAATATGAAAGAAAATCGTTACAGTCATTTCTAAGAAAATAAAAATGTTAAATTTTTTCCATATAAAGGGTAGCTTGGGGGATTTTCTTGAAAATCTTTGTGTCGCATCCCTAGAAAATACGAAATTTAAATACCAAGTTTGGTATTTAACAGACTTTTCATTTTTGAGCTATGCTGCCCACAGACACATACATGAACCTTTTTCTCTAAATATACTTTTTTCGGACTCAGGGACCTCAAAACATATTTATTGATGAAATCGTGATATCGAATTTTTGGGTTGAATACAATATCGTCCCTATCCATTATGTATGTTTTTCATGCGGGTTAGAGAAAGTAGTAATCATTAGATTAGTGTAAATTAGAGGTTTGCAGGGTCAAAGCTTTAAGTTTGTGTCTACGTCAAACATTACAAACTAGCCAAACAGAAAACAGTTCTTATCACGAGATCATTCCGTCGTATCGTATCAGATTTTCCATCTCGTGTTCACTCGGTAACACTGAAATATAAATAGAAATCACAGTAGAACAAATTGTTATGGTAGATGGTTTTTATGAGTTAACATTCTTTAACCGCGTTTATTTTAAAATGTACATAACCTCTTTTGTCCGTGGTCCCTTCATTGACTGCCATATTCAATTGTTAATAGATCACCTTCATTTAGCTGTCAAATAAATGGAAAAGGAATATCCGAGCAGTGAACTGCTGAATTAACTGAGGTGTGGAAAAATATTGGTCCAATATTTCGCGAGCGAGAGATCGCACACCATACTCCAAATTTCTCTGAGTGTAGAAGGTTTCCTGAATAGCATTAGGATTTTCAGTTGACTATATTCGCGTATTTTGTGTATTTACGCATCCGGATAAGTGAAACCATGCTTCATCAGTAAAACAGGTCCTATCTAAAACATAAATTCCATAGCGCATAAAAAACCCTCTGAAACCATTCACAATACTGAACTCTTCCCGTGGTCTGTGGGTTATTATTCATGGACGACTGACATCTTATATGGATAAAAACCAAATTCTTTTTTTGCTCCTTTGTATGCCGAAATATCCTTTTTTTTTTTTTTTTGCTCCTTTGTATGCCGAAATATCACATTTCTGGGGTCAAATGTTTTTATAGATTTTCGTGGACTTTTAAGTATTCTAGCTGGTATATTTGCTAGTTTTTCTTCTGCTAAGAACACTAGATCTACCAGCATCGTGTCTCTGGAAATTTACAAATCACAGAGTTTTGGGTTAGGAAACTTCGCAATGAACTTTTGTTTCACTTTCTCAGGTAATTTCCACGTTCAGAAAAAAAAATGTTTTCCACTAAAACACACGTTCCTTTGTAGAATACACTGCTGGCACCTTACTCACTAAACACGGGACACCAAACTGACCATCACAATAGTAACTAACCTGCTCCCAGTCGAAACGTGCTGGAAACAGTAACATCCGGTGGGATAATAGGGAAAATCGAGTGCCAACCTTTTCTCGAGCGGTAGCCACAAGCACGGTGCGGAGGAAGTTGTTGATGGGCCGTTAGTTCCTGGGTAGTATGTTACAGTATTTTTCAGAACATGCGTGACTTTGAAGTTTGGACTTAGGTGCTTTGAGGTTACAAGCCAACCTTGCAGTTATCAAGTCTTCCACTTACTAGTCCCTTAAATGGGGCGCGAATCTCGACTTGCAAGCAGAGATTTTATTACATTGCCTCTCACTCCTAGTATAGGTTCGTCTTTTGTTTGCTAATAGATATTTCACAGCGGCAACGGGGAGCTGTACCGTTTGAAGGTCATGTTTTAGAGAAAACTAAACATTCTTTCCGCAAAGATGCTAGCCCTTACAGGAGGCAAGTAATTCACACCATTGATGGCTACTTATCCCCTTGTGGTATCCCGTTGTCAATAGGGTTGCCAGAATGTACTCGAGGCAGGCCCGAAGACCAACCAACGGGCAGTAGATATTTGAGTAAATGGGGACAGAAGTTGTTAAACAGATTTTATTATTATTACGGTCACAAGGTCACAACTTTTACTAACATAATCCAGTAAATGAACTTACTACTGCGATACCACGACTGTCATTACCTCTACTATATTACTACTGCTGCAAACATTCTTCACGGAACGAACTTAGATATCAGCCTCTTCATTTAACTGTTATTACTCGCCATCACAGAACAACAAACTATAGCTATTTTGAATTACGAAAGGTAGTGGTAGCAAATACACTATAGGTTAATACTGGACACTTCCATTTTCCCCTGTGTTAAGCTGAGAGACATGTATACAGTGGCGCTCCTAGCGGCCAGGCCTTAAGGAACAAGCGATTAACTTTGAATGTAGGAAAGGGAAACCCAATAATGATATTATAACATGCATTGTTATTTCTTATTTATTCAAACAATATTTTGTCAATACAATACAAAGCAATGCAGAAAATCAATGTAAAGGTATTGGATCTACAGGAATTATTTTTAGTGGCATGACAATTTTTGCTTTAATGTTTCTACCTGGCTTTTTCTCATTCTTTTTTCCATTTTCATCATTCAGATAACATTTTATTAACACATTGAATGTGCTAAAGATGAAAGTAGTAAAGATGTGTCAATAAACACATCTTTACTACTTTCACGTATGCAAGTGAATAATGCACCATCTACACGCATGTTTAACCTTAGTTTAACATTAGGTCTACTGTCAGAAAGATAATGAAGAACAGTTTCATTAAATAGAGAATTGCTGCTGATGTACATTGTATAAGCAGATTCGTTGTGAAATATGAATTTAGCATTTCCATAACGCTTCAGAAAAATATGCACATTTTAATTTACTACATCTGCTCTCATCGATGTCTACCTATTTGTTTTTACATTTCTCATGAGGCAATTTTGCACATATCCACGTGCATACACGTGAATCTGCACGCTGCTGAACATTAACTTGAAAATCATCACTAATTATACTTGTCTCGTATAATTAGTGCAGAAGTCTGAATTACAAATGATTTACATGTTTCTGGTAAATCAGACTTTAGAACTAAAAACTTGCTTACATCCATAGGCCCAATTACTGTCTTCAGACGATTGTAACTGACTTGTAATTGCAAGTCTAAGACATTGACTGAATTTTGAGGAATCTGGGGTTACATTGTTTGTCCCTAATAACAGAAAACAAAACTTCCAAACACTCTTGTGTGAGTCGTCTTGTAAATACATATGAGAAATCATATTGACATTTTAGCTACTGCCACAATAATTTTAATGACAATATTTGCATTTAAACAAGGAGGTTTCTTACGCTGACCATTCATTACAGTGATGTTTTCTAAGAATTTTCATAATTCATTAAAATACAGCAAATGTTTACGTTCGCCATTTATTGCATGGCGCAACTCTTTAGCACAATGATTTTGAGACGAATTGAAAATGTCAAATAGACAGTCCATTTTTACTTTCTCTACACGTAATATGAACATAGTGTATAAAGAAGGTATTGTATTGCATCCAAAAATTCGATACCGAGATCATTGCAAATATGTTTTGAGACCTCCTGATTCCAAAATATGCATCTTAAGAAAAATGTCCGCGCGCGCGCGTGTGTGTGGGGGTAGAATAGCTCAAAAACGAAAAGTTCGTTAAATACCAAACTTGGCATTTAAGAACAGTATCTTCCAAGGATGCGACACTAAGATTTTCAAGAAAATCTCCCACCCCCAACTACTCTTTACATGGAAAAATTTTCGAAAATTTTGATTTTCTCAAAAATGGCTCTAACGATTTTGGTTAAAATGTCGTATATTAAAGACAAATGAAATGTATATTTTGAATTTCTGGTAATAGCCTCTGAAGACATCTTTATTTTGGATGAATTTTGCGGAATTTTACATAACTGGTAAACCGTAAGAGATATGTAGAGCTCTTTAAAACACCCAATTTGTGTTACATACATTTTTTCGTGGAGTTGATTGTTTTTTTAGATATTCCTTGTTATTGGTTTCAGCTGTGAAAAACATACTTTTCTCATACATGAATTTGTCAACTCCTATCCATACAAACAAAGGAACTTCAGTCACAGAGCAACCAGCTTTTGACTATCACTTTAACCTATGGTACTCCCTTATATCGCTTCTACTAAAAGTAAACAAGTAATAAGACGATTTCTGCTAATTTTTTTCTTGATTAGCACGAAGTAAATATAAGAATCATATTTTTAACAATGCTTTGCTGTAGAGGTGTAGAGAAAGTCGTGTGAATGGAACACATCAGATTTTTTCAGTGAAATTAGCGATAGCTAATGTTTCATCAGACACAGAATTAAACGCAACATGCGTTTTAATGCAACCACATACAGAATAGCTTAAAGCATGAACGGCCAAACATACCCTCATTGGACTAAATGGTGGTAGTTCAATACATTGGCTGATCAACCTTGGAACTAATCGAGGTTTCATGGCTCTGTCTTCTTTTTATAAAATTTTACAATATGGTTCCAAGAAACCTTTCTATTATAGAATGCCGTTTCGAATTATTCCTCATTGATTTCAACGGGTGTGGAGCATCATGGGTGAATACACTCTACTGTTACAAATTTCAATAAATGGATTTTCCTTATAGATGTTCAGCAATGATCTCATTTTCAGATACTTGCTTCCCTGGAGTGGTTATATATACAAACGTTTCACAATAATATAATCTTCTTATGTTGTTTTATCTCGTGGAAAGCGGAAAAAGGACTTGGAAAGTTTCAGAAGTTCAAAGTTATTGCAGCCAAACAGAGCAAAAACCTTGCCAGACATGGTTCAATACTTCTGTCTGATAATCCTTATAACACTGTGCAGACCGATACACAGCTAAATTACATTTTAATTAATCATTCTTGTTATTACGTAGGCTATACTGAAGCTACAATAACACCAGCTGATCGCCGCTCAAGGCCGACCCGCTAGAATGCGCTAGCAGCGCGTGTCGCGCGAAATATCACAGAGTGTCCTGTATTAAGCTGTCTATCCACTCACGATCCGAGCGTTCCAATAATTGTCGGTAAACTGCTAACTGACAAGTGACAATGAACGAGCCGCGACTTGCCAGTGCTTCTTTAATAATGTGAGCCCAATACTACAGTCACAACAATGAAAAGTTGCCAGAATAAGAGTAGAAACATAGCGTTTTGTTACTTATTAGAAATTAACATTCTAACCAAATTATTAAAAATTGTTCATGAGTAAGGTGACATTCAAGCCCATAGATTGAAGTCATTGGCACGTATACCCGGAGAATTCATTCCAAACCCAGGTACTACCGGAGATCATGCAACCCTAGTTGTCAATATTGACGGTTTGGGAGAGAAGACCGTTAACACGTGTCGCGGTCCTCTAGCACACCGTCGAATATCCCTGCAACTGCCGGCCAACCTAACAGAGATTTGGCGGACGATGACAGAGCGGTAGATAAGGTTTTTAATTTTTTAGCAACTATAACTTTGCACTGCGCATTTACATTATTTTTGAAATACTTGATATGTAAGTTAATCATTCTGAACACATATTTAGTAATGTAAGCTAAATTTACAATTCATGTATTAATTGTCATGCCAGTAAGTACTTACAGTAAGAGTTTGGCAGGTCATTAATACTTACAGTACAACTAGGAAATGACGTAACACTCGAGACATGTGCTACTTCAAGTAAAGAATCCATTGCAAAATTCATTTACAAAAGAGTGTATAGGAAGACTGTCCATATAATTTTGATGTAATCTTTCATTTGTTGACATGTAGACTTCATGTTTACTTTCTCTATACGCATATGCACATGGTGTATTGAGAAGGTATTGTATTGCACCCAAAAATTCAATACCGAGATTTCACCGGAAATACATGTTTTTTTGGGAATCCCTGAATTCAAAAAAAGCATTTTTGGAAAAAAGGTCCGTGAGTGTACGTGTGTATCTGTGGACAACATAGCTCAAAAACGAAAAGACCGTTAAGTACCAAACTTGGTATTTAAATTTGAATTCCAAGGATGCGACACGAAGATTTTCAAGAAAAAAAACGCCCCAAACTACCCTTTACATGGAAAAGTTTTCGAAAATTTTGATTTTCTCAAAAATGGCTCCAACGATTTTTATTAAAATCTCTTATATTAAAGATATTTACATGACAAGTAAAATGTATATCTTGAATTTTCTGGGAATAGCCTCTAAAGAACTCTTTATTCTGGATGGTTTTATTGAATTTTGCATAACCGGTAAACCGTAAGAGATAGACAAAAACTTATCACTCAAAAAACGTAGATCACGATAAAAAACACAATTTGTCTCATATACATTTGTTCTTGGAGTTGATTGTTTTTTTAGATATTCCTTGTTATTTGTTTCGGCTTTAAAAACTTATACTTTTCTCATACAGGAATTTAACAACTCCTGTCCATACAAACAAAGGAACTTCAGTCACATAGCAACCAGCTTTTGACTATCACTGTAAGCTATAGTACTCCCTTATTGCGCTTCTACTTACAAGGAAGTAATTTTTCTCAATTAGTAAAAAGTAATAGAAGCATAAGCTTTTTAACAATAATTTGTTGCAAAGATGTAGAAAAAGTCATGTGAATGGAACAAATCAGATTTTTTTTAACAGTTTTTCAAGTATTCAAAAAGTATCAGATATCTAATGCATAGACAAACTCGGCCCTACGGGTCTCGTATTCCCAATATGCATTCTCGACCTGACAAGCATAAGTTACAGTTCTTAGTACGCGATATACTATGTTATATCTTGGAGGGCGTATTATTGTTTTACCTTTTCAAAATGTATCGCCTTTGTCTTTTATACTGAATTTTTCGTTTTAGCAGATTTTTGTCCCTTTTTAGCCCCATTCTCTTTCCTTTTTTAGATGCCTTTTTACACTGGTTTATGAATCGTTTAGCTATTATTTTAACTCTAACTGGTTTTAAATTGTTTCAACTCTTGACTTTTGCCACTACAATTTTCAGGAGGCGCTAATAGCCTTGCAGCTGATGCCCTTAAACCTCACCTATTATCACCATCACGTGTCGCGGGTTCAAACCCAGCGGAGGACCTTCGCCGTTGGCCCCGTGTCGCAAGTTTACGGCACGTAAAAGAATCTCAAGCCTGATAAAGAAATTTAAACCAAATTAATCTAAATTTCACGCCCAACATAGAATAGGACGCTGAGAAGCGCAGTAGTTAAGAGACTCTTCATTTCATTTCACTTCATCCATTGCTAATTGCAGATTGAAGGCTGAAAATGTCTCAATCCAGAGTACAGTAATGAGCGTGCAATCCTTGATATGTTCATCACATATGGGGGTGGGAACAAACAGGGAGTCTGGATCAAGTGAGGACCCAATTTTTGAAAGGAATTCTGGGTGTAGGGAGGGGTACGGGGCACATAGTGAAACGATAGAGTGCAAAATCAGAGCAGTTAAATATTGGATGAGAATCGTTCACGGAAACCAATCACTAATTAGGGCAGTCTGCTACCGTGAACAGTTGCGGATGGAAGGTAATTTGACGTGGGCATCAAAATTAAAGAAAGGGTTGGAAACCATTGGGATGGGAGACATTTGGATGGCGGGGCAGGAAAACAGGCGAAGTATTTGCAGAAAAATTAAGAACCACCTCTGTGATATTGACAGACAACAAGTAATTGCGCAATGCACAGAGAATGTGTCATTAGAAGTACAGTCTGGGCTAAAATCGGAGTGGGGTATGGAGCAATACATCAAAACAGGTACCAAACTCATTAGAGGGGCTCGCGTGGATTAGACTAGGAGCATGGAGGAGCACGAACATTTCTGACGAGAATGGTACGAGAATCTGTCCCATTTGCGAGAAGGAAGAGTCGTGGACTCACATCTTGGCAAGATGTAGGGGTACGGAGGAATGGCGGGAAAAATATTTGTCGCGATTTTTTACCTCTGCGAATGTAGGGCTAGAAGCATGTTGGACGCTACTGGCAGGCACGGAAAACATGGACGGGCTAGGTAAATTTATACTTAAGGCAAGACAGCTGAGATCCGAGGAGGCTGCCAATAGAGAAGGGGGGGGGGGAATAAGATCAACTAAACAAAAGTGACTACAATGTTCTACATACATATATATTATGTCATACTTAGGTCACTGTTGTGCTATGGTTATATATATATGGTGTATATATTATGTGTATATATGTCTTTTAAGTGTAATTATCTATTATAAGAGGGTGCATTTATGAACGTGTACTCTGTGCTGTAAATTTAAATTGCTATATTTGAATATCTTTGTATTTTTATTTTCGGGTTCACTCTTAATTCTTTATTGTTGTTTAATATTGCTTTTGACTGTGTATTTCCTTTGTCTTTTTATTTTCGTGTTTACTCTTTTAATTCTTTATTGTTGTTGTTTTAATATTGCTTGTAATGTGTATTACAAAAGCACGTACGGTCTGTGGACCCGTGCGACTGTTGAAATTCTATGTATGATATTGCTATGTCAATAAATACACTTATTCATTCATTCATTCATACAAGCGAGCAAAAGCGCTGAACAAGGCTGTAAGGTCTGCCACGTGGAATACTTCTGAAGGTTTGTTTCCAGACCCCAGCCTTCGGGAAACTGGTCATTGATCCGTCGCGTATCACACGTATTTCTTTCTCTACATCTTATTACTTTCTCTACCGCGTACAATGTGCATAGTAGGTAGAGACGTTATTGTAATCCTAAGAAACATTCGGCATCGAGTTTTCACTGGAAATACATGCTTTGTGGACCCCAGAATCAAAAAACGGCATTTTTCGCTGGCCCGCGATTGTGTGTGGGTGGTAACAGCATAACTGAAATACTTAAGAAAAATCATTTAAATACCAATTTTGTAAGTTCAGTATCTTCCTATCATGCTACACAAAAAATCTCAGAAAAAATCCCCTCTCCCCAAACTACCCTTTTTATGGTACATTTTTTGGAAGTTTCAATTTTCTCAAAAAAAATCTTATGTGTTACACTCACATGACTTTCTCTAGCTGCTCTTCAGACAAGCTTCCTACAAAAGATTATTCTTCTTTCTACACAATGCTAATCGATATAAACATTAGCAGAATGTTCTTATTACTTAATTCCTTATAAGTAGAAGGGAAATAAAGGAATGCGCTATGCTAAAGTGCATAGTTAAATGTTTTAAAAGCTATCATTATGCGATTCTCATTGCAAATCGCTTCTCTGCTTGGCCAGGAGTAGAACCACAGAAAAACGGACTCTTCCTGCCTGAGAAAAGTATAAGTACTTTACAATTGAAACCAATAACAAAGAATATCTCGGAAACGGTTACCTACACAACAAAAACGTAGAGGACATAAATTGTGTGTTTTGACGAGATTTGCATTTTTGTGTAATAATTTTTTATCTATCTCTTACGGTTTAGCGGTTAAGCAAAATTCGGCGAAATTCATCCAGAATAATCAGGTCTTCAGAGGCTATTCCCAGAAAATTCAAGATATACATTTTATTTGGGATGTAAATATCTTTAATATACGAGATTTTAATCAAAATCGAAATTTTCGAAATTTTGTTGTGTAAAGGGTAGTTTGAGGTGGGGGGGGGGATTTTCTTGAAAATCTTCGTGTTGCATCCTTGAAAGATACAAAACCTAAATATCAAGTTTGATATTTAACATTCTTTTTGTTTTTGAGCTATGCTGTCCACAGACATGTTTTTTTCGGACTTGGGGGATTTCAAAACATATATTTGCGGTGAAATCTCTACATTGAATTTTTTGGTCGAACACAATACCTTCTCTATCCACAATGTGCACTGTGCATGCGTGCTAGAGAAAGTAAAAATGGCTCTATTTTTATTAAAATTTCATAATTGTTAAAAGCATTTGCAAAATAAATGGAATGCATGTATTGAATTTTCTAGGAATAATCTCTGATGTCTTGTTCAATCTGAGTAACTTTTGCATAGCTGGTAAACCATAAGAGATAGACAAAATGACACAAAAAGTGTAGATTTCATTACAACACAATTTATGTCCAACACATATTTACTTTCTCTACACTGCTGTGCACATGGTGTATATTGCACCCAAAAATTCGATACCGATATTTCAACGGAAATACATGTTTTGGGACACCCTGAATCATAAAAAAAAAAAAAAAAAAGATAAATGTCCGCGCGCGCGTGTGTATATATGTGTGTGTGTGTGTGTCTGTGTGTGTAGCATAGCTCAAAAACGAAAAGTCAGTTAAATACCAAACTTGATATTTAAGTTCAGTATCTTACAAGGATACGAAAGGAAGATTTTTAAGAAAATCCCCCCACTCCCAACTACTCTTTATATGGAAAAAATTTAGAAAATGTTGAGTTTCTCAAAAATGGCTAACAATTTTGATTAAAGATATTTACATGACAAACAAGCTGTATATCTTGAATTTTCTAGGAATTACATTTTTTTCTGAATGATTTTTTTTTTTTAATTTTGTATAACTAGTAAACAGTAAGAGACAACAGTTGACAAATTCCTGTATGAGAAAAGTATAACTTTTTCATAGCAGAAACCAAAAATAAGGAATGTCTCAAAAACGACGAACTCCACGAAAAAAATGTGTATAACATAAATTGTGTGTTTTAACGTGTTCTACATGTTTTGTGTAGTAAGTGTTTGTCCATCTCTTACGGTTTAGCAGTTATTAAAAATTCAGTAAAATTCATCCAGAATAAACTACTCTTCAGAGGCTATTCCCAGAAAATTCAAGATGGGCATTTTATTTGTCAGGTAAATATCTTTAATATACGAAATTTTAATAAAAATCGTTAGAGCCATTTTTGAGAAAATTGAAATTTTCGAAGAAAGTTCCATGTAAAGGGTAGTTTGGGGTGGGGGGATTTTTCGAAAAACTTTCGTGTCGCATCCTTGGAAGATACTAAACTTAAATACCAAGTTTTATATTTTACCGACTTTTCGTTTTTGAGTTATCGTGTTCACAGACATACACATACACACACACACACACACACACACACACACACACACACACACACACGGACGTTTTTGTGAAAATGCTTTTTTTTTTAGATAAAGGGGACCCTAAAACATATATTTCCGGTGAAATCCCGGTATCGAATTTTTGGGTGGAGTGCAATACCTTCTCTACACACTATGTACGTACTACGTATAGAGGAAGTAAAATCGAAAGATTAAATTCGGATACATAAATAAACAACCTAACAAACAAGACATGTGCTAATTCAAGTAAAGAATCTATTGTAAAATGCATTAACAAAAGAGCGTACAAGAAGGCTTTGCACATACAATTTAGATGTAGCCTCTCATTTGTTCATTGAGAATTCAGTTTTTCTCAATGTTCAATACAATATTGAAAAATCTGATGTGTTCCATTCACATGGCTTTCTCTATATCACTGCAACAAATTATTCTATTTACTTCATCTAATTGAGCAAACTTTAGCAGAAATAATCTTATTACTTGCTTCCTTGTTAGTAGAAGGGGGTAACATATGTTAAAGTGATAGTCAAAAGCTGGTTGCTCTGCAACTGAAGTTCCTTTGTTTGTATGGACACGAATTTACAAAGTGCTGTATGAGAAAAGTATGTCTTTATAGTTGAAAAAAAAAAAAACAAGGAATATCTCAAAAACAATCAACTCCACGAAAAAAATGTATGTAACATAAATGGTGTGTTTTAAGGTGCTCTACATTTGTTGTGTGGTAAGTTTTTGTCCATCTCTTACGGTTTAGCAGTTGTGTAAAATTCCGTAAAATTGACCGAGAATAAAGTAGTCTTCAGAGGCTATTCCCAAAAAATTCAAAATATATAGTTTATTTGTCATGTAAATTATCTTTAATTTACGATAATTTAATCAAAATCGTTAGCCATTTTTTAGAAAATCAAAATTTTCGAAAAAAGTTCCATGTAAAGGGTATTTTTTCTCTAAATCTTCGTGTCGCATCCCTGGAAGATACTAAACTTAAATACCAAGTTTGGTATTTTACCGACTTTTCGTTTTTGAGTTATCCTGTTCACAGACATACGGACACACACACACACACACACACACACACACACACGCGCGCGCGCGGACCTTTTCTGTAAATACCTTTTTTTAATACAGGGGACCCTAAAACATATATTTTCGGTGAAATCTCGATATCGAATATTTTGGTGGAGTACAATACCTTCTCTATACACTATATACATAGCACGTTTAGAGAAAGTAAAAACAAATTTGATTTATTATTATTCTTTTATTGCTTTTTTTTTTACAGTTTTTTCAAGTATTTAAAAAAGTAATTTGCTTCAAAACCTACTTATAATACACAAATAATAAATACATGTTTAGCAGGTTACCAATTCTATTTGAATTTGCCCAACATAAATGGATGATTAAATTATTTTTGAAGCTTGTGTATTCAAAACGATCTCGATTCGTATCAACTTAACGTGTGAAACGCGGATGATACTGAGATGGAATTGGATTCAAATCAATTTCATTTCCCCATGAAAACGTAGTAAGACTATAACTATGACGTGACGGAGTAGGCGTGGTCTCTACAACCCGTTTCGAAATGTGTTGCACTATCACGTGTTATCTAGTTAAGTTCCTGCTAGACTCTTTTTACCGGATGAATTGTCCTCATGTAAACAAAGCACAAAATGTACTCCGCCGCTTACTTGCTCTGATTGGAGGGGTATACGGACTGAAACATGCGAGCAACTCAGGGATGCGTGCCAACCCAGGGACGAGTCTGCTCCATTAGGCCAGTACACATTTTATACACTGAATCCCACTGCGTGCAAGGATCGAAGTGCTTGCAAAGAGGGACGGAAGTGGATACGTCACTTACGCGCATCAACCCCGAGGGGAAGACTACCAAAAACCTCGGTAGGGCCGACCTTTACCTGCTATGGTGTACTAACTTTCCAGGACATTAAGGTGTCTCACAACCCCACCCCCCAGACGTACCTTATCTCCCATGCGTATCGGGTCGAGTCCAACCCAATCCAAACAGCTCCCTTTCGGGAGGGGCTCAGTTGTTCGGCCCGACTACTTCTAATAACATCAGAAGTACCATGGATGCTCGGCAGCACTCGCATCGGAGCAGCTGAAGAGGTCGGAACCTCCCCCCGGGCATACTTTTGTAGCCACGTGGCGCCCATTTGGGACATTGGAACTGTCGTCGCTTTCCTTCTACCCGTACTTCTTCGCGGGATAAACACACTGCTGATTAAGATAACAGTTGCGTATAGCACTCCAAACTAAATATATAAATAAGAGATGTAAAAATCTCTATACCAAAATAAATACGAAACACATACCTTAAGTGAATCTGAAAGAGGTTGTATTCCATCCAGATCACAGATCTGCTCCTTCTCTAGGGTTGCCAACTCTCCCAGAATGGCCGGGAGTCTCCTGGTATTGAATGGGATTTCCTGGCTCCCGGAATTGAAATTAAATCTCCCGGAATTGTGATATCTCTTTATTCCTTTAGTATTATTATTATTATTTATATACTATGTTTTTATAAAATACGAGTATTTCATTTGTTATATGCAAGGGTTGGCAGTGCGTAGAAGGAAACGGCACTGTTTTGATTTGTGTACTGGCAGTGTTGAAGCCAGGAGGGAGAAGAAAAACCAATTTTTGCATCAACATCAAGTCTATATGTGCTCTATTTACAATTAGAAATCTCAAAATCTGTAATTATTAGCAGTTTGAGGTCTTTGAGTCGAGGTTTTTGACAGTGGTCGTATTCGTATACTGGTTATTGTAATGCTAGTTCATCAGGAGTAGAAAAAGAAATACTATTGCACGTTTAACGATGCCCGGAAAAGTTCATATGAATGGGTTTTTTTTATCACTTTCTCTAGCTTTACTGTTATATTTAATTTTCTCCCGATAGAGTTGAGAGGTTGCTAAGCCTACCCTTCTATCTCCCTTCGTCTTCTGCGTGTGTTTTACTCTTAATGGTGGTGTCTACCCATTACCTGGAAGTCTGCATTTCGTTGAGAAAATACAACTTCCGCCCTTTCTGTCTATGCGTGGGAATTTAACAATACATCCTCATAGTCAACAATTATATCTTACCGGTTCTTTTCCGGAATTCGAAATCAATTTCAAGTAACAGCTTATAAAAAGATGTTTACTTGAACGTAGGTATATCGGAGTCACCGTTAATAAATGCAAGTAGTTTCTTGATAGTAAATGGCTCATTAATGCATTTGATGCACTGTACTCCTAATAATTTCTTCACATTGGCTTCTTGCGTTTTCTTGATGTTCCAAGTGTGGTTGGTTATCTTGCACGTTTTCAACCTTTCACTGCGCGCGAAATTTATATTAGTGCACACATACACTCCTGTAAACTCCGCTGTCACATTAATAATATCCTTGATGATCAATTTGGGGTTTTTCTTACATAGTTTATGAAAATCTTCAAAATTATACCTTTCTCACAACTCGTAAAAAGGCGATGTTTTACAAACTGAATTTGCTCGGCCATGGTGGTTTATGTATAACAACCTCACCTTCCCGCTTCCAAAGCAGTCTGCGCATCCTGTTTGCTCATTTTCTAATTAAGTCCAATTTGACTGTTTACTTTAGATTTATTAAGTACCTTATAATTTGCGGCATCAGCAATGAACATACACTTGGTTCGCTTTAGTGCACGTCTCTGTATACATGAGTACTCGGTGAAAATGGTCTGTATCTTGTAATTCACTGCAATGGATTTGAGTGAGTTTGGTTCATTTATATTCATTGCCTTTTCAAAGCTCTGTACATTATTATCCCGAATTTTTGCATCAATTTTTGTACATTATTTGTAAAAGTATAAGGTGTTTTTATTTACTAATCTTATTATGAAACAATTATGTTGTGTTCCTTTTTGGATTAGAAAGATACGTATAACCAAGGCAGGCATTACCTGTCTGAAGAATGAATACAAACGGCCACATGTGGAAGCTTGCATAAACACATATAAGCAGTATTACGTCATCATTCCCGTTTTTTTTTTTAATAAAAAAAATACAGTTCCGGAGGCTAGTCAGGACTCCGGCGCTGTATTCCTTTTTTCTCCATTTTTTCCAGTTTCCTATATTTCCTCAGTAGACCTTATTATTCTTAACGTTTTCCTTTTACATATACATACACAAACATAGACATTTACAAACACAGAAACACCCATGCCCAAGGCGGGACTCGAACCCACGATCCTGTGCACCACGAAGCGCCAAAGCGAGACACTTTAGCGAGCGCGACCACCGGGATCGGCAAAACATTCGTTGTTTGTAAGCAGGTTAGTTTCGTTGTGTTTAAATCGTTTTATTTTCCTCAAACACACATTCACTCCCACACACATACTTCCAGACTCTGTGGGGGAGAGGGAAGAAGAAAAATCCCCCTGGCCCAGTCGGGAATCGAACCCGGGACCTCCTGACCACTCGACCACGGAGGCAGTCTTAGGTTCATGCCCTACCTGTACGGTACGGCAATACTGGAATGCAGCAGTTGATTCTCATACAGTGGACGGGTTCGAATCAAGTCAAAATGCAAACACCGCCGCGCCTAGTCATAGGCTCACAAAGTAGAAAATTAATATTAATCAGTGATAAAGAAAACAGCAAGTTTAAACTGTAGTGGATCGTATAATTTATTTCTGTTTATATACGCTGTGCTGATGTATTGATGGTCAGACTGTACTGCACTATATCCAGGCCTTCTCTAACCGGTCTAAACCGTGGTACACCAGCAATTTCCTAATTGCATTCTTTCGTCAGATAGGTAGTAATGAGCTATTTTTGGAACAGATTATACCTCAACGTGTGTATGTTTACGCTACAAACCCCTCTTCACTAACCCCTCCCTATACCGTTGACTGCTCTATACGTACTGTGTGCGCTTCGGTACCCAAAATCGAGCTTCAATTAGTGCTGTATGCATTTGGAATACAATAAATTATTTTCTTCCTTTCGCTATTTAAACTCGTTAAATATCGTTTAATGCGTATTCTGAAACGGTTCTGCCTTCTTTATTTCCGTCAATCGGTTCTCTAAAGTGGTTGCAAGCTGCATTTAATTTTGGCTGATGGATAACTCAGTATCTTATTAGAGAACAGAAAAGGAAAGCGAAACAAATCCAAGGTTACGGAAGCTACGCTAGCAATTGAGTAATTGATATGTCAGGTTCAAGGTAGACTTCTGTCGGCAGAGCTGCTTGTTTCTGCCGCTTCAGCTGGAGAATGAATGCATTTCACTACACATAAAACGAACTCTCAACATCTGATTCATTAAAGTAAGAAAGCATTCTTTAAGTTCATACTAGAGGCAATACAATGGCTAGAGAAGAAGCAATTTGATTGTTTTACTTTTTCTACCGTGTGCCTACAGTAAAAATCTGAATAATAACCCTTGTACCTAATTACTTAAACCAGGGCTAATATGCCAGATTTTTAATGTTTATTAAACTTCACATATATAAATAGAGGAGAGTCGGATAAAAGCGGGATTCAAGTTTTATGACTTGATTTGTAGTGACACAAACTTGTAGAATTACTTCCAGACGAGTGTCATAACAGTGAAATGAGCTTAAGTCGTGTAAGCCACCCGTTTTGCAGTAGTGATTTGTTTGAATTTTCACGGTAAAAGATAAAAAATTCGGCGTCTGCAATTCCTGGGGTGGTTTCTCGTCCTTTCCATAATCTCCTTTTTACTGCGTTTCTTTCTCTTGTTTCATTTATGCCTCTAGATTTCGTGGTACTGAAAAGATGGTGCGGATGCTTACTCAAAAGAAAGAGCGCTAAGGGCTGAGTGGACGCTCATCCTAGCTCTGTTAGGGAATCGGGTTTTCGAGTCTGGGATGTTAGTTACTTCTGCGCATCTCTGTGGTCCAGGCTATTTCAGCTTGGGTGCGCACCAATTGAGAGAAAGTTACTCACGACTCACTGGGATCAACATGCAATAAAGCGCAGCTGCCAGTCATAGTTGAATCAAGTGTTGACTTACGGGAAAGCTGTTGCGGATACCATTCCCAACAGGAGGCTATGGCCAGAGACAGAGAGCTGCAGCAGGCAGTTCCATCCCGAGTCATCTGAGTCAGAATATTCGCGCGTACTCAACCACAGGCCGGTACTTGGCTGCAGGGGAAGCTTGGTAGTGTCACTGGACGAAGGTTTACGTTACGCTCCTAATTTCAAATACCTAAGGATTTCGTTTAGGTGAGTACACCATCTGATAGGCCACTATACCTCTTATTTCAACGTTTTGTATTGGTGTTTAGTAGTTATTGGAAAAACTCTAGAATAAAGTTAATTCAAAATGGCGTGGTCGGACAAAACCGGGAAGTGGTATTCCAGTGGTTCTAGAGTCATCAGGAAATGACAAGTGGCAAGGGAGAACAATCATCGTTACTTCGTCCCCTTACAAATTAGATCTCGAAGCAGAAGGAAAAGAAAGGGTGTAAATAACAAGGCAAGAAAGATTTAGTAATGAAGCAAAATGTGTCAATGTGACATTAAAAATCCACCAAAATTGAGGTAAAAAAGAAGCCAAAAAAAAAAAAAATTAACCCTTAACCTCAAACTAGAAGGAGGATAAAAGTGATGAAGTATGCATCTTTTGCAACGTCTGTACGCACATTGCAAATCTAAAGAGGATTGTATACAGTGCCTTAACTGCAAAGGGTGGGCACATGAAGCGTGCATCAATACAGATGAACAAGACCGAATTTTCATCTGTAATTTTTGTGCCTAAAATGTTTAAAAACTCTTTATGATATATATTGAAATTCAATAAGCTTTATAAGTAATATTCTGCAAGTTCTTGTTTAATAAATAGTTTTATTGCAATGCATCGATGTGTTTTTAATTATCCTTTCCAGTTCCCGGTTTTGTCCAACTTGGTTGGACAACCAACTTGGTTGGACAAAACCAGGACATTGCACATTTTCAGAACATGTGTTTTTATGCTCTTAATTGCAAATTGGCCACCACTGATTTATATGTTTTTTACTTCACAAAAGATGAGTTTATCCGTTTAACTCAAATGACTGTTTTATTCCCATAGTGAATAAATATTTAAAAAAAAAAACCGTTAAGGTCACGGTTTTGTCCGACTTCCCCCTACACCATTTACAAATAAATAAATTATATAAAGGTAAAAATATAAAAGTGAAAATATAACTTTAAACAAATAAAAATAAAAAATAAATACACTAATAAAAATTCTAAAATGTGATAAATAATGAATAAATAATAAACTAAAACATCAAACACACATCATACATTCATAATTAACACCAGTAATTACTATAACTACTTCTAAATAACAATAACAAATATAAAATCAAATTAACAAATGTATTTATCTTTAAATTTCACTTTTACTAAAATATAATAAATTATAATTACTCTGTTACCTTTCATTTATATATTTATGTAATAATTATTATAACAATAATTAATATTACAATGTATTTATTCAATTTTACTTTTTAATTAATTTATGAATTTATTTATATATTCATAAATAATTTATTAACTATACAATTTTTATTTATTTTACATAGTATTATTTATATATTATTCAATTTTATTTGATTTATTATTATTTTTATCTATTTATTTATTTCAATTATTTATGTATAAATAATTTAATTTCACATATCCAACCATGTTCCAGTTGTCCATGTGCGAAAATGTACATAGACGGTAGAGAAGGTATTGTATTCCACTCTAAAATGTTATACCGAGATTTCACCGGAAATAAACGTTTTAAGGATCCCTAAATGAAAATAGAATTTTTAGAAACATGTGTATGTGTGTGCGTGCATGTGTGAACAGCATAGTTCAAAAACCAAAGTCGGTTAAATACCAAACTTGATATTTCAGTTCAGTTTCCATGGAAGAAATACGAAGATTTTTAAGAGAATACTCCACGACAAACCAACATTTTCATGGAACATTTTTCTAAAATTTTGATTTTCTCAAAAATGGCTAATAATGTGTAGGTATAAGATATGTTTATGGTAAATGGAATGCACATCTTAAACTTTATGGGAATAGCCTCTGACTCCAGTTCATTCTGGATGACTTTTACATTAACTGGTAAACCATAAGAGATAGACAAAGATGTACTACTACACAAAAAATAAATCTCGTTAAAACACACAACTTCTGTCATATACATTTTTTAGAGCTAACCATTTTCGAGACATTCCATGTTATTGGTTTTATAATTTCCAATTCTTAGATTTTTCTCAAATGGGAAGTCATTATTCACTTTTTTCATCCGGGTCATGAAAAGAGAAGGGAATTTCAGAATTAACAGATATGACTATCGCTTAACTAGAGCATTGATGGCCAAATGGCGGCCCGCGAGTGTGTTTCATCCAGTCCGCCAATAAATATATGAGTTATCGGTTAGAACTATGTGAGCTCCAATGTGATTCATCTCTTCAAACACTGACGCAACTGGTGTTGATTTTTGGAAACTCATTTCAAAGGAACATTTTCCACATCTTAGAAACTGGACTTTAAAACTTACTTCCATATTTGGTGGTACTTACATATGTGAAACTGCCTCCTCTGCAATGAAACTAAATAAATAAAAGTCCAAAAACAGATTAATTGATTCAATGTTCTCATATTCTTAAAATTGCAACACCAGAACTGGAAGGGGATTTTAAATATTTTATAAAACATTTTACAAACCTCATTGTTTTTAGTAAAAATCTACACTTGTTCCTTCACTGTGCATGTAAAAATATAAAACATTATATGCTTTAAGTGGCCATTGCTGTTATTTTATTTTTAATATAGTTATACTATTAATTTTCCTGGCCCTCATGTAAGGTCCTTATCATATTCTGGCCCTCACTGCATTACTAATTAGCCATCACTGGTCTAATGTATTCCTTTATTTCCCTTCTATTTAGAACAAATAGGTAATAAAACAGTTTACATTAATGTTTATCTCGATTAGCATGAAGTAGAGAAAACAATAAACTTTTATAGGAATAATGTGACTTCTCTACATCTCTGGAACAAATTATTTAATTATAATATCGTATATTAAAGATATTTACATGGCAAATAAAATGCATATCTTGAATTTTCTGGGAATAACCTCTGAAGACACCTTTACTCTGGATGAATTTGCGGAATTTTACATAACTGGTAAATCGTAAGAGATAGACAAAAACTTACTTAACAAAAAATATAGAGCTCGTTAAAATACACAGTTTGTCATATAAATTTTTGTCGTGGAGTTGACCGTTTCCTTGTTATTGGTTTCAGTTTTAAAATACTTATACTTTTCCCATACGGGAATTGGTCTATTCCTGGCCATACAAACAAAGGAATTTCATCACATAGTTACTAGATTTAAAAAAAAACTGACTATCGTTTTAGCCTATGACACTCCCTTATGTCCCTTCTAGTTACAAGGAAGCAAGTAATAAGAGAATATCTGCTAATTTTTTCTCGATTAGTATGAAGTAAATAAAGGAATAAACTTTTTAACAATAATTAGTAGCAGAGATTCAGAGAAAGTCGTGTGTAACACGTCAGATTTTTACAAACACAGATTATTTATTTCTTAATATAGTCTCCTTTTAGGGGTTTATATTTCTGCAAACGCTCCTGCTAATTTGTTAACCCCTCCAAAAGAAAACACTGCAAAATACGCGATTGTCTCGTCAATGACTTCCTCGGAAGAGCTAAACGTTGTTTCCGCGAGCCATTTATTCTTGTCCGGGAACAAGAAGATATTCCAGGGAGCTACGTTGGGCAAAAATTGGGAGGGAAGGGGGTTATTCAGTATGGCGGCGACGACTCCGGACGAATGTGCTGGTGCGTTGTCGTGATGAAACAACACTTTCTTCTTCGCGAAATGAGGCCGTGTTTCCTTCAACTTCTTGTCGGATCGGGCCAATAACTCACTGTAGTATTGTCCAGTAATCCCTAAGTGACATTCATAGATTTCAGAAAAGCGTTCGACACAGAAAATAATCAAAATTATTTTTAGAAATGTGTTTCTTTCACATGACTTTCTGTACATCCCTGTAACAAATTATTGTTAATAAGATTATTCTTCTATCTATTTCATGCGCTGGAAACAAACATTAGCAGAAATGGTCTTATTACTTAGTTCCTTATAAGTAGAAGGGAAATAAGGAAATATACTAGGTTAAACCGACAGCCATATGTTTTAAAATGTGGATGCTATGGAATTGAAATGCAATTCTTTACGTGGAGTTCACAAGTTCCCGTAAGTGAAAAGTTTAAGTATTTTACATGTGAAGCCAATAATAAGTAATATCTCGAAAACGGTCAACTACACGATAAAGATGTGTATGACATAAATTGTGTGTTTTAACGAGATCTACATCTTGATACAGCACGTTTTTGTCTATCTCTTACGGTTCAGAAAATTTCATCCAGAATAAAGAGGTCTTTAGATGCTATTCCCAAAGAATTCAAGCTATACATCTTATTTGTAATGTAAATATTTTATATATGTATTCGAGGTTTTAATCAAAATCGTTAGTCATTTTTGAGAAAACAAAATTTTCTACATTTTTCCATGTAAAGGGGATGGGAGGATCTACTTGAAAACCTTCGTGTCGCATCCTTGGAGGTACTGAACTTAAATATCAAGTTTTGTATTTAACCTACTTTTCGTTTTTGAGCTATGTTGTCCACAGACACTCACGAATCTTTTTCTAAAAATGTTCTTTTTTGGATTCA
Organism: Hymenopus coronatus; assembly: GCA_030762935.1. Lineage (NCBI taxonomy): Eukaryota > Metazoa > Arthropoda > Insecta > Mantodea > Hymenopodidae > Hymenopus > Hymenopus coronatus. Next base: position 18,361,923 of record CM060894.1, read on the forward strand.
AGGTGTCCCAAAACATGTATTTCCGGTGAAATCTCGGTAAAAATCTGATATGTTCTATTCACATGACTTTCTCTATATCACTGTAACAAATTATTGTTAATAAGCACATTCTTTTGTCTGCTTTATGATAATCAAGATAAACACTAGCAGAAATTGTCTTATTTGCTTCCTGTAAGTAGAAGGAAAATAAGGGAATACCATGTGGTTGAAATTCGTTTCTATGCAGGGCCAGAAGTTTACAGCTTTCGTGCGAAAAAAGTTTTAGCTATTTTGTACCTGAAACAAATAACAAGGAATATCTCAGAAATTGCCAATTCTACCAGAAAAAAACGCATATTACATAAATTGTGTGTTTTAACGTCATCTACATTTTTTATATAATAAGTTTTTGTCTTCACTTACGGTCTACCAATTACGCAAAATTCATTCAGAATAAAGAAGTCTTCAGAGGCTATTCCCAGAAAATTCAAGGTATACATTTAATTTGCCATTTAAAAATCTTTAATACACGGTATTTTAATCAAAAGCGTTATAAGCATTTTTGAGAAAACCAATTTTCGAATTTTTTTCCATGTAAAGGGTAATTTGGAGTGGGGCGATTTTTCTCAAAATCTTCGTGTCGCATCCCTGGAAGATACTAAACTTAAATAGAAGTTTGGTATTTAACGGACTTTTCGTTTTTGAGCTATGCTGCCCACAGATACACATGAACCTGTTTCTAAAAATGATTTTTTTTGGATTCAGGGATCCCAAAACATTATTTATGGTGAAATCTGGGTATCGAATTTTGGGTACCTTCTCTATACACATGTACATAGTATGTTTATAGAAAGTAAAAATTAGTGATGGTTACTTTGTGATCCATCCTCACTCGTACGAGAAAACGGAATTCTAGTTTGTGGCAGCCGCAGAAGTTCCACAGCGTCCCAAGATCAGGTGAGAGGTTTGCATGCTGATGGTCTAGCCACATGCACATACCTGTGGTTTCTCACCCACACGCAACGTAGCAATACTTGTCCTGATGCAAGCGAAAAGAAACGAAACTAGAAAAGTGAAACATTCTGCTGTGCCCACGACAAATATATTTATCCTACAGATACTTGTAAGAGACCCCGTTTCTATGCAGAAACCACATAAGAAAACTTGGACTTGAAATCAAAGTGACAGTTATTAGCGCAACGGGTGGGATAAAGTAAACAAAATTTACTTGTTGCTCCGGTAACGAGAGGGATAAAGTAAATAAATAAATAAATGGTTGTTAACTACAACTTTTCTATAACCTTTTAACAGCAACATTAAACATTTTTTATCTTTAACTAAATGAAAATGAACTTGTACATTACCATAGAAAACATCTCCAAATGGATTACAAGCAGTAACTTTACGAGTTATTTTGTAGCGTTATTGAGCCCTGCGTTTGGAAACCATATGCTGTGTTAATATGGTGTTGACGTTAGGTGCTATATGCAGGGTTGCCTCTTACACCACATTTAAGACGCCTTATGCAATGAGCGCAGATTGGAGTCGTTGACCAGACTCACTCCCCTACCTATAAGTAGACCCACTTACCTGGTACGGTGAATTTACTACCGGTGAGTTTGCCTCGGTGTCGCTTAGCCTGCACGATGATTGACTCACTCGGGGGGGGGGGGTCTTATAATAATTAAAAGTTGTATACTTTGCTTGAGTTTATTCCTTCCTAAAAGAGACGAGACAAGCACATTTGCCTTATAATAATGTTCACTTATACACTTGTTACGATTCTAATAACATGGCTGAACACACGTAATATATTAATACTCGTCACTGGCTTTGTGTCTAACTTTATGTGAGGTACTTAAGTTCAGCCCGACGAACAACAGAGAACAGCTACAGACAACTTTCACGCACAGGTCAGAACGGATGAATTAGAACAGATCTCTCTGTTGGGCTCTTTATATACAAAAATTACTGTCATGGCGGCCTCCTCCTGATTGGACAGAAAGGGCGCACAATTGACGTCAATATTACCCAAGAATCAATTTCCTTATCCCAGGATGCACTGTAAACCTCACGTGACAAGCCTAATACAATGAAGAATTACCATCTTCCATATTTTTCAGTTCACCCCCAACCTAGCTCAAGCGTACGTGACTTGACAAAAGAGTCCTTTCTGACAAAAGAGCTTCTCATCCCCTTTGACTCTCTTGACGTCAGCTTTCATCTCCAGCTGAATTTTCAGTTAACTACAAATATTTATACTCTTTTAATTTTACATTGCTAAATAAGTAATAACTAACAATAATTGTAATAGGGGAGCTAATTAACGGTCTCAATTTATATCATTGCAAATAGGAACACTCGTTTCCACATTCATCACTTTGAAACTAGCAGCAATAAAAACAACATTAGTATTCATACATAGCCTCCATATTTTATAACTATAGGGACACCGCAATTCAAAACCTTATTCCTTATTTAATTTATTACTATGTGTTGTAAAATAAGTATTGAATATTTGTCATACATTAATTTATCGTATCTGCAGGATAAAATGTATTATACAAGTGGACAAACCTCTATTATCCACTCGTAGAACTTAAAATGATCCCCTTCCGGTCGCGTTTTAATTGTTCTACTCATGGATAGACTCTCTGTTTATCCATTTGTATAATAAATAGCTATTATCTACTTATATTTCAAAAGCAGGTCATTAATTGATACCTTTCTACTGCAAAAGCTTCTGTTTATTTGGTATAAAGTAAATAACTCGTCGTTATGTATTCTCACATAGCAATGTGCTACAAAGCATTTTATAAATTACGTCATAATTCTTAAGAAAATATCTTATGTGTTTCAGACACATGACTTTCTCTACGTCTCTGCAACAAATTATTGTTAAAAAGCTTATGCTTCTTTTTACTTCATGTTAATCGAGAAAAAATGAGCAGAAATAGTCTTATTACTTGCTTCCATGCAAGTAGAAGGGAAATAAGGGAGTACCATAGGCTAAAGTATTAGTCAAAAGCTGGTTGCTATGTGACTGAAGTTTCTGTGTATGAACAGGAGTTGACAAATTCCTGAATGAGAAAAGTATACGTTTTTTAAAGCGGAAAACAATAACAAGGAATATCTCAAAAAGGATTTTTTTGTTGTTGTTGTCTATCGCTTACGGTTTGCCATTTATGCAAAATTCGTACAATTCACCCAGAATTAAGTAGTCTTCAGAGGCTATTCCCATAAAATTCAAGATATACATTTTATTTGTCCTAAATATCTTTAATATATAACATTTTAATCAAAATCGTTACAGCCATTTTTGAGAAAATCAAAAATTTCGAAAATTTTTCCATGTAAAGGTCAGTTGGGGGTGGAGGATTTTTTTGAAAATCTTTGTGTCGCATCCTTGAAAGATACCATACTTAAATACCAAGTTTGTTGTTTAACGGACTTTTCCCTTTTGAGCTATGCTGTTCTTAAACACACACGCGCGCGCGCGGCGCGCGGATCTTTTACCAAAAATGTTTTGCTTTTTTTGGATTCAGGGGGGGACCTAAAACATGTACCTCCGGTGAAATCTCTGTCTCGAATTTTTGGGTGGAATACAATACCGTCTCTATACACCATGTACATAGTACATGTAGAGGAAGTAATAAACATTTTCCTTTCCAAATTTTTAGTATATTGTGCCTAACCCTCGAGTACAATAGAAGGCCTTGAAAAAAAAGAAGACATTCTTCTATTGACTATTGCCAAATAATCATACATTAAACCAAATTATAACTTATAGGTGAAGTGTGAATTCAACCATAAATCATACTCTTACAAAGGTTAAGTATGAGTTCAACCATAAATCACACTCGTACAAAGGTTAAGTATGAGTTCAACCATAAATCATACTCGTACAAAGGTTAAGTATGAGTTCAACCATAAATCATACTCGTACAAAGGTTAAGTATGAGTTCAACCATAAATCATACTCTTACAAAGGTTAAGTATGAGTTCAACCATAAATCATACTCTTACAAAGGTTAAGTATGAGTTCAACCATAAATCATACTCTTACAAAGGTTAAGTATGAGTTCAACCATAAATCATACTCTTACAAAGGTTAAGTATGAGTTCAACCATAAATCATACTCTTACAAAGGTTAAGTATGAGTTCAACCATAAATCATACTCTTACAAAGGTTAAGTATGAGTTCAACCATAAATCACACAAGAACATTCTAACGGAAATGTATAGTAATCTGACAATTTGAACAATTTTTAACATTGATCTGAGGAGTCATATTATCATATAAACTGATACTTTTTCGACTAATTCATTTGTTACACTGCTAACACCAACTTCTTCATAAATCTGGTAACTCGTATCAACAGTATCACATTCAACAGGACCACCAAAAACTAATTCTGCATTATTTAGTTTATTTCCAATAACAATGCGATTTGCAACACTTTTCTTGTATTCTATGGAGTCTTCAACATAACCTTCCGCTACATTGCTCGACTTAAAACCTCCGTGTGTTTAATGTTAGTATAGCCGCACCGCTATCTGCTAGAAAAGTGACAAGTGAACGTCTCAGAGAGTGTCCGGCGCTATTTGCCGCCATTTCAATGTCCTCTACAGCTTAAAAATTATCCATAATTTAACATTCATTATCGAAAATGGCGATTTATTGATTTCAATTAACTACAATGGTTACCATAACAACAATCAAGTTCACGACATAAATAGTAATAGAATTAAAATTGTTCTCTGACATAAGATTTAATATGCCGTATTATAATTATTTCCTGCATTAAAAACGTATTTCTTTAAATAAATGTAGATAAAGTAAGTGCAAAAGTAGCTTTATTAATTCCCTGCGGTCGTGATCTAACTTGACCCGCTCATTAATAAAGGTCGACTTTTGCACCTATTGTTGCTACCACAAGAATTCTATTCCCATTGGCAACGACCCCCAGCCAACTCTGGTAATTAATAACAAATTCTAATGTGTTCCATTCACATAACTTTCTCTACCTGTTCCACAAACAACTTTTTCTTACAAAAGATTATTTTTTTTATCTTCATCACGTTTATCTAGATAAACAAGAGCAGAATTGGTTTTATTGTTTGCTTCCTTATAAGTAGAAGAGAAATAGGGGAATATTTTAGGCTAAAGCAATAGTCAAATCTTTTAAAAGCTGGTCGCTATATCAAACAATTGAGGTTCGGTTCGCTTTGCATAGTCCCGTTTGAGAAAAGTTAATAAGTTTAAAACTGAGACCAATAACAATGAATATCTCGAAAACGGCCAAATCTACAAGAAAAATTTATATCATATATTGTGTTATTAACGACATCCACATTTTTTGTAGTAAGGTTTTGCCTATCTCTTACGGTTTACCAGTTATGCAAAATTCAGAATAAAAATGCATCCAGAATAAAGCGGTCTTCAGAGACTAATTCCAGAAAATTGTAGATTTACATTTTATTTGTCTTGTAAATATTTTGATATACGATATTTTATATTATTATTAAAGCCATTTTAGAAAAAAACAAAATTTTAAAATGTTTTCCATATAAAGGGTAGTTAGGCATGGGAAAATCTTCGTGTCGCATCCTTGGAAGACATTGAACTTAAATAACTAGTTTGGTTTTTAGTGTTTGAGCTATGCTGCCCAAAGACAGACAGACAGACACACACACACACACACACACACACACACACACACACACACACACACACACACACACACACATCTTGACAGACATCGGACTGATTTACCTAAAATGCTTATTTTTTGGATTCAGGGGGTCTCGAAACATGTATTTCCGGTGAAATCTCGGTATCGAATTGACAATACCTCCTCTATACATATGTACAGGTACGTATAGAGAAAATAAAAATGCATTGTGTTACGTTTGAGATCAGTAAACCCTGTTGCACATAATTTTGTTCCGTATCTCTTAACTGTCGTACACTAGACCCTCATTGGCTACTGTCAAGTTTTTGTGCGATACGTTACCACTGAACATTTTTAGAATGCAATGTTTCTAAAAGCAAATGACATTTTTATAACTGACAGTTACTTGCTATTTTTACTTTCTCTACACGTACTATGTATCTACAGTGCATAGAGAAAGTATTGTATTGCACCCAAAAATTCGATACCGAAATTTCACAGAAATACATGTTTTCACACCCCTGAATCAAAAAAAATAAGCATCCGTGTGCCGATGTTATGTTTTTCTATCGCCAAAGAACTTATTGTTTTTTTTAATGCATAAATGTTCAACCAATAGCATTTTATAGGCAAATAACGCAAGTGTATAGTGATAATGCAATGAACGAATCTTCAGTGAGGAAATGGCGCATGATTTACGTGTAATGAAGGAAGAATCAGGGTGTGCGAAAAAGACCGGAGTGGAAATTCATCAATCGTTATGAAGCAGTTGAAAGCAAATATTGATAAAATAATTAAGAAAACCCGGTGTTTCACTTTGAACACCGTACATGACTTTTTGGATGGAAAAGATTTCTCAGCCATGATGACCTCAAAAAGGCAGTGGCACCTTGGCTCGAAGAGGTAAAAGAGTACAATTAACTACGTGGCAATAAATGCATACATCGAAAAATAGAGCAAGATACTGTAACTTTGTAAACAAAGCTTTGTGTTGATAACTTTCATTATTATTTAGTTTAGCCAAAACGATTTCTGTCACATTCTGGGTGGCCCTCGTATTCTATGAAGAAAATCTGATGTGTTCCATTCACGTGACTTTCTCTACATCTCTGCAACAAATTATTGTTAAAAAGCTTATGCTTCTATGTACTTCATGCTAATCGAGAAAAAATTAGCAGAAATAGTCTTAGTACTTGCTTCCTTGTAAGTAGAAGCGAAATAAGGGAGTGCCATAGGTTAAAGTGATAGTCAAAAGCTGGTTGCTATGTGAACGAAGTTCCTTTGTTTGTATGGACTTGAGTTGACAAATTCCTGTATGAGAAAAGTATAAGTTTTTTTAAATTGAAACCAAAAACAAGGAATATCTCAAAAACGATTAACTCCACGAAATAAAAATTATATAACATAAATTGTGTGTTTTAATGTGCTCCATATTTTTTGTGTGGTAGTTTTTGTGTATCTCTTACGGTTTAGCAGTTATGCAAAATTCCGTAAAATTCATCCAGAATAAAGAAGTCTTCAGAGGCTATTCCCAGAAAATTCCAAATATACATATTATTTGTCAGGTAAATATGTTTAATATACGATATTTTAATCAAAGTCGTTTGAGCCATTTTTGGGAAAATCTTAATTTTTGAAAAAAGTTCCATGTAAAGGGCGAGACGTTAATATATGGAAGCCAAGCGTTTTCATATCAAGTGTTCATTTTATGTTAATGGAAGAACATTGATGCCGTATAATTTATTGAATATGTGGTAAAGAAAAAAATTAATTACTGAAAGTAATTAGCCTGTAAGTGTTCTGTGAATATCAGAATGTTGAATATAATGTGTATTTTAAGTATTATTTCATTTGTGATCAAAAATAATTATTTTAAACAATTCAACAATGATATTTGCATTGCTACGTGCTTGAAAAAGGAAGTTGTTCCTTCAGTATACCGCATGCCCACGCGTTGTATACCCATATTTAAATATTCACTGAGCGCAAATAGCTTGTGAAATAAATATTATATGTATCAAAATTAATCTATATATAAATGAATCGCTGAAATGTATGTACGCGTATCACTTCCCAACAACTGCATCAAATAGAACATTTTTTTTTTTTTTTTTTTTTTAGTGTGTTCGTTATTGTCACAACAAGGTTTATGGAAATGAAAATGTTTAAAAATAGTGCGGGAAAGTATTTAAAATCTCATAATATGAATAAAAACCGTGCTAAGTGAACGCATTTCAGTTAATGGCCGCCAGATGGCAGTGGTACAAGTTATTTGTTGCTAAATGGTAGTGGTACTGCTATATATTTCCCTTCCCATTCAATGTTAAGGCAACGCACCAGTTTATCAAGACATTGACGCAACCCAGCAGTGAAATTCAAATTTATTTTTATTTATTAACTGTCCTTTCTTTACTCCTATCGTTTAAAATAAAGAAGAAAGAAGCTTTTCTGACGACGAACACCACTACTTATTTTATTTGCCACTAGATGGCTATAGTAATATTTTTCCTTCCAATTCAATGTTAAAGTAACGCAACAGTTTATAGAGATGAGATAATGCAGCAGTGAAATTCAAATATATTTTTATTTATTAACTGTCCTTTCCTTACTCCTATCGTTTAAAATAAAGAAGCTTTCCTAGCGACGAATATACTTCTTATGTATTAACTTCGTTCCCTTGGGCACATCGTTTAAATAAAGAAATAAGTATATTTTTGTTGTAATTCTTTAAAATGAACAAGTTATAAACAGGAATGGTTGCAGAAACGGTCTTATTACGTAGTACCTTAAAGTAGAAGGGAAATAAGGAAATACACGAGGCTAAACTGACAGCCACATGTTTTAGAATGTGGTTGCTATGGGGTTGAAACCCGTTTCTTTGCGTGGCCAGGAGTTGACAACTTCCTGTATGAGAAAAGTTTAAGTATTTTAAAACTGAAACTAATAACAAGGAATATCTCGAAAACCACATCTCCTTTGAAAAAATGTATAAGGTATAAAATGTGTGTTTTAAGGAGCTCTACATATTTTGTGTGGTAAGCTTTTGTCTATCTATTACGGTTTACTAGTAATGCAAAATTCAAGACAATTCATCAAGTATAAAGAAATCTTTAGAGACTATTTCAGAAAATTCAAGATATACATTTTCTTTGTCATGTAAACATCTAAATATAGTATATTTTAATGAAAATCATTAGTCATTTTTAAGAAAGTCAATATTTTCGAATTTTTTTTCATGTAAAGGGTAGTTGCGGTTGGGGATTTTCTTGAAAATCTTCGTGTCGCATCCTTGGGAGTTATTGGACTTAAATATAAAGTTTGGTATTTAACTGACTTTTCGTTTTGAGCTATGCTGTCCACAAACACACACGGACCTTTTTCTAAACTTCCTTTTTTATGGATTCAGGGGACCCAAAACATGTATTTCCGGTGAAATCTCGGTATCGAATTTTTGGTTGCAATACAATACCTTCTCTATACACTATGTATATAGTACGTATTGAGAAAGTAAAAATAACACATGTTTAGGTTATTAATCTCTCTGTATATTGGCAGACATTTTCATGCTATTCTCTTTTTGTATTTCAGCATACGAGCTGTGGTTCAAGCAAATCATATACGAGTTGGATTCTGTTCGGGATAAATTCAATGAGGTAAGATAATACTTTAATTTTTATTCTAATGCACAAGACTTTTAACGAAGAAGTAAGAAGTAGATAGAAGAATATGCTTCTGTAAGAATGTTTGTACAGAATAGGTTAGAGTAAGTCATGCGAATGGAACATATCTGATGTTCAAGAATAGGAGATATAATAGATTTAATGATCATTGTCGACGGATTTAGTGAAGGGTAAAGGGTGCACACTTCGCGCACTGCAACTTATGCAGATCTATTGTCTTAACAACACCCAGGAGGATAGGAACCATAGGAGGCCACTGGCAGCCAGGCCACCAGAGACGCGAGGAAGTCCCTAACTTTTCCAAGCCTGATGACCTTGCAACCTTCTAGTATCCACGAGGAAAAATCTTTTCATTGAGCATGCATCCGCGCCATCTGCCTTCACTACCATACACCATGTGGAAAGGGAATAATGGAAAGGAAATCATGGTGGATGAGAAATCACCACAACATTCTCCTTGAGATACTGGGAAAACATATTGCCGGGATATCCAGAATACGAGTGGCATACGTTACCGCCACTTCGCTGGGTGGTGGAGTTAGAATCCATGCACTGAACTGCTTGCCGCGAAAATGCTCGTATAAGTTCTGTGTGACCTCCATTTTACAGTTGCAGAGATAAGTATTGTGTCTCAACTGAATGATTACATCATTTGTTTTAAGGGTATGTATACCTGAAATGTATGAAAAATAACAAAAAATCGACTTTGTTATTTGAATTCCATAAAATAATTTAAACACTTTTGCATACAAAAAAGATATAATTGGTCCGCACCATTTTTAAACGTCTTAAGTGTTGGAGCTACAAAAAAGCATTAGAGGTGAAACTGTACTACATGGTCAAAAAATACTTCAGTACGAGATCTCATTCGTATGCAACGTAAAAAACGAATTTATGCAGAAGAAAAACAGCAATGCAAAAAGAAATGGCAGCAGCAAAGGAGAGGAAAAGGAAAGCTGAGGGTCCAATCTACCAATCTGGTGGATTTTAATGTGAGCCATGCATTTAACTCTATCCTTGTTTTCTCGCTATTGATATTTCCAGCATTTTCCTTCCTGTAAAATGCTCCTTGCGGAGCAGTTTTTATGCTATACAAATAAACTGTTTTGTACATATTCACTGAGGTACAATGAATAAGAATTGCTCTAGGTTTTACTTTTAGATGTACTTAAGCATATGTTTTCAAATTTCAAACTCAAACATTTATTTTTATGACAAAAAGTACATTCAGAATTTAAAAAATGTTGGAGCCTAAGTCAAAGGTAACTGAAATTAGAACAATTTCCAAAAGTAGATGTATTGTGAATCTAGAGTTAAAATATTAGACTAAAATGTTAATGTTTTTGTCGCAAGGGACTTATTTTACTGACGTGACAAAAACAAACAAAATTTGACCATAATCTCCAAACAATTAAAGACAAATCTGATGTACTCCATTTACATGACTTTCTCTACATCTCCGTAATAAATTATTGGCAACAAGATTATTCTTCTATCTGCGTCATGCTGATGGAGATTAAATTAGCAGACATGGTCTTATTACTTGCTTCCTTGTAAGTAGAAGCGAAATAAGGGACTACCATAGGTTAAAATGATAGTCAAAAGCTGGTTGCTATGTCAATGAAGTTCCTTTGTTTATATGGATAGGAGTTGACAAGTTCCTGCATGCGAAAAGTATAAGTTTTTCATAGCAGAAACCAAAAATAAGGAATATCTCAAAAACGACGAACTTACGAAAAAAATGTATATAACATAAATTGTGTGTTTAAACGTGCTCTACATTTTTTTTTTTTTTTTTTTTTTTTGTAGTAAGTTTTTGTCCATCTCTTACGGTTTAGCAGTTATTCAAAATTCAGTAAAATTCATCCAGAATAAACTACTTTTCAGAGGCTATTCCCAGAAAACTCAAGATATTCATTTTATGTGTCAGTAAATATCTTTAATATACGAAATTTTAATCAAAATCGTTAGAGCCATTTTTGAGAAAATTGAAATTTTCGAAAAAAGTTCCATGTAAAGGGTAGTTGGGGGTGGGGAGATTTTTCTCAAAATCTTTGTGTCGCATCCCTGGAAGATACTGAACTTAAATACCAAGTTTGGTATTTTACCGGTTTTTCATTTTTGAGTTATCGTGTTCACATACACACGGACATACACACACACACACACACACACACACACGGACCTTTTTGTGAAAATGCTTTTTTTTTTGGATATTGGGAACCCTAAAACATAGATTTCCGGTGAAATGTCGGTATCGAATTTTTGGGTGCAGTGCAATACCTTCTCTATACACTATGTACATAGTGCGCATAAAGAAAGTAAAAACTGGTTGCCATATGAATGAAATCCGTTTCTTTGCATTGCCAGAAGTTGACAAATTCCCGTGTGTGAAAAGTTAAGTATTTTTAAACTTAAACAATAACAAGGAATATCTCAAAAATGGCCAACTCCACGAAAAAATGTACATTACCTAAATTGCGTGCCTAAACGAGATCCACATTTTTGTGTAATAAGTTTTTGTCTATCTCTTACGGTTTAGCAGTTATGCAAAATCCAGCAAAATTCATCCAGAATAAAGAGGTCTTCAGACGCTATTCCCAGAAAATTCAAGATATACATTTTATTTGCCATGCATATATCGTTTAATATGCGGTATTTTGATCAAAAATGAAAATCAAAATTCTCGATTTTCCCCAAAATGTTCGTGTCCTATCTTTGAAAGGTACTAAAACTTAAACACCAAGTTTGGTATTTTACGTATTCTTCGTGTTTGAGTTATCATGTTCACAGACACACAGAGACAAACACGCGGACCTTTTTCTAAAATTCATTTACTTTCTCTACACGTACTAGGTACATAGTGTATAGAGAAGGTATTGCATTCAACCCAAAAATTCGATACCGAGATTTCGCCGGAAATACGTTTTGGGTCCCCCTGAATCCAAAAAAAAAAGCATTTTTGGAAAAAGGTACGTGTGTGTGAGTGTGTCACTTTAATCTATAGTACCTCTTTATTTCGCTTCTACTTTAGGGAAGCAAGTAATAAGACTATTTCTGCTAAGCTTTTTTCTGAATTAGCATTAAGTAAATAAAAGAATAAGCTTTTTAACGGTAATTTGTTGCTGAGATGTAGAGAAAGTCATATGAATGGAACACATCATATTTTTTATCTTATTTTTAACCATCGAAAACTTGGACCACAAAAGGTCCTGGAGATTTTAACTTATTGCTTCTCAGAAAGAAATACGACGGGACTTCTTTTTAATATTCACGCCTTTTTCTTCCAACCACTTAAAGAATATGATGTATAGCGATGCATATCTCTGTTAGATTATTGCGTAATAACTCTGCAGACCCAGTCATCCAAGCCTCTTCAATTTCTACTTCGTTAGACAAATTACATACGATGGCCGTTTGTTTGGTTTTTTTCAACCTCCGACAGGCTATAAATAAAAGTCAAGTTAGAAAACAATTATTGTATTACTAATAGTTTTGTACACTTATGGTTACTTTTCAACATAATCACCGAAAAGATTGTGACATTTATCGTACCTGTGCACAAGCTTTGCAATACACGCTTCAAAAAATGTTGCCGCCAATGATTTCAAAAGAGCATTGACGTTGCTTTGAAGATCTTCGTTGGTTTGAAAGTGCTGCCCTCATAGCCGCTTCTTCAGTTCAGGGAAAAGGAAAAAGTCGCTGGGTGCCAGGTCAGGACTCCACGGCGGATGATCGAAAATGCCCCATTGAAATCGTTAAGGAGGCGATGGGTTGTGCCAGCAGTGTGTGGACGAGCGTTGTCATGGATCAACACAATTCCTGAAGTCAGCATTCCTCGTCGTTTGTTTTGAATGGCTCTCCGCAAACGTAAAGTACGAAGATCTTCAAAACAACGTCAATGCTCATTTAAAATCATTGGCGGCATCATTTTTTGAAGCGAATATTCAAAGCTTGTGCCCAGGTACGATAAATGTCTCAATCTTTTCGATGATTATGTTGAAAAGTAACCATAGGTGTACAAGCATTTTAGTAATAAAACAATTGTTTTCTATGAACTTGTCTTTTATTTATAGCTTATCGAATGTTGAAAACAACGGCCCTCGTACTACAGAGCTAGTTGTTCATTTTATTTCATTTGACACAATGATGATATTGTTTCGTAAATAGTGAAATGTGCCTACACTTGTAATGTGCACGTATAGCACACCAATGTATTGTATACTGTATTTTACAAACTCCTTCGAGAAGTATGAAGAATTGTACCCTTTCAGGTGTTAAATGCAATTGTTATTGAAATGTTCTCCGTTGCACCTACATTCTAATCGTATACGAATAAATCACAGTAAAATAGAAACGGCTCATTATAGAATACAAACAAAGGAGAACTTAAAAACAAATGTATCCATGGAACTTTGAACCTTCAACTCCCTCAACATCTTAACCCGATGCCTAGACGCTTTCCATAGCGCTAAATAATGCCACTATGTCTGCGCTCTCCGAAATCCGTGTTCTCGTCACGGTCCTCTGCGGTTTGATCAGTGGCGTACTAACCCTTAATACATTTTATTCTGAAAAAAAGAATTTAGAACCTGTAGCCGCATAGGTTCCCCATCTCAAAATGTGTGTGTGTGTGTGTGTGTGTGTGTGTGTGTGTGTGTGTGTGTGTGTGTGTGTGTGTGTGTGTGTGTGTGGTAACAAATGAGAAACATTGTTATTCCTTTTTGGGTCAAGCAAAGAGAGTGGAATTTCAAATAAATCACTGAATCGTCCTTAAAAGGTTTGACTTCTTTTTTTGACTAGTGTATTTTTTTATCTCTATTGTTTCTACAAGGAAATGAGTAATAAAACCATTTATGCTTATGCTTATCTGATGAATACATTTTTGTAAGAATAGTTTGTTGCAGAATAGGTAGAGAAAGACAAGTAAATGTAACATTTTTTTTTTTTATTTGCAGGAGCTGGACGAATCACAGTCTTTAGAAATACTGAAGAGAATGAACAGAATAGTGCTGATTTTAAAGGTAAGTGTCTTTATTACAGTGTCTTTAAAACGAATATTCTAAAAAAAAAACATATTATTCCTTCAAGCTCACGAATAATGAGCTAACCTAATTACAGAAAATAAAGAGAGAAAGAAGAAAAAAAGTTACAATCTTAGCTTAAGACTATTGCTCTCTTATGTCAAAAGTTACATTTGTCTAGAAATTCTAGATATGGTCGAATATATTTATTAACTTATCGTCGACATCAGCTTTACTTGCGTAATAAGTAGAATAGACATTCCATCTGAACAATGAACATAATAACATAATTTTTGTTTTCCTTTCTCTACCACATACATCAGCCCTTCCAGTTTGAGTACGTACACAGAGTAATCACGACTCAGAGGAGTCTGCCTACAGCAAGAAATACAAATCAGTATTGAGGAGAAGCTGTTGTCATGGTTGAATAAGTGTTGGAATGAAGTGGCAGGAAGTACAAGCAGTAGTGCTGTCTATGACTTTCAGCGAGTCACATATTGGCTATCATAGTTTCCCTCCAGCCGAACTCCGAAAAGTATAGCGGAGTACGCGCGAGTACTCTGACTCACACTAGGTCGTGAGGTGAGAAAAAAATGGAAATGGATCTTTATTTATGGACACTCTTTGATTACTATGATTTTCAGCATCCCATTCTATACTGGGCGTGAAAGACTGCTTAATTTTGCTCAGAGGTCTCTTTATCCGGCTTGAGATTCTTGTACGTATCGTAAATTTGCGACACGGAACCAACGGCGTTACTTCTCTTCCGAAGGAAGCCTTGCTAAGGATTTTACGCACGAAAAAGAAATCCGGGTTTGCACCCGCGACCTTGGCTATATGAACGATGGTAACCATTACACCATGGAGGGTAACGTGAGGTAAGACGTGAACTAATCTTGCGCATAGGGAAAGTTGTTTTCCTTCCCTCCGTCTCTGCAACAGCTGTGATGGGGAATAGAGGTGCCGGCTTGCTGCGAATGATTAAACACAAGCACAATAGCGTGCAGCGTGAAACAATTGCAGTTCACATGAAAGTAATTGTTGGCACATAACCATAGTTATTTTATACATATACCACATGCCATTAGCAATTATGTGCAGCGTGCGACGGAGTATTTTGTTTGAAGGACTGTTCGATATGTTTATTTTTGGTTAAGAAACGTCTAAATTTTTCTTGGCCGCGTGCTCTTTAATAGAATTCCATATTAATTCAAATGGATTCAAATCTGGGTGGTAAGGTGGCAATCGGAACACCAGAACAATCGGCCTGGCCATATTCGGCAAGGAGAGCATCAATTTTATGTTTCAACGATAATATACATAATTACAAACTTATAATTACAAAACAAGACAAAAACAAACATACATGTATAAAGAATAAACATAAAAACATATCAAAACAGTTTTAACCACAGGACAGTTATATTTTTCAATAAATTAACAGAAAATATTAAAAAGCAGACACAACTGAAAGCATTTAAATAAGAAGCAACGTCACATCTGTTGAATCAACAGTTCTACACAACAAGTGAATTCATGATGATTTTAAGTACTTTTATTTTTATTCAATTTTAAATTTTGATGTAATATTTTTATTCAATTTTATTTAATTTTAGTTTGTACTTTGGTTTTAAGATCTTTGATACCTCACCTGTCTATGGACATTGCTCAGCACTGTAAACGTATGTGATTAATAAATAAATAAATAAAATATTTCCCATTTTATCAAATTTATGCATGTAAAAGTGCTAGTACAACAAAACTACTCGAATTGCAAGCTTTTGAATTTCAGAAACGATGTCACTGTATATTACTTTCTCTACACGTACTATGTACTTCGTATATAGAGAAAGTATTGTATTGCACCCAAAATGCAATTCCGAGATTTGGCAGGAGATACATGTTTTGAGAACCCCTGAATAAAAACACATTTTTAGAAAAATGCCCGTGTATATGTGTGTGTGTGTGTGTCTGTGGGGAGCATAGCTCAAATCGAAAATACCGTTAAATACCAAACTTGGTACTTAAGTTTGGTATCTTCAAGGATGCGACACGAAGATTTTCAAAAAAATCTCCCACCCCCAACTACCCTTTAAAAGGAACATTTTTCGAAAGTTTTGATTTTCTCAAAAACGATTGTATATCTTCAATTATTTGGGAATAGCCTCTGAAGACAACATTATTCTGGATGAATTTTGCAGAATTTTGCATAGCTGATAAACCGTAAGAGATAGACTAAAACTTAGTACACAATTTATGTAATATACATTTTTTCGTGGAACTGGCCATTTTTGAGCTATTACTTGTTGTTAGTTGCAGCTTTTATTTTTCTCATACGGGAATTTGTCAATTGCTGTTCATACAAACAAAGGTACTTCAGTCACATAGCAACCATCTTTTAAAATATTTGACTATCGATTTAACCTATGGTACTCCTTTATTTCCCTTCTACTTAAAAGGAAGCAAGTAATAAGAGCCTTTCTGCTAATTTTTTCTCGATTAGCGTTAAGTAAATAGAAGAATAAGCTTTTTAACAATGATTTATTGCAGAGATGTAGAGAAAAGCATGTGAATGGAGCACACCAGATGTTTTAGCATTAATCCCAAAAAGCTATCTTACATATTGTGGATTTTCCAAATTGCCCAGGTGCATTACCGTACCCTATCCTGCTTCCGATCTTGATTACGAGTAAAGGAAATGGGCAAAAGTTCTTACTTGAAGGTTATTAAAATATTTGGGCAATGTTATCGTAGCTTTATGAGCAGATTCGGTACTCTTTTGTTTTGACGTGTCTTCGTCGTGCATGCAATGCAATATCCGCCATATCTGATTTGTTGTGTAGGCGTTTTCTGTGGGGGGTAAGTACAGCTATTTTGTACTCCATGGCATTCTTAACTAAAAGTCAAGGTCCTCTTCACAAGCATTTGAAATTTTATAACTCCAATATATTCGTATTCAAGTACAAGGGTTTATAATTCATTTACAATCTTCTAATAATTTATGAAATGAAATTAGGGCTTTTACAGACTGTATGCATAGAAAGAATAGAGATTTTCAGTTAGGAAACAATTCAAAATCGATGGAATGTCGTTTGGGTTTAGCCACCCCCCACCCCCCTTCACATACACACACACACACTTACACGAACACATGCACGCACAAAGTTTTTCTCATAAAATTATTACAGGTAAAGAAGAAATTCTAATTTACAATATTACACAACCTAAAAAAATGTTCAAAAACCTTTTAGTTTCTCTACCTCGTATAATGTTAATAGTAGGTAGCGAAAGTATTGCATTCCACTTAAAATTCTATGTCGAATATTCATCGGAGATATATATTTTGAAGACCCCTGAGTTAAAACAAAATTACTTTGTTTTCTATAGAGAAGGTATTGCATTTCACCAACAAGTTCGATACAGAGAGTTCACCGGAAATACATATTTGGAGGATCCCGAATAAAATATAATTTTACTTTCTCTATCATGTACATTGTATATAGTAGGTAGAAAAGGTATTGGTTGCAACCCACTTAAAAATTCTAAACCAGATTTCACCAAAAATGTATGTTTTGATGACCCCTGAATGCGAAATAAACTTTTTTATTAGCTCTACCACGTACAATGTGTAGTAACCTAGGTAGTGAAGCTATTGCATTCTTCCAAAAAATTCGATACCGATAATTCGCCAGAAATTCAATTTTGAAGTCGCTGTATCTAAAGAATACTTTCTCTACCACGTACAATGTACATAGAGGTAAAAAAGTTGTTGCATTCCACTCAAATATTCGATACCGATATTTCACCGGTAATATTAATATATTCAAGAAATTCCTGAATCCAAAAAAGAAAAAATATTAAAAAATCTGACGTGTTACATTCACATGACTTTCTCTACATCTCTGTAAGAAATTATTGTTATAAAGCTTATTATTCTATCTACTTCATGATAATGGAGATAAACATTAGCAGATATTGTCCTTATTACTTACTTCCTTGTAAGTGGAAGGGGAAATCTAATGTGTTCCATTCACATGATGTCCTCCAGCTGCTCGATAAACAAACCGTTTATTTAAAACATTAATCTGTTATCTACATCATGCTAATCAAGATAAACATAGGCAGAATTAGTATTATTACTTGCTTCCTTGTAAATAGAAGGGAAATAAGAAAACCACAGACTAAAGCGATAGAGAGCCGGTCGCTACGTGAAAGAATTGAAATTCAAATCTCTTTGCTTGCCAGGAATAAACAAACGCGAAACGAGAAGAAAGATGTCTTCCCGTTCGAGAAAAGTTTAAATGGTTTAAAATTGAAACCAATAATTCGGAATATCTCGAAAACGGTTAATCTTACAACAGCAAAAATGATATAAATTGTGTGTTTTAATGAGATCTACATTTTTGGTGTTGTAAGTTTTGTGTATCCCTTACGGTTTGACAGTTATACAAAAGTCATTCAGAATGAAGAGGTCTTGAGACAGAAAATTCAAGATGTACATTTTATTTGTCTTGCAAAAAACTTTAATATACGATATTTTAATCAAGTAATTAGAGCCATTTTTTGAGAAAATCAAAATTTTCTAATCATTTTCCATGTAAAGGGTAGTTTGGGGTGGGGAGGTTTTCTTGAAAATCTTCGAGTCGCATCCTTGGAAGATACTGAACTTAAACACCAAGTTTGGTATTTAACGGACTTTTCGTTTTTTTTTTTTTGTCTTTTTTAATCTATGCTGTACACACACACACACACACACACACACACAGGACCTTTTTCTACAAATCCTTTTTCTGGATTCAGGGGGACCCAAAACGTATATTTCCGGTGATATTTCGGCATCGAATTTTTGGGTGCATTACAATACTTTCTCTATGCACTATGTACATATTACGTGTAGAGAAAGTAAAAATGAGTTTCTTGTACACTAAGTAGAGAAAGCCAAATGATATTTTGGAATTGTTTGCTCTTTGGTCAGTTAAAGTTAACATTGTTCGTATGCATGCCTTTGAACACATTTTCGAGTCGCTTAAAGCCAGACTTAGGTCAAACATCGGAAACTGACAGAAGTCGTACAAGTGACGCAATATTGATTCTCGCCAATCTCTGCATCGATACGAAATTGCTTGTAGAATTCCTGAAATTTAAACTTATGCACAAAAATCTGATTGTTTCATTCTTATGTCTCTCTCTAGCTTTCCACAAACAAACCTTTTATTCAAAAAATTAATCTTTTATCTACATCATGCTAATCATGATAAACATAAGCAGAATTATTATTATTATTGTTAATATTATTATTACTATTATTATTATTATTATTACTACTAGCTCCTTGTAAGTTGAAGGGAAGAAAGAATACACAAACTAAAGCTATAGTTAAGTCCTTTAAAAGCAGGTCGCTATGTGAAACAATTGAATTACATTTCTTTGTTTACCAGGAGTAAACAAACGAGAGACGAGAAGAAAGATGTCTTTCCTTTGAAAAAAGTGTAATTGGCTAAAAATTGAAATCAATTGTAACGTGTCTACTTCACATTCAACAGCTCGTGAGTTCGAATCTCGCTTAGGATGAGTTACACGGATAATGTTTTTTTTCGGGGTTTTCCCTTATCCTGAGAAGACGAATGTCGAGTATTTTTAAGCTCCATGGACCCCGAGATCATTTGAGCATCATCGTTCGATATGACCAACCAGGTTAAAGGACGTTAAACTACAAGTAAATAAATAATCCGGAATATCTCGAAAACAGTTAACTTTCCAAAAAAATGTGTATAATACATTCTTTGTTGTTATAATGAGATCTACAGTTGTTGTGTATTAAGTTTTGCTCTATCTCTTATGGTTTGCCAGTTAAAATAATTTTGAACCATTATATTCTTGCGAGTCAACTGAAAATTGTAATTCCTGTTGGATCAACAGACCTGAACTTGCCTGTGTAAACATGTTTTAAAAAAAATGTAAACTTTATTTATGGAGCTTAAATCCACTGCACTGATCTGCCATATTAGAATTACTTAAGTCATCCAGAGTGTAGAGGTCTTTAGAGGATATTCCCAGAAAATTCAAGATATACATTCCGTTTATCCTAAATAAATGTATTAAACATAAGATAATGTAATCAAAATCGTTAGAACCATTTCTGAGAAAATCAAAATTTTTGAAAAATGTTCCATGTGAAAGGTAGTTGGGGTGGGAGATTTTCTTGAAAACTTCGTAACGCATCCTTGGAAGATACTGAACTTAAAAACCAAGTTTGGTATTTAACCGACTTTTCGTTTTTGAGACAGACAGACACACATGGTCCTTTTCTTAAAATGCTTTTTTCGGACGCATATATTTCTGATGAAATCTTGATATTGAATTTTTGGGTGGAATACAATAGTTTCTGTATCCACTATGCACATTGTACATGCGGGATAGAGAAAGTAAAAAAGAAGTAAGAAAATGTTTAAAGATGAAGTTCGTACAACATTAGTAACGTTACTTGTGCTTTTGCAAACAAAAATAAATTTTAAATATAATCTTAAATATCTGAAGTGTTCCATTTCTATGTTCTGTAACAAACTATTTTATAAAAGGTTATTCCACTATCTACGTCATACAAAACACGATACAAATTAATTTAAATGGTCTTATTACTTAGTTCCTTACAACTAAAAGTAAAAAATATGTGTTACATTCATATGCCTTTCTCTACATCTCTGCAATAAACTAGTGGTAAAAAGCTTATTCTTCAATTGTTCACGCTAATCGAGAAAAAAAAAATAGCAGAAATGATCTTATTACTTGCTTCCTTATAAGTAGAAGGGAAATAAGAGAAGACACTGGGATAAAACGACAGTTAAATGTTTTAAAATAATATGGTTGCTATGGGATTGAAACCCATTTTTTTGCATGGCCAGAGGTTGACAAGTTCCCGTATTAGAAAAGTATTTTAAAGTTCAAGCAAATAACAAGGAATATCTCGAAAATCTTCATGTCGCTTCCTTGGAAGATACTGAAATTAAATATCAAGTTTGGTATTTAACGAACTTTTCATTTTTGAGTTATGCTGCCCACAGACAGACACAAACGTGCGCGCGCGGACATTTTTTTATTCATGGGGTCCCAAAACATGTATTTCCGGTGAAATCTCGATATCGAATTTTGGGTGCAATACAATACCTTCTCTATACATTATATACTTACACAGTAGGTGTAGAGAAAGTAGGTATAAACGAAATCGAATTTTGGGTACAATACAATACCTTCTCTATACTCTATATACTTACATAGTACGTGTAGAAAAAGTAAAAACGAAAAGTTCGATAAATACCAAACATGGTTTTTAAGTTCAGCATCTTTCAAGAATGCGACACAAAGGTTTTCAAGAAAATCATCCCAATCCAAACTACCCTTTACCTGGACACTTTTTCGAAAAGTTTCATTTTCTCAAACCGGTCGTTGGCGCGTTTGGCGTTGATATCCTGTCGCTAATGAGTCGCGATTTGGAATCCCGCTATGGACATGAATGTTTAGTGTTATCTAAGTCATTCTATCCTCCTGATGGCCAAGTAAGTTACACCTGAAGGCCAATATATATATATATATATATATATATATATATATATATATATATATATATATATATATATACAGGTTGGGGCAAAAGTCATGGCAACTATTTATTTTCTTGAAGATACCAGTCCAGTTGGAAAATGTGTCATATACAGACGAAAGGATAAGGTGTTAACTTTATGTGTGGACAATGAATAGCACTGAATATCGTAACACACTAATTTATTACGGTAGTACACAGGGCAATATGGCCTTCACGGTGCAAAAGAATGACAACACAGTACACATACAGTTGACATTACAAACCTGGACCTAAAGACCCTCAAAGTAGTCCCCTGCTACTGTCACCACACGCTGCCAACGATGTGGGAGGCGCTGAATACCACGTGCCGCAGCATTTGCCACACCATGTGTGAAGCGCGTCATCTGTTCGCGCACAGCATTAGCAATGTCCTCTCGTGTTGCACCCGCTACCACATGGTGGTTCCTTAATATTTCGAATGAGATCAAAGCCACAGGGCGAAATGTCGGGTGAGTACGGTGGGCACTCCAATTCTTCCCACCCCCAACGTCGCAGTAGCTGTCCTACACACTTTGCTTTATGTGGGTTTGCATTGTCGTGCAGGGTTATTGCACTGTCCACAATATCCGGACGTTTCTCCCGAAAGCCACGTCGTACCTGTCGCACCATGAAGTCCCTGTAGTACTGTGCGGCCACTGTTCTGCTATTTGAAACTAAGTGGCAAACAGTGACACCCCTGATATCATACGCGACGATCGCCATCAATTTGACTGGGGAAGGATTCTGACGCAACTTCTGCCTCCTTGGTGATCCAGCATGTCGCCACTCCGCGGACTGACGTTTCAGTTCTGGTTCGTATGCCCTGGCCAAAAATTCATCGATGGCGTGACAAGAATTGATCGCCGTCCTGTTTCCAGCGTGCAAGGGAGGATATTGCACAGCGCACCCACCATTGAACTTCCGTCAGTGCATGTGGTACCCACCGCGATGCGATTTTGCGTAGTTGCAGCTCATTACGCAATATCCTATGGACGGTGCGTTTCTTGATGCCACTTGCCCTCTCTAACTCCAGTAGCGTCCATCGCCTGTCTTCATCCTGGAGCTGCTCGATGACGGCACGTGCCACGTCGGTCCGCACACTGGCAGGTCGTCCCGAACGTTGCTCATCACTGGTTGACACACGCCCTTGCTGAGACTTTCCTGCCCACCGTGCTACTGTACGGTATGGTAGGGCATTAGTCCCAAGGGAATCCACTAATTCACTGTGACATTCCATCGCATTTCTCCCTCGGAGAAGGCCAGTAAGAGCGCTACTCAACACGGGTTACTTCCATCTCGCACGACACTCATCAGCTGATTGATTTCACAGCCCTCGCTGCGTTACTACCAGCTATCACAGAGCCATCTGTTGTTCTGCATACACACTATGCCTGGAGAGCTTCCACATATACGTTTGTGATCTGTTCAGATATCTACAAGAAAAAAAAAAACTAGTTGCATGACTTTTGGACCAACCATCGTGTGTATATATAAAACCAAAGGGAAGAAAATTAAAATTCTAATGTGGTCAATTCACATGACTTTCTCCACATCTCTGTAACAAATCATTGCTAAAAAGCTTTTGCTTCTGTCTGCTTCATACTAATCGAGAGAAACATTAGAAATGCTCTCTTTTAAGCAGAGGGGAAATAATGGAATACACTAGGCTAAAGTGACAGTCAAATCTTTTAAATAGTTTCCATGTGGATGAAATTCGTTTCTGTATATGACATAAATTGCGTGTTTCAACGAGATCTACATATTTTGTGTAGTAAGTTTTTGTCTCCCTCTCTTACGGTTTACTAGTTATACAAAATGCAGCAAAATTCGTCGAGAATAAAGAGGTCCTCAGACGCTATTCCCAGAAAACTCAAGATATATATTATACTTGTCGTGTAAATATCTTTAATATGCGGCATTTTAATCAAAATAGTTAGAGCCATTTTTGAGAAAATTAAAATGTTCGAAAATGTTTCCATCTAAAGGTTAGTTGGGGGTCTCCGTGTCGCATCCTTGGAAGATACTCAACTTAAATACCAAATTTGTCTTTTCATTTTTGAGCTATACTGTCCACGGACACACACACGCGTTTTTACTTTCTCTACAGGTACTATGTACATAGTGTATAGAGAAGGTATTGCATTGCACCCAAAAATTCGATATCGAGATTTCACCGAAAATATGTTTTGGGTCCTCCTAAATCCAAAAAAAAAGCATTTTTACAAAAAAGGTCCGTGCATGTGTCTGTGTGTCTATGGACAGCATAGCTCAAAAACGAAAAGACCCTTGAATACCAAACTTGGTATTAAGTTTGGTATCTTCCAAGGATACAACACGAAGATTTTCAAGAAAACCCCCCACCCCAAACTACTCTTTACATGGAACTTTTATCGAAAATTTTGATTTTCTCAAAAATGGCTGTAACGATTTTTTACTAAAATCTTCTATATGTAAGATATTTACATGCCAAATAAATTTTATATCTTGAATTTTCTGGGAATAGCCTCTGAAGATTACCTTTTTCTGGATGAATTTTAGAGAATTTTGCACAACTGCTAAACCGTAAGAAATTGACAAAAACTTACCATACAAAAAATGTAGATCAAGATAAAACACAATTTATGTCATATACATTTTTTTCGAGGAGTTGATCGTTTTTGAGATACTCCTTGTTATTGGTTTCAGCTTTAAAAAAACGTATACAACTCCTATCCATACAAATGCAGGAACTTCAGTCACATAGCAACCAGCTTTTGACTTTCACTTTAACCTATGGTACTCCCTTATTTCCCTTCTATTTACAAGGAATCAAGTAATAAAACTATTTCTGCTAATTTTTTCTCAGTTAGCAATAAGTAAATAGAAGCATAAGCTTTTTAACAATTATTTGTTGCAGAGATGTAGAGAAAGTCATGTGAATGGAACACATCAGATGTTTTTGGATTCAGGGGGTTCCAAAACATGTATTTCCGATGAAATCTCGGTATCGAATTTTTGGGTGCATTACAATACCTTCTCTATGCACTATGTACATATTACGTGTAGAGAAAGTAATAAATCTCTTGGCTGAAGAGGGAAATAACCCAATCCCTAATCACCGTATCCTATCTCCCAAGTAATCTCATATTAGTGTACGCATTGTAATTTCTTTTGGTTATAACCATGTTGTAATATAATAGACATTATCTTATCTTAAAATTTCATTCACTATTGGCAACACGTGTACAACACCAATTGCAAAGTTTATAGAACGAAAAAAAATAATAATGGTGCAATGAAATATGAGCTGACGTCAAAATAAATTATGTCGCAACATTATGACACGTTTCCTGTCTGCTGGAATGGACAACCGCAAATTCGCCTTGCTTTCAAATGGAATGTATACAACATATTCGATAAGGCCGGATTCACCGGCTCAAATTTCATTTATCATTAAGCAATGAAAGTACCTGTGAAACATCGAGGATGCAAGAAAGAGGCAGATGTTGAACATTCCTGCGGTGTTGGTATTGAATGTCATTACTGGTGTCAAAAAAGGGAAAAAGAGAGCGAAAAACAAGAGAAAGAAATCAATTTATTTTACTACGGGACATTTTCTTCTTCTCCTTAATCCGCATTCCTTTGAATTTCTTTGAAGTGCATAAACTTTACAAAAATCGGAAGAATTATTTCATAATATTATAATATAATTGCTAAACTTCATTATGTTGCGCAACCCGTAGTCTAAGAAATTACTTTGCAGTGATTTTTACTCATTTTGCCCCTTACAACTTGAATGCCCTAGAATATTCATAATTATTACCATGAGTGTTTTCAACTTGTCGATAATTCACGACTGGAGTGAAGCGACCAAAAGTGATAGTCGAAAGCTGGTTGCTATGTGACTGAAGTTCCTTTATTTGTATGGACAAGAGTTTACAAATTCCTGTATGAGAAAAGTATAAGTTTCAAAGCTGAAACCAAAAACAAGGAGTATGTAAGAAAACGAACAACTCCACGAAAAAAATGTATATAATATAAATTGTGTGTTTTAAAGTGCTCTACATTTTTTGTGTGGTAAGTTTTTGTCCATCTCTTATGGTTTAGCAGTTATGCAAAATTTCGTAAAATTCATCCAGAAAGAAGTAGTTTTCAGAGGCTATTTCCAAGAAATTCAGATATACATTTTACTTTAATGCCTATACGATATTTCAGTCAAAATCGTTAGATCCATTTTTGAGAAAATAAAAATTTTCGAAAAAAGTTCCATGTAAAGGGTAGTTGGGGTGGGGGATTTTCTTGAAAATCTTCGTGTCGCATCCTTCAACGGTCTTTTCGTTTTTGAGCTATGCTGCCACAGACACACACACACACACACACACAGACAGACAGACACACGGACCTTTTTCCCAAAATGCTTTTTCTGGATTCAGGGGGACCCAAAACATGTATTTAAAAAAATTTGATGTTACACTCACATGATTTCACACAAACTTCTTACGAAAGATAATTCTTCTTGCAACACCATGCTAATCGAGATAAATATTAGCAGAGTTTTATTGCTTAGTTCCTTATAAGTATAAGGGAACTAAGGGGTTGCGTTGGGTTAGAGTGATAGTCAAGTGTATTAAAAGCTGTCGTTATGCGATTGTCATTGCAAATCGCTTCTTTGCTCGGCCATAAATAGAACAAAAGAAAAACGGACACTTCCTGTCTAAGAAAAGTTTAAGTACTTTACAATTGAAATCAACAACCAGCAATGTCACGGAAACGGTTAGCTCCACAACAAAAATGTAGACATAAATTGTGTGTTTTAATGAGATATACATTTTTTGTTCATAAGTTGTTGTCTATCTCTTACGGTTTAGCAGTTAAGCAAACTTCAGCAAACTTCATCCAGAATAAAGAGGTCTTCATAAGCTATTCCCAGAAAATTCAAGATGTACATTATATTTGGGATGTAAATATCTTTAATATAGGAATTTTAATCAAACTCGTCACAGCCATTTTTGAGAAAATCAACATTTTCGAAAACTTTTCCATGTAAAGGGTTGTTTGTGGTGGGGGTATTTTCTGGAAAACCGTGGCGCATCCTTGGAAGATGCAAAACTTAAATACCAATATCTCTGCAACAAATTATTGTTAGAAAGCTTATGCTTCTATTTACTTCATGCTAATTAAGGAAAAAAAAAAAAAAATAGCAGAAATAGTCTTATTACTTGCTTCCTTGTAAATAGAAGCGAAATAAGGGAGTAGCATAGGTTAAAGTGATGATCAAAAGCTGGTTGCTATGTGACTGAAGTTCCTTTGTTTGTATAGACAGGAGTTGGCAAATTCCTGTATGAGAAAAGTATAAGTTGTTTTAAAGATGAAACCACTAACTAAGGATATTTCAAAACCAATCAACTCCATGAAAAAAATGTATATGACATAAATTGTGTGTTTTATCGTGATCTGCATTTTTTGGTGTAATAAGTTTTTGTCTATCTCTTACGGTTTACCAGTTATACAAAATTCAATATAAATCATCTAGAATGAAGAGGTCTTTTGAGGCTTTCCCACAAAATTCAAGATATACATTTTATTTGGCAGGTAAATATCTTAAATATAAGAGATTTTAGCTAAAATCGTTAGCGCCATTTTTAAGATAGTCAAAATGTTCGAATTTTTTTCCATGTAAAGGGTAGCTTGGGGTGAGGATATTTTCTTGAAAATAATCTTGGAAAATACCAAACTTAAATTCCAAGTTTGATTTTTAAAGGTCTTTCGTTTATGAGCTATGCTGACCACAGACACACACATGAAAATTTTTCAGGGGGTCTCAAAACATATATTTCTGGTGAAATCTCGGTATCGAATTTTTGGGTGCACTACAATACCTTTTCTATGCACTATGTACATAGTACGTGTATAGAAAGTAAAAGCTTAAGTAAAATCTGGTATTAAAATTCTATACTAAAAATGCACAAATGTAAATACTTTAAAAGCAGTATATTTTTCAAATTTTCCTTCCTTAACTACATATGGTATAATAATATGGGGAAAAGGTAGTGGGGTGATAAAAATACTCAGAATGCAAACCAGAGCAGTTTATAACAATGATGAACGGAAGCCTGTAAGTAATGGTTTAAAAAACTGAAAATCATGACACTGCCTAATATCAATATTTATGAGATTCCTATAGAAATGAGATAAAACCTGATGTGTTCCATTTTCCAGACTTTCTCTACATCACTGTAACAAATTATTTTTAAAAAGTATATTGTTCTATCTACTTTATGATAATTGAGATAAACATTAACAGAAATTGTCTTAATTACTTGCTTCTTTGTAAGTAGAAGGTAAATATGGGAATACACTAGGCTAAAACGAAAATCAAATCTCTTAAAAGCTGGTTGCCATGTGATTGAAATCCATTTCTATGCAGGGCCAAGAGTTTGCAAATTTCCATGAGAAAATTTCAAGTATTTTAAATCTGAAACAAATAACACAGAATATCTCAGAAATGGTCAATTCTATGAAAAAAAGTATATGACATAAATTGTGTGTTTTAGCATGATCAACATTTTTTGTGTAGTAAGGTTTTGTCTCTATCTTTCGGTTCACCTGTTATGTAAAATTCAGCAAAATTCATTCAGAATAAAGAGGTCTTTAGAAGCTATT
The DNA here is from genome assembly GCA_030762935.1 of Hymenopus coronatus. Classification (NCBI taxonomy): domain Eukaryota; kingdom Metazoa; phylum Arthropoda; class Insecta; order Mantodea; family Hymenopodidae; genus Hymenopus; species Hymenopus coronatus. Next base: position 18,390,542 of record CM060894.1, read on the forward strand.
TCCAGAAAATTCAAGATATACATTTTATTTGTCATATAAATATCTTTAATATATGGTATTTTAATCAAAATCTTTTTGTTGTATCCCTGGAAGATATTAATTAAGCTTAAATACCTAGTTTGGTATTTTGTCAACTTTTCGATTTTGAGCTATCGTGTTCACATACACACGGACCTTTTGCTAAAAATGCTTGTTTTGGATACAGGGGACCCTAAAACATGTATTTCCTGTGAAATTCGGCATCGATTTTTTTGGTGGAATGCAATACCTTCCCTATACACTATGTATATAGTATGTGTAGAGAAAGTAACTAGTTTTGTGTGTGTGTGTGTGTGTGTGTGTGCGTGTGTGCATGTGACTATGTAAAAATGTACAATACTATGTATTGACGCGTCTAATATCATGTACATGATGTAAACAGACAAGAAATAAATTGAATTGAACTATTGTCTGTTACAGCTTCTGGTGGACCAGGTCATGATCTTGGAGACCATGACTCCTCTGGATTTCATGGATTTTCGGAATTATCTCTCTCCTGCTTCTGGTTTCCAGAGTCTTCAGTTCAGGCTACTGGAAAATAAGCTGGGTGTAAAACAGGTAATATTAACTGTTGTGTAAGCACTGGAACTTGTTACACTCATATGACTTCCTATACTCGGTCTTCTACAAACTATTCTTGCAAATCTTATTCTTCTATCTGCTTCATGAGAATAAGAGCAAATGCCATTACACATTTACTTGTAATGCAGGTATAAGAAGAATGAAGAATGCAAGGGATAGTCAAATGTTTAAAATACTTATTGCTGAGTCATAGCTTTGAAGTTCATCACAATTAGAAAGCATCTGATGTATTCCATTCACACGACTTTCTCTACTATTCTGCAGCAACTATTCTTATGAAAGCAATTCTCTAGCTACATTATGATAATCCATACAAATATTAACAAAAAGGCTCTTTTATACATGAGGGCTAATCAAAAAAGATTGACTATTTTTACTTTCTCTAGCCCCATATGTACAATGTACATAGTGGATAGAGACGGTATTGTATTCCACCCAAAAACTTGATATAAAGATTTCACTGAAAATATATGTTTTGGGGTCCCCAGAGTCTGAAAAAAGCATTTTTAGAAAAAAAAAAAAAAAAAAAAAAGCTGTGTGTGTATGTGTGTCTGTGGACAGCATAGCTCAAAAACAAAAAGGCCATAAAATACCAAACTTGGTATTTAAGTTTAGTATCTTCCAAGGATTTTCAAGAAAATCTCTCCACCACAAACTACCCTTTACATGGAAAAATTTTCGAACATTCTTATTTTCTCTAAAATGGCTCTAACGAATTTGATTAAAAATATATATATTAAACATAGTTACATCCAAAATAAAATGAATAATTTGAATTTTCTGGGAATGGCCACTGAAGACCGCTTTATTATGGATGAATTTTGCCGAATTTTGAACTGCTAAACGTAAGAGATAGATGAAAGATTAAAAATATATATATTAAACATAGTTACATCCAAAATAAAATGAATAATTTGAATTTTCTGGGAATGGCCACTGAAGACCGCTTTATTATGGATGAATTTTGCCGAATTTTGCTAACTGCTAAACGTAAGAGATAGATGAAACTTACTGCACAAAAAATGTAGATCTCGTCAAAACATAATTTATGTCCTTTACATTTTTATTGTAGAAGTAACTGTTTCTGAGATATTCCTTGTTATTGCTTTCAGTTTTAAAGTACTTATACTTTTCTAAGAGAAGTGTCTGTTTTTCTTTTTTTCTATTCCTGGCCACGCAATGACAATCACATAACAATAGCTTTTAAAACATTTGATTTTTACTTATAAGGCACTTAATAATAAGAACATTCTGCTAATGTTTATCTCGATTAGCATGATGTAGAAAGAAGTTATGTAAGAAGTTTGTAGAACAGCTAGAGAAAGTCATGCGAGTGTAACACATATTTTTTTCATGTAGCTTCTATGATAGTTTCCTTTTCCTATCAATTTTTGAATAACTTATTAGACTGTTTGCTTTTTCTTAGGAGCATCGGGTGAAATACAACCAGAAGTACTCAAATGTGTTTGGAAATGATCCAGAAGCTATCAAAGCAATAGAGAAGTCTGAATCAGAGCCAGCACTAGCACAGTTGGTACAACGCTGGCTAGAGAGGACTCCAGGCCTAGAATCTGAAGGTTTCAATTTCTGGGGAAAATACAAGCAAGCTGTTGAAGCATTGCTTTCCCAACAATGCAAGGCTGCAGAGGTAACTGCAACACTAATATAGTCTCACTTATCTTCCAACAACATAACATTTATTTCCATTTTTCAATGATTAATTTACCAAGTTTTTGGATACTAAACTGGATATTCCAGTTACAAATTAATAAAAGAGCTACATTTACACACACTTCACACATTTATTGAGTAGGACAATGTTTCCCAGACTTTTGCCTGCATCCTCAGCTGTTGAACCACTCAATTATTCACAATTTATATTACTTGTAGTATTCCAGTAACATTTGCCAAAACATTTTAATGAAATGAAATAACTCAGAAATTTGAGACAAGTGAAGTAGTTCAAATATAACAGCATAGTGACACTCACCTCACTTAAAATGAAATTTTCAAAACATGTGTTTCAAAGGCATTTGCCCTCTTCTTCAGTTGAAGGCTGGGAGTTGTGCTCTGTGATCCGTTATAGTGGAGACATTTGGTGTTCTCAACAAAAGTTTGTATTCGTGTGGCAGATCTCAAAATTCATGAGCTGGTCTTTGTGCTGTGTGATGAAAATATTCTCCCAAACTGAGAGTGCTGCCAGGTTGTTTACAGGTTTAAGCAATCTTATGTTATTTTCTATTTCATGGTGTGATGTTCAGAAATGGTGTTCCACTGCTGATTCAACTGAAGAAGAGGGTGAAACATATATTTTGTAAATTTCATTTTAAGTGAGTTGAGTGTCACTATCCTTACTCATGCTATTATACATTACTTTTACGTTTTAATGAAAATTCTTAATTTATGTACTTTGAATTAAAGCATATATTGTTTTCATCTTACTTACTTCTAGATTGGACTGATTTGAGTAGAGCTTTTGCTGCAGTTTGTTTTTGTATGTTAAACCTCTTATTTTCTTATTACAACCTATAGGTCTTTGGTATAAAACCTGAGTGCTCACACAGTATTTTGCATTTGGGTAGCATGACATGCCAATCACGTGAAATGTCTTGGGATAAAGTTTAGATATAAGAAGCCATAGAGTGTCTAGCCCACTCAGTAAGCATTATTTTATATATTATTACAGTGCTTCACAGTGTTAATCCAATTAGTTTTTGAAATTTTGGACACAGTTAGGCATAAAATAGGAAAGCTTTGAAGCACAGAACCTGCTACATTGGATTCTATCACATTGATATTAATTACATATTGTTCATAGATGCATGCCAGAGAAATATTCATTGAAAAGTGTGGATTTACTCTTACATAATACTTAAACCATCATTATTTTTGGATCATATAACTAATTATAATATTAAATTTTTAAAAGAGTTTCTTTTATCTTCTAATCACCCAATTATATAAACTTTACAATAATTTAAAGTACTTACCTATTAACTCAAATAATCTATACATTTATAAATTTCTATAGAAGAATAAGCAATTAAAGCTTTTATATAAACTTATGTAAACAAATTAATCTAACTAAAAGTTTAGTTAGCACTTAGTATTTACAAATCCAGTATAATGTAAAGCTCTTTAATTTTCTTGTGGTCTCTATCTGCCAGATTGTCAGTTACATGTGCTTAATCTTTCAATTAGCTTATCTAGAGGATATTCTTGCAGACTGAATGTGAAAATCATGACGTGTTTTCAATCCAACTTTCAAATAAACATGTTGGATAATTTTAAACAATGTGTTTATCTAACTTAAAATTACAATTTAAGTATGGTGAACTTTGTAACAGTGATGACTAATCATTAAGATTAATTGGCGAGTCAACTGATAACACTACAGCACTTACTATTATCTAAAAGGAAAACATGTTTCTGAAGCAATTTTCTCCCATCATAAGTTACCATTCAACTGTCGGTAGGTTGGCTTGTGGGATTTCAAAATTGAAAACACAGTTGCTGTTCTTCCAAATACAGATATACTCTGTTTTTCTTGCAATGTTTTTTAGTACTTTAGAACTTAAATTTTTGGTATTGATCTTTCCAAAAATTATTTGTCCAAGCCCCTACTGATTTGTCCTCTTGCTTTTGTTTTGCTTTGTTTTGTGTTTCTGAGGTGTTCTTTTGCTCTTGTTTATTTTAGTTATTTTAATTTAAATTTGTTCATAGTCATTGCTGCTGAACTGATACATCCCTGGCTTGTTTATCTGTGGAATGTCATCTTTTAATTTTGAAGTGATGTGTGTTTTAAATCAACTCACTAATAATTTTAATGAGTATTTCACTTTTCTTATTATAGAAGTTTGAAAACAGTGTTGTTATAATTATTTAATTTGACAATGAGTTGATTAATTACACCAAACAACACCTACTTGGGATTTTTGCAGAACATATTTCAAAGGACTAGTTTCCTTCATTTTCAACTGGACATTGACTAATTGCTTGTAGTGAAGCTGGTAATGTTGTCACTGCTGTCACCTAGTGGTGGTTCAATGAACTGGCAAAATGCATCCTTCTGTGGAATGTCAAAATTGAAAACTCTGTTCCTATTTTTTTAAGATGAAAAAATGTGGCCATTTATTTATTTATTTCCTAAAAGAAACAATCACTTTCTCAGCAATAGAACAGAAGATGAGTTTCAAGAAATTCACACACCATCCATGGGTGTTTGACAAATTTCAAAAACTTTTCAGCTACCATCAATAAACCATCACAGCATAAAAAATGAATTAGGCTCAAATATCAAGGACATCATCCCAGCAAAGAAAAAAATGGGCATATATAAAATGGAATGCAATGATCGTAATCAAATTTATATTGGGGAAATAACAAGAAATTTAGAAACAAGATTCAAAGAACACTTCAGTAACATAAATCACAAACAATTGGAAAAATCAGCAGTTGCTACCCACTTTTGGACAAAAAAACACAATATAAATTCAGAACCAAAACTTCTGAAACACATAACAGGAAAACAAGAGCCTACCACATGGGAACACATCTTTATCCTGATATATGGTGGACTTTGAGACAGTGATGTGTTTTAACAATTAAAATTTAGTTGAGTCGATTTTGTAACACTACATCACTTACTTTTTTATTTCGGAAAACATGTTTCAGAAGCCATGTGCTTCCATTGTCAATTCCTTTGGTCGACTGCCGGCATTGCTTGCTGTGGTGGTTGTCCATCACCAGGGACAGAGACAACCACCACAGCAAGCAATGCCGGCAGTCGACCAAAGGAATTGACAATGGAAGCACATGGCTTCTGAAACATGTTTTCCAAAATAAAAAAGTAAGTGATGTAGTGTTACAAAATCGACTCAACTAAATTTTAACACATCTTTATCTTAAAAAATAGAAACAGAGTTTTCAATTCTGACATTCCGCAGAAGGATGCGTTTAGAAAAGTCATTGAACCACCACTAGAGGAGACAGCAGTGAGAACATTAGTCCTTCAAAACATGTTCCAGCAAAAATCCCAAGTAAGTGTTGTTTAGTGTAATTAATTGTTTCATCAAATTAAACTCAATGAATATGTTTATCTGCAGTATAGACCCTAAACATGGAAAAAACAAATGTATGCAAATTTTAACCACCACATATTTGTCTTTTGTTATGTAATAGGCAGAAGTCAATGAAACAATACGTAATCATCGTTTACTGGACTATGAAAAACGTAAAGCTATTTTTGACTCCATATTTGATGCAGCAATTCACAAAGCATTGGTTTCCAGAGGAGAAAGACGGTTTTCCCACAAGGCAATGCAGGGAGCTATTATGATCACATTTTATCGTGATGAACCAAGGTTCAGCCAACCTCACCAGTTGCTGATGCTTCTCATGGATATAGACTCCCTCATCACAAAATGGAGGTGTAAGTTATACATTTTGCTTTTTTGTTAATATAGGTAATAAGTAGGGATAGCATCTTGTGTCCCACTATCAAACATGTGGATACCAGTTGCATTCCTACTGAGTAGAGACTGACCTGCATGCGCCGCATGTAAACAACCTGTAGTAATGTGTTGGAGCACGTGGCTCTACACAGTGCTGTATATTACAATACTGTTTTACAGGTAATTAATGCCTTTGTTGATAGTACATGCACTTTAATCAAGACTAAAATCTCTTGCTTCAAATGGATTGCATGAAGATTTGCAATTCATACAAAAGAACTTTGCAGATATATTTATGACAGTAACATATATTTGGAAACATTGAAATACCTTGAGCCCTGAAAGAAAGCAATTAATCTGATACCCGTGACACCTGTTTTAGACCATGTGAAAGAGAAAATGAAGACTGGAAAAAAATATTGCATTTTCAATAATGCCTGAAATACAAAATGTGCTACAGAAATAATTGCTGATGGAGTATCTTACCCAATAGTCGATGATGTGTCCTGTTTCCATTTTACTCCAACCAAATCTTGTGATGTAGGGCAAATTTTGTCACAATATAAAGTCTGTTTATATGCCAATCGGAGATGATTCGCATTTGAGACATTATGAATGTATGTTGTTCATTGTAATCTATGTATCTTGAGAGAAAATGAATCAGATAATGATGCTGATGACTTGTTGCATAACAGCAATTGAATGTATGTAAATATTAAAATTGTTAGTTCCCGTAAATCAGTGATATTTATATTTACTACCCACCCAACATCAATCGCATTCCACTGCTAGTGAAAACATCACAGTCTACCACGCAACCACTGCCCCTTTTTCCTTCTATTAGTACCACTACGTACACACTGCATTTTCCACACATCACAATTATATACCATTCAGTGATAACTTTGATTCTGTCCCCCCAGATGCTATTGCATAGTGTTGCACTTATGCAACAAAGATGATTAATCAAAGCTATTAGTATTTTTAGTGGATTTTTTTCTAATTTCATATTGCATTAACCTTCAGCAATAAAATTCAGCTAGTATTTGCTGTTTTATTTTGTAAAATTATTAATATTTTTGCAATAGTGTGTTTTCTTTCTCTATACAAACTATGTACATAGTGTATAGAGAAGGTAATGTATTCTACCCAAAAATTGATACCAAGATTTCACCGGAAATACATGTTTTGAGACTCCCTGAATCCAAAAAAAGCATTTTTAGAAAAATGTCCATGTATGTGTCTGCCTGTGGGCAGCATAGCGCAAAAACGAAAGGACTGTTAAAGCCCAAACTTGGTATTTTAGTTTGGTATCTTCCAAGGATGCGACACGAAGATTTTCAAAAAAATCCCCCCACCCCAAACTATGCTTTACATGGAACTTTTTTCGAAAATTTTGATTTTCTTAAAAATGGCTCTTAATGATTTTGATTAAAATATTGTATATTAAAGATATTTACCTGGAAAATAAAATGTATATCTTGAATTTTCTGAGAAGAGCCTCTAAAGACTACTTTATTCTGGATGAATTTTACGGAATTGTGCATAACTGCCAAACCGTAAGAGATGGACAAAAACTTACTCCACAGAAAATGTAGCTTGCAATAAAAGTCACAATTTATGTCATATAGATTTGTTTCGTGGAGTTGATCATTTTTAAGATATTCTTGGTTTTTTGTTTCTGCTTTGAAAAATATACTTTTCTCATACAGGAATTTGTTAACTCCTGTCCATACAAACAAAGGAACTTTAGTTACATAGCAACCAGCTTTTGGCTATCATTTTAACCTATGGTACTCCATTTCGCTTCTACTTACAAGGAAGCAAATAATAAGACTATTTCTGCTAATGTTTCTTGATTAGCATGAAGTAAATAGAAGCATAAGCTGTTTAATTACAATTTATTGCAGAGATGGAGAAAAAGTCATGTGAATGGAACACATCAGATTTTTTTAATACAAAAGAGCAAAATCCATGCAACTGCAATTAAATCTAACCCCATCAACATTCAAGCATTCCATCACTTTGATTATTTTAATTGGGCCCTCCCATCCTTTAACGCATGCAATTTGACTGCAGACGCTGGGACTCAAACTTGCAATGTTCGGATTTGAATGGATGGCCAGTCCATTATGTATTGCACTATCATAGCTATACAAGTCGCTTCATTTGTGGTGCTGTGAAAGGAATATAAATACTGGTTTGTGAATTAGAGGAAGAACAGCATATGTAGCAAAATAAATAATGCACAGCGGTGTAACAAGTGAGATATGGGAATGTGATAGCAACATTGCCTTCATGTGTTAGTCATGTTCCAGTAGTAGACTGGCCAGAAAGAATTTGGAGAACCTAGGAAAGAGAAAAAAACAATTAAAAATCATAAATACGAGGTGCATCCAGAAAGTAAGCCCCAATCGCGTCCAAAGGTGGCATCACCAATTGGATAGGAATGCGCCTGCGCAGGTGAAGAGAGGAAGTATATGGCAACATTGTAGTAAAGTTTCAGTTTTGTGACGGCAGTGGTTACCGCCCTGTGCTAGGAGAAAATGGCTGCTCCAATATTGTCTCCCACCACATGCAAGGTTTGTGCAGTCATCCGATTTTTGCATGCTCAAAAGCAATCTCAAGCAGAGATCCATCATCAATTGTGTCACATGTATGGACAGGACATTATGTGTGACAGCATGGTAAGATGATGGTGCAGGCAATCCAGAGAAGGAAGAACCAATATTCACGACGAAGACCGTAATGGCCGGCCGTCCCTGGTGATGGCAGAAATGTTGGAAAGTATGCGGCAAGCAATTGTCCAGAATCAGCGTTTACAATTTCAGAACTCTGTCAGTTTCCCCAAATGTCTCGCTCGCTTGTGCACGAAATTGTCTCCTGGTGGCTTGGTTTTCACAAAGTGTGTGCAAGATGGGTGCCTAGACAGCTGACAGATGAACACAAAACCAAACGTCTGGCTGCAGCATTGACATTCCTACATCAATACGCAGTGGAAGGTGACAAGTTTCTCGACAATATTGTCACTGGGGATGAAACATGGGTGTCACATGCCACACCAGAGACAAAACAACAATCAATGCATTGGCGGCATAGTGGTTCACCTGTGAAGACCAAATTCAAGCAGACAATCTCTGTCAAAAAAAAAATCATGTGCACTGTCTTCTGGGATCAATGTGGTGTCCTTTTGTGCGAATTTTTACTGCAAGGGGAGACCATAAATGCTGATCGATATTGCATAAACTCAGATGGGCAATTCAGAACAAGAGACATGGAATGTTGACAAGAGGCATTATGCTTGTGCATGACACTGCAAAACCCCATAGTCAACACCACATGTAATGTGTTGAATAAGTTTGGATGGGAGGTCTTTGAACATCCACCCTACAGCCCCAACCTCACTCCAAGTGACTTTCATCTTTTCCATCTCATGAAGCGTTTTCTGGCAGGGAAACGTTTTCACAGTGACGCTGAGGTGCAGAATGAAGTGACTTCAGGGCTGCGGACATTGGTGACAGAATCCTATGACATACAATTAATGGTGCACTGTTACGATAAATGTCTCAACAATGGTGGTGACTATGTTGAAAAGTAGCCAGTCAGTCTATGTAATTATACCAATAAATATTTCTTACTTAGTGATATTTTTGTTCTCTTTATCAGTCCTTTATTGGGACTTACTTTCTGGATGCACCTCATAGCTTGCCCATTCACAGATGTCACCGATACTGCTATTGACATTTTGCACATATAATTTGATTGTAAAACCCTTTGATTAAATGTTAATATTTTTGTCATTGATTTAGTTTAATTTATTATTTCCAATTTCCATCCACCTTACCAGGCTCTCCTACTCTGCATTACCAAAATACTACACACATTAAAGTACATATAAGTAAAGTCCTATAATATCTGCAATATCTTAATTACATCATATTTAAAGGGCTACATTATTTATACATCCCTTTGTGGGCATGGCAGGTGCTGCTGGTGTAATGTTGTTTTGCCAATTTCCTATCATTTTGTGTGCTAATTCAAATTGCCAATTTGTCCACAAAGCCAATGAGGTCTGTATACTATAACAGTAAATCATTGGTAGACAGCAGCATAAGAAGCAAAATAATCTTCTCCGTTTTTTTCCAAGAACAAGGAAAATATTCTTCTTTGTTTGGGTATTATTTGCTTACTCTGTTCATAAGTATGCGAATATATTAGTATCACTTTGCAGATAAATCCTTCTTAATTAATATGTATAATTTTATTTATGTTTTTCTCACAGTTAGTTGTAAATTAGTGAAGTAGAGTTTCATTTGTCACATTTTCCATGCAAATAGATCTCTTTATTTGCCAGGACAATAAAAGTTATATAGCAATGTCGAAACAATACATTAAAATGACAAGATATACGTTACATAAAATATTAAATGATTCTGCTGTCGTAAAATACTTAAGGCTATAAAAGGGATTAGATAACAATGTTGATTGTATAGTTCTGTTAAAAACTAAAAACAAAATATCTTTTACATTATTTGGTAAAATATTATATAAGTTTATGGACTGAATTTCAAAACTATTCCTGATCTTAGAAAACTTGTTTTTATGCACATAAATGTTAGAGCAGTTTCTAGTGCTGAAATTAAGAACTGTTGTACATTATGAATAATTGTTAATGTTTCTCTTAACATAGAGTAGACAGTCTAGAATAAACATTGATGTTTATCTACCTGAGACAACTGCTAGAAATAACTTTCCGAATGATACTATTTCAGATAACCATGTATTAATGGTGCAACGTATGATTGGTTCAGCACAGCTGGGCACAGGAGGATCCTCAGGGTACCAATACCTTCGTTCAACACTCAGGTAAATAAACTCTTTGGTTACCACACTGTAGAAAAATCTGATGTGTTCCATTCACATGACTTTCTCTACATCTCTGTAACAAATCATTGTTAAACAGCTTATGCTTCTATCTACTTCTCATTAATCAAGATAAACATTAGCAGACATTTTTTCTTGTAAATAAAAGAGAAATAAGGAAATACACTAGCTAAAATGATAGTCAAATCGTTTAAAGGCTGGTTGCCAAATGGTTGAAATCTGTTCAATGTATGGCCCTGTGTGAGAAAAGTTTAAGTATTTTAAATCTGAAACAAACAAAAATTATCAACCCCATTAAAAAAAAAAAAAAAAAAGTATATGACATAAATTGTGTTTAATGAGAGATACATTTTTGTGTAGTAAGTTTTAGCCTATATGTTATGGCCTACCAGTTATGCAAAATTCACTAGAATTCATTCAGAATAAATACATCTTCAGAGGCTATTCCTAGAAAATTCAGTATATTCATTTTATTTGCCATGTAACATTTTTAATCAAAAGCCATTTTTGGGAAAATAAAAAATTTTGAAAAATGCTCCATGCAAAGGGTAGTTGGGGTGGGAGAATTTTCTCAAAAATCTTCATTCGCATCCTTGAAAGATACCAAACCTAAATATCAAGTGTGGTATTAAACCAACTTTTCGTTTTTGAGCTATGCTGTCCACACACACCAACCTTTATTTAAAAATACTTTTTTGGACTCAGTGGACCTCAAAACATATATTTCCAGTAAATCTCAGTATCAAATTATTAGGTAGAGTGCAATACTTTCTCTATACTCTATGTACATACAGAGTACATGTAGAAAGTAAAAAGTTTCATGTTATAGTAATTTAACTCCAAAAGCTAGATATTTGTTTTGTAAGAAGTTTTCTTGCTGTGGTCACCTGTTAAAATGTTAAACAGTTTTGGATCTTCATCAAATTGTTATACTATTTCCTGGATCCATCTCGTATATCCTTGTTTCTGCTCATTTGAGGGGTGATTGATCCAATGACTGCAGGTCTTCCTGACGTTAAGATTTTCTTTAAGGATAGTGGTTACTGCTGCTTGTGTATTTTCCTCATTTCCCTTCTACACATTATAATAAAACCATTTCTGGTAATATGAGTGCTTAGGATTTCACGGCCAGCATCTATCCAATAAAATGTTGATTCTGGTCTGCAGCTACTGGCAGAAGTCTATTTCCTCTGAGGTGGGCGAAACGTCAGGTGTTGATACATCTACTGGGTCATGGCCTAGAAGCCCAGAATCAACATTTTATTGCATTTCTTGTAATGTTTATCTCAATTAGGATGATGTTGGTAAAAGAATAATGTTTTGAAAGAATAGTTCATATGCGGAACAGATGGAGAGTCATGTGAATGGAACACATCAGATTTTTAAAAATGTATTTTTATTATTAAAAGCTCCCAGCTAAATCTGCAACATTAATATGACAATAGACCCCCATTACTTATCCTATTTGTTTTTAATTGCTTTGTCCACAGTGATCGTTACAAAGTGTTTTTGGATCTCTTCAATCTTTCAACATTCCTGATACCTCGCGGGCACATTCCACCTCTGACGCCAGATATGAAGAACAAGTTGGCCATGACGAAGGAACTTGGCAGCTGGGAAGACTCGGCAACCGAGGAGAGCTCTGTGGACGCATCCATATGATCACTATTGTGTTCAGAAGTGTGTGAGACAGCCTTCAGTTTCAGTTGGAACAACTATCCTAAATACTGCTCGTGTTAACAAATCTCAGTAGGAAGAACCTCAGAACAATATTAATTATGCGTACACCTTTACTTGGGCACTAGTTTAATGGAGAAGTGACGGCCAGGGGGGAGAAGAGAGAGCAGTGTTACCAACCTTTCTTTGAAGTCCAGAGCTATCATGGTGATAGCAATATCGGCTGGTCAGTCAACTAGTAGCTCATCGGCAGAGCACTTTTTGAGATCTCTTTCAGGGTGTGTTAGTGGTGCAGGAATTGTATACGAAAGGGAAACTTTTTCTTTCAATATTTGTTTTTATTAATAAATTTCCAACATCAAATAATTTCAACATAAACAATAACCTTCTTTTTGAAGCACACTGGATCGTTTATAAATATTCACAATTGAAATTCCGACGAAATTAGCTATCATCAAAATACTCAACTTATTTCTTATATTTCCCTTTCAAATTATTCTCTTCCTTTCTCACTATCACAAAAATATTCCAGACAATAATTTAAATAATTTCCAGGCAAAATATAATTATCTCCTCAAATGTCATGAATATTTTCTTCTCTGATGCTATACGCCAAAGAAATAATTATCTTGTGGAATTGACCTCTTTCCCTGATGAGAGTTCTATCGACAAATTTAATTATATCACACAATTGGCCTCCTTTCCCAACAAAGTCTACTGAAGAAGTAAATCAAGTTTAAAATCTTACCTGGTTACTGAAAAATGTTATGTTACCAAAACAGTTTATTTATTCAATATCAAAAATGCAACAAAATTCTGTCTTTCCAGAAAGAACTCACAGAGTATTAAATAAAAACATAAAATAATGGAAAAAAGACATCCTCTTACCAAGAAGGCTATCAATAACACATAAACAAACATGGCAAAGATAAATATTGCTCCACAATGATAAATATTGTTGCATGGTGATCAGGTTATCTAATTTACTGCAAACTAGCTGAATTATTAAACAAAACACAGTGCATGTGCATGAACTCTTGGATCTACAAACTGAATGAAATCTTAGCTTTGAAGCCACAAATATCAGAGTGTATAGTCTACTTTATGTCTCACTCTACTCTGCTTCTAAAATTGTGCAAAACCTACCAAATGCAAAATAAGGAGCCTGTGCTGAAGAAAAGGTGTGTGCATAGTATTGTTATATATAAGTCTTACCAATTTCTTTTCTTATGTTTCAGTTTATAACAAGTTGGTTGTTAGAGAAAAACTTGTGAGACCATTAAGAAATGTTAATCAAAGAGGCTCTTTTTTTGCCTTAAATGAGTTTTCTGTAGCTAGAATGGCTCCTTCTGTAATGAGTTTTTTTTTTTCCAATCTTTATCTCCTTCATGAGGAATTCCAATGTCTGATCGATAAGAACTGGCATTGTCATAATCATAATTAATACACTGGTGTGCAAAACCTAAGGACAAAAATAGCATTTGCATGCTGTGCCACTACGAAACTTGAATCTACATAGAGAGAAAAATGGAAATGGAGTTTAACTACTGTGTTTATCAGCTTACATTCTATATAGGGCATGAAAGACTGTTTAATTTTGCTCAGAGGCCTCTTTGTCAGGCTTGAGGTTCTTTTATGTTTATTTGCCGTAAATCTAGGACACAGAACCAAAAGCTTTACTTCCCTTCCAAAGGAAGCCATGCTAAGCATGTTTATGTCCATCATCCTCTGACGGGTTTGAACTTGTGAACTTGGGTATAACCATTACACCGCAGAGGGTGACATATATAGAGAGAACTACAGTAGGCAACTAAACAAAATATACAATGAGACAAATAGAAATGACACTTCTATTCATAGAAAATAAGCTATCTAAAGTCATTATATCATATGATGGTCCTCTAGATTTACAAAAATAAGAGAAATGCACTTAAAAAGTTCCACGATCACCATGGACAGCAATGCATGCTCTGCATCATGCTCCCATGTTGCTGTGGTAGGGCATTACATTCCTCCACCAGCAATGTTTGATGTGGTTGTGCATTGTCATCCTTAAAAATTAAGACATCTTTGACCACCTCCTCTTCTTGGGACAGCAGTACCTGTGGTTTGGAGGCTCCCCATGCTGTGAGCAATATCAAACTCCTGGGCAACACTCGTCACACTTCATCCTTCAAGTTTTCTGATGATTCTTCCCTCATCCAAATGTTGTTTTGGGCCTTGTAAACAAGAACTCCACTACAGTGCACTGTAACAGTTCACTGATTGCCACACACTGTCTTTTCCTATTTCTTCAGGTGCCCTGAGTTTCGGAACTAGACCCATTTGGTGCTACAGTTCTTGCTACATTTAAACCTCATGACGTCCAGATTTCTGGACACATGTGAGATATCTCTAGCAACATGCTCCTGCATTTTCGTTTATTTACACAAAGTAGTTCATATGTTATATTAAAAATGTAAATGGCGTTTTATTTATGGACGCTCTTTAACTGCTGTGGTTCTCAGCGTCCCATTCTATACTGGGCGTGAAAGACCACTTAATTTTGCTCAGAGGCCTCTCTATCAGACTTGAGGTTCTTTTACGTGCCGTAAATCTACAACATGGGACCAACGGCTTTACTTCCCTTCCGAAGGAAGCCATGCTAAGGATTTTTACACCCGAAAAAATCCATCGTCCTCCGCCAGGTTTGAATCCGTGACCTTGGGTACATGAAGTCAGCATGGTAATATGTTACATTAATTTATCTATCTTGTCCTTAGGTTTTGCACATCAGTGTATAAGTCTCTTATGATTTATCAATATAAGGAGAATGAAAGAAACCATGCCATTAAGTGCCAAACTAAAATATATCTAATGTTATTTCTAAATAATGTTTATCATCTACTTCTCTATTCATTTAGAATAATTATGGTGTAACTTAGGTATGACCAGAAAAGAAAAGAAAAAAAAAAAAAAAAGGACTTTCATTTCAAAAGCTGCAAGTCATTAGATAAATGTATGTATCTCATTATGAGCCATAGAATGTTTTATGAAGTGTTCAAATCTATTTGGAATTTCCTGTAAGCCAGTTGCTTTCTGTGCACCTTTTCTTAAGGAACTGGAAAATACAAGAAACTTCTTAGTGGGTGTGGAACCTAACAAGTGGTTTCAAATTATGAAAGAGAGTATAATCACACCCTTGAACAGCATAGACAATTATTGCTCATGGTATGGATATAGCAAATAAATGTTGTTTTGAAGTGTTTAACACCCAGTTTTACTATACTGTATTTCAGACAATAATGATCCTGATGTAAACAATGAGAGCGGACTCAACTCACCATGTTTTTGACACTATAGCATGCAGATTAAGTAGCAGCACTAACTTCTTGACAATAAGTTTTGTAGTACATTGCCAATAACTTTATGAGTCTATGTATTACATAAGTAATATTATTATGCAGTATCATAATGATTATCCTTGGGAGTTTTCTTGGAAAACAATACATGATTATTTGTCTCTTGCCATTTCTTAAGGTTTGTTCCATTTTACTCCGAGAGATTGGCAGGCCTACATCATGATATTGACTGCTTTTAAATTGCTTACAAGAGTTCTGGGCTTATGAGCTATGTGAGGTAGGTTTCTTAAATAACAGAAACAACTCTGTATGATAAACAATAGACCTGAATCAGCATGAAACCAACTTTGTACTGGGATACAAATATAACTATTTCTTTACTAATAGCAATGCTACACATTATTTAAAAAATAAACTTAATAATGTAAAACTGTACTTATCTTCTGTTTAATCTATATCTCTACTTACATATTTGCATATGTTGTAAATATTTCTTTTAGAATTTACAAGCCTAGAATACATATATGCCACAGTATAACCTCGTTAGTGCGAGCTTGCTTAAGATGAACACTTGGTTAATGGAAAAAAAAATATATATTGGCCCTGGCAGGAATGCATTTTTGTTCTTATGAAGTTTTATTGGCTAATATGAATTTCAGTTAAGATGAAATATGAACCCTTTTTCAGTCCCTAGCATAATTACATTTCATTGTAACATAAACTTTCAATGTTTTTTTCTGAAATGAATGTAAGACATGTAATTACAAAGCTAACTATCCTTTGTTGACTCATTTCTAATGTATTGTAGGTATTATAGCAGCAATTATCACCTCAACAATCAGCATATATGGTACATCTAAACATTTAAATTCAGCAATGTGTGCATTAACATTTAAAAACATATTCCATGTAGATGTCTTTAGGTCAATATTGGATCGTAGCCAAATCGAGTTGGAATACTAAATAAAAATCTACAAACTGTAGCGGACCGTGCAAAGAAAACAAAGAAAAATTGTTTAGAATTCCCAAATCTGCTTTATCCATGATAATTAAGAATTGAGAAAAAATCATTAATGCTGCTGCATTAGGTTCCAGAAGCAAATCTGAACAACTTTGTAGCACTTAGTATGAACACATCGAGACATAACTGCTAGAATGTTTCAATCTGAGTTTACGAACACTATAATTACAATTGATTGTGAAATTATTTTGTTCCCATGAAACATCTTTTTTCTAAGAAAATAGTGTGATTTGTGAGTACTTGTACTTTTACAGTAACTCTGTAGTGTTATAAGTCTACAGTAATATAAAGTGATTGATTCTGCAGTGTACAACACATTACTGTACTATGTACTGTACATGTATGCATATTAAAATCTGTCTTTTTTAATACAAACTCTTGAATTTTCGGTCCCCTCAGATTTTTGTTAACGAGGCTATACTGTAATATGTGCAGGATATTTCTATCCCCAAAAAAACTAATTTAGGCAGTGATTAGAAAACTGTCTACAGTGCTGTACTTCTTAGGCATCTTTATGTACTTTAGTATATAAAATAAATCACCCATGAACTTCACTCATTGTCTAACAGAGTTCCGTCTCACTATTTCTAAATCTCTCTCTTCCCTCCAATATGTTGAAAACAAAATGAGGCAGATAATATATACGGTGTGGTGTCACTGGTGATACCTGAATAAATGATAACTGTGAAAGGAAATTTGAGAAGCCCAGACCTAAGTTTCGAGTAACTTTGTTACAGAATTTAAACATTTTTCATGTGTGAACAACATAGAGAGCTCATTTTACCTAATTTTTTTCCTCGCCACCATGTAGTCTGATACTTTAAGTCTTAAGATGTATGTACATTCAGGCGGGAAAGAAGTTTCAGCAATATCTGCACAATCTTTTTTTTTGCCTGATGGCTCACGTTTTCTTTTTATTTCGCTTTGTTTACATGCACTGACAAATACAATACTACTCAGCTGTACATAAATATAATTTTTTTCATGTTTAATATAGGTGCCTTCACAAATGCTTTAAGCTATAATACAATACAGCAGTGCTAATCTTTTAATATAATAATGCAGTCACACAGTGTGTCAGGGTTAAACCTTGAATAAAATAAAATATTAAATAAGCATAAACTGTTATTTATATATATAATTTTTTTTTTTAAATCTTGGATAGGAGAAGTACACACAACAAAAATCTGATGTGTTCCATTCACATTAAC
Organism: Hymenopus coronatus; assembly: GCA_030762935.1. Lineage (NCBI taxonomy): Eukaryota > Metazoa > Arthropoda > Insecta > Mantodea > Hymenopodidae > Hymenopus > Hymenopus coronatus. The sequence goes on from CM060894.1 coordinate 18,408,750, forward strand.
TTCTGTTTCAAATACAAACAATTTTTAGATAATATTCTTTTATCTACATCATGCTAATCGAGATAAATATTAGCATAATTGGTCTTATTACTTACTTCCTTTTAAGTAGAAGGGATATACATTAGCCTAAAGCAATAGTCAAATCCTTTAAAAAGCTTGTCTTTAAGTGAAATAATTGAGGTTCGGATCACTTTGTATATTCCTGTTTAAGAAAAGTGTAAGCATTTTAAAGCTGAAACAAATAACAAGTAATGTCTCAGAAAGGTCAGTTCTACAAAAAAAATGTATATGACATAAATTGTGTTTTAATGAGATCTAATTTTTTGTGTGCTAAGTTTTTGTCAATATCTTATGGTTAACCAGTTATTCAAAATTCATCCAGAATGAACAGGTCTTCAGAGGCTATTCCCAGAAAATTCAAGATATACATTTTATTTGTCAGGTAAAATAGCTTTAGTATACAGTATTTTAAACAAAATCATTAGGGCCATTTTTGAGAAAAACAAAATTTTCAAACATTTTTCCGTTTAAAGTGTAGTTTGGTGTGCGGGGAATTTTCTTGAAAATCATTGTGTTCCATCCTTGGAAGATACTGAACTTAAGTAGCAAATCATAAAATGAAGGTTCCGGGCTTGTAGGACATGGTCTTCATCTGCTGGACCGCGGCCTACAAGCCCGGAACCTTCATTTTGATACGGACGCTGGCCGTGAAAGCCTTAGTGATTATACTTGGGTATTTTACAGACTTTTCGTTTTTGAGTTGTCATGTTCACAGACACACAAACACACTGATACACACACACATATGGACCTTTTTCTAAAAATGCTCCTTTTGAATACAGGAGATCCTAAAACATATTTACTGGTGAAATCCCTGTATCCACTTTTTGGGTGCATGTACATAGTATATGTGGAAAACGTAAAAAAGGTACATACACAACAAAAAAATACATAGGTGATACAAATAACCATGAAATGACAGCAAAATAGTTACAGTAATAACTGGATAAGGACAGCATAAAATATTAATTCAGAATATATGACTGCCTCTGCAGTTGAGAGGTCAGCATTTTGCTTTCTCACCCAGGGGTCCCAGGTTCAATTCCTGGCTAGGGTGGTGGTTTTTCTTTAACTAGAACCATTCCCTATCCTCCACAGAGTCTAGAGTGTGGAAGTGATGTATGTAAGTGTTTAATAGAAAATAGTGAAAAACCAATGTTAAACTCTACAGTTCAGCTAACAAAACACCATCAGTTGTTTCTCAAATCAAAGCCCCCAATCTCAGCATAGAAGTTAAAGGGACCTATATAAATGAAACAATTAAAGGGAATATAAAAAAAAATCATGTGTTCCTCTACATCTCAAATGTTAAAAAGTTTCTTCTATCTACTTCATGCTAATCGAGATAAACATTAGCAGAAATTGTCATTACTTGGTTCCTTGTAAGCAGAAGGGAAAAAATCTAATGTGTTACATTCACATGATGTCCTCTAGCTGTTTGGTAAACAAACCTTTTATTCAAATGGTTAATCTATTATCTGCATCATGCTAAGCTAAACATAAACAGAATTAGTCTTATTGCTAGCTAGAAGGGAACTAAGAAAATACACAGACTAAAGCGATAGTCTCGTCCTTTAAAAACCACGTGAAACAATTGGAATTCCAATCTCTTTGCTTGCCAAGAGTAAACAAATGAGAAATGAGAAGCAAGATGTCTTCCCATTTGAGAAAGGTTTAAGTGGCTTAGGATTGCAACCAATAATCCAGAATATCTGGAAAATGGTTATCTCTACAAAAATGTATGATATAAATTGTTTTTTTAATGAGATCTATATTTTTTGTGTACAAAGTTTTTGTGTATCTTATATGGTTTGCCAGTTATAGAAAAGTTATCCACAATGAAGAGATCTTCAGAGGCTATTCCCAGAAAATTTAAAATATGTATTTTGTTTGTCATAAAAATATGTTAAACACAAGGTATTTTAATCAAGATCATTAGTCATTTTTGAGAAAGTCAAAATTTTCGAAAAATGTTCCATGTAAAGGGCAGTTGGGAATGGGGAATTTTCTTGAAAATCTTCCTGTCACATCCTTGGAGGAAACCAAACTTAAATGCCACATTTGGTATTTAATGGTATTTTCATTTTTGGGCTATGCTGTCCACTGACACACACACCCGGATCTTTTTCAAATTGATTTTTTTGTATTCAGGGGACCCAAAACATGTATTTCTGGTGAAATCTTGGTATTGAATTTTTGGGTAGAATATAATATCTTTTCTATACACTATGTACATAGTTGGTGTTGTGAAAGTAAAAATTAAAAGGAATATAAATTTAGATCTCATAAATGGTTCCTTAGAATTTTAATGGAATCTTGGATGGCTACCACTTTCATAAAAGTTGTTAGTTATATCCAAGGCTTTGCAGAAACAAGCAGTGAACTTCTTTGATGTTTAATGCCCGCTTTTACTACAAATGGCACTGCAGGCGATGACACTGATAATACATGGAATGAAGATGGAGCCCTGGTGGAATGCAATGGTGGGGGAAGTCAGAGAAAAGCTGGTTTGTCCACCACAAATCCCAAATGCAGCCATTTGGGAGCCTAGGTGAGTGGTCACAGGTGCAGCCACAGGCAGTGAAGAGTAGCACAGTGCTCTTAACACCAATCAATGTATAAATGTCAAGTTTGTTGAAATGGTGCATTTCTTTACATAGGGGACTGTAAAATTGTGTATTGTCTTCTTCTGATGAACCACTTCTGCCTGTCCTTTGTGTGTTTCTATATAGATTATTGAGTCAATTATCATGGCATTCTCTTTAAAGACAATTATGTCTTTCACGGCTGGTGTCAATACTAGCTACAGTATAATCCGGGCTTGTTGTCCGTGGTCTACTGGGCTCCTCCTTCTTCTTCCCAGATGTTTCGTCTGCAACTACAACAGACATCTTCGGTGGCAGCAGCGAGGTCGAAGTACTCTACTGGATGTTTCAATTGATGTCCTCTAGCTGAGACAGCACAGTTGCACTTGAAACGTCCAGTAGAGTACTTCGACCTCACCAAGCCACCAAAGATATCTGCCATAGTCGTAGACGAAACGTCTGGGAAGAAGGGGAAGCCCAGGAGACCACAGCCCACAAGCCCGGATTATACTATAGCTAGTACAATTATGTCTATTCTACAATTATTTCCATCATTTGTGGTGCCTGAACTTCCTCCTAAACAATGTGTTTTAGGTGTTTGAAGGCTTTGGTGATGTTTATAGTCATAGCAATTCTCCAAATGAGTAGGATACCTGAACATGGCGCAGGGTTTTAATCTCACTGGAGCAATACCTGTAGCTTTTAATGCACATACATTAGCTATCTCTTGATTGCTTCTTTCCATTCTCTACCTCTCTGTAACAATTTATTCTTAAAAGCTTGTTCTTCTACCTACTCCATGCTAATCAAAATAAACATTAGCAGAAATGGTCTTATTACTTAGCTCCTTATGAGTAGAAGGGAAATAATGGGTGCACTAGGCTACTAAAATGACAGTCAAATCTTTTAAAGCCGTTTTTTTTTTTTTTTTTTGTCGCCCTCCGTAGTGTAGTGATTACTAAGCTAGCCTCATATATCCAAGGTCGCAGGTTCAAACCAGGTGGAGGAGGATGGATTTTTTTCAGGTGTAAAAATCCTTAGCATGGCTTCCTTTGGGAGGGAAGTAAAGCCATTGGGCCCATATCATAGATGTACAGCACGCACAAGAACCTCAAGCCTAATTAAGAGGCCTCTGAGCAAAATTAAGCAGTCTTTCATACCCTATATAGAATGGGACGCTGAGAACCACTGAGTTAAATGAGTATCCATAAATGAAACTTCATTCTATTTCAGTTTTCTTGCATGGCCAAGAATTGACAAAGTTCTGTATGAGAAAAGTTTTAGTATTTCACAATTGAACCCAATAACAAGGAATACCTCAAAAATAGTTAGCCCCACAAATAAAAAGAAAAAAGGATGACATCAATTGAATGTTTTAATGAGTTGTACATTTTTTGTGTAGTAAGATTTTGTCTATCTTAATTTACCAGTTATGCAAAAATCCTCTAGAATGAAGAGGGCTTCTGAGGCTATCTCCACAAAATTCAAAATATACATTTCATTTGTCTTGACAATATCTTAAATATGTAATATAATTTCATTTGAGGCATTTTTGAGAAAATCAAAATTTTCGAAAAGTTACATGTAAAAGGTAGTTTAGGGTGAGGGGGATTTTCTTGAAAATCTTCATACAGACTTTTCATTTTAGAGTCACTCTCTCTCATGCACACTCACATACACAGATTCACAACTCCCCCCCCCCCCCCCTTTCTTACCGTACCTAGTAAAGAAAGTAAAAAACTGCATTGGTATATCTCCATTAGTTTTTGAGTTTTTTATTCTAGGTTTAGGCCAGACACATTGTATTAAAATATAGCATTATTAAACATAGTGCTTAAGTGGCATTTAACATCCTTAGATTCACCAGTTTTTTCATATTTCTCATCATTCTTCTGAAATACCAGAAAGCTATGCTATTTAAAAAGTTAATTTTTATTACAGTAAAACGTAAATTTGTTATTTCTTCTACTATTACATCATTTACTTAACACTAACTAAAGTTGCATAGGCTATATGGAAAAAAAAAAAAGTTGCATTCACATGGCTTTCTCTACTTATTAAGCAATTCTTGCCTAGGCTTATATTCGCTAATAGAGAAACTAATGAAAGTTTACTTTAAATGTATGGCTAAATACATTATAGGTATAAGAACAATATGGTAAGCTATTGTAGTATAGTGGTAGCATGTCTCCCTCTGGAACGGAAGACCCCTGTTCAATTCCTGGTGGGGGTTTAGGGAGTTTTTCCTTAACCAGGATTCCTCCCTGCTGCTTCCCAGGCCTGGGTTTTGTGTCCTTTCACCACCATCCTGCAAAAGACATTGGCAAACTAGCACAGTATATTCGTGCCTAGTCACAGTGGTAGGGTTGTGGTCTCTCCCATGATTCCATCCCAGTTCCAACAGACCTTTGGGTTTTATTACTATACTGGTAATAATGTTGCATGAACACCCTACCAAGGTGAATTTTCAGGTTCTAACACACATACCCTTGGTAGCGTGCCCATTACCAATATAATAATAAAAGTGCCCAAGTTTGAATAACTACGAGGGCCATCCAGAAAGTGACAAGACGATTTGACATAACTAACAATAATGAAAGTTATCAGCCCAATGTTATTTACAAAATTACAACACTACCTTACTCTATTTTTCAACATAATTATAATTGCTATCAAGGTATTTATTGTCACGTGGCACCAGTTTTTCAATGCAGATGTTATACTCTTCCGCCACTAAAGATCTGAGCTAAGATGTGACTGTCACTTTGAAGTCTTCATCAGTTGGGAAATCTTTTCCATCCAAAAAGTGTACAGTGTCCAAAGTGAAACACCAGTTTTTCTTAATTCTTATCAACATTTGCTTTCAACTCCTCCATAACAATTGAACTTCCACTCCGGTCTTTACTGTACATACTGATTCTTCCTTGATTACTCATAAATTATGTGTCATTTTCTCATTGAAGATTCATTCATTGTATTATCACTATACACTTGTGTTATTTGCCTATAAAATTTGAATGACCAAACATTTTGTGCATTAAAAAAAAATGAATATGTTCTTTGGCGGTAGAAAAGTACAACAATGCATTGAAAAAAATGCTACTATGTGACAGTAAATGTCTTGATAGAATAAAGATTACTTTGAGAAATAGCGTAAGGTACTGTAATTTTGCAAATAAAGTTTTGTGTTGATATGTTTCATTATCATTTAGTTATGCCAAATTGTCTGTCACTTTACAAATGGCCCTCTTATGTGAATATTACTTGAATATTAAGCATTTGCAATATGCAAGTTTCCATTAAGGTGTTCTCTGAAGTTAGGAGACACTCTCTTGGTTGAATGGGTAATAAACACAAATCAGTTTGAACACTGAATGTCATACTGGCATGTTTTCACAGTAGCACAATGGTTAGAGCAGAAAAATGCATGGAGAGTGAGAGAACCATATTCAAATCCCAGCTGTGCCATTTAATTTTTAAGTGACTATCCTTTACATGGAATATTTTTCGAACATTTTTATTTTTTTAAAAATGGTTAATGATTTTGATTAACCATATGATATTTTCATGACAAACAAAATATTCATCTTGAATTTTCTGGAAATAGCCTCTGAAGATCTGTTTGGATGTCTTTTGCATGACTGGTAAACTGTAAGAAATAAGACAAAATTTACTACATAAAACATGTAGTTAAAATCACAATTTGTCATATACATTTTTACTCCCCCCCCCCTCCCTCTCTCTCTGTTGTTATCTGTTTTCGAGATGTTCTAGTTATTGGTTTCTTAAAACTTTTCCCAAAGTAAGAAGTCATCTTTTTCTTTTGTTTTGCTCCTGACCATAAATGGAGAACCGTTTCAATTGCTCTTCATGGTACCCAGCTTTTAAGATTTGACTTGCTTTAGCCTAATGTATTCCATTATTTCCTTTCTATTTACTAGGAAGTAGTAAGTCATTTCTTAAATGTTTATCTCAGTCAGCATGATGTAGAGAAAGTCATGTGAATGGAACATCAGACATTTTTTTAACCTACCCTGGAATGTTAAACTTTTCATAAGTTTATGAATTTGGCCAATGTATGCTAGTAATGTTTAGTAAACTAAGCTTCTGTATTGACATGCCACAGTACAAATGACTGGACATTCATCCTGTTTGCTTATGTTTTTGTGAAGACAAGGGAATATAATGTATTTTATGTACTACATTGATGTACAATAAACCCAACATGTACAGTTACCAAATAAGGTACTAGTTAAAGTAACATCACAATGATTCATCTCTTTTAGTTTAAAATAAAGTTATTTGGTTTTAAACTTTAAAATTTGTGTTCTCAAATGTTTCTGGACCCTCATCATTTTCTCCTTGAATTTTTCACACCTTAAGGAGTGTAATACAGATTATCAAATATTGTTCACATGAAATATTCTTCTTATAAAATTAACCATCTTAATCAAAAGTTTAATTATGTAATCATATAAAAGTAACATCACCTTTAAATCTTATTCCTCAGAACCATTATAAGAACCAATTATAGTATAAATTTAATATATTTCAAAGACATCTATACATACATTTTTCTTAGGTATCTGTCCCGATAATCTAATTATTATAACTAAAGCTGCTATTCAATTATCATTATACACAACTTATACAAAATTAACAAAGTACATTTACTTTTTGTTGTCTCGCTTTATTATACACAGAGTTTTATAATTAACACAAAATGGAAGCGTAATCTTGGAAGCATGACACTGTAAATCAGTTCCATATTCTACATGACATTTAGATTACTTACAATTATGTGTAGCTTTCTGTTTATTTGTTTGCTGGCATAACAGCAGAAGCTGAAGAATTGTGCTTTTATTCATTTCTATGCTTTATTCACTTGTGTTATTAAAATACTGTTTCACTTTACAAGAAGCTTATTTATCTGCCCCTCATTAATTCTGATTCCTCGTTTATCCAAATTGATTTTGCTTACTTTTTGCCATAAAAAATGTGCATTTTTGTATATGCACATAGAATATAGAGGGTGCAAGGTGAACGATGACCAACCTTGAACAGGATAACTCTTTATATTGAATAGAGAAAATTGCTTAATATTGATACAGTGCCATGTGCAGGCATTCTCACATTCACTTGGTAAGTGTAATAAATGTCTTTATCGACTCATTAATTGTTACAAATGATTTAGCTCGTTACACAACAATGTTCTCAATGCTTTTACATGTAGACAGTTGACATTTCTCTCATGACACTGCTCTTTTGCTACTGTGCGCTAACACTGCAGTGAACACTGACCCACAACGACTCTCTTGGTTTGTAAATCTGTCTTGTATATGAGAGCCACCAGAAAGTAACAAACAGTTTGGCATAACAAAATAATGACAGATATCAACACAAAACTGTTATTTAAAAAGTTACATTAGCTTACTCCATTTCTCAATGTAATTGCTATTGTTATCAAGGTATTTTATTGTCACGTGGTATCAGTTTTCAATGCAGACATTATACTCTTCCACCGCTTAAAGAGCTGAGCCAAGATGCCACTGCCACTTTGAAGTCTTCATCAACTGGGAAATGTTTTCCATGCTAAAAGTCACGTAAGGTTGTCCAAAGTGTAACACAATTTTTCTGAATTCTTTTATGAACATCTGATTTCAACTCTTCCATAACGACTGATGAACTCCCACTCTGGTCTTTGTTGTGCACACTGGTTCTTCCTTGATTACTCATAAATTATGCACCATTTCTTCACAAAAAACTCGTTCATTGCATTATCACCACACACTTGCATTATTTGCCTATAAAATTTGATTGAATATTTTGTGCATTCAAAAAACTGAACAAGTTTGTTAGCGGTAGAAAAGTATATCATTGAAAAACTGGTACCATGGGTCTATAAATGCCTTGACACAATGGCGATTCCTTAGAAATAGAGTGAGAGACTGTAACTTTGTAAATAAAATTTTGTGTTGATATATATCGTGATTATTTAGTTATGCCAAATTGTTCATTACTTTCTGGTTAGCCCTTGTAGCTATGAATGTCACAGAAGTTTCTAGAAGCTAGTTGAAACTAGTGGTACATTCTGGTGTGTGCCAGTTGCATTGATATCTGTATTCCAAGGGGGTTACTGGCGCATCGCTTCTTGTGTTTATCACATTCCACCAACTCGCACACCAAGATGAACATGAGAATGGCTGCAAGTGCCACTGTCAAAATATTAACTCTTATTTTAAATTATTTTACAAAATTTATATACTTTTACAAATATTTTTAGAGAAGATTTTAAAGATAAATATTTTCTGTATGTTCACATACATTTTTAATTAAAACACATGTTAGTCTTAAAGTTATTATAAGTTATTCAAGAGGTCCCAAGTTTCAATCTCAGAAGGAGTTATCCATATAAGGCATTTTTTCTGGGGTTTTCCCTTTTTCCTGAGAAGACAAATGCCAGGTAATTTTAAGTTCTATGGATCCCAGGTTCTTTTGAGCATAATTTAATCCATTTCATTCATTCATCCTCCAATATAACCTACCAGGTTAAAGGTCCTTAAATTAAAAGTGAGATTATAAGCTTTCAAAATTTGTCTCAACAGAATCCTACATAATTAGCCACCAGACTATACAACATAACACTAAGAGGAGGACCAGTTCCATGCACTTCAGTTGTTTATCGCACTTATGGCTTGTTTTCTCTAAGCATTAAAAAGAACTCATTTATTTTCTGTTCTTGTCTTGCTTTGATCATATACAGAGTTTGATAATTAACAAAGAAGGGAAGCATACTTTGTAACTTAGGTTTCTTAAAGTTGTATTTGATTTTATAAATAAATGTTCCTATTGATAATTTGTATAATATTGTATATGCTTCATCAGTACCATATTGTCTATGATATGCAGATTATTTACAATCATGTGTAGTTTTATGTTTTTTGGCATAGAAGCAGAACACCACTTATACAAAATGATCCAAATGTCTTCCTCTTGCTCCTAGATATGCATGCACTTGTCAAAGCATGGAATGTCAAATACTCCCAGCTGGTGCCGTATGATTTCGCAGGCTTACATGACACGTAGATTAAGTTTCTTCATTTAGCATGTCTGCTGCATAAACCAATGGTTTAAGGTGTCCCCAAAAGATAAAAATCTAAATAATTGAGGCCAAGAGAATGTGCAGGCCATGGAACTCGTCCTCCTCCACCTATCCATGTCATGCTAGATACCAGCCAGTGCATCTCGAACAATGAGACTAAAATTAGCTAGAGCATCATGCATAAACCACGTATTTCTTCTTATTTGTAGAGGCACCCTTTTAGTGCTAGCCCAAGTAGCAAAATATTGTCTGAAAAGTGCCAAGCAATTTTAAAGGAAAATGCAGGGTTTTATATTATTAATATTAAAATGAGTACCAAATGACACAGAGAGCCGAATATGTTTTTTCAGTTTTAGTAAACCCACTGTATAATATGCATTATACGGATGAGAATTCTTATTATTTTAAAAAATTAGAAACAAAAGAAAAATTTGAAAATAAAATTAAAAATCCCAAAATTAATCAATAATTAGGCATTCAAAAGCTTACTACATGGAAAGTTCAGGCTAATTAAATGAAAGTATAAATATTTCTTTACTAAAACATCATGTTTTGTTCTGGTGTTTTATTTTTTAAACTACAAAAAATGAATTCACGTAACCTGAAACTCAAAAAATTTCACCAAAAATCCATATACATTAGCATGATACCACTATTAATGAAAACAGCATAAAGCAATAGGACACAAATGTAACATGGATTACTATACAATTTATCACCTGTATTATTGCATAGCTGAATGGTTGATTCCCAGTGCATTTGTCATCTGGTTACACCTCTAAATCAATTTTGATAAGTACACCGATTATTTGCATGCGCACGAGGTCCATTGATATCGGATGCATCACTGGAGCTAGAGTATATATCTTTCTCTTATGTCGATGTCAAAAACTCTTTCATCAAGGTCTGAAAATTCAAAATCATTTGATATTTTCTAATATGTGCAAACTGCAAGTTTTATTTTCTCTTTAGCTTGTAACCTTCAGCTAGATGACGCCATGTTTCAACCAGCATACACAGACACCATCTAGACAAATTCTATTTGGAGCTAACTTAGCACTTTGAAATGAAGATAAGGTCCTGAAATGCTCCAGAAAACCTTTCACTATGGCTATGATGTAGAAATAACACAAGACTTTCCTGCAGAAAAGAGTTAAAATGTATGAAAATGGCATCACGATTAGATTGTGATTAGCAATTTTCGCAGAATTTTTAGATCACAATTAAATCGTGGTTGGCACTAAAAGGGTTAATATATCATAGCACGTTTTACCTAATTTGAACGTGTAAATTCACATTTTGGGTGCTGGAGATGGAGATGTTCGGAATGTGTCTGATAACAGTGGTGGCAGGAGCAAAGCTGTAACACCAATTATGGATGCTATTTTCTACTAAGACAACATACTAGCTTTCTAATTTTATTTTAGACTTGAAGAGTAATCTTTTCTCTCATGAGAATGGCACGATGAACAGCTAATTTATGGCACGAAATCTGCCGCATACCTTGGTTGTAATGTATATCACTTCTTCCAGGCTTCACCACTGCACTACCTGCAAAGTTCGAAACTTACTTTTTCTCCACATGGTATTCAGAAAACATATATTGTGAATATAAGGCAACCTCCCAATTCTGAACATTAATATTTTGGAAAAAAACACTGACTTGTATTTGAATAAATGTGGTAATATTGTATATCTGAACCCTTGTAAAATATTTCTTAAAAATAATAATAATAAAAAAAAAAATGGAAAAGTCATTTATTAGTTTGTTTTTTTAAACTTCCTCTAACCTGGTAGATCATATTGCATGATCCAGGTTACTCACTCTAAACAATCTCAGGACCACTTGAATGTGAGGCTATGCCTACACTGCAGAGGCAGGCTCACTTAATAGTTTGTTTCCAGATTATCAGGTTTGCACTAATCTGGATAAACAAGATTCTTGGTACCATGTTATTGCAGCCTCAAAGGACATGTCAATGCTAACTAATCTATTGAAGGTAATTACTCCTTTTTGAAAACAGCCCCAATATTTACAAATACAGTTTATTTCACTCACAAAACATAAATATATAAAATAAATATTTACCTCTCTCCTTTTAATGCCTCCCTTCCTATACAAGCAAACAGAACAAAGGTATTATATTAACCAATCAATATAGAACCATATATGCACAGAATATGTTTTATGCAAAAGTTCTTCTTTTTTTGTTTTAAGGACCATTCTGTATAGTACATGTAGCTTTTAAGATTACATAAACCTCATGTTGAGCCACTTGGTGCCCCTAGACCTTCCAGAACATCTTCAGCTTCTTCACGTAAGCTTTCAGCTTTTTCCACCAGAAGCAACTTGAAAGAAAAAAGAAAATAGCCAAAATACACATTAATTTACATTGCACATTATTTAGACCATGCAAATATCAGAATAATTTAATGGTATTGTTTTCTACATTGACCATTTGTAGTTATGTAAAAACATGAAGATAAAAATGAGTAACATTGAGAAGCACTAAAACCAGAAGGATGCTGCAGAAACTTCAATATGAGAAACACTTATGGATTGTATTAACTTTGGAATTAATTTTTTTACATAAACTACCAATTTGGGCAGTAGCATAGTCAGAAAAAACATTAAGGGGAATTATGTATAGGGTTCCATTTTTTAAATAACAATTATGTAAACTCAAATGATAAATATGAATTAATCCTGAGTTAATATAATAAAAAAAAAAATAAAAAATAAAAAAAAATTATGTTACTTCTTACTTTTTTTTTTTTAGTTAGGGAGGGAGTACCAAGTCTCAAAACCTTTCTACCTTTGTCTCTGATTTTGGGTTTGTGTTTGCAAATAAAACTCTCACTGCAAAATTATATTTAGGTTACGTGTATATTCCAACGGCAAGTTTAAGAAGAAAAAAATGCTACATTCAAATGACTTTCTCTACCCATTCTTCAGTAAACTATTCTTACAATCTATTTCATATTAATCTTGCAGAAATGGTTTTATTGCATAAATTTGATTTAATGATTTAATGGGTCAGAGCCCCAGGAATTGCTTCTTTTTTTTTTTTTTTAAAAAAAAAAGAAAGTGTAAAGAGAAATTAAGTGTAATTCATACAAAGATGAATTTGTGTAAGAAGAAAATGCACCAACTTTGTGCATACGCAAATAGTAAATTTCTAACGGAGAGGGATATTATAAAATGTAATAATTTGCTAAAGAGATTTAATCAAATGTAATTTTATTTCAGGGAAGAAAATGTATTATATGCGTTATATAATTATATTATGAAAATATAAATATGTATGTTTAGCATTGCTGATGTACGCAAAGCATCACAGAAGTAGTGCAGGAAGCAACAGGCTTCTTAGTGTCACTTCAAGCAATACAGACACTAATCGTGTGTTATGTATGCATAGCTTTGAAGTATAGTGTAATCATTTTTAGATAAAATGAAAAACCCATAGTAGTGCTCAGCTTTGGAATTGCTTAGTTTATTTACAGTGCTTACGACATTTTCCATGGTAAAGTACTTCCATTTAAATCTACAGTTTTGTGAATTATGGATGTTTTTATATGATAATGTTTTTACTTTGGGTATATCAACAGGTGTACTATTATGACCAACAGTCTTAGAAACATTTATGAAATAGTCATTAAATTTCTCAGCAGATGGAGAATAGGAATACAGAGAAATAATAATGAAGAAAAAGAGCAACTTAACTTTTGAAAAATACTTAATAATGGAAGCATGTAAGGTAGTATATAAGGTAGTATTCAATAATTACCTTTGCTGCTGCAATAATCTGGTTAGCGACCTTCTTTGGCATGATATCCATTGATTTCACCAACATCTGTGGATCAGCTTTTGCAATGTCATGCAAAGTTTTAAACCCTGCCTTGTAAAGTTGCTTGGCTCTTCCCTGAAAAGTAATCAATTATATTCTAGAATGCCATTTTAAACTGTTAATTTGCTTAATTATGGTTTTTGCTCTTTATAATTAAGCATTTAAACTAAGCAAAGTATCACAAGGTATAGAATAACTGACAAGTTGGACATTACACCCCTGTGTTACTACGAAGGCAGATCGAAAAGTAACGCAAAATAATTTCTTTCTCCGTTAGTATTGCAGCTGGAATGTTTCAATTTCACACAGAGGTAGTTTGAAGTTTTCACTACAAAGAGTATTTTTTGTTTCATGTGCAGCTCTAGCAAGAGAAGCATGAACTATGCAACACAGATGGCACGCATGCTACTGTCGCCTATGAGTGAAGAGCAAGAGAGGTATAGTTCGATATTTGAGAGCCAAAGGGCATAAACTGGGTGAAATTCACAGGCACATGCATGGCATTTATGGGGATGATTGTATGGACCATAGCACTGTCTCCAGGTGATGTGCATTCTTCCAAACGTGAACCTTAGTGATTTGCCATGCTCCAGGAGACTGGTAACAGCTGCAAGCCCACAGAATGTCAAGAGGTATTGAGGCAGCAATTTTGAACATCCGGAATGTGCAACTACAAACTTTATCGCAAGAGTACAACATTTTTTATGGTCAGTGTACGATATTGTTCATGACACATTGAAATTTCGTATAGTTAGTGCTTTTGGATGTCTAAGAACGTGACAGACAACCACAAGGGCCAGCAAATGATGACAAGTTTGGATCACTTAACGCAGTACAGTGCAGAAGGGCATGACTTTCTGAAAGGAATTGTCACTGGTGATGAGTCGTGGACATACCACTACATGCCCGAAACAAAGTAGGCAAGTATGGAGTGGAAACATGCTGGATCCCCAGTAAAGAAAAAATTCAAAGTGACTCAATCTGCTAGGAAAGCGCTTGTGGCAGTGTTCTGGAATATGCATGGTGTTTTATTGGTGGACTTTGCTGCATACCACTGTGAATGCTGCAGTCTACATTAACGCTTTGGTGAAGCTGTGTTGTGCCCTTCATGACAAATACCACAACATTAATGCTGACAAACTTCATGACAATGTTCGCCCCCATGTTGCTGCTGCTGTTTGTTAGAAAATCACTGAATTTGGTTGGGAGGTGCTCAAATTTGGGGAGGAAATTATAAATGAACCAAATCGTGTCTGTAATCTAATAAATGATTATTTCCTTAGTGTAGCAGAGAAATCCTCAGGTACCAATATGTACAAAATTCCTTGTAAATACAATTTGTAGGTACTTTTTGAAGAGTCCATGCCCAGGAAATAGCTCTATAGCCTGACTCTTCCTCTACTAAGTTTGAGCAGAAATCTAGTGATGGCTTCATAGGTTCTTTAACTGTGTGTATACATACTGTTTCCAACCATTTGACATATATTATTAGTGGCTTTTTGCTGATTGTTCAAACTCATGATTGTTTAACAAGTATTGATGTGTGGGTCTAGGACTGATTTCTTCTAAAAACTTCTCACATTGGCTTGTACTGTTGTGTTTTTTCTGTTACTCCATTGGTTTTGTTCTATATTGAAATGTTTATGCTGGTGTAGTCTTCAATTTTGGTTGAAAAACTAACTCTTTTTTTAAACCATGATTTAGAATTGAAGAAAAAGTATGTTTAGAGAGGATCATAACATTATGAAATTTATCTGGGTTTATATCTGTATTTTATAAATCCTTTTTATCAGGGTCTATTAGTTTCCATTTTTTTTCATTCTCATGCTGATCAGAGGGTTTTGGTGTAATGTTTATATTATATTTTCCTTTCCAATTATCACAACAGAGACTGAAAGAAAAGTGCATAATACTCACTCGCTTGACTGCTGGCAGTTCCATTAATGGTAGAAGTTCAGCTGTGCAGCAATGAGACAGTCTTTGACTGAAATTACCCATGAGATCCTTGAAAGCCCAAAATTCTTCCAGTTCCTATTAATTTACAATTAAAATTAGATTAAAGAGAAAATAGCACTCAATTTATAAATAGTTTCATCTACAAGAGAGACAGAATAGATCTATCTAACCACTTTGTAAAGTTTCTTTGAATCTTATTACTTAAAATGGAACATAGAGTAAACTACTGTCATGAATATCTTTTCATAGAAGAAAGATACACTGATGGCAATATAAAAATTGAAATCCTCAAAATTGCAAACTGTAACTTAGCATAGGCAGATCATATATATATATATATATTTTTATAGTATTAATTGCCCGCTCTTACTACTTGCACCGCAGGCGATGACACTGGTGATGCATGGAATGAAGATGGAGCACTGGAGGAACGTAATGGTACGAGAAAACGGAGAACCCAGAGAAAACCCACCCCTATGCCACTTTGTCCACCATAAATCTCACATGCTGTTGCTTGGGATCAAACCTGGGCCATCTAGGTGAGAGGCAAGTGGTCTAACCACTCAGCCATGATGCAGCCTATCAGCAGACCTTATAGATTATGTGTGTAACAAGATGAGTAAATCTGCGAATATTGTAGATTTATTTAAAAAATCTTGTGTTACACTCACATGACTTTCTCTAACTGTTCTATAAACAGACTTCTTACAAAAGATTATTCTTCTTTCTACACCATGCTAATCGAGATAAGTGTTAGCAGAATGTTCTTATTACTTGCTTCCTTATGAGTAGAGGGGAACTAAAGGAATGCGCTGTGCTAAAGAGATGGTCAAAGGTTTTAAAAGCTACCATTATACGATTGCTTGGCCAGGAGTAGAACAAAAGAAAAACAGACACTTCCTGTCTGAGAAAAGTATAAGTATTTTAAAACTGAAATCAATAACAAGGAATATCTTGGAATAGTCTAATTCATAGGCTAAGCCATGTCCCTTTGATTAAAACAGAATACAAAAAAAATATATATACATTCATCAGGTTGCCAAACTGAACAATTACAATATAAACTTTATAGACAGATTGATGTGCAGACACAAAAGAAATAAAAGACTACATGAAATTGCCATCTGGAAAAATTGGAAAAACCATCATTGAAATTTTACAAATTTACTTTCCACACAAAAGTTTTATGAAAATTTGAAAGGGTTTTTAAAGACTTTAATATAAAACTGGCTCCTCAAAAGAGATATATCTGGAATTTATTAAATCACCCTTTGAAAGATACCACACCAAAAACTAAAAAATCAGGGATTTATAAAATGAACTGCCAAGACTGCAACAAGGTTTATTTCAGGAAAATAAAACAAAATTTGGAAACTAGGATGAAAGAACACTTTAGAAGTATCAGGTACATGCACATAGACAAGTCTGCAGTAGCAATCACTTTTGGTCTGAAAATCATAACAGAAAGGAAGAAATAGAGTTGATTAAATATATAAAGAAACCTTTGGAATGCAAATTTGCAAAAACATCTTTATCACCAAGGAAGAAGATTCCCTTGTGAATTTTGTGGTCCCAGCTGTGGATGATATCATCCTATTGACAAGAGTAGAGGGCAGCAGAACACCAAGCCGCACACAACCACCTATTGTATGTAACATCAATCAATCTCACCACTGAAGATAGGGTTAAGGTATCATGAAACTGGTCTTCCCAAATGAAAGCGAAGTGGAGCAAAAAGTGTAAAAAAAGTGATTCAGTTCATTTAAAATATATTCTCACAAAGCTAATTCTTTTATCTACTTTATGTTAATCAAGAAAAACATTTGTACATATGGTTTTATTGCATATTTCCTTGCACATATAATGGGAACAGGGAAATACCAGATTTAAGTGAGTCAAATCTTTAGAAAGCTGGTCACTATGTGATGGCTTTGAAATCCCATTCTCTTTGAATGACTAAAGAAAAACTTTCTAAAATATCTCCTAAATTACATTACTATTTATGTTTACATTAGTAGTAAATTATTTTCTCCATTTAAATAAGAAGAGCATAGTTACATCTTGGAAAAACAACATCCAAGTGTTTCTTTTGAGATAACAGGTGCTTGTGATGAAAAGGAAGGGGTAAAAAAAATAACCACTATGTAAGAGCATATAAATATTTGAAAATACAAACCAATAATAAGGAATATCTCAGAAAGATTAACTCCACAAAAAATGTTGGTATAAATTGTGTTTTAACAAGTTCTAAATTTTTTTCTGTATTAAGATATTTTTCTAATTTAACAAGTATACAAAACTCATTCAGGGGCAAATTTCAAGATATACATTTCATTTATCACAAAAGTCAGGGCCATTTTTGAAAAATTAAACATCTATAATAGTTAAACTATTTCACTTGTCTCAAACTTCTAAGCTATTTAAATTCAATATTGTTTACATGTTCTATGTAAAGTGTACTTTGGGTTGGAAAAATGTTCTTAAAAAGTTCACGTCTCATCCTTGAAATAACTTTCCATTTTTTAGTTATATTGTCGTGTGCGCACGCATGCACCCACGCACACAGACACACACACACAATTTTTATAAAAATACTTTGATGGTTCAGGGGGCCTAGAAGCATATAGTTGTGGTGATATCTTACCATAGAATTTTTGGGTGGAGTACAATACCTACTTCCTATATTTATTGTAAATACAGAGAAAGTAAACCATGTTTCTGTATATTAAAGCAGTGGGTGAAACATTTTAAATGTTAAGTCAAATTTGACCTTAATGAAATTTAAGCCAACCTAATATTTAGCACAAACCTCACAGAAATGTAGAACAGACGAAGCAAAAGATGCTGATGATGTCATTAAGTTCTGCACAAATCCTCTTGGAACCTGGTAATCCTGTGCTACTTCCCAAACAGACAGCTGATGCCACAAATCGTTCAGCATCAAGGTTAAGTAAAACCTTCGCAGCACTTGATCTTCTACCTAAAACATTTTAAAAAGCAGATTAATTCACGAGAGTTATGTATACCTGAAATATTTTACACAAATTAGAATGGTAGGAATATGGTACCTTTTTGCTCAGGTTTAAAGTTGAATGTAATAAAGTGAATTTCAATTTAACCTTCACCCTTCTACTCCCAGGCATGTGTGCTGTGTTTTGTTTAATAATTCAGTCGGTTAGCAGTAAATTAGGTAACCTATTCATCATAATGGCTAAGGGCCTCATAGAAAAGCACCGCGGCAAGACAGGTAGGCAGGCTCTCTTTTCTTCTCCTCAACCCTCACTTTCCCATAAAACTAGGGTCCAAGAAAAGGTGCATGCATAGTAACTAGTGGGGCATTTGTTGATAAATCACAGTCTAGCTTCTCTATAAGATTGTCACATAGAAGTAAAATGAATCTATGTGCTAACTATAGATATTTTGGCATTATAACAGCTGTGACACACGATATGTCATTCCATTTGCTTTATTTGAGGAAATTCTGTAGCATGTCTATGTACACAGTAGAGTTGATAATTTTTTCAACAAAAAAAGAATGGACCAAAAATTTTGTCGCACATAATCAGAATCTTGAATATGTGTATCACATGAGAATTTTCCAACCACAAATTTGGCAACTATGCCAATTAACACAACCATTTACAAGGAACGTGGCCTCATCACAGATGATATTCTCAAGAAATTGTGGTTCACGTCAATTCTTTGTAGCATCCTTCTATTTTAACATAAAGAAAACAATTTGGAGAAGATCTACACATTTGTATGCAGAATATATTTATATAGCATGCAATGTAAAAATCTTAAATTTTACATAATGAGTTTACATGACAATGGAAACAATGAAAGCAAAAAAAAAAAATGTGAAAGTAAACTGTTTGAGTTACTGGATTAACTAATAGTACTTTCAATCAATTGAACATAATTCTTAATTCACAACCATTCCATTAATTGAAAAGAAGAGAATCAGAATTGTTTGAACAAGTGAAAGAACAAAAAGCACTACTTGGTATAAACACTCCTAAAAACAAGAAACTCACTTTCATATACAAATAATCTACTCAATATTGTAAACATGTGCGATAAAGGAGAAAATATTTAATCTAAAAGTCAGAATTGGTAGTACAAAATTATATAATATGTAAAAAAAGAAGCTAGTGACAGTGAAGTAACACAAACATTAATATACAATGGTGGTCTGAAAAGTTTCCAACCTAATAAAGATACAAGACATTTTTTCAGAATTTTTTTTTTTTTTATTTTTCAACATAGTCTCTTTGTAACTCTACACACTTCTCCCAGCAATGCTCCCATCTCCAAATAGTACTCTGCGTTTTTCTCTGCAAAATAATTGTTCACGAAGGTGACTGCCTCTTCATTTGACAAAAATCTGTCCTCCGAGCGCATTTTTCAGATGAGAGAACAAAAAGAAGTCACTTGGGGCTAGATCTGGTGAGTAAGGCAGTTCAAACCATAATTCGTGGATTTTCGCCATTGCAACCATTGAGGTTGTCTTGGTGAAACAGGATTTTCTTTTTCTGCAAGTGGCCGTTTCTCCACAAGTTTTGCCTTCAGCTTGTCAAGTAATGATGCATAGTATGCTCCTGTAATGGTTTTTCCTGTTTGAAGATAATCAATTAAAATAACTCCATGACTATCCCAAAAAACAGCCGCCACTTTCCCAGCTGAAAAAACAGTTTTTGCTATTTTTGGAGCCGGTTCCCCCTTTGCAGTCCACTGTTTGGACTGTATTTTTGTTTTGGGCGTATAATGGTGGATCCAAGTTTCATCTACAGTAATTAATCGGCGCCAAAACTCGGATTTATTGCGCCTAAACGGGGCTAACAGAGCGTTGGAAATGTTCATTCGATCAAGTTTTGGTCAAACATGAGCAAACATGGCACCCAACGAGCGGACAGCTTTCTCATGTCTAAATGTTGATTTAATATGTGACAAACACGTTCTTTTGACATGTTCATGGCCTCTGCTATCTCCCTCACTTTAATTCGAAGGTCGTCTAGCACCATTTGGCGATGTTTTCGTCGGTAGTTACAGTTTTTGGACGTCCTGAACATTCATCGTCTCCCAAGCTCTTACAGCCGCGTTGAAATTCAGCTGCCCAAAATTTCACTGTGGTAAATGATGGTGCAGAGTCCCCATACACAGAATCCAACTCATCTTTGATTTGCATAGGTATATTGTCTTTCAAAAACAAATATTTAATGACAGCTCGATATGCGATTTTGTCCATTTTCATAAAAACACTCACATCACTTCACTCAAACGACTGTAAATACAACTGAGCATCCAAAATGGCTGAAACTTTGGTGAGTAACTGTCAACAGATAAACAACGAAATTCACTAGCTTTTATTTACAAGTGCTGACATCTTCATGTCGAGGTCGGAAAATTTTCAGACCACCCTCGTAATAATTAATAGTTTGTAACAACTCTTCACTTATGTTTAAAATCACAGGACTAGTTTCTCAATCAAAATATCTCCAATACATTAGTATATAAATATATATGTTCGCCTTGGTAGAGTTGTGTAAATAATGAACTTCCTACTGCATAAGTCTACAAGGCAAATTTTACTATTCATTAAGTATAAAAATAATATACTTTCAAAGTAAAAAGGTGCAACCTACAACAACTACAAGAAGAAGAAGAACAACAACAACAACAACAACAAAATCCTTAGATGATATATTTTAAGAACAGAGGAAGAACCAGTTATTTTGGAAACTATAGAGAAGAAAAGGCTACAATGTATGAAAATGTTAAAAAAATGTCAAA
Organism: Hymenopus coronatus; assembly: GCA_030762935.1. Taxonomy (NCBI): domain Eukaryota; kingdom Metazoa; phylum Arthropoda; class Insecta; order Mantodea; family Hymenopodidae; genus Hymenopus; species Hymenopus coronatus. The sequence goes on from CM060894.1 coordinate 18,430,094, forward strand.
CTACCAAAGAAAATAATGGAATCGATACCAAATGAAAGAAGAAAATGATGCCATTCCAATGAAAATATGCAGAGATGATGTACAAGCAGCCACAGTATTCAGAAACTTGGACTCAGAATAATGGAGGGACAGAGGAGAATGGTGTTTGGCTTCTGGAAGGCAACGTCAGCTGTTGTAAAACAAATGTATGATGAAAATGCTTACCTTAATTTTTTGGCCATTTACAAGCCTTACCATGCATGCCTCTGTTATGCCTAAAATGCATGCTGTCTGTGTATCATGCTTATCAAGTTTACCAAACTGGAAAAAAAAGAAAGCAAAAATAATACATAATTAAAATGGGGGGGGGAAAGAAAAAAAAAAAAGACAAAATAATGGTTATGTCATCATTTCAATGCTCATGCCCTCTGGAACAAAAGTTAAATGAGGGGCTTCAACATTCAAAACTATAATTTAGTTCTGAGACTATTCCAGTAAATTGTAAAACTTATCTCCTCCAGGAGCTGAAGGGCATTTGTCAAATATAGAGTCGTTATATTAGAAAGTTGTGGCCTCTCTCCACTGCGCGATAGATTGGAAAGAGAGAGTCACTGGAAAAGTGATGCCGGCAAAGGTGCACTAAAATACAGGGTGTATATAAATGAATATCAGGGTTTTAACTCTTTATAATATTTATTACATTCAACTTACAGTTATGAATGATATGTCAAATGAAAAAGCAACTCAAACAGTTTTACCAAGAAGCTTATAAATGTTCAATGTGACTACCCTTTGTCACACGGCTAACATCAAGTCTATAGTCGAGTTCTTCCCAAACCTTGATAAGTGTGTATTCAGTAATTGTAGCAACAGCTGCTTCAATCCGGTTTCTTAATTCAGGGAGGTCAGCTGGTAGCGGAGGCACGTACACACGATCCTTGATGAAGCCCCAAAGGTAAAAATCGCATGGCGTTAGGTCAGGAGAACGTGGAGGCCATGCATAGCAAGCCCTGTCATTTGGGCCCTTGCGGCCTATCCAGCGCTCGGGTACAGTGACGTTCAACCAATCATACTTTGTTATGCCAGTGAGGTGGCGCACCTGCTGGAAAATGAAGTTCTCTGGCTCATTTTCTTCCAACTGAGGGAAGAGCCATAGCTCTAATGTATCAAGGTAAGAAGTGCCAGTTACAGTCGGTTCACCAAAAACGAAAGGCCCATAAACTATTTGCCGGGATACGTCACAAAAAACATTCACTTTAGGGGAATCTCGTTGCATTTGTACCATCTTATGAGGATTTTCTGAGCCCCAGATGCACACATTATGAATGTTAACATGTCCACTAAGGTGGAAGGTCGATTCATCACTGAAAACAACCTGATCTACAAAATCGTCATGAAACATTTGTTAATTTGGCACATAATCCGTGGTCTGTCGGCTTTAGAGCCTGTAATAACTGTAAACGGTAAGGACGTAGCTGTAAGCGTTTTCTTACAACTTTCCAAACAGTCGACATAGGAATTTGTAATTCACGACTAGCCTTCCGGACTGATTTCTTTGGGCTATGAGTGAACGACTCTCTCACTCGCTCAACAGTCTCTTCACTTACTCAAGGTCGTCCCGTGCTCATCCCTTTACAAAGGCAGCCGGTATCTTCAAACTGATTATACCATCTATGAATGTTTTTATCACTAGGAGGATCACAACCGAACTTACTACGGAACGCACATTGCACAGTAACTACAGATTCGGTCTTTGCAAACTGCAAAACACAAAACGCTTTCTGTTTACTAGTCGCCATCTTTGCTACTACTGCTGTCTAGCGGATTGCGGCAGAAACATTGCACGCACATGCGCACTTGTGCCAACAAACAAAACTGTTTGAGTTGCTTTTTCATTTGACATATCATTTATAACTGTAAGTTGAATGTAATACATATTATAAAGAGTTAAAACCCTGATATTCATTTATGTACATCCTGTATATATCTTAAGATAAATTATGGAAATGTTAGCCTTCTGCTCACATACAGACAGCACAATTTGTGAAAATATTCTCACTCGCTCATCTAAGCTTAGCAGCAGGAATCCTCGTGATTTCTTGCATGATGTCATCATTAAGTTTCTGTAGACTACACAGTGATTTCTGCTGCTGAGCTTAGGTGAATGAGTGTGAGAACATCTTTAACTTGTTATACTGGCTGTTTGGGAGCAGATGGTCAATATCTTCAGCACTTAAGATACAGACTCTAATGCGACTTTGGTAGCAACCCTCAGAACTCTCGCGCATTGGAGAAAGTCCACAAGAGGGGTTACCTTATAATTTAATGACCCTATAGAACTATTATACTGCATAACTTATGTATTTATTTAATTCTTTATTTCATCCATCTGGTCAAACTACATTAATATACAACACACATGATTGATACTAATGCTTTAGTTTACAGATAATTAAAATAGCTAATCTAGGGAGTGCCTTATTTTAAAATTATAGATTACTAGCTGGCTTCACCAGCTCTTTAAACCTGTTCCTTCTGAAATTATTGTATTACGATCTAGAGGATTTTGATGGTGAATCCTCCCTTTTATACCTTATAACTGTAATTTTGTACAGTTCCAGCTATTCCTAATAATGAAGGTAAACTCCCCTGCTATTCACACAAAAGAATACAAGACATGGGCATTCTTAACTTCCCCACAACAGTCTTCCAAGTTCTGGAAATGCTATCTAGTTTCTAAGCACCTTTTGGTGTGAAACAATCATTGGTCAAAATGATCAAGTAATGTTTTAGATAATTGCAGTAAGTGAAATTTTAAATCTTTGTACCTTCTCTTTATCCCGTAGTTATTTAATAACATAATATATATATAAATGAATTGCCAAAATGTATGTATGTGCATCACTTCCAAATGACTGCATCCAATTTAGCAATTTTTTATTTGTGTTCGATATTGTCACTACAAGCGTGTTCAGTTTCCTGTGTGCCTTGCAATCACAATGACAAAAAATCCCAAGTCAATCATTAAAAATGTGTGAAATATACCCTGTTTTTTTTGCATGGGAAGTTGTATGTTGCGTGCTCGAAAGTCGGCAAACTATTGGCACTATTTGTTTTCTCTCTGAAGGAAAATTGTACATTACAATAAAGGATTGTAATTTTATTTTATTGCATGGTTGTATTGTAAATGGAAGATTTTCTCTCAGTTTTTTCATTAGGTACACCACCCATGCGAAGCCGGGGCAGGCAGCTAGTAAACTATAATTAAAAGGAGCTAAAACTCTTTTAGTAATCTTGTATGAGTGTATTCCTTTCTCTTTGTAAGCCACTCTTTACACCATGTTTTGCGTTTTTGTTTCTTTTTATACTTCATGGCCACTAACAAAGTGAAGCAATTGCATCTTTTTTTTTGTTTGCTCACCATTTCTCAACTGAATTAAAATCTTACAGTTTACCATAGTTTGTGTGTGCTCTAGCCTGCACAGTATACCTTTCCGGTTTACCTGTGCAAGTTTACCTGACAGGTATATTGTAATGTGTGTGTCAGACCATACATATGTACAAAATATCTCTCTTTATAATATTAGTATAAACTTACCTTAGTGAAGTAGACGCTGGTATTAGGCTTGATATCACGTACAAGGTCATATGGAGTGACTAAATATAACAAATGTAAGTGAGATGCTACCACTAAACTTCTCTGTGCTCGTACCAAATCCTTGTAAAGTATGTGTGCTTGCTTTAGATCCACACATCCTATAGAAACAGAATTGTTTTAAACAAAATAAACCAATCTGATGTGTAAAAGCTGGTTTATAACAACTTGAAAATAGAAACGAGGTGAGAAGCATTGCTGCATAAAATATTTTGGTTCACGATAACCCATAATAAAAATGGGAGTACATAGCCATAACCAAAACAATCCTCAAGTGTAAAATTGATTTTGTGTATTGAGATTTCATTTGTTTTTAACTCATCAATAATATTTTTACCTGTTTCCAATTCCACTAACACAATATGTCAGTCAATGTCAAAATTTGAAACTAGAGTGAGCTCTAGTGGCTCTCTACAGTGAAGGGTCTATTATGCATCTATGAACCTAATATACTGTACCTGAAAACAAGGAAATTAAAACTTGACATTCTACATTTCGATTCCCAAGGCCAGGAAAGCTTCCCATCAATTATGAACACTTCCATTAAAATGCATGTATTTCAACTTTGTCATTCTCATTCTAGTTACCACTCTTGGTTGTTGTGAACCAGCCTTAACACTTACATGACTTTCTCAATACATTTCAGGTCTATGCTACACATTATTCAAATAAAAGCTTATTTCTCTACCTATTTCCTGTTAATACTGATATGTGTTTAGCAGAATTTTTTTAACTAGATAATGCTATAATGTGTTTTTTTTTTCTTTCCAGACTAGAAAGGAGATCAAAGTTATCTTTTCCTGATCTTCGAATCCATCTGATATTGGAAAACTAGAATCAGACTGAAAAATTCAATGCCTAAGCTGAGATTTGACCATGGATCTTTGGCTTCCCATGCTAGTTCTCTGACAAATTGATCTAACATGGCAACATGAGAATACAACACTAAAATCCACAAATTACTCACATTTTGCTATGGTGGCTCAGCTGATTAGAATAGTGACTTGATAAATCAAAGATCATTCTTTTAGTCTGATTCTATTATACAACCATGGCATGTGTGGAAGACCTAATAGTGGTGAACGATGAAGTAGGGACTAAAGTATTTTCAATATTGGAAGTTGGAGTGAGTTACCTCAAAATTAATTTGAGAACACCTTGTGTTTACTGGAAAAAATTTGAGTCACTGGATAATTCAGTGCTGTATACCAACATGGTGCAATGGTAGCTCAATTGGTTAGAACTACAGTACAGAAAGCTGAAGATTCATGGTTCAAATCCTGACTATGATATTGAATCTTTGCTTTCACTCCCAAATCATGTAACAAATGAGACAGTTGCACCGCATCTCTATGGACTGCCAAACATTCACAAGCAATCCACGCCACTGTATCCTATAGTCAGTACAATAGGATCACCAACTTACAATTGAGCTAAACATTTAGTGAAGCTTCTACCACCACAGATTGGCAATACAAAATCACATGTAAGGACTCCACCCACTTCATTGACAAGCTGAAGAAAATAAAACTCAACCCAAAAGACCAACTCGTGAGCTTTGTCATGGTTTCTTTGTTTACGAGAGTTCCACCAGAAGAAACTCTGAAATTTTCATAACCTTAATCGGGCACTGTGTTGACACCAGCATTTTCTCTAGAACGGTGATTACATTGGACAAAAAGAGGGAGTGGCAATGGGTAGTTTACTCAGTCCAACTATTGCCAATTTTTTACATGAGAAATTTGAGAGAAAGGCTTTAAGTCTGCCACATAAACTCAAAAGTATGGTGGAAACACAAGGATGATATGTTTGTTATTTGGCCGCATGGGAATGAGGAGTTGGATAAATTTCTTGAGGGCCTTAAAAGCATCCATGGTAAAATATGATTTAGGATGGAAAAGGAGCACAACCAATATATTGCCTTAGTGGATGTTCTGATAACCAAAGGGTCTGACATGACACTAGCTCACACAGTTTTTGGAAGCCAACACATACATACCATTATCTCTAGAAGTTCCAGTCAAATCCTAGACAAAAGAGAAGCATAATCAAGACCTTAACAGAACAGGCAAGATAGATTTGTGAACCAGCCATGATAAAACAAGAACTCGTACACCTACGTCAAACCCTACACAAGAATGGATAAAGTAAGAAAGAAATAATCAGGGCATCACACCCAAAGAGATTATGCAACCCCATAGAAGCATTTGTACCATATATATATAGAAGGTCACAGATCGCTTTGAAAAATTACTATAAAAGGCCAATATTAAAACTATTTTCCAACAGACCATCAAAATAAAACAAAAACTCAGATCAGCAAAGCACAAATGGAATCCCCCATCCTCACAAGGAACCTGTATACCATGCAGCTGTGGTCAAGTTACATTGAACTACCAGAGTATCCACACAAGAATAAAATGAACATATAAGTAACTGCCACTTGGGACATACAGAAAAATCAGCAGTAGCCAAACATGCATTTTAAGGGGCCATGACATAAGGTTTAATGAAACCACAGCTCTTGACACCACAGCCCGTTATCATGCTAGGATTTACCAAGAGGTTACTGAAATTTAACATAAGAATAACTTCAACAGAAAGGAGGAAGCAGCACGCATTCACAGAGCATGGATGCCGTGCTGGCTGATAAGCATGTAAAGCCATATAGCCCAGCCAGAGTTATAACTTGACGCAGACCACTGATTGGCTGACAAAACATCAGGTGTTTATACATTAATTGGACCATGGCCAAGAAGCCCGGAAACATTTTACTGGAGGGATGCCGTCATTGAAAGTGTAAGCTTGTATATTACCCTGATAAGTTTTTTTTCTTCGAGTTTTTTCCTTATCCTGAGAAGGTGAATGTTGTGTAACTTTTAGCTCCATAGATCTTGAGATCATTTGAACATCATTTCATTGATTTCATTCATCATTCGATATGACTGACCAGGTTAACTAATTTGACGTATCATTTTTGTTGAACAATTTGTGCCCGGAAATACCTTTTTTTTTTTTTTTTTTTTTTTTAGTAAAATTACTCTATCAAATATTTGTTAACAACATAAGCTTCTTTGGGATTTTCATCAAGATATCTATATTACCACTCATTAATTTCAAGACACCATGACTCTTATCTTGTATTTCAGTTATGAACACAATCAAACTTTATTTCTCCAAAAATATAATTATACAGCATGTTTCAAAAATACGGGGCATAATTTCAGATATGTATTTCCCACATGAAGACAATCAAAATGGTTCATTATAACATGTGTCCGGAAATGCTTCATTTCCGAGTTATGGCCTTCACAACATTGGAATTCACTGGAACGTTTTTCTTTCCGCAGATCTTTGCCGTCAAAGGAGACATTAGGAGGGCGCTCTGATAGTTCATTCTGAGGAAGGTTACATTCAGTGTTCTTTAGGCGTTAAGACTGTGCGACATGTATTCAAATCAAGAGCTGGCAGAGATACACTTCATATACGGTAAGGCAGACGGCAATGCTGCGCTGGCTCGTCGTTTGTACCAGGAGAGGTATCCACAGCGACAATGTCCAGATCAGAAGACATTTGTACGTCTCCATTCCCGTCTGTGCGAGTATGGAACATTCACCTCTCCTGGTTTGGGAAGGGGACGACCAAGATCTACAACTCCAGAAGTGCAGGAGGAGATTCAGGAGGCTGTGGACAGGACTACTCCTATCAGCACACGACGGTTAGCGTTGCAAGTCAATGTTCCTCATACGACTGTCTGGAGACTGTTGAACGAGTATCAATTGTATCCTTATCATTTGCAACGTATACAGGCCCTGTCACCAGCAGATTACCCTGCACGAGTTAAGTTCTGTCAGTGGTTCTTGCAGCAGTGTGGTGTAAATCCGAACTTTTCTGCCATCATATTATTTACAGATGAAGCACAGTTCACAAGAGATGGCATAACAAATTTCCACAATCAGCATGTATGGTCGCATGCAAACCCACGTGCAACTGTTGTATCTCATCACCAGGTGCGGTTCTCCCTCAACATGTGGGCCGGTATCATTGGTGATCGATTAGTTGGACCCCATGTACTTGTAAACAGACTTACGGGGCAGGCGTACACAAACTTCCTGGAAAACACCATACCTGACATTTTCGAAGACACTCCACTGATCAATCATCAACACATTCACTTCTTGCATGATGGCGCTCCTGCACACTTCAGTCTTACGGCTCGCCGGTACTTTTATCGAAGGTTTCCTGATCGATGGATAGGTAGAGGTGGCCCAATTGCTTGGCCTCCATGCTCACCTGATCTGAACCATCTCGATTTCTACTTGTGGGGCCATTTAAAATCATTGGTTTATTCTCTGGTGCCGGATTTGGAATCCCTTCGGAATCGAATTGTGGCAAGTTGTGAGGACATACGCAATACTCCTGGAATTTGGGATCGTGTTCGCAGGTCAATGAGACATCGATGTGGGGTCTGTATTCAAGCAGGAGGTGGACATTTTGAACATCTTCTGTAATGACAACAACCTGCGGAAAGAAACACGTTCCAGTGAATTTCAATGTTGTGAAGGCCATAACTCGGAAATGAAGCATTTCCGGACACATGTTATAATGAACTAATTTGACTGTCTACATGTGGGAAATACATACCTGAAATTATGCCCCGTATTTTTGAAACACCCTGTATACACTTACACATATATAATACAAACAGAATAATTATATTTGATTGATGTTTGGAGGAATTTAGTAACAGTGAAGGTCAAATTATATGTTATACTAATTTGTTGAGTTGGTTTTTTAACACTACGTCATTTACATTTATTATTATGAGGGACTAGTTTTGAAAGCCTATGCTTTCATTTTCAATCTCACAGGTCCAACTGCCATTGCTGGCTGCATTTGCTTGTACTCTCTTCTCTGGTGGCGAAATGATGAAACTTCTTAACTAAGCTGTCTACTGGCAGGATTTCAAAGTTTATTAGGCGATCTTTGTTTTTCCATATGAGGATGTTTTCCCAGGTTGTGAGTTTATTGTGGCCTGACATGGTTTTAAGCAATTTTGGATTTGGATCTATCAGAAACGACACAAAAGTAAACTTTGGAATCTACAGAAAACCAACTCAATCAGAAAATTACATTAAAAATTAAAGTTATAACCCATTACCACACAAACATGCAATAATAAACAGCCTCACACATAGATTAGTAAATGTACCTATGAGCACAACCGAATTCAACAAAGAGTTAAAAACCATAATTCAAACAGCAGAATAAAATGGATACAGCAAGAACCTTGCATACAAGAAACTAAACAAAGCAAAGCAGAAAAAACCTAAAAGAAATAACTACCCTAACAACAGGAAAAAACAATATCAACACATTCAAAAAATTCACTTACCACCCCCGAGCACTTAGAAAATTAAAAAAAAATCTTCAAAGAACAAGACATTACCCTGGCTCCAATAAACAGATTTTCTGTCATAAAATTACTAAATTCAAAAATAAAAGATGAAATTCCACCAGAAAATAGGTCAGGAATATATCAAATTAAATGCACAAATTGTGAAAAGTTCTACATAGGACAAACCAAAAGAAGTTTAAAAATCAGATCCAAAGAGCACTTTAGAAACCTAAAATTGAAACAAGAAGATAAATCGGCAGTAGCATTTCACTTTTGGAAAGAAAACCACAATCTAGATCCAAATCCAAAATTGCTTAAAACCATGTCAGGCCACAATAAACTCACAACCTGGGAAAACATCCTCATATGGAAAAACAAAGATCGCCTAATAAACTTTGAAATCCCGCCAGTAGACAGCTTAGTTAAGAAGTTCATCATTTTGCCACCAGAGAAGAGAGTACAAGCAAATGCAGCCAGCAATGGCAGTTGGACCCGTGAGGTTGAAAATGAAAGCATAGGCTTTCGAAACTAGTCCCTCATAATAACAATGTAAGTGATGTAGTGTTAAAAAACCAACTCAACAAATTAATATAACATAGAATAATTATACTTCACTTTCATCAAAGTATCCTCCTTTGGATTTAATGATTGCCCACAAACTTGAGGGATGCGTCAATCAGTTTTTGTAAGAATCTATACAATTCCACATATCCTTAACAAAATTGCAGAGGTGGTCCTTGCTGGATATATGAAATTTCTTGATACGTCTGTCCACTTCATCCCAGACAGTTTCAATAGGATTACAGTTGAGGCTTTGGGATGGCCAGATTATATTTTTCAGTACTTTTGGTTTTTCCTTTGATGCAATGTACTCTTACAGAACTCTGAGCAATGTTTCAGGTCATTATTCTGTTGTAAGTTGAACCCTTTCCTTATTAAGCGCAATGCACTTGGTATTATATGATACCTACGTATGTAGTGGTAGTGCTTCTGATCCATACATCCTTCTATTTTCACAATGTCTCCAACTCTATCTCCAGCAAAACACCCCCAAACCATAATAGAACCCCCACCATGTTTAACTGTAGGTAGAACATACTGCTGGGCTACCCTTTCTCCTTCAAATCGACAAGCAAATATCCTCCTTCTGGTTCCAAAAATCTTGAATTTCATTTCATCAGTGAAACACCTTCTTCCATTCTTCAGATGTCCAATTATGATATTTTCTAGCCCATTTGAATCTCTTCTTTTTATTTATGGACCTCAAAAGGGGTTTCCTTGCTGCCATATCCTTTCAAACCAGCTGCAATCAGTCTGCTTTTTACTATTGCAAGAGATATTTTGTCCCATTCATTTCTACAAATTCTGCGTGAATTTGTGACACTATTTTAAATCTATTTCACTCACTAGTAATTCTGATAAATTTATCATTGCTTTTAGCTGTTTTACATGGTTGTCCTGGTCTTGGTATGTCCTTATTGCTATCTGTTGTCATCTGGCTGTGAAGAGTGTATTACACCCCCCCTTGGAAACACTACACTGTATCGCAATTTAGCAAATTGATAAACCTGCTTGTCTAAGTGCTACAACAGCAGCACGTTTTTTCTATAGATATGTCCACTCTTGGAGCCATACTAATGATGTGCATTCTTCAACTGTCACTCAGGAACTGAAATGTAGGAACCAAATATTATGTATCTTAGCAATTCTTGAAGTGTACTGTGGACATCATAACACTACAGGAAACAACAGAGATACTTTAGTTATCAAATAAGTAAACAAACATAACAGGTAGCTATTGTTTATGTACACAACATTTGTTTTGGGTAATATTGCTTCTAGATGAACACAAATCTGATATGTTTACGAGTATTGCACTATTCCTTTGCTTACTCAACCATAACCATGGTTTTGTATCATATCTACATGGAATTAGATTTAAATTATTAGGTGCATTGAAATTAATGAGCAGTAGGTAGCTGTTGAACGATTTATTTCACCTACAGCATTGTACTTGAAATGAAACATTATATATCACATCCCTTGCAAATTTGTAAGTTATTATGATGGCAGACACTAAAGCCGGTAAAGCTGGTCTGGTAAAGCCAGTATACAGGCACCCACATTTTCCTCTTCATCAATATCATCAGATTCTGCTGATTCAATAGTAAACGTATCATCTGAAGACATATCATTATCCTCAAAAAATAATTGCAAAAGCCTTGCCTTTTCTAATTCGTACAGATCAGCCATAATTACTGCTCTGCCGCTCACAGGATGGAAGTTTGACAGTTTCTATGATCCACTGATCCACTTGAAGCTTTTTTTTCCTGATACAAATTCAATACAAATAACCATGACAGGTTTTTCAGCCAGAGACATCTCTTGGAGATTTGTAGGATCAAAAAAGATGATATATGTATAAAATTGTTGCAAATGCTGATGACAGGAATGCCCATCATTGTACAGAATACGTAAGTAATGACGGGTGAACCCATCAAGGTATGTGAAGGGGTTAAAGGACAATGAGATAAAAAGAAAGTCTAGGACTTCATACATTCACAGTAGCACATGAGTCTCATATTTCAACGCTTGTAATCTGGTAAAAGTTTAATACACTACAAATTAAAGCATAAGCCTTCAGAAGGCATTTAATATTCCACATACCTTTAATTGCTGCCTTCCCTAATCTATTAACAGTAATCTCCATATCAACACCAATGCGGTAAGTTTTAACATTACTTCTGATCTGAGAAGTGTTAAACGAACCATCTAACTGCACTGTTAAAATGCTCTGGTTGCTTGATTCAACACTGTAAAACCACAAAAATCAAAATATAACCAAAATTTCTTACAACTGCAAATTATCATTTTTCTACATAATTATTACTAATATATGATAGACTTTGTGACAGTGATGTGCACAATCAATTGAAATTAATTACAGTGACTTTCAAATGGGATGAGGTTTGTCATTGAGCGCCACCAGGCTAGCAGCCAACCCAATGCTGCTGTGTTGATATATTGCATTCCCGCTTAGCTGGGGAGTAATGCACTGTGATTTCGTCTCTCATAAATACTGATTGCATTAAGATGAAATATTCAAATTTTGCAAAAATTAGTTCATGAGGAAGATAGGGAGTAATGTTTGCAGCAGAACTAAGAATCATGGAGTTTTAGCTCAAATAGTTTTCATAATACACATGAATAAATATATCCATGTATTATATCATAATCAGAATCACATAAGCACTGTAATGACCATTATTATTTATAATATATATATAAAGCTGAGAGACAGAGAGCGAACACACTCTTGTTAGCTGTAGAATGCTGCGTCAGCTATCACATGTTTATGTTTCAAAATCAGGGCTCGTGCTTATTTAATCCTAGTCACTCCAGAGTTCTAGTCAGCTTTCAGTTGCTGATTAGTCAGGAACAGAGCAAGTGCAATGGCTTTTAGTGGCGAATCTAAGAGACAGGTATTGCATAGCCACACTTAAAGTATTATTTTTAGGATCTGCAAGTTTTTTAAAAAATGCAGCAATGACAACTTATTGTCTCTTGACAGAACTGATGACAATGATACAGAGGAGCCCCTGGCAGTTCCATTGGATTAAAAGAGCAGGTAATTATACTATAATAATACAGCATTTAAGAAAACCTGTATATAATATGCAAATATGCTTGCTCAAATTTAAAAATTGCAAAATTATAGAAGTTTAGAAAAATCAGTTAGGGTTTCCTTATGTCGCCAGGCAGATTTGCATGCTCAGTGTACAAGTGAGAGGGAAATAGAAAAAGAGTGGGGGTAGTGACCAGGCAATGCAGAGCATGATAACACATCTCATTTGCTGCAGAGTAGAACTCTTCCCATTTGAAAAACATTCTAACACTACATCACTTCGACTCGTAAATTAATTTCAATTTCTACATCATTTCTGTACATAATTAATCATAAACTGAATGAATGTTCCAAAAATTTAAACAAACAAAAGCAAAAGGCCAGTATAAAAATAGGATGTGTTGCATTCACATGAACTTCTCTATTCACTCTTCTAAAAACTGCTTACTATGAGGGTCACTGTGAAAATTTTAGTACCAGCAACAAGGAATTGCAGTAAGCCAATGCAGTTCTTCCTAGCTTTAGATTAAAGTTCAGATAGTAATATGTGCAAGCCTGGGCATGCTCCAGCAATGCGCAACACTGCTGTATATATCTGTGCAGGTGTTGCAATGTCAGGCACTAGGATGGATCTCGAGCAAGAGCATTTCTGTACTATGACTTTCTGTGATTTTAAAGTTGGTTTAGGGGAGAGAGAATGCCTTGAAAGGCTGCATAGTGCATTGGGATCTTTCCCCTTTACAATCCACTATTTATCAATGGTTTGCAGAGTTTAGAAAAGGAGTTCACTTCGTACACTTGTAGTAAAACAGTATGAGTTATGATCTCTTTAGGTCTTCAGTTATATATGGTCTCATATTATCTAACACAGCTTATCACACAAGTTTAGTATCACGCATCATTCATGCCTCCATATTGATTTATGTAATTTCATCTTTGTTAGTATATAAAGACTACTATAGCTAAAATATAACTTCAAACATCTTTTTAGGCACTTTTTAAATGTTTACAATGGTTTCAGCAAACAATATAAAGCATGTAAGAACTGACCTTATCCACTGCGGAGCTTCAAGAAGTCATGATGTTAAATTATATAATACAGATAAAAAGCAAGACAAAATTTTGTTTCATAGACAACTAACCTTACTTCTTAACATAGTCTCTTTTAAGGGATATACACTTGGTTCAGCAATCCTCCTGCTTTTTCATCCTGTCAGAAAAAATAGGTTCTGTCAAACTCTGAAAAATACTCATTGATTGCAACTATCACTTCATTATTTGATGAACATTTCTTTCCACTAAGACAAGTTTCAAATTAGGGGACAGGATGAAATCACTCAGGGCTAAGTCTGGTGAATAGAGTGGATGAAGAACCAATTCAAAGTCCAATTCATGCACTTTATGACACTGTTATTGCTGAAGTGTGGGATGGTGAAAGATCACTTTTTTGCATGCCAACCTTGGTCAGTCAATGTAAGTTTCAAATGATTCAACAATGAAGCATAATACACAGGATGAAAGTCACAACATTGAGGATTACTTAATCACTTTTCAATGTAATGCCCAATTTTTTCCACAGTTTGGTCCATCTTATAACAAGGGCATGTATTCCAGCATGGTAAAACACACAGTCTTGACGCACAGATGTTTTCATGGCCTTCGCATCTTCAAAGTGAATCCCACAATGAGCTTCCTTTAGCGACCCCTTTAGTATGGGGAATGAGGCAAGACTTCCTATCCAACTTTCACAATTACTTCAGTGGTGTGATGACTGGTGCATAGTTTTGCATTATCATGCAAAAGAAAGACAGCTGCTATGGGCAAACTCGCTGAAGACATGCTTTAAGCTTTTGAGGAAGCTGACGTATTGGACAGTATTTATTATGCATTCCTGCTTCAAAAAATCATCCAGAATCACTGTTCAACCCCAAACATGGATGTTCATAACTTTCCCTGCCAATGGCACAGTTTTGAATTGTTTCTTCTTCGGTGAGGTTGTGCAATGCCATTCCACTGACTGTCTCATTTCGGTTCAAAAAAATGAACCCATAAATGTAAAAAGAAGCTAGTAACAGTGAAGAATAACACAAATATTAATATAAAAATAATAGTTGCAACAAATCTTCACTTATCTTTTGGAATCCTTGGAAATTTTTAAATTTACAAGATAAGGCTATAAAATTCACATTAGAAACTGAAAGTGATGGCTATCTCCCTTTCCTGGATTTAAAAATAATAAAAGAAAAAAAAAAAGACAATAAATTGAATTTTGGAATATACAGAAAGCAAACCCACACTGATAATTATATAAAAAATAATGGCTTTAACCCTTTTTCACATAAATTTGCTGTTTTTAATAGTTTAATTTATAGGTTAATTAATTTACCCCTTAATAAAGATGAATTCTATAAAGAATATAAACACATTAACACTACTTTAATTAATGGTTTTAATACTGATTTTATAGATAAAAAAATTGAGAAGTTTAAATATCAAAAAGCTATTAAAGATATTTCTACGCTTAAGAAAATAAAAGATAATTACATTTTTAAAAAATGTACTTATCACTCTTGGGCAAATAAAAAATTCACAAATATTTTCAAAGAGCATGGCATAATATTGGTTCCTCAAAATAAATACAGTATAAAAAATTTGTTAGGCTTTTCTAAAAAGGATGAAATTTCAAAAAATAAAAAATCTGGCATTTATCAATTAAACTGTTTAAATTGTGACCTTGTTTATATTGGTAAGACTAAACGTCATTTGGAAACCAGAGTAAAAGAACACTTTAGGAATATTAAATACAAACAAATTGATAAATCAGCTGTAGCAGAATATTTTTGGAAATTTAATCATGAAATAAATCCAGATGTTAAATTATTAAAACACTTATATGGGCCCATAGATTTAATGGTTTGGGAGAAAATATTTATATTAAAGTATAGAAATCATGCAATGAATTTTGATATACCTCCAATTGACACTCTTACCAAATTTGTTTTGATTCCAGTAGTTAGCAATGCATTAGTACACAATCCACCTAGTAGCAGTAACCATAACAGTGTAAATAAACAACATTGATAATGCAATGAAATCGTTGCGAAACTAGTCCAGGCAAGGATTCCAAAAGATAAGTGAAGATTTGTTGCAACTATTATTTTTATATTAAATGAACCCATGTTTCATCTCTGGTCACAATTTTTTCCAGGAACTTCTCTCCCTCCAAACTGAAGTGCTGTTTTTCTTGTATCCTTATTCTGGTCGGTTAAGATTCTTGGTACCCAATGTGAACACACTATTGAGTACCCCAGTTGTTGAATAATCATCAGAGACATAATGCAACACAATTCATTGTTTCTACCTGGTGCTCACCATGAGTGATCTCAATGCTGCATGGAATCACCGGTGTTTAGCCTTCAGCTTCATTACAGTGACGAATCCATTTTCTAACAGTGCTCACATCCATTGTTGCATCAGTATACACATTTTTCAGCCTGCATAAATGCATTTTCTGCATGCAAGAATTCAATGGCAGTACGCTGTCTAATATGAACATCGATGTCAACCATTTTGCAAGAGGTAGCAGTGCTGCCAGTGATTGACTTAGGAAGTTACTACAGCAGTGGCTTGGAGAAGAAGGTTTGTGGAACTGTGCCAAATTCAACTTCACAAAATAAACTTAGTTATGGAGGAGAAAATATAAATAGGGGGCATTAGTTATTGACTGACCTTCGTAGCATAATATTTTAAAGTTTAGAAAACATTTTAAACTTTGTAAAATGCAACACATGCTAATTCTGTTTTGGAAAGGATAGGATATTTAAACATTCATATTTACATACCTTGATTTTGGTGTATTTACACATTTTAAGGCCCTGAGCCTGAAAAATTCAGTAACCACTTCATCAATGAGTTTATTCACATTTACTTCTAAGCGCTTCGCCTGAACAAAAAGTAGTGTTCGCTTACAAAGCTTCCGCAAAGCAGATCTTGTTGTAGCAATCCCTGAAAAACACATATTGATATATAAGTAAATTCACAAATTTTGGAATGTGAAGAAACTAGAGAAATGAGAGCAAAACTTCCGATTGACAAGTGGGCTAATTTGCAAATAGACATAAAGGGGAAAAAGTTAATGAATATGAAAGATAGGCATGAAATCTTGGAGCTTGAGGATTCTCTGGGCAAGGCTAAAAGAAAATAAATAAAAATGAATATCTAGATCAGACAGAAACATAATTAAACAAGATGGAGGTCATCTCTAGATGTAAGTTGGCCTCATAGTTGAATAACCACAAGGTTGAAACTATTCAAAACACTTGGTTAAACAGCAACTCAAGGAGTCACTAGAATTTAGCATTGCTGCATTTTCTTTGTATGATCAAGAGATTGGTCATACATACACAACATTGCAGTCTGATGATCCTATTTTGAGATTAGACTCCATGCCCAAACTCTAGGCATGTCAAGAAATATAGTTACCCATACTTAATAATACATGTATTTACAAATAATAACTCTGACAATGAATTTTCAAAGCTGTCAGTTTAGCATAATTTACAATTACATGTCTGTTTCCAAAAACCTACTTGAATGCATGCATTCTTAAAATATTTATATTCATTTTATTTACAATGTTACATTAAAGTATTTTAAAACTGAAACCTATAACAAGAAATATCTCAAAAACAGTCAACTCCATGAAAAAGCTGTATATGAAATAAATTATGTGCTTTAATAACATCTACATTTTTTGTGTAGAAAGTTTTTATCTATCTCTTATGTTATACCAGTTATGCAAAATTCAGGAAAATTTATCCAAATAAATTGGTCTTCAGAGACTATTCCCAGAAAATTCAAGATATATATTTTATTTATCATGTAAATATCTTAAAATATAGGAGATTTTAATCAAAATCGTTAAGATCCATTTTTGAGAAAACCAAATTTTTGGAAATTTTTTTCCATGTAAACGGTGGTTAAGGATGGAGGGGGTTTACTTGAAAATCTTTATGTTGCATCCTTGGAAGATATGGAACTTATATATCAAGTTTGATTAACACACTTTTTGTTTTTGAACTATACTGCCCACAAACACACACGGACATTTATCTAAAAATGCTTTTTTTTGGATTCAGGGGGTCCTAAAATATGTATTTCTGATGAAATCTTAAATCAATGTACATAGTACATGTAGAGAAGTAAAAATGTTAAGTACACCCTAAATCTCAAAATAATGTTATTTTACACAAAATATAAAATATGTGTCCGTTTATTTTATTATGAAACAGTAAACTAAAATTCAGAAAATTCAGAGAAAGTGATGTTTTATGCATGTTTAGTTTGATGTGGAATGACTCATATGCATCTTATAATCATCAAATCTCTTTAACAGCAATAATATTTAATAGCCATTATTCAGCATTTTTATAAATTTTAATCCAAAATATGAAAGCATTAATTAATACAATCACAAAATCAATTTCCTTAGCTTTTCTAAAACCACACTTTCATTGATACCTTTAAAAGATATAATGAAGAACACAGAAAACTGAGAAAACTTAAACAGGATAAATCTTGTAAATAAAGAACACTTACCTAAAGAAACAGCACTCAAAATAAGATTTCGCAGGCCCCGTGCATCATTTAAGTGCAGACTGCTCATAGCTTCATCCATAGCTGATCGAATGAGATTTCCAACCTTAAAGGATTAGAAATAGAGACTAACACGCTGTGTTGCAATTGCCTTCCAATTAGATATAATCCACAATTTCCAACTTCATGAAATTTAAAGTCATAAAACTTTCCCTTGCCCTACAAGAATAACAATGTTACAATTACATGAAATTTTGAATAAGTAAAATGTTCAGAACTGTAAATGTACATAAATAGCATGTAAAACAAATGGGAATCCCTTATTATAAGAATTCTTCTATCTACTACTTTGAGGGAATAGAAAGAGTAACTATGATGTGTAATCATATATTAAATGAGTTGAAAAATGGTAAACACTACATCACTGAAAAAATACTGACTAGGACGCATTTTGGGAATGGGGTATTGTTCCCATTCTCAACTATTTTCCAATTTATTGTGCCGCTTTTGTTTTCTGTCCAGGAGGTACTCTCTGATGATGAATCTCCCAAGGAAGGTTGCCAACAGTAGTTCGAAATTCATTACGTGGTCTTTGTGTTTTTATACATGTATTTTCTCCCAGGTTTCTAATTTGGCTGTTTTTTTTATTGGTTTCAAAAGGTTTATGCCAGGTGTGATGTCCTGATTTGTCTAATTGCTTTTGGTATAAGCATTTCATATATCTTTGAGTCTTGTTTCCACATTTTTTTTGGTTCTGCTCCTATGTTGCACTACTGTGCAACAAAACAAAAGATCCTATATCTAGAAAAAAGTTAGCTGGAACATACCAAATAGATTGCAACAACTGTAATCTAGTATACATAGGCATAACAAAAATAAATCTGGAAACAAAACACAAAGAACATATGAGATCATGAGAGAACGTAGGCTTTCACGGCCGGAGTCATTGTAACTAAGAAATGTTTCCGGGCTGTTTTGCCGTGGTCTGCTGGTGTTAGGAGTACCAGACGTTTCGTCCACAACTACGGTGGACATCTTCAGTGGCGCGGTCGAAGTTTTCTAGGAGAAGGTTTCGCTGCATCTGAAGCGTTGACTGTCGGGATCGCTACTTTTATACTGGCAAGTGGGGGGCAGGGCTTGGGCTCTCCGGCGAACGTGGCTTCTGATTGGACCGCTTCGTTGCTTCTCGTTTGATGATGTTTCCTGCTTTCAATGACGGGATGCCAATTCCTATTGAGTTTTAGTGCCTCTTGACCGTTACCTAAACAAGGACTCGAACCATCATCCCAGACAAAAACGAGCAATGATCCAGACACTTAAACATCGGGCTACCCGCATCTGTGAACCGGAACAGCTACAAGATGAACTCAAGCACCTAAGACAGGCATTACATTCAAATGGTTATTCCGTCCAAGAAATCAATAGAGCTTTCCGTCCGGCCAAGTTTCAGTCCACATCTCAAAAGCCAGACCAACCAAAAAGTAAGGGCACGGTGTTTCTGCCATACTACAATAATATCACCGACCGGATCGAGCACATATTGCGACGTCACAATGTCAAAACGGTTTTCAAGCCCACGAGGCAATTAAATAATTTACTACGCTCATCCAAAGATCCCCGGGAGCCGCTGTCATCAGCCGGTGTGTACCGCATTCCCTGTTCCTGCGGCTCGGTATACATCGGAACCACACAACACAGTGTTACTACTAGAATCAAGGAACACAAAGCAAACTGTCGACTAGGCCACACAGAAAAGTCCGCGGTCGCCCTGCACGCTATTGAGGCAGAGGGCGAGCATATTATAAATTTCCAAGACACCTCTATCCTCTCATCTACAACACACTACCATGCACGACTACAGTGGGAGGCTATAGAGATTTACAAGCATCCGAACAATTTTAATAAAAAAGAAGAGGCACTAAAACTCAATAGGAATTGGCATCCCGTCATTGAAAGCAGGAAACGTCATCAAACGAGAAGCAACGAAGCGGTCCAATCAGAAGCCACGTTCGCCGGAGAGCCCAAGCCCCGCCCCCCACTTGCCAGTATAAAAGTAGCGATCCCGACAGTCAACGCTTCAGACGCAGCGAAACCTTCTCCTAGAAAACTTCGACCGCGCCACTGAAGATGTCCACCGTAGTTGTGGACGAAACGTCTGGTACTCTTAACACCAGCAGACCACGGCAAAACAGCCCGGAAACATTTCTTAGTTACAACATATGAGATGTTTATACCAGAAACAATTACACAAATCAGAAGTAGCACATCATTTCTGGACCTCAAATCACGACAGCACACTGCCATAAAACTTTTGAAACCAATAAAAAACAGCTACGAATTAGAACCTAGAAGAAAATACATACACAAAAACATAAAGACCATGTAATGAATTTCGAATTACTGCCACTAACCACCCTTGGGAGATTCATCACCCTGTCACCAGAGAGCTCAGCAATCTACAGCCTCCCCTAGACAGGAAACAAAAGCAGCACGATCAGTTGGAAATTTGTTGATAATGAGAACAATACCTCGTTCCTGAAACACATCCAATTAAGTGTATTTTCAGCGATATAGTGATACCATTTCCCAACTTAATATATGACTCCTGTCATTCATGCTGAAATTCTTTCTGGTATACAATAAAAATCTATTAAAACAAAGAACATCACTTCCTAGGCAACATACAAAATTCTAATCTATATTGTTACTACACCTTGTTGACCATAATCACCACACACATGTGCACGACTTGCTTCAAAAGTCATAGCTATTGTTGCTGTTCACCAGTTGGATTCCTTTTGTTAGCTAATGCAACTACTGGAATCAAAACAAATTTAGTGACAGAATCAATTGGTGATATATTAAAAATTCATTGCATGATTTTTATTCTTTAATATAAATATCTCCTCCCAAACCAAATTCATGCAATATCAATATACCACCAATTGATTCTGTCACCAAATTTGTTTTGATTCCAGTAGTTAGCAATGCCTTAGTACACAATTCACCTAGTAGCAGTAACCATAACAATGTAAATAAATTAGATCAAAAAGAAAATGAGCTGAAGATGCAAAAGACCATTTTATTACAAAACTAGTCTTTGGATTCCAAAAGATAAGTGAAGAATTGTTACAATTACTAATTGTTATATTAATATTTGCATTCCTGCACTGTTACTAGCTTCATTTTTACATTTATTGTTACTACCTTCATGTTTACATTTATAGGTTAATAAATAATAATAATAATAATATTAATAATAATAATTATAATAATAAAGGTAATATAATACCCTGTTAGAATGACAATACATCACATTTATAGTATAGTATCAAAATAATAATCCAATATTAACAGTTTTATAGTGATAATGCAATATTTTTACTACACATTTATGTACACATTTCTGTTTCATACTACATACATAAAAATCTGGGGTATACTCATTACATATATTTGCTTCTAATTAAAACAAAATGAGAGATAATTACCTTCTTAGCATCCTTTGATGAACACATCAAAATGCTCTCCCCTTCCAGTCCATTAAAACCTGCTCTTCCAGCTCTACCCACCATTTGTTTATAACGACTTAAATTGATGAAATCTCTACCAATATATGGAGCACGTATAATCACACGTTTGGCTGGTAGATTTACTCCTGCAGCTAGTGTTGAAGTGCAACACAAACAGCAAAGTGTTCCATTAAGGTAAGCATCCTGCAATAGTGTCTTTTCTTCTGCCATCAAACCTATAATAAAAAGAAAAATAACATGACTTTCTCTTTTCATTCTCTACATACTTTTAATATAAAATCTTATACTTTTATCTGCTTCATATTAATAATTATAAACCTTTTCAAGAATTATTTCATTACTGGTTAACTAGCAGTCAAATTCTTTGCTTTGAGATGCACAATTACGACCAAATCAACAACTGTTTGGAATGGACACCATATTTTTATGATGTGGTAGTTCTATCATCTATACTCAACCCCTAAAATGCTTGGAGGACCACAGCTATCTTTGGTCAATGACTGCAACAGACTAGTTGTGAAGATTGTGATTATAACTCTTATATCCAAGTTGCCAATTTGGAGTCATTTTTTATCACCATGAAGGTTAGAGAGAGCTGACATAATAGCACCAAAAAAAGCAGAAAGAAACAAGTGCTTTTTCATAAGAATCAAGAAAAAAATAAATAACTGTAATTCAAAATTAAAAGAAAATTCTGAATAACATAAAAAACGACTAGAAAATCCCTTTGATATTCTGGACCTAACGCTAAAATCTGCAAAAAGGCATCTGCATAGAATTTAAATACTTACTTCTCCAAATTGTATACTGTGTTATCAAGATGTGCAAACAGAGAAGCAAGAGCAGAGCAGCACAGTGCAGAAACAAAGCAGGAGCAAAGCAGAACAGATCAGAGCAGGAGCAAAGCAGAACAGATCAGAGAAGGAGCAAAGCAGAAAAGATCAGAGGAGGAGCAAAGCAGAACAGATCACAGCAGGAGCAGAACCAAAGCAAAAGCAGAGTAGAGCATAAACAGGAGCAGAAAATGAGCGGAAGCTGGAGCAGAGCAGAAAGGAGCAGAAGCAAAGCAGAGCACAACAGGAGCAGAAGCAGGAACAGGAGTAGAGCAGAAGCAAAGCAGAACAGAGCAGGAGCAAAACAGGAGCAGAAGTAGGAACAGGAGCAGAGCAGAGCAGGAGCAGAAGTAGGAACAGGAGCAGAGCAGAAGCAAAGCAGAGCACTCAGGAGCAGAAGCGGGAACAGGAGCAGAGCAGAAGCATAGCAGAACAGAGCAGGAGCAGAAGTTGGAACAGGAGCAGAGCAGAAGCAAAGCAGAACAGAGCAGGAGCAAAACAGGAGCAGAGCAGGAGCATAGCAGAACAGAGCAGGAGCAGAACAGAAGCATAGCAGAACAGAGCAGAAGTAGGAACAGGAGCAGAGCAGAAACAAAGCAGAACAGAGCAGGAGCAAAGCAGAACAGAGCAGAAGCAAAACAGGAGCAGAAGTAGGAACAGGAGCAGAGTAGAAGCAAAGCAGAAAAGAGCAGGAGCAGAGCAGAGCAGAAGCAAAGCAGAACAGAGTAGGAGCAAAACAGGAGCAGAGCAGGAGCAGAAGTAGGAACAGCAGCAGAGCAGAAGCAAAACAGGAACAGGAGCAGAACAGAAGTAAAGAAGAACAGAGCAGGAGTAAAACGGTAGCAGAAGCAGGAACAGAAGCAAAGCAGAATAGAGCAGGAACAAGTCTAG
This sequence comes from Hymenopus coronatus, assembly GCA_030762935.1. Lineage (NCBI taxonomy): Eukaryota > Metazoa > Arthropoda > Insecta > Mantodea > Hymenopodidae > Hymenopus > Hymenopus coronatus. The sequence continues at coordinate 18,453,603 of CM060894.1, forward strand.
ACTGTGGCATTGAAGTTTTCAGGTAGATTTAACAACAAAGAGTGCCAATATTAACAAAAAAAGATATTTTAAATATAACATAGATTTCTGTAACACAATTCATCTGAAATGACCTCCACCTACATTGTTTCAAATAATTGTGGTTTCCACCATATTTGTATTTACCTGAGTGATGATATGCCATTCCATATGCAAGTGATTTCTTAAGAATTGGACAAACAGATCCATTTCCAACACCAGTTAGGGCACGGTATAAGGCCTCCTTTTCTTCTCTCTTAAAATCCAAGATGCTCCTTAAAACAAAGAATACATTTTTGTGTTAACCTTGCACAGCTTACCCAAAACACTGTGCAACAAAAAATGCCATGTGTTCCATTCACACGAGTTTCTCCACCTGTTCTGCCAACAAACTATTCTTATAAAAGATAATTCTTTATCTACATCTAAACAAGACAAACATTACCAGAAATGGTTTTATTACTTGCTTCCTTGTAACTAGAAGAGAAATATAGAATACACTAGGCTAAAGTGATAGTCAAATCTTTAAAAGCCTATCACTACATGATACAATTGACATTCAGTTCTCTTTGTTTGGCAAGAAGGAAAGCAAAAGAGGTATGAAATGAATGGCAACTTCCTGTTGAGAAAAGAAGCAAATTGAAAGTAACTTGGAATACCTTGGAAACGGTTTACTCTACAAAAAATTCATATGAAATAAATTGTATGTCTTAATGAGCTCTACATTTTTTTGTACCAAGTTTTTGTCTTTCTCTTACGATTTACTCCAGATATACAAAGTCATCCAGAATGAGCAGCTCTTCTGATGCTATTCTCTGAAAATTCAAGATACACATTTTATTTGCCATGAAAATATCTTAAAGGCGCTTTAATCAAGAGCCATTTTTCAGAAAATCAAAAAAGTTTAATGTAAAGGGTAGTTTGGGGTGGGGGAATTTTCTGATAATCTTATTGTCATATACTTGGAAGATGCAGAACTTAATTACCAAGTTTGTCATTCCTGTTTCTTTTGTTTTATTCCTCATCATGCAAAGAGAACCAATTTTAAATCACATAGCAAATGCTTTTAAAAAGATTTGACTTGCTTTAGCCTAGTGTATTCCCTTATCTCCCTTCTACTTATAAGGAACAAAATTACTAAGACCAGCTCTGCAGATAGAAGAATAAGCTTTTGTACGAAAAATGTGTTACAGAGTGGGTAGAGAAAGTCATGTGAATGGAATACATAATATTTTTTACATAGACATGCTATGAGCAGTTATGAAGGCTGTTAGGAATCTTTGAATAAAGCATGAATTACATTATAATACATTCACACACAATGCATTCCTAATAAATTCTTTTTGAATAACAATGCTGTATATAATAGTACACTGGTGTGCGAAACTTTAGGACGAGATGGATAAATTAAGATATGAATGAACGTGCCTGAGCATGTTGCCAGAGGTCTCTCACACGTACTCGGAAAGCTGAATGTCACTTGGCATGAGTGTGGCGAGACTATAGTGCCAAATGGGCTAGTTCCAAAACATGGGGCAGTTGAAGAAACGGGTAAACAACAAGCTGTTGCAGTGCACTGTAATAGGCCCATAACAACATTTGGATGATATCACACAGGGAACACGCACTGGAAACTGGGAAGGACAAAGTGAGACGAGTGTTGCCCAGGAGTTTGGTATTGCTCATAGCATTATTTTATGGGCATGGAGAGCCTTTCAAACCACAGGCACTGCTGTCCCAAGGAAAGGAGATTGTCAACCATAATCAATTACAGCAGCAGATGACTGCTACATTGTGCAACAGGCAAAAAGGGATCCACAATGTAATTACAACCATATTTAGCAGGACTTCTAGGCACACCTCACGCCACAGTGGCACGGCAATGATCAGTACGCCTGGCAGCACAGTATGCGATGGTCCCAAGAGAAAGAATTGGACCGAGGAATGGGGTCGTATGCTCTTCTTTGATGGGAACAGATTCGGTCTGAGTAGTGATTCTCGATGTAGCCTCATCGTTTTGGTGGTCTGGTATGGGGAGGAACAATGTTGCATGGGCATACCAACCCCTAAATCTTTGAACACGGTATGCTCACTAATTAATATAACTGTTATACTGTACTCCTTCCCCATGTGCATCTTGTGCATTCAGCCTTAACCTCATTTTTATGGATGATAATGTATGACCACATCAAACAGTGCAGTTAAAGGATCTTTGGTGAATGGACAGGCCTACATATTCCATTGAGCACATGCTTTGGGGAGATACGTTATGCAGCACCCCCACATGCACCAACAGTGCTGGTGGAGGAATGGAACACCCTACCAACCTTGTGGCCAGCATGGGAGCATGGTGCAAAGTATGCATTTCTGTCCGTGGTGATCGTACACCCTTTTAAGCACCATGTCTCTATTTCTGTACATCTAGAGAAGTATGTGTAGCTTATTTTATATGAATAGAAGTGTTATTTCTGTTTGTCTAATTGCATATTTTGCTTAGTTCCTACTGTAGCATGCTGAAATAGTTCTCTCTATATATGATTCAAGTTTCATCTATGTTACTTGGAAGTGGCACAGCATGGGAATATTACTTTCATCTTAGGTTTGCACACCAGTGTACATATACATTTCCTATTTGTATTTTTACTGTGCATATTTTGTATACATTCTTTATTTTTCCCTTTAAAGGTTTAAAAAAAAAATGCACCCACACCTTCAGATATATACAAGAAACACAGCCCTTCTAATTAAAAAAAATACTGTAAGAATGCATGATATTTGTACCAATAACAACTATTATCTATATAGATTTTTCAATAATCAGAAATCATTTTCAACTGAGGTTAGCACAAAAAGGTGGGATTTCATTAGTCAAAATAAGCATAATAAAGTATGTAATTTATTGTACATATAGATATGCACAAGTAACACAGCTCTTCTAATTAAAAAGATAGCAATAAGAATGTAAGATATTTGTACCAATAACAACTATTATTTATATAAATTTTCTATAATCAGAAATCATTTTCAACTGAGGTCAACACAAAAAGGCTGTATTTCATTATTGAGTCAAAATAAGCATAATAAAATATATCACACATTTATTGTACCTATACAATTAGTAAATGAAATAAATAAAATGAAGAAACTACAGCACTAATAAAGGCAAATAAATTTACTTACTTGGGCAGGAATTTACAGATTAACTGTACAACATTCTCACAGTTCTTCTTTGTTGGGCAAAACACCAAGCAAGATTGTTCTGGAATTACCTCAGTTACTAGTCCCATCAAGTTATCAGGGTCACCAAGATGCATTTCAGAAGTATACTGCAAACAGTTATTGTTATCTAGAATTATGAACACTTCTATAAATACTTATCCTCATGGATGGCATCCTGGTTGCATGGATACATTGTGGCATCATTGAGTTGGTTTTAGTTTTGTGTGTTGGCAATACTGCCAACCTGCAGTGTAGATAAAAGGGTCGTGTGGGGGACAGCCTCTTTTTGTAATTAGAAAGTGCTACGAGATAGATGCAGCTCGCCCAAGTAGCCAGGATGGATGCCACGCCACGAAGATTGTAACAGGTAGTCATAGAATAAGCTTATGCAATAGTATTCTTTTGTCTTTAAATTAGTAACTTATTTAACCTGATCACTCTAATTCACTATTATGTAGAATATTAACCCCGTAGCCCTGATAAGACAGAGCTACGCTTCCTTATGTCTGCCTGACTGAGTTGTAAAGTACAATTCTCGGATAAAACCTCTCGCTGCTCTACCATTATAACCTAATTTATAACAGCAGACAGGACAATACTATTCTGTTAACATGAAAGAAAATACCAGAAACATTTGAACTTCAGAACCATACAATGCATCAATAAGCATTTCAGTTTACGATTTAGGCATTTCAGGATTAATTAAACAGTAGACAATTAAATTTATGATCAGTGGCAGCTATGGGACCATGCTACTGATGGAGCCAAGAAAATATTATGATAAAATTCTTCAAATACCTGTTTATTCTTGCAGTAGCATCATTCTATTGTGTAATTTTGTGAACAACTGGTATATTTCATATGTAGTATTAATAAAATTAATAAGAGTGGAAAATAGAAAATACAACAGCACTTTTGTATTCAAATTGTAAACAAAAGATCAGAGCAACCCTATGTCTATTAATTTCTGAAAAACGTAATAAGAGGTATTTGTGTATGATTCTATGAATCAGAAAGAAAAATGGAAAGATTAATGCTAGCAAATTAGCAATCTACTGCCAACTTTTAAAACCTAATAGCATTATTATATTTAAAACATGTATATGTATTTACAAGGATATATTGGTGTCTATTTCTGCACTGGATTCAATAAACATCAAAATGCATTGGCATTAACTTGCAGCAAGATGGTAGCACTACATTAACAGGAGGATTTAGGCATGGACAATACATTCCTTCATTGTCACCTTTGCTACATTTTACTGCACTCTAGTGGGTAGAATGGAGACTGCATCAGATCAACCATAAGCAGCCACTATAAATGAATAGTCTAGGTTTATACACAGTGCTTGTGAGCTCAGATGGTGCCCATCAGGAACTGGCACAAGTATCAGAAAACTGCTGCCAAATCGCAATGTGTCTTAATATGCTGTTCAAATGAAAGCACTAGAACACTAGTGTAGGAACAATGTTTAATTAATAATCACAATATGTAGGTATTTTCCTTTTTATTTAATTGTGGTGTCATGGCACGACAGCACTACCCCAGGAGCCGTCCCTATTTCTGATAATTCTAATACATATTTCAAAAAATCAGGACTCAGATCCCAATGAAATCTTTTAATTGTTGCTAACATCTACATAAATCCCAATCATGGGTCTCAAATTGAAAATACATATGTACTAGATTATTTTATGCCATTTTCTATTTTAGAGCTTTCTGCATCAATATTTTGTCATATTCTTTTGCCTTTTGCATTTTTATTTAGTTATTTTCTTGCATTTACATTGAGGATATAAAGATCGGGATGGAACTTAGAGCTAATGATATTGATACCTCGATATGGTGGTATTCAAGCATGTTTAATACTTAAAGATAAACCTTTGATAACTAATGTCGTTCTCCATAATCCAGGGGTAACATACTAGCTTCTGGTTCTCAAGGTTGCAGGTTCAAGCCTGGTTGAGAGCGATGGAGTGATTTGCGCATAGAAATCCTTAGCATGGCTACCTTCTGAAGGGGAGTAAAGCTGGTTATCTCACATGGTAGATTTAAGGCATCTAAAAAAGCTAAAGCTTTGATAAAGAAGTCTCTGAGCAAAATTACTTTCTCTCTCTTGCTTGGCCATGGAAAGAGAACCTAATTTCAAAGTCAATAATTGCTAGTGACACCTTTTAAAAGATTTGACTATCGTTTCAGCCTAGTGTGTTCTCTGATTTTCCTGCTACTTACAAGAAAACAAGCAATAATACCATTACTGTTAATGTTCATCTTGATTAGTATGATACTGATAAAAGAATGGTCTTTTGTACAAAATTTTTTTGAGGAACTTTCTTTAATATATATAGTACCTACCTGGAAATTAAGTTTCCTTTGTAGAATAAACAAATCATCTGGAGAATCAACATTCCAGTTGATAGAGTATAGCTCATCATTGCACTTGACATATTCCTTCAGCTCTACAGGGCGAAAGTTACATGTATATATTTCAGCACAAAGAAATTCTGCTACTTCTTGTAAATTGCCCACAGTAGCAGTCATGCCAATTAAATGAATATTTTCTGCAAGTGAAAAACATAACAACAATGATTCATGGGAAAGGCTAGAAGTCTCAAAACCAAGCAAAAACTTCTTATGAACATATGGCCTTATTATCTTCTTTCTTTATTACATACACATTTTAATTCACACTTCATTTCTTCCTTTTAATGTTCAAAATCCATGCTTAATTCTCAAAATATGTTCAAAATGGCAACCAAGAGTCTGTTTGCTTTAATCTGCTGAAATTTTACTTCAACACCAGAGGCATATGCTCTTTCAAGCCCTGAGCTAGCTGTTTTTTCTTTAATTTTTTTTTTAACTTTGATAATTGTATTTACATTTTTGCTCTGGGTTTAATGAAAGTTATCTATAACAATGTAAATATTTTACAAATATATATATATATATATATATATATATATATATATATATATATATATATATATATATATATATATATACATATATACAGTAATAAAATATTGTAAATTTCTCGTTAAAAACAATGAAAAATAATGACCCTCTATTTCTGGCTTATACGAGGGCCGTTCAGAAAGTAGCCTCCGGTTGATTGCAAGAAATTCACCAAGTTAAATAAAAATATTTTAATATATACATCTTACAACTACATCTTTGCACTATTTTTCTACATAGTTTCCATAACGATTGAGGCACTTATCGTATCTGTTCACAAGCTTTGAAATTCCTTCTGCATAAAAATCACCCGCTTGTGCCTGGAGCCAGCCTGTGACCGCATCTTTGAGCTCTTCGTCGTCATCAAACCGCTGGGACCCGAGCCATTTCTTCATATGCATGAAGAGGTGATAATCGCTTGGCGCCAGATCTGGGCTGTAAGGTGGATGGTTGACAACGTCCCACTTGAAGGACTCAAGAAGGGCTGTTGTTCTGCGAGCAGAGTGAGGACGGGCGTTATCGTGCAAAAAAACGATACCGGAAGTCAGCATACCACAGCGTTTGTTCTGTATAGCCCGTCGTAATTGTTTTAGTGTTTCACAGTACACGTCTTGATTAATGGTCGTCCCACGTTCCATGAATTCAACCAACAACACCCCTTTTGCATCCCAAAACACCGTTGCCATCAATTTTCGGGCAGAAAAATCTTGCCGGGCTTTTATTGGTTTGGTAGGCGAATTTGAATGTGCCCACATCTTTGATTGTTCTTTTGCCTCAGGGTTCACGTACTTAATCCAGGTTTCGTCCCCGGTCACGATTCTGTTTAACAATGGTTCACCTTCGGCCTCATAACGTGACAGAAAGTCTAATGCAGAGGCCATTCTTTGAGTTTTGTGGTAGTCGGTAAGAATTTTGGGCACCCATCATGCACAGAACTTACGGTAACCCAATCTTGCTGTCACTATCTCGTACAAGAGAGTCTTAGAAATCTGTGGAAAATCAGTAGACAACTCTGACATTGTGAAACGTCGGTTTTCACGAACTTTTGCATCAACTGTCTGAACGAGTTCGTCCGTGACCAATGATGGTCTACCACTCCTCTCTTCATCATGAACGTTTTCTCGTCCACTTTTAAATAAACGTACCCATTCACGGACCACTCCTTCACTCATAACTCTTGGTCCGTACACGGCACAAAGCTCACGATGAATAGCTGCTGCAGAATATCCTTTGGCTGTAAAAAACCTTATAACAGCACGCACTTCACGTTTGGCGGGGTTTTCTATTGCAGTACACATTTCAAACGGCCACAAACACTAAACTAGCGCAGGTACGACTTTCACTCGACCACGGCTTGATGCCGACTGACCTGCTGAGTGCGTGAATGCACAGATGGCGTCGCTACTCCCCCCACTACCCGCACTGTGACCGATCGGAGGCTACTTTCTGAACGGCCCTCGTATATCCAAGGTCTGGGTTGAAACCCGGCAGAGGATGATGGATTTTTTTGGGCATAAAAATCCTTAATATGGCTTCCTTTGGAAGGGAAGTAAAGTTGGTCCCATGTCATAGATTTTCAGCACATAAAAAAACCTCAAGCCTGATAAAGAGGCCTTTGAACAAAATTAAGTGATCTTTCACACCAAATATATGACGGCTATCCAGAAAGTAAGATGATTTGGCATAACTAAATAATAACAAAAGTTATCAACATAAGTACTTTATTTTTCAACATAATCGCCATTGCTATCAAGGTACTTACTGTCACATGGTACTGGTTTTAAAATGCAGATGATGCACCCTTTCACCGCCAAAGATCTGAACCAAGATGTCACTGCCACTTTGTGGTCTTCATGGCTGGGAAATCTTTTCCATCCAAAAAGTCATGAATGGCATCCAAAGTGAAACACTTGTTTCTCTGAATTCTTTTATCAACATTTGCTTTCAACTCCCCCATACTAATTGATGAACTTCCACTCTGATCTTTGGCATGAACACTGATTCTGCCGCAATTACTCGTAAATTATGCACCATTTCCTCACTGAAGATTAGTTTGTTGCATTATCACCATACACTTGTGCTATCTGCCTATAAAATTTGATCAGCCAAACATTTTGTGCATTAAAAAAAAACGAGTAAGTCCTTTGGCAGTAAAAAAGTATAACATCGCCATTGAAAACTGGTACCATATGAAAATAAATGTTTTGACAGAATGGAGATTACGTTGAAAGATAGAGTAAGATACTGTAACTTTGTAACTAAAGCTTTGTGTTGATATCTTTCACTATTATTTAGTTATGCCAAATAGTTTGTTACTTTCAGATGGCCCTCATAGAATGGGACGCTGAGAACCATAGTAGTTAAAGAGCATCCATAAATAAACCTTCATTTGCTTTTTTCCATCTATTTTCGAATTGGATAACTTTTGATTTTGTGTTCATTAGGCACATTAAAAATCAATAGATTGGCTGTACTCAAACGTAGAGATTGCTATAATCAAGATGAATCAGTAGCTGCTTTGGCTGTCTTCGAGGCTCATCAGCTATGCTTCGTGTTGCAAGAGAGAGGACCTGAGGTGTTTGTTGTAGTAACTTCCCCCCCTCACATCTCATTCCACGAATGCACATACCTGTGCCTTACCTGCCTGTAACTGCTACACATATGTGAATGGCTCCCTTTCCATTGTATAGTCAATTGGTGCACTATTGTACAGGTTGGTTCCACAAGGGAAATGCCACTGCAACTATTTGTACAGCAGAATGTGGTATTATATAGTTCAAAGATATAGAATATTTCTTTTAAAGAGGTTTCTGTTTTTGTGAATAAAGCATAATGTTTCAAGTATATATAAAGGGTGAGGTAAGATAATTAATTTCTTAAATACTGTTTTCCTTGGTGTTTTCACAGGAACTTGCTTTATTATTTTTAATATTTTCTTTTGCAATTTAAAGATAGCATGTAAGTTTGTGAACATGCCATATATTGTAATACCATAGGCTAAAATGGAGTGAACATATCCAAAATACATAGATCTTAATACACTTGTGGTTACTTGCTACTCTGAATGTATAGCAGATTTTGGTAAATTTGTTGGCTAGATAATCAATATGTGCATTCCATTTTAGCTCCAAATCCATCCAAACTCCTAAGAATTTTGTTTCATTGCCTTTGTTTATGGGATGACCATTAATGCAAATTTGTGGTTCTTTAGATAGAATGATCTCTACTTCTGGAAATTTCTTGTCACATGATCGACAGGTATAAAAAGGGCAAGCCGGTAGTCAGTTCTGATTGTAAGTTCTGAGCATGCAGTTGCATGAGAGAGAGTCAACTGTCTATAAGTGTTGAAGCTACAAGATAAAATCTGTACTGAAGTAAAAACATTTTGTGTAATCAATTTTTGAGAAATTGAGATATATCACTTTGAGGTCACACAAATGGAACACCCCTGAAGAATCATTAACCCTTTTAGTGCTAATCACGATCTGTGTACTTTCGTCATAGCCATAGAGAAAAGATTTTCTGGAACGTTTCAGGCCCTTATCTTTACACTCCAGCATTCTAAATTAGCTCCAAATTTAATTTCTCTAGCCGGTGGTTCTTTATGTTGAAACATGGCATCATCTAGCCAAAGGTTACAAACCAAAGAGGAAATAAGAGTTGCAGTTCACAATGTATTAGAAAAAAGTAAGTGAGTTTTAATTTTCAGAGCTTGATGGAAGCGTTTTCTGAAATTGTTATAAGAGAGGAAGATTATATTCTAGCTTCAACAATGAAAATGCATCCGATTAACAATGGTTCGTATGCATGCAAATAATTGGTGTACTTATCAAAATGGATTTATGGAGGTGTAACCAGACAATGCATACAATGTGACTCCACCCATTGAGCTATACAAGAACACAAGTGGTAAATTGTACAGTAATCTAAGTTACACTTGTATCCTATTGCTTTATGCCATTTTTATTAATAGTGGTATCATGTTTATGTGTGTGTGTCTTTTTGGTGATTTTTTTTTTTGCAGCCTTCAGGTTACATGCATTCATTTTTTGTATTTTAAAAAATAAAACACCAGACCAAAACAGGATGCTGTTTTAGTACTTTTATTTAATTAGCCTCAACTTTCTGTGAAGTAAGGTTTTGTATGCTTAGTTATTAATTATTTTTGGATTTTTATTTTATTTTCAAATGTTTCTTTTGTTTTTAATTTTTTTAAAATATTGAAGAGACTTCTCATCCATATAATATATATATTATACAGTAGACAAAAGGGTTTACTAAAAATGAAACAAAATTCAGCTATGTCATTTGGTACTAATTTTATTTACTAATAATTTAAAACCCTGCATTCTCCTCTAAAATTGCTTGGCACTTTTCAGACAGCATTTTGCTATTTGGGCAGGCACTAAAGGGTTAAACACTACTCTATAGGAACATTGTGTGTACTACTGAATGATTTAAGAATAACCTTTTAACCATATAACCAGTCTTTTTAAAATGCTGTGGCCTATATACAATGCAATCCATACAAACCTGAACCTTTTTAATAGGCCATAATTTCTCTCTGAAATCTTGTAAAAAATGTGAAATTTGGTTTAATGATCTCTGGTACTCAGGGAGAATCAACAATAATCATGGCAACAATCAATCAAAGCCATCTGTTGACTAAAGTGATCATTTTGATGGAAATTACAAGCATTTTCATGGCATTGTAGACAGTCTTCAGTTTGCGGTCATAACAGCAACATGCAGTACTCACCTCGAGAGCATGTTTTCATTGTGAAAACATATTGGAAGACAAATTCCTTGGTAACAGCACAACAGGAATTTCGAAAAGAATTTAATGTATGGGACGTTCCGTCAAAGGCAACCATTTTATCGCTAGCAAGAAAGCTGGAAACAACTGGTATACTCATTAGTGAGAGTGGAAAACACAGACCACCATTGCGTGCAGAGACTGTTACAAATGTTCAAAGGCTATTCATATGGCACATGTCAAAGATCTGGTGACTGTCTACAATGCCATGAAAATGCTCATGATTTCCATCAAAATCATCAATATAGTCAACAGATGGCATTGATCGATTGTTGCCGATTCTCCCTGAGCCATTGAGATCATTAAAACAAAGTTCACATTTCTACGAGCTTTCAGAGAGAAATTATGACCTATTAAAATGGTTCAGGTTTATATGGATTGCATCGCACATCATCACAAGGGTTAAACCAGAATTCTTGTATATATTTATATATTCAAACCTTTTATGTAAAGTAACTTGGTGAGTAGGCCTTCTAGAGTAGCACCTCTGCTGTTCTCTCCAAGAAGATGAAGTTCGTCTATCACTACAAGACCCACTTCTTCCAACCGCTTTGATTCAATGAGAGAATTGATTAAGCCAAGAGCTTTTTCAATTGTTGCTATGTATACAGACTGTTTTCTGCGCCGTTTCTTTGGTGGATACTGACCCTTACCAGCAGCGTACTCTTCTACAAAGAAGCCCAAATCAATGCCAAAAGGAGCTAGTCCCTGCACCTAACAAATGAAGACATTCAGTAAGCCTAAAATTCAAATATAAAATGTAGGAAATAGTCAGTATAAAAAACAAACAGCACTCCATGTAAAACCAATTTATGTTCAAAATTTACAAGATTCACTCTGAAAGTTTAGGAAATGGGCAATAGAGAGTTGTGGTAAGCCAAAGAAAGTTTTCCTAGCTTTAGTTGGAGTTCAGATAGTAAGTAACAAGTGCAAGTATGGGTATGGTCCAACAATTCTTTCCTAAAAGGCACACTCCAGTGCACAGAAAGTATATGTATATATATATAAAACAAACAATAATGTAAAAAATTCAGATCAGATTTCCGAGAGGTAATATGTATCTCAAGGATCAATTTTGGGTCCTGTCCTATTTATTCTATTATATGCCCATCCTTACTTCACCGGCCATGTAAACAAATCAGAATTTATAAATAATTAGGAATATTTGTATATAGTGGAGAACCACTAATGGACTCGTTTAATAATGAGCCGGAATTATAAAAACTTTAAATTTCTCCACAAATTTGTTGACAAATTAACTGAGGATAGGGAGGGTGCTCCCTGAAACTAGTCTTAAATAAAGACGAACATGTAAGTGGAGAAATTTAAAAGTATTTATAATTCTGACTCATTATTAAATGATTCCAAATCAGCATGTATCTTCCGCAAACATGTGCACTCCCGCCACGTGGTGCTAAGCTGGTTTGTCTGCCGTACAATTGTAAAACCGCATACCTACGTTTGGCAGGAAAAGAAATAGCTGCCTGCTTTCACTGTTCACAGATGATTAATTCTATTAATGCATAATAAATAAAACACAATAAAACAGGTAGGCGAGTCGTTATATATTCAGTGTGAAATGTAAAATTCTCCCGTAAAATTATAAAATGCAGACAAGTTGTTTTGAAAGTCTGCTGAAGTACTGCATATGTACATCACTCCATTTGCGAATTTTAGCATTCACACATGCACAACCATACACTGCACATTTCTTTAATACTGCCATAATGCAGTGACTTACCAGAAGAGTTAATCTGATTATGGAACTGGCCCCACTTCTTCAAAATATGAGTCATTTGTTGCAATCAAACTGTCTGAATCTTCACAGAGATTGATAATTAGTGGGCCAATGGCAATGTCCATCATTTCCTCCAAATCTCACTCTGTTTGCTCTTCCCGAACAATATGGGACACACTTTCACTGCGTTTTCCGTTGTCACTTGTAAAGCTGTTGGCACAAGATGTTGCAGCTCGGCTAATTTAAAAGTTTTGCACACTTTATGCTGCTTTCGGAAACACCAGAAAATTCTGTTGTTAAGCTAAGAATATGGTTTAATGAAAAGGCAAGGTACTTTTTGTAAAACTTAATGTATACACCAGGAATAATTCTTTTTCTTGCTTATGTTTCTCTACACTAGTATTACATATTTCTGCCATTACTTGCTGACTAGAAGCAACTGTTAAAAACGAACTGCATAATGGATACACATTGCTACATAAAGAAATGATTAAATGATCAGTATATTGTGTTCCTTAATCATTCATACTATATTATTTAGACACCAATGCATAGTGTAATATGATATTTCTGTACTCCCTAGGCAATTTAAGAGGAACTATTTTGTGTGAGAAAAGTGGTAAAACTTTCAGCAACCAATCATAGCCATAGCAACTGTTGCTTTTGTTACATTACTGGTGAAGTAAGGCTGGACGGAGAATGTAATTAAATCATTTTCTCAGGCAAAACTTCTTTAGTACCACTACTTATGCAGATACAAATACTCTATGTTAGAATAACTATTAAGTAGTTTATAACAAACTATTTCCAAAATAGTCACTCTATTTAAAAGATAATTTTCTCTAATAACTTATACAAGTCCAAAAATTTTTTGTTAGGATAATGGAAAATAGGTCTCTGGTATGATATATATCAATGAAGGAAAAATGGGAAAGGGAGACACACGTTGATAAGGTAAATAGTGAGCAAAGGGACAAGTAGTAAGGTTAAGAAGGGATGTTGAGATTAAGAGGTATAAGAGAAGGCATCCCAAAGAGTCAGTGTCTCATTTGTGGAAGAAAGGAACGAAGGTCTAGAAAATACAGTATGCCGAGGAAGATAAAGGCAAATGTTTTGTTACATAAATGGAGGTCTAAAAGTTTATTGAAAGAGGAAAACAAGGACTGGAAAAGCAGTGGGGGAATAAAGATCAAGGAGATAATCAGAGTTAGATATAATATATATATATATATATATTTTTTGAGTGTGTTTAATGCCCGCTTTTACTACCTTGGCACCACAGGCGATATATATACAGGGTGTTAATGAACTATACCGAAATATTTTCACAAAATATGTAGATTACTTAAGTAATTTGAGATAAGAGACTTATGGCCTGTTTATTGAAATTTTGAAGTAGCAACAATAAGTTTCTGAAGTGCCAGTACGCCACGAATCACGTCACTTCATCTGGAATGAAAAAAATAATAATAAAAAAAACATTTACTCAATGACAGGAATCGAACTCATGACCTTTGGGATAGCAGCTTCCTGCATTATGCATTAAGCCACCAGAGTAGTTGAAAAAACGCCTCCAGAGTAGACTACATAGCTCAAGAACGTAGTTAATGAATGCTCAGTGCCGCACTGTGAAGTGATTAGTTTGAGATTTTACAGATTTTTGTGACATTAAATCTTGAGAATGTTAGTAACGAGCTGCTAAAAATCGATATTTCTATACTCGGGCAGCAGTTTTAAAGACATTCTAACCCATTTTTCAACCTGCTTTGCTTTAACACCGACTTATCAGCACCTGATACCCACATGTTTAACACTTTGTAGCTGCGTTATGTTTATAAATGTAAAAAGAAGCTAGTGACAGTGAAGAATAACACAAATATTATTTTTATATTAATATTTGCGTTATGTTTGTTTATCTGGGGACCATGCATCGCTGAGCTCAAATTACTTATATCAGTCACGCGCACATCTCACAAATTATTTTGGCGTATATATACATACACGGTCTCTTGTTTGAACAAAAATGTAATACAGTAAACTGAAATTCAAACCATAAATGGCTGGTTCACAACAACTGAGAATAGTAAACAGAATGAGAATAAACAAAGTTCAAATAGATGTATTTTAATAGGAACATTAACAATTGGTAGGAAGCTTTCTCAGGCCCTTAAATGAGAAAGAAGACTTGGTCAAAATTTAACTTTCTTGTTTTTGTTCCCAGGTCCTGGAAATGGGAAAGAAGACTTAGCTAAGTTTTAACTTTCTTGTTTTTGTTCCCAGGTTCTGGAAATGGGAAAGAAAACTTAGCTAAGTTTTAACTTTCTTGTTTTTGTTCCCAGGTCCTGGAAATGGGAAAGAAAACTTGGCCAAGATATAGCTTTCTTGTTTTTGTTCCCAGGCCCTCAAAATGGGAAAGAAAACTTAGCTAAGTTTTAACTTTCTTGTTTTTGTTCCCAGGTCCTAGAAATGGGAAAGAAAACTTGGCCAAGATATAGCTTTCTTGTTTTTGTTCCCAGGCATGGTATAATAGATGAATATTGAATATATTTGACTCTTTGTTGTAGAGTTTATTCTATGAGGCTGCCATAACATGATACAACTGCTAGACTTTGATGCTGCCTATCCCACAGTATATTAGCTGAATTGGAGCCAGGTGAAAAAATATCAATCTTATCAGTTAAAAAAAAAATTAAATATTATTATCCAAATCAAGCTTCTACTCTTAAGATTGATATTGTTACCAATATGTATTCCCATTCTTATGACTAGGCTATTGTGCTTGTATATTGTATTGCTTCCCATTTTTGTTTCCACTTTCAAGTTATTGTGAATCATTCTTAATACTTACCTTTTCTTGAACTATAGATATAAATGGCAAAACAAATAAGGCATTTTTTCTGCGGCAAAGTAGCTCTCTGAGTACCAAGATCTCTGCAACTAATGTTTTGCCACCACTGGTTGGTAAAGTGTAAATTAAATTTTGTCTTTCCTTCACAGCTTTCAAATTTAAACATTCTTCCTGCCATGCTGAAATCAAATATTAAGTCATATCATATGATAAACAAACATAATTGTGTAATGCAGTGGGCAAATATTAATATTTGCACTGGTTAAATTTAAGCATACACCTTTTTTGGGGGCTTGACTCCCTAATCTTCATTCAGTTGCAGGCTTTGCACGCCTTCAGAAGCAGAGTGACAACATTGAGACATGAAATGTATTATACATCCTGACATATAGTAGCTTCAATAATCTGTAAGAGTAAGAGTATACATTTGCTCCATTTACAGCATTAGTTTAGTTTTAATGGTAGTGATGCTTCAGATGCTGATGTGTAATGGGGGCTACTGCAAAACATCAGACAGGCTACTTTGACAAAATAAAACTCACTAAATATCTGCTGATGTATATCATTATGCCCTCTAAATAAGCAAAATTTGTTACATCACTTCCAGTTACATATTCTAGTGCAATTTATTCTACTTCAGATATTTATTGTTGTGAGAATTTGTCAGCATTAAACATGGTCAACCTACACATAGTTGGGGACCAATACATTTTGTATAATGATACAATACTGAACAAAAATTGGAATTTAGAAAGGCTGGAGCTAGTAATATTTTCCTTTCTTTTTTACTTTCTCTACACGTACTATGTGCATAGTGTATAGAGAAGATATTGTATTGCACCCAAAAATTTGATACTGAGATTTCACCAGAAATACCTGTTTTGAGACACCTAAATCCAAAAAAGAAAAAAGCATTTTTAGAAAAATGTATGTGTGTGTGCGCGCATCTATCTATGTCTATGGGCAGTATAGCTCAAAAACGAAAAGAACGTTAAATACCAAACTTGGTTTTAAAAATAAAATATATATCTTCAATTTTATGGGAATAGCATCTGAAGACATGTTTATTCTGGATGAATTTTGTGAAATTTTGCATAACCAGTAAACCATAAGAGATAGACAAAAACCTACCACACAAAAAATGTAGAGCTCATTAAAACATACAATTTATGTTACATTTTTTTCATGGAGTTGACTGGTTTTTAGATATTCCTTGTTATTAGACTCAGTTTTAAAATGCTTATACTTTTCTCATATGGGAATTTGTCAACTGCTAACCATACAAACAAAGGTATTTCAATCACAGAGCAACCAGCTTTTAAAAGATTTGACTATCGATTTAGCCTATGGTACTCCCTTATTTCCCTTCTACTTACAAGGAAGCTGGTAATAAGACCCTTTCTGCCAATTTTTTTGTCATTGAACATTAAGTAAATAGAAGAATAAGCTTTTTAACAATAATTATAGCAGAGATGTAGAGAAAGTCATGTGAATAGCACACGTCGATTTTTATGCTTTACGTCTATTATAGATTTGTATTTGTTTATTGCTTCACAGTGATTATTTTTACTTGTATTACTTTTCCTTTCGGTTTCATGCTTTATGTAAGTTATTATTGATTTGTGTTATTTTTTTTTTTACTTATTCACGGCAGCTCTTCACTTATACTATATTCCCTTTAGGCTTCCTGCACCTTTTTTGCATTCACTTACCATTTGTTACTTTTCCATTACCCATACATTCTCAATCATCTTAAGTTGTAACTGGCAATTAATGGATGATTTAGTTAAATCCTATTAGATGAAGGTATAAGTAATATTCAATGCTACTCTGTGTAATAAACTACAAAAAAGAATAACTGTGCAATTAAAATGGTAATGTTGCTGCAGAGGTGATGTGTCACAGCAGATGCTGCTAATGTGCAGTGTTAGGTACCAACTGTTAGGCAGAAAATCTGCTGGTTATAGTAAATAAGCAATTGAAGAGTTGCACAATATAATACATTGCAATAATAGAAAAATGTCAAATAGTAAGTAAATGCACAGGTGTGCAAAGCCCACAGGGAGTATAGTACAACTAAATAACTACCACGAATCAGTAAACAAATATAACACAAATGAAAAACAACAATAATAATAATGTGCATAAAGCAAGAAACAAAAAGGAAAAGCTATACAAATTAAACTAATCACCATGAAGCAGTAAACACATATAAATAATTATGTGAAGCAATAAACAGGCACATGACAAATCCATAATAATAGACATAAAGCATGAAAAAGAAAGAAAATGTTGCTAGCTCTTTAGTTGCTAGTTCTGCAAGCCTTTCTAAATTCCAATTTTCGTTCAGCACTGCATTATAATATAAAATGTCTTGGTCCACAAAATGTGTAGGTTGTCCATGCTTAATCTTGACAAAATCTCACAATGATAAATATGTGGAATAAAATAAATTAAGCCAGCATACGTAATCATAAGTGATGCATACATTAAGTAGATATTTAGCGAGTTTTATTTTTGCAAGGTAGCCTGGCTGACATTTTGCAGTAGCTACCATGACACATACACAACTTACATCAACATCTGCTCATTTGATCCCATTATCGATCAGGGACACTGAACACGTCATACAGAAAACAAACTGTCATTTTCTGACCACCACCACTAAATATTTAACTACTAATAATGCATGCATTTTTTTTACTACACTCACCATATTATACAATTACTCATTATTAATATTCCAGAAAAATAGTAAATAGTGCTTTTAATATCATGCAAGATCAAAACTAGTAGGATGAAAAAGCATGCCATCCTACTGGCCAAAACACCAGACAAGTATGAAGATAATTTAAGAAATTCCAACTAATAAGTGCAATACATTAAAAATCAGTAATATGACTCAGCTTTCCAACCTGCAGCATCAGTACCATTAAAACTAAAGTAAGCAACGTTTAATGCATTTTGATATGATCCTCCTATGGAGTTCAGGAGTAAATCTGTTATATTTCATGCTCATACCAGAAATCATAATAGCCATGAATTGTATTATAATTGTTACTCAGAGTTTCTTGCCAACGAACTTTCATTTTTTTACTTACCATAAAGCTTATTTATTCCCTTATGTTTTTCAATAAGATGCTTAACTTTAGTTGGTAAATTAAAGAATGGCCCCAGGTCAAAAAAATCAGGAGATACAGGATATAAATTCTGCTCTACTTTAGGAGTAAAGTGTTGTGCAGTTTCTTGTGTCCTAGCAGTGATAGGCTTGCGAACAGCATTTGTTACAAGTGCTTGTCTAATTTTTTTTCCTAATGGAAAATTTGTAGCAGTAAGAGTACATTTTTCTCCAGTAACAGCACTTTCTGAACTGGTATTTGTTACATCTAGACCAAAATTTCTATGCTCATTCTCTTTCTCATAAGTTATAAACACTTTTGTTTCCATATCTGATTTTTGTTTACTGCAAAGTGTTTGATGTGAAGAGCTTTTTACTGAACCATATTCCTGTTGCAACAAGGACTGAGAGTTAAAATTTAAGTTATCATCAAACAAATTACGAAAATCATTGCTGAAGGTATTGAAGTTATGTTGGTCTGTACAAGATTCTTGTATGTCACACTTTGAAAGCCCACTTATATTTACAAACATATCTGGCGATTCCTCCTCTTGATTTATTACAGTAATATTTCCCTGATTTATATGTTTATCAATATAGCTTTCGGCTACTAGCTCAAGATCTATTGCCTTTATTAGGCTTTCATCATGTAGCAGCAACTTCATCCCCGGAGAATCTACAGTACTTTTCATGTCATTTTCTGGTTCATTCAGTAATGTACCACTATACGATCCTTTAATTGGTGTTAAAATATCAAAACCACCTAATTCTCTCTTTCTTTTCTTTGCACTTCTAATACCGTTCATTCCCATACGGAAACCTTTATTAGTAATCCTTGGGGTCGAAGTCTGAAAAATGGGTTCCATTGATCTCTCTTGAAATGCACAACCGAATTCCAGTTTTCTTGCACTTCTTGCTTTTGATTCTTTTCCTACGTTATTTACAGAGTCCCACTGGAAATGTTTTCTTTCGAACTTTTCTTCCATAATTACATGCTACAAGATAGAAATAAAATTCAGCAGAGGCCGAAACCATTTAAACTGATCATTAGCATACTTCCAAAAATCGTATTCCCACATTTCACATTCTTATGATTTCTATGAAAGAAGCGTACACATAAGATAATTTTGTTTCAACCAATGTCAACTGATTGATCATCGCAGAATAAACTCAGCAACTTAAAAATGTACATATTTTCATTCTCTAACTTTACACTAGTAAAACTATGCATCTGAATTTCAGAATTTCAAATCTATTCCCCACCAATTCAGAGAGGCCAACCTTAATCATTTCAATGCAACCAACACTCTTAAGTATTATTTAGTAATTTTCGTATGTTGCGGTAAATACACTAGAAATTATTTCAGGAAAGTTTGCGATATATCGCGACACAGCACTAGGCGTGAAAACCTGACAGAACTTCACAGCTGATTTTGTAGAGGTTAAACTAAATAGTCTATTGAAATCCATTGTTTCATTTGCTCTCCAATAAAAACGTCCGGTAAAATATGTGTGCAGTTTACGGTTGTTATATTTACGAGATACAAAAGAACTCACGTTCTTTTTTCACATTTCCAGGTGATAAGAAACGGAAAGCATTCGATTATTATAACAACTTCAGCAATTAATCCGGCATTTCCCCCTGATTTATTTTAATTTTCAACTTATGGCTATTAATGTTTAACGTATAGTTCTTATTTTCAGGTGTGACCAATGGGCATTGAAATGTAGAAGGAGTGACTTGGATAAAGCTTATAAGGGATTAATACAAAATTTAATACAATTTCCATTAGCTGTGTCTGCAAGGAATGTGCTAGTCTTTTTGTTGTAAAATGTTTTAATGGGATTATGCAGTGGTATTTAAATAATGAAAATGGAAAAGGACAATAGATGTACAACGATAACTATAAAAGTAAAAAACCTGATGTGTTCCATTCACATGACTAACCCTACATCTCTGACAGAAATTATTGTTAAAATCTTATGCTTCTATTTACTTCATCCTAATCGAGAAAAATTAGCAGAAAAAGTCTTATTACTTACTTCCTTGTAAGTAGGAGCGAAATAAGGGAGTACCATAGACTAAAGTGATAGTCAAAAGTTGATTGCTATGTGGTCGAAGTTCCTTTGTTTGTAGACAAATTTCTGTAAGAGAAAAGTATGCTTTTTAAAGCTGAAACCAAAAACAAGAAATATCTTTAAAAAAAAAAACAAAAAAAAAACATACAAACGATCAACTCCACGAAAAAAATGTATATAACATAAATTGTGTGTTTTAACGTGCTCTACATTTTTTGTGTGGTAAGTTTTGCTACATCTCTTAGGGTATGGCAGTTATAGAAATTTCAGTAAATTTCATCCAGAATAAAGTAATCTTCAGAGGCTATTCCCAGAAAATTCAAGATATAATTTTTAGTTGGAAAGTAAATCTTAAATATAAGGGATTTTCATCAAAATCGTTAGAGCCATTTTTAAGAAAAGCAAAATTTTCGAATTTTTCTCCTTGTAAAGGGTAGTTTGGAATGGGGGGATTCTCTTGAAAATCTTCGAGTCGCATCCTTGGAAGATACCAAACTTAAATACCAAGTTTGGTTTTTAACGGTCTTCACGTTTTTGACATGATTTCCTCTACCTATTCTGTGACAAAATATTCTTACAAAAGCTCTTTATTATATATTCTTTATCCTAATCGCGTTAACCAGTAGCAGAAATGATTTTTGCTTTCTCTATACCTGCTATGTACATAGTGTATAGAGATACCGAGATTTTACCGGAATAGAAGTTTTGAGACCTCCTGAATCTTAAAAAGACACATTTTTAGAAAAATGTCCGTGTGTGTCTGTCTGTGTGTATATGTGTGTGTGTCTGTGGGCAGCATAGCTCAAAAACAAAAATTCCGTTAAAACACAAACTTGGTATTCAGGATTGGTATCTTCCAAGGATGCGACACGAAGATTTTCAAGAAAATCCCCCCCACTCCCAACTACCCTTTACATGGAACTTTTATCAAAAATATTGATTTTCTAAATAATGGGTCTAACGCTTTTGATTAAAATGTATATTAAAGATATTCACCTGACAAATAAAGTGTATATATTGAATTTTCTGGAAATAGCCTCTGAACTCTACTTTATTCTGATAAATTTTCTATAACTTCTAAACCGTAAGAGATGGACAAAAACTGCACACACAAAAAATGTAGAGCATGTTAAAACATATAATTTATGTTATGTATATATTTTTGTCGTGGAGTTTATCATTTTGAGATATTCCTTGCTTTTGGTTTCAGCTTTGAAAAACTTATACTATTCTCGTACTGGAATTGGCCAATTCGTGTCCATACAAACAAACGAACTTCAGTCACATAACAACCATCTTTTGGCTTTCACTTTAACCTATGGTACTCCCTTATTTCGCTTCTACATACAATACACCAATAAATAAGACTATTTCTGCTAATTTTTCTCGATTAGCATGAAATAAATAAAGGAATAAGCTTATTAACAATAATTTGTTACAGAGATATAAAGAAAGTCATGTGAATGGAATACATCAGATTTTTATTACTTGATCCTTGTAAATAGAACCAAAACAAGGGCGTACACTAGACTAAAACGATAGTCAAATCTTTTAAAAGCTAGTTAAGACATAGCTAGGAGGAAAAACGAAAGAAAAATTATTGAACAATATCCAAACTGAGAAAATTTTAAGTATTTTAAAATTGAAATGAATTACCAGGAATGTCTCTAAAATGTTTAACTCTACAGAAAACATGTATATGATATAAAGTGTGTGTTTTAGCAAAATCCTCATTTTTTGTGCAGTAAGATTTTTTCTATCACTTACGGTTTACAAGACACAATTTATAATACAAAAAGCATTCAAAATAAAGAGGATTTAATAGGCTATTCCCAATTGATTCAGAATATATGTTTTGTTGCTCATGAAAATAGCAGCATTTAATATAGAGAATTTTAATCAAAATCGTTTCAGGTTTTTTACAAAATCGAAAATTTTGAAAAATCTTGCATATAAACGGTAGTTTGGGGCAGTGGATTTTTCTGAAAATCTTCGTCTTGCATCCTTGGAAGATACAAAACTAATACCAAGTTTTGTTTTTAATGAACTTTTCGTTTTAGTGCTACACTGCCCACAGACACAAGACCTTTTTTAAAAATTCATTTTTGGATTTAGGTGAGCTCAAAACATGTATTTCTGGTGAAATCTCGACATAGAATTTTTGGGTGGAATACAATACATAACTTTTCTATCACCACGTACATGGTGCGTGCAGAGAAAGTAAAAATACTTAAACATTTTAAATAGTTTACTATTCAATGGGAATAATTATTTTATGGCGTAGTTTAACAACCTGTACTATGAAAATGTGAATATTTTTAACTGATTTGGTCGTTAAATACCTGCATCTGATGCATAAGAAATACATTAGTGTTTGAATTTGCCGCTAGACTACCAGGTTCTGTCACCAGGATCGCTACCGTCTTCTTGCTTACCATTTTCCTGTGCTAAATGGAGCGACTGACCCGTATAAATCTCTAATATATTTGGTTGCGGTCAGCCCATAGATTACGGTCTGATTGCCTAGAGGGCAAAATCCAAACTAAGCATATTTGCCTATAATATCAATATGTGTTCACTAGACATGTAACAACCACAGAACTGTATGCCTGAAGAAAGGCATGCGCCCACCCGCCATCTTGTGGGACTAGAATACTCAAAACACCATAAGCAAATCTGTCAAAATAATTGCTTTCCAAGGTTTTATTTATTTATTTACATAGAATGTCCCAATGAGCATATTGCTGTAGGTAGGGACTGCCCTTTAGTGAGGCGATAATCAAGTATAAACGTATACATTTACGTATACATATACATTTTATAATTTTTATATATATATATATAATTTTTAAAATAAATTGTGTGATTACACTTAATGCAATATTAAAAAAAAAAAAAAAAAAAAAAAAACGGCATAAGGATTTTCTTTGTTACATTTTTAGGAATTACAGTATTATTCAAGTAGGTATTTGAAGAGTATGTCTTTAAATTAGGATAAGTTAAGTGATCCTTTAATATTAATTGGGAGATTATTTTATGTTTTTGTGGCACTATGTAATGTACTGTTTATTCCTAATTTGGTAGAGTTAACTGCTTCTATACATATGTGATTGGCTGATATAGTTTTGTAGAAGTGAATATATCTTGTGTTTGATTACCGAGATGGTACATATGAGGTTATTTCCAGTTTTGAATAAAGATTCGCTATATTTACAGAGGTTGGAAAATGAAAGTATATTTGTTTCCTTAAATACTTCTACAGAAGCATTTAAAATATTAAAGTCATAAAGTATTTAAATAACTCTCTTTTGTAGTAAATAAAGAACAAGGAAAAACGGAAAGGGAGAAATCTCTGTTCGAAGGAATATTTAATACAATCACATTCTTTGGCCTGTTAAAAGTTATTATTGATAAATTGGTATTATTGCAGTGAACATCGCAGTAAGGTCGTAACTTAATTTTGCTTCAATGTCTTGGTCTAAAACTACTGTTAATGTAACAAGAGCTGTACAATATATTGTAGCATTGGTTTAAAACTTTAGCCGAATGTGTAATATTAATCAAGAATTTCGGTCGAGGAATTTTACGATAATTACCATTGTATTCCGAGTCCGAGGAACACGTACCCTAATATCACATTTCTGGTATCATAACTACATAATCTCATAGCAGCCTTTTCGCGCGATAACTGCTAAATGTGCAAGAGGTTTCTTATAACAAGAGTACCTTGTCAATTTTGTCTGCGAATTGCCTGCACCCACGTTTCTCAGTGGTCTTTCCCGGTTGGAAATCTAAAATCTATCAAGCACTATAGAATCATTCTGCTGATAATCTAAAACACATTTCACTAAGTATACCACCGAAAAAAAATCACTTAAATAATACACTTACCTCTGTATTGAATCATTTCCCTTTCCTTGTTTTCGCTTCTGCTATTCGAGAAACTACAACCAAACACCACACACGTATTGATCATTATACTGGTTTGAAATTACTAGTCTAAATTGACTGCTACATTAACATTTAGCACTACAAAATCTTATTTTTGTGCGCACATTTAACCCACAGATACTCATCTGAAAAGTTTAGTGGCTAATTATCATGGATGAACGAAAATCTTGCTTCACCAACTACAATGCATAAAGATCGACTATTTCCAACTTAAGGGGACCTAGGACAGATTATACTGATTCCTACAATTTTTATTCAATCTTTTTTAAATTTTGTATGCTGGTTCACATCATTATGAATAGCATTATATGTAAATTTCAATAAATTTGATGAAATTGTTTTTCATATATGAACAATTTTGTGTTTTTCATATGACAATATTTGAAAAAATGTAAAATACCTCTTGCGGTACAATTTTTTTTTTTTATCAGTAGCATTTGGTCACATTAATCTTTGAACTACTAAGAAGTAATCCTAGTATGCTTTTTTATTTTGGGCATTGAATGAAAAATTATTAATTATAATCATTAATACAGATATTTCAGCAAAAAGAACTCAAAAATTTTGGGATTAATAGCACCACAGTGTCCAAGTTTTACATGCTAGTCCAAAAAGGAAACTACAACTTCTTTAGATAGTACTGTAGAACAATTGTACCAAGTTTCATGCAAAAGTAAAGAAAACTGTCCCGCATGGGATATTTTACACATTGAAAAATGTTGTTCTGAGAAAACATAACTTTTATACTGGAAACATTAATTCCAACTAATTTACCAGGTGTAAACGGTTAAAATTGTCCTGCACCATAGCTCTTTCCCTCCACCTTCTTCTTAGTCTCCTCTGCATACACTTTCAACATCTTCTTCTTCTTTCTGTTGGACTTCAGCTGTTCTGATGTGGAGCGACGACTTTCATACTTTCTACGTGAATCTCTTTTGTGAGCAATTTTTCTTCCTAATTCTGTAATTTCTTCTCCAGTTGAACTGGCTTTTGTTTCTTGTGAAGCAATGCATCCCATATTGTATTCAGAAATGGCATCAATAACTGCTATATCTAACCTTTTTCTAGAAACAAAGGTTCCCTTTCATTTGCATTCTGGGTTCCACATTGGGTGCATCTTGACAAAAGCTCAGTGGAGGCTAGTCTTTGGTACAATGGCAATATTTTGACTAGCATAGCAGAAGAAAACTGTATAGACATTTTCTTATGGCTCTCTGGCTTTTTTGCTTCTGCAATACTTCTGTTGTAGAAGCACCATGAATCTTTTCCTGAAGGACATTTCCTATGGTTTTTTTTATGCTCTCTGATTCAGCTGCTAAGACATGCATATGCTTAGTGAATATTTTGGAATCTATTACATCTAAATTCATACACATGCAAAATCTTTCTATTGTTCTTTGACCACCACCAATTTTTATAAATGACTCCACACATCTTCTATTTACATCAAATGCAACTTTTTTACTTTTAGAATCACTGTTTACTTTAGGGCTGGAGTACACATCTGAAAATATTTTGTCACAATTGTTACATTTTACAGCAAGCTTACATGCTAGGCCCTTGTTTTCTCCTGTTTCTATAATCAAAGACCTCTCTCCACAGTCATCACATATTATATTACTACATAGCTCATTAAGAATTTGTGAATGTAGTAAAATGTATTTGTTTTCACATAGATTAGGCTATGTAACTGATGATATTGTTTCAAAAAGTTTGAGCTTTTTGTCACTAGTAGAAATTATTTCCAGTGTACTGGCATGTTTGGGCAATGTACTCGTATTATGTAGCACTGCAGTAGATAATGAGTTTTCTGTGCTAGCATTTATATCTATGTGATCACATGGCAATGTTGATGGACCAGGTTGTGGTTCTATAGTTTCTTTGGAAATGCCCTTCCATCTTTTTTCAATATTATTCAGAGCTTTGAGTATCTTTTTACTCATTCTACCTGTGGGTTTCCTCCAGCTTGCACTGATTTTATGCATTGCAAATACCAATAAATAAACTTCTAAGGCACAGAAACCAATAACCTCACAAATCCAATGTGCATGTAAACATAAATCATAATAATTAAAATTTAATTAAAAAGGCAAACTGTTATAAATAAATTGTAAACATATTTAAATTTATTATAAGCAGTTTTACTGGTGTGAAATTACATGTATAGTCTTGATACTAAAATATTATGGCTTTATTTTGAACTCTTGATCAAGTTTTGTTGTAGTAGTTGCAGTAAAGGACACCAGATGAAAGCAAAAACCAATACACACTGATTATGGCGCAAATTTGAACAAATTTTGGACAGAAAGTACTTATCTTTGAAGTAGGAACAAAAAATGGGCGTGGCTGGTATTTAAACTGCCTTGCAGGGGTTTTTAAAAATGGCTGCTAAACCCTTTAAAAGGTTCTGATCTCCATACAACTCAGTTAAAGGTATGAATAACATAATAAACAACTAATTTTTGCAGAAATCAAAAAATCAAAAATTTTGGCCATTTTGGCTAAAACATCTGTCCTAGGTCCCCTTAATCTCTGTCAATATCCGTAGTGCAAATCAGGAAATAATTATCTTAAACAGTCTACAAATAGGCAGCAAATAAGAGTAATTTTAATTATATTTATCAAAAAGTAATAATTCAATAAAAATCAATTTAACGAATACTCCAGAGAGCAAAATTTAAAACATGCGAAAAGTAAAGGAACCAAAATCACTGGATTACTTTGAGCCGCTGTTCCATGCACTTTGAAATGTCGAGGAGAGTTCATATTAAGGTACGAGAAGGTAATTGTAATTGAACCTCACATTGGTTCTTCATTTTTATCTCAAATTAAATGATAATCAAACATGTTAGTGGGTAAGAGAAATATGAAGAAATCAAGTCAACTAGGCGCACACTTCTGCTACACGACGCCATGTAGTTTTGTTTTGTTTACGAATGTCGGGAGCTATCGGAAACATCTCGATATTTCTCTTAGAAAAATAATTTTCAAAGCCGCACAAACAATGAAACGAATAATTAACAAATATCGCAGATGTAAAATATCTGAAAACAGTAGTTGCAAGCTAAACCCAAGCGTATGCCAGGATTAAGCTCGGTAATTTGGCAGAAGCAATTCTGGTAACAAAGAAACTGTTACTGTAGCAACGTGTTTGCCGCGCCCACTTGTTTTCCCCATGGCAGCGCTTCTGACAGACCCCATAACAAAATCTGATGTGTACCATTCACATGCCTTTCTCTACATCTCCGCAACAAAGTTTTCTTAAAAAGCTTGTACTTCTCTTTACTTCATTCTAATCAGTAAAAAATTAGCAGAAATAGCCATATTATTTGCTTCCTTGTAAGTAGAAGCGAAAGAAGGGGGTACCATAGGTTAAAGTGATAATCAAAAGCTGGTGGCTATGTCACTGAAGTTCCTTTGTTTGTAAGGACAACAGTTGACAAATTCCTGTATGAGAAAAGTATAAGTTTTTCATAGCAGAAACCAAAAATAAGGAATGTCTCAAAAACGACGATCTCCGGGAATATATATAACGTAAATTGTGTGTTTTAACGTGCTCTACATTTTTTGTGTAGTAAGTTTTGTCCATTTCTCACGGTTTAGCAGTTATTAAAAATTCAGTAAAATTCATCCAGAATAAACTACTCTTTAGAGGCTATTCCCGAAAAATTGAAGATATACATTTCATTTGTCTTTAATATACGAAATTTTAATTAAAATCGTTAGAGCCATTTTTGAGAAAATCAAAATTTTCAAAAAAAAAAAAAAAAAAAGCTCCATGAAAAGGGTAGTTGGGGATAGGGGGATTTTTCTCAAAATCTTCGTATCGCCTCCCTGGAAGCTACTAAATTTAAATACCAAGTTTGGTATTTTACCTACTTTTCGTTCTTGAGATATCGTGTTCAGAAACACACGGACGGACACGCGGAGACACACACACGCGGACCTTTTTCCGAAAATACATTCTTTTAGATAAAAGGGACCCTAAAA
Source organism: Hymenopus coronatus (assembly GCA_030762935.1). Classification (NCBI taxonomy): domain Eukaryota; kingdom Metazoa; phylum Arthropoda; class Insecta; order Mantodea; family Hymenopodidae; genus Hymenopus; species Hymenopus coronatus. Next base: position 18,482,336 of record CM060894.1, read on the forward strand.
CATATTTGTGGTGAAATCTCGGTATCGAATTTTTGGGTGGAGTGCAATACTTTCTCTATACACTATGTACATAGTGCGTATAGAGAAAGTAAATATCTGATGTGTTACACTGATATGACTTTCTCTAGCTGTTCTACAAACTTTTTGCATACGATTATTCTTCTTTCTGCAACTTGCTAATCGAGGTATTCATTAGCACAATGTTCTTATTGTTTAGTTCCGTATAAGTAGGAAGAAAATAAGGGAATACACTAGACTAAACCAATAGTCAAATGTTTTAAAAGCTGCTTCTGGCGTATATCAACAACCTCTAACTTTGCGCCAAGAAATATTGCCACTATGATTCTTTTTACCGATGATACAAAAAAATGTAAATGACGTGTTATTTATGGACGCACTTTAACTGCTGTGGTTCTCCCATTCTAAATTAGGCGTGAAAGACCGTTCTAAATTTTGCTCAGAGGCCTCTCTATCAGGCTTGAGGTTCTTTTACGTGCCGTAAATTTACGACACGGGACCAACGGCTTTACTTCCCTTCCGATGGAAGCCATGCTAAGGATTTTTACACCCGAAAAAATCTATTTTCCACCGCAGGGCTTGAACCCGCGACCTTGTGTATATGAAGTTAGCATGGCAACCATTACACCACGCAGGGCGACACCGATGATACAAGTGAAGTAGTATCTACAATATAGGTTGATGATCTTACACCAAATATGAACGTTACTTTTAATACCTTATAACACTGTCAAATAAGTCATATCCTAATATTCTTAACAGGCACAATTGAATGGACAAGACGATGAAAACATACAAGTTAACAAGTTGGAATCGCAATTGGAACCGCGAATGGAGAAGTAGTACGAAAAATGAAATTTGGAACCGAGGAAATGAAATAGAATGTAGGGCCTATAAAAGAAAATACTTCCGCAGCGAAAAAGATGGAGGAGAAAATTGAATCTAAATTGTGAAGTTTGAGGAGAAAAATAAAGTGCGAAACCGAGAACATGCAAGAACGGAAACAATCCAAGAAGACGGGAAAAAAAAAAAAAAAAAAAAAAAAAACCGAATACCTTCATCTACAGGAACACCTCGAACTTCTTGGCTTTTAATTGGGTTCTATTTTACATCCCAGTTATTTTTTCCTTTATTTAGTATTAAATACCTCTTTGTTATATTTTTGTAGACAAAAATTTAACTTACACTACTTGGTATATATATATATATATATATATATATATATATATATATATATATATATATATATATATATATATATATATATATATATATATATAAACATTTTAACTAGCACTATTTTCATCTTATTTCCTTATAGTGTAAGCTAATAATCTAATAATTTAACTCATCTGCAACAAACAATTCAACTTATTTATTAGTAAACTGCATAATTATTAACAATCTAACAGACGTTGTAGTGTGCCTGCTTCATATTCAACATATCCCGAGTTCAAATTTCGGTTAGAGTAATTTATCCGGAAAAGGGTTTTTGCTTATCCTAAGAAGAGTAATTTTGGTTACTTTAAGCTCACTTGAGTATCTTTTCACCTACTTCATTCGTTTCATCGCCCGATATGACCTACCAAGTTAAGGTACGTTAAACTAAACAAAAATCTAACAGGTCTTATATTTACGTGTTATCAAAATATTGTTTTGATTTGTTATACCTCAATTCGTATCCACTTTCTTCCTTTAGGTCGTATTCATGTCCTAAAATAAAACTTCCTAACTTAACTACTCTAGCCGGCAATGACCGAGTGGTTAGGCCATTCGCCTCTCTGTTAGGTGGCCCGTGTGCCGGATTTGTATTGGACAATTTGGCGCAGGGCGGATTTCCTCCGGGTTGTCCGGTTTCCCTCGCCATTGCATTCCACCGGTGCTCCATCTTCATTCCTTGTATTATCAGTATCATCGCACAAGTTAACCACTCCTGTCACATGGTTAGATCCGATGGTTGTCGAATCATTTGGCTGAGAAAAGTCGCGTTAACTTTTCGGGGTAACCAATTCCCAATATTCTGCTGTTAGTTATACGGCCTATTATCCTGTTGTCTAAGTGCGATTGGGTGATTGTTCTGCAATTCTGAGTAAGCGGGTATTCTCACAGTGCGTGTTCTGGCTATTCTCTCGCCCCACATTGCAAATACCTTTTTCCATAAGATCGAATCACCGAAAATACCTGACATTAACTCCATGTGCAGAGATGTAGCGATTTGTACCTCTCGTTGGCTTTAGGAATTTCATGCATTTATATTTTTCTTCGATTTGAGCGTAATTATATATGTTCTTTTTTCTGTTTTGCAGACATACCATTTCCTGCCACTCGGTTTGCAAGACGTCAAATATTTCCAATTCATCCCTAACGGGTGCTGAAGCAAGATGGGCCTTTCTTACCTGATTCAGTTTCCTAAGTCAATAAATTGCCCATCGTTTTCGTATTACTACTAAGATGAAATGTGGTTTTGATCTATCGAAGAGTTGAAAAACATTTCTTCAGCTCAGCAGTTGTCAGAGGTGTAGTTACCAGGTTTTTGATGAGCTTTTTCAGTTCTCGGATTCCTTTGCCCAAATTTATCGATAAACTGCAGTTTTATAATGCATGTTATATGTGTTAATAATACATATGATTGTTATTATCATCATAACCATTATTATTGTTATTGCAGTAGCAACAGCAGCAGCAGCAGCAGTAGTAGTAGTAGTTTTTTTTTTTTTTTTTTGTTTTTGTTTCGGCAGTGTAAAAATTTTCTTAAGACGCCCTCCTGGCGAGTTGGATTTTTACCAACTAAAAAAACCACTGTCTTATCCGCTTACCATTTCGGAACTGCTTGTCGCATTTCATCAAAATGGCAGCTGTCTATTTTTATTGTCAGTTACTGTCTTTCCTCTTTTTCCTTTGTCTCCATAGTTTCTTTACATAGTTCTTTTACTATTTTCCATGCTTTTGTACCCCCAGTAATGGTCTGCTCTAAATTATCTACTGTTATAATTTTACCCAGTTTTGTGTGAGCTATATTCCTATAGGTCTCCCATCTTGGGCAGTGGAGTAGCGTGTGCTCCGCGGTATCAGTTTCTGGGTAGTAGTTGTATTTCTCGCTATTCGTTTTCCCCATTTTTTTTTTTTTTTTTTTTTTTTTTGCGTAGTGCCTAAATCTTCCATGACCAGATAGTACCTGCGTCATGAAATAATCTAATGCTCTGTGCTTGCATAACAGCCACATATTAATATCTGGAATACTTTTCTTCGTCCATTGTGCAACTTCCATGGTCTCATGCCACCGCTCTTGCCACTCTTCTATGATTTGTTGTCTTATATTTCTTTTGTCTGCATTAGTGGAACCAATGTTTTCTTCTAAGATATTTCTCTCTTTTACTAACAGATCTATGGGTACTGCTCCTGAGATGACTTGTAGGGCTTTGGTCGATATGGTTCGATACCCATTTACCACCCTTAATAATAATTTCCGCTGTACTCTGGCCAGGTGGTTTCGGTACACTTCTTTTCTTAATGCAGTGTGCCATATTGAGGCGGCATATAACAGCATAGAATAGATTGCGCTACATAAAATTTGCCTTTTTACAGTTCTTGGGCCCCCAATATTCGGCATTAGTCTACTCAATGCCGCTGTTCTCTCTTCGGCCTTCTTGGTGATTGTTCTAACGTGCTCACCAAAATTTCCACCATCACCCAATATGACACCTAGATATCTCACTGACTTTCTTGGCTTAACATCAGTATTGCCTATCCTGAAACTCACATCTGGCCGTTTTCTTGGCCCTTTTAGGATCACAGCTTCCGTTTTCTGTTGGCTTTCATCCACCTGTCTATGCGTATAAGGGATTCATCTGCCTTAAACATTAATTCTTCTGCGTCGGCAGCTGTAGTGACTAACACTAAATCATCTGCAAATCCCAACGTATAAGCACCTGTCGGCAGTTTTAGCCGCAATACGCCATCGTATAAAATATTCCACAATGTAGGTCCCAGGACCGAGCCTTGGGGTACTCCTGCAGTAACCTGTACTTGTTTCTTATTACTTAGCGTTATGTATCTTGAGTTGAAGTACTCTCGTATTATATTTACTAAATATGCTGAAATCTTTTTTCTTTGGAGCTCTTGAATGATAATACTCCAAGTTGCACTGTTGAAAGCATTTTTCACATCCAGTGTGATTGCGGCTACCCACTTTTCTTTACTGTCATCTTTAATTTTTTGAACAGTTTTAATGACCTGGATTGTAGTTTTGCCTCTTCTGAAGCCATACTGGTTGCAGGACAGTCCTTCCCCTTCCTCAATTTCTTTGTCGATTCTTGTCCTTATTAGACTTTCATATAGTTTACTCATGGTATTGAGTAAACACATTGGTCGATATGCTGATGGATCTTGAGGTAACTTACCCCCTTTTAGCAACAATATGAGTTTAGCTACCTTCCATTCTCCTGGAAACTCCTGTTGTTTCAGTAACGTATTTAAGGCTACTAGAATCCATTTAGGGTTTGCCTCAATGGCGAACCTCACTGCTTCGGGTGGAATACCGTCCAATCCCAGCGCTTTGCCGGATTTTATGTTGCGCCCTGCTTCGTGTAATTCATCCATGGTGAATTCTTTCTCTACACTACATCTTGTAGCAGTAGCGGTGGTGGTAGTAGTAGTGTTGCCCATAAGGCATTCAAAATCAAACCTGTCGAAATCTACTGGCAAACTCAATAGGTTTCTTTGTCATTCCTACGCACGCAAATAATTAATTCAACTATACACAAAGAATTACAATAAATGATACATTATAGGTTAAATAAGGCATATGTGTTTATCAAATTTAAAATACAACCTGATGATTTTGCTGACAAAAAAACCCTGATGAGCTATGTTTGTCAAAACATGTTAAAATAATCAAGTAAAACTGCATAGAATGGTGTAAATTATTACAAGGTATGATACCTATGTATCTACGACAGTTTGTGTTTTGCTAAGCCTAATAAGAAGACTGTCTAATAGAGATATCACACGTCAAATATTTTGGTCCAAAGCTCTTCCAACTACAAATTGGATCGTAGAACATTGTAGTTTATCGGATGTCTCACAATTCAATTTTTAGTTGAAGAGTTTGGGACCAAAATCACGTATTTGGCAGTGTGATATCGCGATAATTGTTGCTCCACTACCCGATAATTATCATGTCTGTGTATTTTCGTCCGGTAGCTAAAACAGGAAACTGTGTCTTAATATATAATAAGTGAACTAATGTTTTTGCCGTTTAAAATGATTTCAACCGGAGCTACATTGTGAAATCTTTTAAATAAACTAATTGCTATCTTTTGCCATATGAAGACAATTGTAGTGCATTGGAATTCATCTACAGCAATACTCAATATGAAGTGTCTTTAAAAGAAGTGCCATTTTAAGATTTTAGGAAAAACATAACGGATTTTGTAGGTGTAAAACTTTAAAGTCTAACAGTGCGAAAGACAACCATTTAGTACTCGTGAATAGATATTTAATTGTTCAATATTTTTATAGCTATTTACGCAATTTTAATGTATTTATTTTTTATTTAATTGTAGGTCCTAAAGAGCATTGGGAGCAGTACATTTATAAACTTTATATCTAAGTAGTACATCACTTTTACAATTATAACTTTAGCTTTTACAATTAACATTTCTCACATATTATATATGAACTAGTTTACTTTATAACAATTACATCTTCACTATCTCATTTTGGTAACTTCATAATATTATGATGAATACTTAAAACAAACTTATTAAAAATACAAGGATTTATGTGTGCAATAGTTCTAAAATATTTACAATAGTTTTATTTCACTACACCGTCTTAAACTATGAAATCATAATACTACTTTAGTGGGTATTTCTTGGATTGTAATAAAAGCATAAATAGTGTGCTTAGATTCTTTATTTCTTGTGGTAATTTATTAAATGTAGTTATCGCTATTGTAATTACACTTCTAAGTTCATATTTTGCTGTTTCGACGTTCAATTTTCTTAACTTTTTTTATTCTCATGTAATATAATCATGCACATGCTCTTTTAACATTAGTTCTATAGTGTAGACATAAGTTAACTCGTGTAAACATTGATAGATAAGTTTAACAAAACTTAAACTCATAGCAAATGCAATTGGTATTATGTATTATACTCTGTAAAATCAATTTTGTTGATGTTAAATATTGCGAATGGAACAGAGCTTTTAAAGTAAAAGTTTTGTATCGTTTTAATTTGATATGATTGTATGCGGAACTTTCCCTTACATTGCTAATGAATCTAAAACGTGAATGAATAAGAGAATAGTACACCTTTTTAATACATCAGGTGAAAACTTTAAGGACCTTAATCTGGATAAGATACCTATGAAGGCGTGACCGTTTCTTATTTTCTGCTCAGTATTCAATTTTCAACTGAATATTGAATTAAAAGGTAAACACAAATAAGAAAATTGTAAACTTCTTCAATATTATAACAATCTACTGTAAGTGTTGGATGCCATTTGATAGTATAACACGATTTACGAGAAAAAAATTGTTTATTTTTAATGGGATTAGGTGATAAGTAATTAGACTTAATGTTTGTAGAAGTGCTTTTATCTCTACATACATGGATACTCTATAACTACTGTGGTTCTCAGCTTCCCATTGCATGTTGAGCGTCAAAGGCCGCTTAATTTTGCTCAAATGCTTCTTTATCAGGCTTGAGGTTCTTTTACGTTTGTAAGTCTACGATATCGGCCCATCGGCATTACTTCACTTCAAGGTTTTTTACGCTTGCATAGTAACCACGAAAGGCGACATTTAAGCTCTGTGGTCAGGTACTGTTCCTTTATTGTTTGTAACTATACTCCCATTGTATAATTAATCATTCTATTTTTAGTAATATTTTTATATAGTAATCTTTTGCTATATTAGAGGAAATTGAGATATATTTGATAGTTAATAGGCAAGTGAACAAGCGACAAAGGAAAATAACTTCGACTTTGCTGCTTTGCGGGAAATAATATTACGAATAAATGGCAATACTGCCGACACTGAGAGTCAGACAGTGAGGTGAACACATCAACACAGGTGGTAGATAAGTAATGACGATTCAAAAATAAATTTAGAGGGCTTGAAAAGACCAAGAATGTGTAATGTAATCATATTGTTTATTAATGTGTTTAACTGTAGCAAATAGAGAAAAATTTATCCACAGTGTTACTATTCTTGGTTGCTTATTTTCCCTGTCACTAAACTGCACAAGCTGAAATGGCATCATCCCAGTCATTGTTAACTATGGAAGCCGATGCAACGCAGAGATCTGCAGATTCACAGCTTCAATTTCAAGAGTTTTTAATACCAAATATTGGTAGCGGTGCAGCCGAGCTGGATGTGAGATCATCACATACAATGACATTTAGCCAATCACCAGATACACCAGGTTCAGATGCAGAGGGCCCAGAGTCAGAATTGTTGAGTGGCGCAGAAGGAAAACAAGCCGTTTCGTTTTGGACTTTCGAATATTACCAGCAGTTCTTTGACGTCGATACAAACAGAGTTTTAGAACGAATAATATGGTCAATGGTTCCTCGCCCAGGAGTGAGTTATTTGCAACATCATATTAAGCCAAAGCCAGATCTTTATGGGCCATTCTGGATTTGTGTTACTTTAGTGTTTACCATTGCCATCAGTGGTAACATGGCAAATTACATTCAAACAGCTGCCAGCAACAATTACCATTGGCGGTATGATTTTCACGTGGTGACATTTGCTGCCACTGCCATATTTAGTTATGCTTGGTTGGTACCAGTAGGACTGTGGGGCATTTTAAAATGGCAAGGCCAAGAGAGTAAACTAAGTTTTTTGGAGATACTATGTGTTTATGGTTATTCGCTGTCAATATATGTTCCTGTATCAGTATTGTGGGTGATTCAAATTGAATGGCTTCAGTGGCTTTTGGTTTGTGTTGGGGCTGCCCTATCTGGTTCAGTCCTTTTAATGACAGCCTGGCCTGCAGTACAGGGGGATAAGAAATTTCTAACTCTTACAGTAGTTTTGGGGCTGCATCTTCTTCTTGCTGCAGGATTCATGCTTTACTTTTTTCATGTACCACCAGTTGAAGTTGCTGCTTCTACAGTTGTACCACATAAAAATGCCACACAATAAAATGAAATGGGGACAGTGAACTAAGCATTTATGAATATGTTTTTATAATGATGTCTAGAAGTGGCACATGTAATTTGATTCACATATAAGCTCATCTTATGGTGGAAAATTTGTTATGTTTTTATTGCACATATACTGTGTGATATAATGTTTATATTCATTGCCTTGAAATTGAGATAATTATTAATAAATGTAATTCTCATGCTGTGCTACTGTTGTAAATATAAAATAAATAAAGAAAATGAAAGAACAGTGTAGGTGTACTATACTCATAGATGATTATAAAACAGCCTGTAACTCCCATGGTATTACTGAGAGCTTTCCATGCACTGTTGGAGAACAATTTTGGAACATTTTTCTGTGTGTGGTTATGATTTTGGCGCACGTGATCTTCATCTAGATAGCTTTGGTATTGTTTGTTCTGCCCTCCACTAATGTAGAGTTGACAATGTATCACTTAACAAAATCCACAAGGTGTGTGCTGGCAGCATATCAAGAGCAAATGCTGCCAGATCTGCTGTGAGGGGAGCCCAGTGCTGCAAAGTGTAGCCAAGGGATCTGTGAAACTAAAACCCTAATGAACCAGGCATAAGGAGGGAAGGAACCATGAGAGGGGGATAGCACTACTAAAGGTGTATTGCAACTAACTGCAGTTATTGCCACTAAATCACACCACAAATGAGTATCATAAGAAAAGAATAAAGCTATGCAATGATCGTGCCACATGAACAGACAAACACACACACACAACAGTTTTATGAAGTAGTTTAAGTGACTTCTACTAGCAATCCATATTTGAAAGTATTGAAAACTTTAAGTTGTTCAGATGTGAAAGTTGCCAGATTGCTGAAGTTTTGACTTCTTGGGATCTTTGGGGTTTAGCTTCATAGATCCCATGGCTACGCATTGCGACTTAGGGCCTTCCACCTTGGACTATGCCTTGTGGCTTAGGGCGCTAAACGTTTATAACAGACCAGTAACTATAAAGTGGCTCTAATGACAGAATAACAAAAATGCCCATGTATTGAAGTAATGCCAAATGGTGTAACCATCGTATAGTAATAATGAAAAGTAGTCATCATAACTGGGACAACCAAAATCTGTTCCACATAATCTTGCCCGATATTGCTTATCGGACGTGTTAACTAATCCTTGTTTCTTGTAAACTGTCCTGCTAATATATAGTCTACCACTAACAATGCCCTTACCATTTCCTCTGATTGTGAAATATAAAGCCTATGAAGTGCTAGGTCAAACAATATAAACATTTAATTACTGATATTGAGGAATTTGTGACAGTGATGTATGCTATATATTAGTATTATATGGGTCAATTATAAAACTTACACTTTATAATTAAGGACATGTTTCTGAAGCTCTGATGCTTCCATTATCAACTTTCCCTCAACTACTGGTGTCGTGGTTAGCAGGTGTTGCGGTGGGTGGGTTTGCCCCTAGTGGTGGATTTAAGAATCTCTGGGCGGGATCTTGAAGTTCATTATTAAATTTTTCCTATTTTTATGATGATAGTCTCGCAGGTTTCTAATTTTCAACTGTTTCTTATGTGTTTTACTAAATTTAGTGTTCTCTCCAGAAATGCCATGCCACTGCCGATTTATCTTCCTGTTTTAATTTTATGTTCCTGAAGTGTTCCTTGTTCCTAGTTGCCAAATTTCTCTTAGCTTTCCCTATGTATAACTTATCACAGTCCAAGCAGTTTATCTGGTATATACCGGATCTGTTATCTATTGGAATTACAAATTTGACATTAGAATGCAGGATATTTTTGATAGAAAAATTATTTGTAGCTGCTAGGATAATATTCTGTTCTTTAAAGATTTTTTGAACTTGTCAAACAACACTGGGTGGTGTTTTGACCTTTCAAGAAATTTACATGTTCTTAATTATAAAATGTAGGTGATGTAAAAGTATATTACATAACTAATTTGAGTCAAATATGGACACTATACTTTCACTTTGACTCAAACACCTGCCGGGAAAACTAAGCAAGTGACTCAAATTAGTTACATAATAAATTAAAAGTTTCACTGTACAAATCACTTCACATCATATCTTGTTGATGTAAGAGTGTTACAATCGACTCAAATAATACTTATAATTAAAAACATTGTCATGATGCTTTTGCCATTCGAGGGGCAGGATTTAATGAAGGATCCTCGCTTATTCCACCACAACAGCCAATGAGGGAAGACTAGTCATGTGACAGTTAAGAGATACGAGGCAAACTTACGTGAAACAGATAGGCAGTTTTCAATTTCCATTTAAGTTGGCAATAAATCCATGCATGTGCAATACTGACAATAGGGCATGTCGTCTTCAATTTTGATGATCAATGTTTACTACATGAAAAAAAAAAGTTCTAAATAGGAAAGAGGCATCAGTCTTATAGGATGCTGGTCATGTGAATTCACAGAGCATGAGGTACTGGGCAATGGAGAACCCTAACATTGTGTCAGCAACCACTCCATGATGAAAAAATCTTATGTGTTATACTCACATGACTTTCTTTAACTTCTACAAAAATATTTTTTATAAAAGATTGTTCTTTCTACATCATTCTAATCGAGATAAACCTGAGCAGAATGCACTTTTTACTTAGTTCCTTATAAGTAGGAGGAAACTAAAGAAATTCACTATGCTAAAGCAATAACTATTTAAAAGCTATCATGACGTGATTGTCATTGAAATTGGCTTCTTTGCTTGGCCAGGAGTAGGACAAAAGAAAAACAGACACTTCCCATCTCAGAAAAGTATTTTAAAACTGAAACCAATAACAAGAAATATCTTGGAAACTGTCAACTCTACAACAAAAATGCATATGACATAAATTGTGTTTTTTAACAAGATCTACATTTTTTATGTGTTAAGTTTTTGTCTATCTCATATGGTTTAACCGTAATAAAAAATTCTGCAAAAATCAACCAGAATAAAGTGCTCTTTAGAGGCTATTTCCAGAATATTCAAAATAGCCTTAATATACATTATTATAATCAAAATCATTACAGCAATTTTTGAGAAAAACAAAGTTTTAAAAACTTTTTCCATATAAAGGGTAGTTTGGGGTGGGGATTTTCTTGAAAATCTTCGTGTTGTGTCCTTAGAAGATAAAACTTAAATACCAAGTTTGGTATTTAACGGTCTTTTAGTTTTTGATCTATGCTGTCCAGACACACACACACACACATATGGACCTTTTTCTAAAAATGCTTTTTTTTTTTATTCAGGGTCTCAAAACATATATTTCCGGTGAAATCTCGGTATCAAATTTCTGGATGTAATACAATACCTTCTCCATACACTATGTACATAGTAAGTGTAGAGAAAGTAAAAATTACTCATTTATGTAAGTGCTCTTGTCTAATATGTTTTAAACACATCTATGCATGGAATTAAATAATATTAGTGAATTTATAAATAATATTGTTCTTGTCAAACTTGGGAAAGCTGAGACATGAGTATTTTTATTTTCAATCTAATTTCAGTAAAAAACATCCAAGCTTGATATGAAACATCAATGTGAATGGCATTTTCATTGCTTTGCTTCAAACAGTTTACCATAAGGAAGCTGAAACTCGCAAATTTTTTCTGCCAAGTACTATAATGTTTTGCTATAATGGGGCTGTATTCCTGGTCTACCTTACATTCTCAGTTCACGCTTTGGCCAGTAGTAGGCACTTTGTGGCTGCACATTGATACAGAAGAGCCACCAACATTTGAGCAAAAAGTACTGTGAGGAACAAAACAAATATGAGGTGCGTGGAGGTAGTCAGTCTGAGTAAATTGACAAATTTCTCTGCTTATGAGATTTGCATGAAGTTAGATTAATGTTAGTGTGTATGTACATATAAAATAATTTTAAATAGGCTATGTTTACATTATGCTCTTAGGTTGGTACCTTCTGTGTATGCCTAGTAATAACAAAATGGAGTACTTTATTGACATTTAGATTTCATATATGTGAAAATGTCTTAAACAGGAAGATTGGCAGATAGACTTTCAAAGAGTTCATATCTTCTCTTTAACTTCAATTTTCACTGCTTAAATCTTTCTTCAGCATTTCATTAGGAAGGTATAGGGTCATTAAATTATAAGGTAACCCCTGTCCATATATATATGGAACCATAATGCAATTATGATTGGTGGGTATAAAAGTATATTTTGTTTGTTAACGATAGGGTTGCCAGGTTTTCTAACTGAAAGTAAGGGAGATTTCAGGAATGATTTTCCTGACACCTTGACATGTCCTATCAACCTTTTACTTTGTTAATTTCAGCAGAAAATGAGAATAGAACTAAAGCATATTTTTTACACTAATATAATTTAAAACAATAATAGGTTTATAATATGATATGAAACTTTTGTGAATATTTAGCATTTTATTTACACTCATCCAGAAGCTTGACATCAGTTCTCACTTAATTAAAGGACTCTTTGCAACTAATTTTAAAATTTACTGTAACAAGCAAATATCCTTCTAAAACCCAGAATTCATGGCAGTGTATGAAATATAGGAGAAATAGTCCAAAATATGGGAGCCGGGAGACTCGATAAAATAAGGCTAAAATACAGGACACATGGCAACCCTAGTTAGATCAATTACTCAGATCATATAAGCACCACCAGTGTGCCAGAATTTCATCCCACAGGAATTCTACTGACATGATGCACACTTTCAAGCACACATAAAAACCATTGGACGGGGCCATATTTGAACCTACAACCTTGGGATGACTGGTGGATGGATCCACTTTTCATTCAAGTTCCATCATACCATGCCCAGTATTTGGGACATCCAGCATTATTTTCTTATTCAGCTTGCAATTCTGCCATTGTGTGTACATGGCACAGCAGCGCATCGCATATAGATGCCACCATAGGATGATTACAACTGCAGACATGGAAATGGTAGAATTTTGCCCATGGACCTTCTCTTTCAAGATATGAGGTTTATTATGTGTAAATAAACATTACACTGGACCAACAGCTTTACTTCCCTTCCAAAGGAAAACATGATAGATTTTTATATCCGACAATCCTTCATCCTCCACTAGGATTGAACTCTCAATTTTGAATACTAAAGGCTAGCTTGGGAATCACCAAACCACAGTTGAGGAGCCTATCATTAACACTACCTCCTTAACACCAACATCCAAAACTCCACCAAATCTCAACCATCCATCATTCCAGGGACCAACACCACCACCTAGACTCACCATGAGTCTACCAGATCTCGCACGCACACATTACATCACAGAGGACAACGGCAGATAGATGCTCTTATGTTATTAATAGAGCCAGATGTTTAGGCATTTATAATCCTCAAAATACATAGACAAAAATGTGATGTGTTACATTCACATGACTTTCTCTACCTGTCTTGCAAACAAATTATTCTTCTACCTACACCATGCTAAATGAGATAAACATTAACACAACTGGTCTTACTACTTAGTTCCCTATAAGCAGAAGGGAAATAAGGGAATATACCAGGCTAAAGAGAGTCAAATCTTTTAAAAGCTGATCAATACATGAACAATTGAAGTTTGGTTTGCTTAGAAAAACAAAAGAAATGAAAGGTGACCCTGTTTGAGAAGTTTAAAATTGAAACCAATAACAAGGAATATCTCAGAAACGGTCAACTCTGCAACAAAAATTATATGACATAAATTGTGTGTTTTAACAAGATTTATATTTTTTGTGTATCTCCTATGGTTTAACAGTTATACTAAAGTCATCCAGAACGAACAGGTCTTCAGAAGCTATACCCAGAAAATTCAAGCTATACATTTAATTTATCATGTAAATAACTTTAACATACAGTATTTTAATCAAACTCATTAGCGCATTTTCGAGAAAAATAACATTTTCAAAAAGATTTCCATGTATAGGGAAGTTTGAGATGGGGGGGGGGAGATTTTCTTGAAAATCTTTGTGTCGCATCCTCAGAAGATACCAAACTTAAGGACACTTGGTTTGGAAAATACCAAACTTTTTTTTGGACTTAGGGGACCACAAAACATGTATTTCCAGTGAAATCTTGGTAAAACATTTTTGGGTAAGAGAAATAAGTAGGTACACTAGGCTAAAGTGATTGTCATATCTTTTAAAGGCTGTTTCCTATGCGATTGAAATTTGTTCTCTTTGCATGGCCAAGAGTTGACAACTCCCTTACCTCATTTGCTGTCTGAAAAGAATGTGCATAGACTATCTCGGAAATGGTTAACTCAACAAAAAATTGTTTTTCTTAACAAGTTCTACATGTCTTGTGTAGTAACTTTATGTTTACCAGTTATGTAAATGTCATTCAAAATGAAGAGAACTTCAGAGGCTATTCCCAGGAAATTCAGGATACATTTTATTTGTCGTATAATTATCTTTAACGTACAATATTTTAATCAGAATCATTTGAACCATTTCTGAGAAAATTAACCTTTTCAAAGCCTTTTCCAAGTAAAGTGTAGATTGGAGTGGGGGGATTTTCTTGGAAATCTTTGTGTTGCATCCTTGGAAGAGGAACTTAAAGATCAAGTTTGCTATTTAACCAACTTTCCGTTTTTGTGTTCACAGACTCATAGACCTTTCTCTAAAATTTTGTTTTTTTAATTCACAGGAACCTAACATTTTTATATCTACGTATTAAATTTTTTGCTGGAATTGTAAATTTATTCTTAAACTCTGGGATTAACAAAATGAATATTTATTAGTCTCCCTCTTAATCTATTTTAGCATTGCTATTGTAATAAACAATTAATATTTTCCACAGTTTTCTGGAAGAAGCAATTTTCTTCTGTCATTTAAAATGTTTTTACATGAAGAGAAATATTACTTCACACAAACTAACAGGGCAGTACTGAAAAGAGACTATCTTACTTACAGAATAAGCATTAAGTTTTTTTTCTGATTCTCATTGCGGCGCCTTATTCACATCCCAAAGAGCCATTAAACCTGGTTTCCTTGTTTCAATCTTGTCATGAAGATACTTTCCTATTTTTCTCGGTATGTCTATGGCGACAGCTGTTTTTATTATCTGTAGGACAGAAGATAGAAACGGATGGGAGTTTGAGCACCACATGTTTCATATCATATAGGAACTGCCCATTGTTGACAGCTACGTTCTCATTTTTTGGTACCCTTTTATAGATTTAGAAACATGACAGCTAACACTCCTTCTAAACAAACAGAGGAATAAAAGAGAAATTTGCTTGGATCCTTAAAATATTGTGATGAAATATTTTATTTTAAGAATCATTGCTGAAAAAGTAAATTAAATGCATGCATATGCACTAACACTTTATATATCCTTATATAGGTCATTAAACTATAAAGTAACCCCTGTCATGGCCTCTCTCCATGAGATCCGAGAATTGCCGGGAAAGTAGTGCCAGCAAAGGCACACTAACATATGTATCTTAATATAAATTATGGAAATGTTGGCTTGCTGCTCACATATGGGCAAGCATGATTTGCAAAAATATTCTCACTCACTTATCTAAGTTTAGCAGCAGAAATCCTTGTGATTTCTTGCATGATGTTTTCACTAAGTTCTATAGATTACACAGGGATTTCTGCTGCTGAGCTTAGGTGAATGAGCAAGAACATCTTTAACTTGTTATACTGCCTGTTTGTGAGCAGATGGTCAATATTTTCAGCATTTATTTAACGTAAGGACTCCATGCACCTTTGCCGGCACCACTTTCCAGGTGACTCTCGGACCTCTCGCACATTGGGGAGAGGCCACGAGAGAGTTACCTTATAATTTAATGACACTATATATCCATTTATGTGCACTATGAAACTTCCACTATAAACTCCCAACAACATAGAATAAATGTATTCCTTACATGCATATGTTTAACTATCAAGGAATAAAGCATGCAAATTTGCAAAAATCCAAGTTGTACTCATGAGTATGTAATGGAATAATTCCCATCCCCCAGGTAATAGTATGCACAGCATACACATCACATACACACATATTTAAATATTGTAAATCTTCCTCCAATTCTTCAAACAAGTATGAAATTCATCAAAAAGTTTATCATCATTTGTCCACTTCTTACACTTTCTGACCAGGATGATAGCCACAGCAGCATTTTCAATGTGTTCTTAAAGTCAGAATGCTGTAACTATAACATTCCTTGCCTGAGATGAATACACACATGCCGTCCAACTTATACAATCTCACATTATGTACTTGGGAATGTGATCATTAGGCTTCAGTCCCAGTTGCAAACAAAGTTAGGTTGAGAGCTACTTGCTTGCACTTCATGTTAGTTTATAGCAGAGAAATACACAATGGTACGGTCCAATGAAAGTCATTGGCTAATGCTGATAAGACACATAGATTCATTTTTCTGTTGTTTCTTAGACATTTATTTCTGCAAAAGGCAAGTAACACAATAATCTTTTCTATACATGCAAAACATGACAAAATTTCTGCTTGAAACACTTCCAAGACATAGTTTTTGAACAAATCAATGGCTTTTTCTTCCGACAAAAATCATTCTCCACGCTTTTTATTCTTGATGTTCGGGAACAAAAAGAAGTCAATTGAGTGCCAAATCAGGGCTGTATGGCAGATGAGTCATGAATTTGATTGAGTTTTCAAATATTTGGTTGTTAGACAAAATGTGTGAGCGCTCGCATTGTCTTGATGCAGAGCGATCCAGCACATATTTGTTTTCCTTATTTCACTGAAGACTTCCTGCAACAAATGGTTGTGTACCATTCAGAACTGGCCATTTTGTGTTCCTCTAAAGGCACTGTTGCCACACGACCAGTTCCTCAGAGAGAGAGAGAAAAAAAAAACAGGTGACCATTTGTTTCAAAGTGCTTTGAGAAACAACTTTTGTTGGATTTGGTTCATCTTCAGACACCCATACATCAGACTGCTGTTTACGTTCCAGCTCATATGCAAAGGTCCATGATTCATTTACCTGTTATAATCCTATATATATCTTTTGTAGCCCCACCATTGTATTTCTTCAGCATTTAGATGCACCAAATGACATGAGCATCCTTTTGAGATCGTCAAATTATGTGGGATCCGAGAGCAAGTGATCATGGCTAAGGTTGCCTCTATCTCATAGTATGTGGCATGATGATCATGTAGTATCAAAGCATCAATGTTTTCTGACAACTGATTTTGGAAGACCTGCATGAATTTTGTCTACGATTAAACTTGTTATACCAGCATTTCACAGTGGCAAAGAATGGAGTTTCATCGCCAAATGTAGTAGAAGGTTAATTAATGTACTCGTCTTGATAATCCACATCGAAAATCATCGCAAGAATCTTTTCGCTGAGATACAATTTTAAAGTCACTGTAAACAACACAAATAATGCCCTATTGACAAAATATCTGAATTAGGTTAAGGTCAACAATATCAATCTTTCCAGTGGCAACACCAGATGGCACCTTCAGCAATGTGTTACCAAGGCTCAGAATATAAATGATGGCCCTTGTAAAATAAATAAATATCTCTTTGCACTGCAATCAGTCTCGGAGAGTAATTAAAACAAGATCCATTTATAGTAGCAGCAAATAAAAACAAACATTTCCCACGGAGAAAAAAAAAAAATGAAATTTTATTTATGGGCGCTCTTTAACTACTGTAGTTCTCAGCATCCCATCTTATATTGGGCGTGAAATACCACGTAATTTTGCTCAGAGGCCTCTCTATCAGGCTTGAGGTTCTTTTACATGCCGTAAATCTACGAACAGGACCCACGGCTTAACTTTCCTTCTGAAGGAAGCCATGGCAAGAATTTTTACGCTTGAAAAAATCCATCATCCTCTGCCAGGTTTGAACCAGTGACCTTGGGTATATGAAGTTAACATGGTAACCATTACACCACAGCGAGCGACAAACATTTCTCATGTACATAGCTCGCTTTTAAAGTTACATTGAGTAACTGTAGATATCCAATGCTATAAATCAACACTTCTGAAAGCATCAATGTAAACTCAGGTATAACTTGACTTTCTTCTAATAGCATGGGCTTATAAGGGAACATGATTGCCCCTACCTAATGTTGCCACATCACAAAATCTCCAAATAAAATATAACTTAATTTCCAACGCTACAAAACTTAGTGATCATTTTAAAAATGTGTTGAATACTTTTAAAAAATATTGAAGTCCAGAGGCTTAAAAAGTATACAAAAAGGTGCTGTATAAATCTTTGTATTTTTTTTCCATTATAAGCTACAGATATAAGCCAATATTATATTCTTGAATGTAAAATACTCATAATTTAGCATGTTGTAAACTCCACTCCCTTATAATTTAAAATAAAGAGGTCAATTGTTTTTCTCTTCTGTATATACTTTTAGTTTTAAATTATGTTAAGTTATGCCACTAATATAAGTGTAGTAAGCTATGTCAAGACATTAGTATTTATAAAAAGATATTTAGAGTAAGTATATTTATGTACATAAGCAGGATAAATCAACATTATTTTTTATTTAGTATGTGAAAGAAATTGCAGATCAGGAGAAATTACAAAAAGGGGGCTATGAACTTACATAATTTAAAACAATGTTTTACAAAATTATTCTTTTATCTTTTTATATTAATTTTAATGTAAGAAAAATCACTAATGAAATTAATTACAACAGCCAATTTTATTCCAGAAAGTGTTATATGTTCTATGCATACCATAAAAATAGTATGTGCAATCTTCATAACATTAACCCTACATGTCATGAATTATTTTGTTACATATGCTGCTCTTCCTCAAATTTGCAAACCAGACTTTATATCCCTTTCACCGGCATCACAACTTGAATAGCCTTAATTGTTAGTGCGATATGAAGTGAACTGGGCCATCCATTCAAAGCGAAATTGCAAGTTTGAGTCCCAGCAACTGCAGTCAAATGTGTGTGATAAAGGATGGGGAGGACCCAGGCAAAATAATGGTGTGATGGCATGCTTGGATGATAACAGTGTTACATTTGACTGTAGTTGCATGGATTTTGTACATTATTAAAACAAAACACTACAGTTTTATTGCCAAAATATTAACATTTTTACAATATAAGACAGCTATAAATAGCCTAATTTTATTGTTGAAGATTAGAAAAGAAGTCCACTAAAAGTACTAAAACCTTTGATTAATAATCTTTGTTGCTAAATAGCAACAACATGTAATGCAGGGTAATCCACTCTCATAAAATATTGGTGTTAAGTGACGTGTATCAATATTATATCACATAAATCATTGATATTCTTTCCAAAATAGCCTCAACTAGACAAACTATTAAAATTTTCAAATACTCTATACGCAATTCATATTTGCCAATTTCCTGAAATTAAACACATAAAAATACCTCTTGTCCTACAAACTACAATAAATTTTGCATTAGCCTAACATTTAGAATGCATAAGACATTCAGTGCAGCAAATGTACAAAAATTCTATGTAAAATAAAACGGGAACTCTGTTTTATAAGAACCCCTGAAGGACTGGTATTACCGCTTCTTTCTGTCACACATATTAATATTCTTCCTGGTACCACAATAAACATCTGTTAAAATAAAGAACTATCTAGAATACTTCCTAGATTATACACAGATTTCTAGACCATTTTGAATGCATCAATATAGGATCTATACATTTTTTTGGTGTGTTCCATTCACATGACTTTCTCTACTTGTTCTGCAAACAAAATATTCTTACAAAATATAATTAATCTACACAAGCTAATCGAGATAAAATATTACCAGAAATTGTATTTAATACTTGCTTTGTTGTAAGCAGAAGGGAAATATACTAGGATAATGCAATAGTCAAACCTTTTAAAAGTTATTACTATGTAAAACAATTGAAACTTGGTTATATTTGTGTGGCTAGAAGTAAAACAAGAGGTATGAATAAAAAGACAACTTCCCAACTGAGAAAACTTTTAAGTCAACAAATTGAAACCAATAACTTAGAAACAGTTAACTCCACAAAAACAAATTGTTTTTTTTAACGAGATCTATTTTTTTTTGCAAAGAAGTTTTTATCTATCTCTTATGGTCAACTATTATGCAAGTCATCCAGAATGAAGAGGCCTTCAGGGACAATTCCCTGAAAATTCAAGATATATATTTTGTTTGTCATATATATATCTTAAACATACAGCATTTTAATTAAAATAATCATGCATTTTCAAAAAATGTTCCATCGAAAGGGAGGTGGGGAGGGGATTTTTCTTGGAAGACTTTGTCACATCCTTAGAAAATGCTGAACTTGAATACCAGGTTTGGTATTTAACAAACTTTTTGTTTTTGAGCTATGCCTCCCACACACATAGACATTTTTCTAAAACTGACTTTATTGGATCTCTAAACGTGTATTTCTGGTAAAATCTTGGTATCAAATTTTTAGGTAGAATACAGTATCTTTCATATCTATTACATACATTGTACACATGTAATAGAAAAAGTAAAATTGGGAAACTTATATATGCAGTTTTATATTAGGTGTGATTTTATGCTTATATGACCAGAAGTGGTGGGCAACTGCTGATTTTCCTGTTTGTTTATATTTTAGATGTTCTTTATAGCCTGGTTTCCAAATCTCTTTTTTCCTATGCAAACTAAGTTACAGTCTAGGAATTTTATTTCATAAATTTATGTTTAGGTTTACAACAGACTCAATTCTCACCAATGACTGTTTTATCAACTAAGTGCTTGCTCTTGTTCAAATTGTAAAAAGAGGCAGCATAAAATAAGAGCTGAAGCTTACCTGGTGCCTAGAGTATAGAACCAGCATAATTATTTGTTTCCAATGTATATTTTTTAATAAATAACAACAACACAAATTAAACAGTAAATCAGTCTTTGCCTATGCTTTTAGATAGACTTTAGGAACAACTTTCATGCTATTAATAAAACAATGGCACCCTAATGCATTATAAAACCAAAGTATTAATTGCCCTTGCAGAACATTTAACCAAAAGCTTTTACCCTGTAAAAAGATAAATGTTTCACAGCTGTACGAGATGGCTACTTTGCATTTATGTTCTTCACATTTACAGCTAGCTAATATTGCTCAAGCATTCAAAAATAATAGTATCATGCACAAACAAATGTATGTGTTTCCTATTTATCGAGAAAAATCTGACATGCTTCATTCACATGGCTTCATCTCTGTAACAAATTATTGTTAAAAAGCTTATTCTTCTATCTAAAGTACTTTATTCTAATTGAGATAAAAATTAGCAGAAATGCTCCAATTACTTTCTTTCTTGTACGTAGAAGGGAAATAATGGAATATACTAAGCTAAAGCGATAGTCAAATCTTTTAAAAATTGGTTGCTGTGTGTTTGAAATCTGTTACTCTGCATTACCAGGAGTTGACAAATTCCTGTGTGAAAAGTTTTCAAGTATGTTAAAAATGAAACCAATAACAAGGAATATCTCAAAAGTGGTCAACTACACACAAAAATGTATATCAAATTGTATGTTTTAACAAGATCTACATTTTTTGTGCAGCAAGTTTTTGTCCATCTCTTACTGTTTAGTAGTTATGCCAAATGAATCAAGAAGTATTCAGAAGCTATTTCCACAAAATTCAATATGTACATTTTATTTGTCATGTAAATATCTTTAATAAACAGTATTTTAATCAAAACCATAATAGCTTTTTTGAGAAAATCAAAATTTTTTAAATGTTTTCCATGTAAAGGGTAGTTTGGGGTGGGGGAATTTTCCTCAAAATCTTTGTGTCGCATCCTGGAAGACACTAAAACAAAAACATAACACACAGCTGCTCTACACAAGAACGGTGCTGACTTGTTTTTCTCTGCTCTGAAAGTGCAGTATTGAGCTGATGGTGATATGTGGTTGAGCTATTATCAGTGTGCTTTATTATTTTGTCCTGTACTTAGTCACAAAGTGTATAATGCCTCAGCATTTGTTTGCTACTGCAGAGTATGTATTTATTTATGATTTGTATGTGTTAACACATTTTGTGAGTGGTCTCTCAATAATGTATATAATGGTGAAATTGACCCACATAGATGCCCTCTGTGGTGTAATGGTTACCAAGCTGACTTCATATGCCCAAGGTCGCGGGTTCAAACCCGTGTGGAGGACGATGGATTTTTTCGGGTGCAAAAATCCTTAGCATGGCTTCCTTCGGAAGGGAAGTAAAGCCGTTGGTCCCGTGTCGTAGATTTACGGCACGTAAAAGAACCTCAAGCCTGATAGAGAGGCCTCTGAGCAAAATTAAGCGGTCTTTCATGCCCAGTATAGAATGGGATGCTGAGAACTACAGTAGTTAAAGAGCGTCCATAAAGAACATGCCATTTACATTTTGAACCACATTTAATATTCATAGATGAGGCTTGGTTTCACCTTCATGGATATGTGTGTACACAAAATAATCATTATTGGAGCTCTAAGAAGCCTAATATTGTACAGGAAATACCCCTTTATGATGAAAAAATTGATGTATAGTGCACCATTAGCAGAGAAATTTTCTTCAAGTCAACAGTTGACACCTGTACATACATGAATACAATTTTGCCCCCTTTTTTTTTATAGATAATTAACAGATAGTAAGCATGATTTTGCCATTTTTCAACAAGACTCTGCAACAGCTCATACAGTCAATCTTTCAATGAGAAGAATTGAAAGTGTGTTTCAAGACAGAATTATTAGCAGAGATTTGTGGCCCCCTTGGTCCCCCAACCTAACCCCCTGCAATTTCTATCTCTGGGGCAACTTAAACCATAAAATGTATAAGATAAATCCACATACCCTGCAAGAATAAAAACAAAATATCTGCCAGGAAATTTCCAGCATTACACAAGGTGAACTACAGCGAGTGATGGATAATTTCCTAAAAAGGTGCCAAAAAATGTATGAACAATGGCGGTGGCCAGTTTCAGCATCTCCTTTAATAATATTGATAAGTAAAGCCTTTAAAAGTAGTTTTAAAAATGTTGCATGCTTTATCCGCACTGTACCCATGGCAATGAATGCTGTTAATACAGAGAGGCAAAACACCATGCAGTCAGTTCGGACGTTTTTGGATCATTCGATACTATGTAGAGAAAGTAAAAATGGCAAAGGTACTTTAGTTCTGAACAACACGTTACAACTGACCCCAACTGTTGAAATATGCATTAACTGCCTGCCTATATGGAGCAAGGACATATCATGTTTGTTACTCAATATCCCAAATTTCACAAAATATATCAAATATTTGTTTCAACTGCTTGAATTATATCTTATTTCTTTGTGAGTGATTACAAAACTTGATGGAGTACCTTGTTGGTGAATGTAGACTTTCTTCTGTTTTTTAACATTACATAAGCCTCTATTTCATCAATTACTTTTCCTAAAAATATTGTCAAATTATACATGCATAGAATTAAATGAGCTCTGTTTTAGGAAAGGACTAGACTACATGTATAAATACTTTATTCATTACAATTAGCATATAACAGACAGGATAACTTTCATGCAGAAATCTGTTTATGCTCATAATAATTACCAATTCTATTCATCTCATTTTAAGAGATTGTGATTGCTATCACAGTGAAAACTTTTCTTTACAAAATAGGATTAAAATTACATTAGGTACTTTCTTAAGATGTATGTATCTCGATAGAAAATTCTAAGCCAATGAAAAGATATTAAATATTTACACACTATATTCCACAATCTGTATGCCAAGACTGAGTGATTATCACTTTAAACAAATGTATTACATCTTTTGAATCTGTAAACACAAATAGGGATTGTTATATTTCATAGTCTGCTGCAACTTCTGTGATTCATCGCTAATCATTTCACCCGTTTTGTCATTTAATGAACTAGAAAACTTCCACTTCTCACCTCAAATACACATGTATTTACAGTTAGCCATAAAATCTCACAAACCCTTTATATAACTTTCACATTATTTACATTATCCAGGAAGCAGCAGGCACCGAGTGCAAATCAATGTTTCTGACTAAAATATGCACAGTAGCTCATGGAATTCGAAATGGCACCACTAAATCTTCTTTATGTTCTATTTTGAGATCCACCAAAGCAGCATTGGCTTTCTCCACCGCAGTAGTGATCTGAAACATAGTTAACTAGTCAACATAACGTATATGACCATTAAAGACCAAATTGTGAACTGTCTGTCCAGCTTTACTTCACCGGTAATGTAAATAAAAGCACCAGGTTGCAAAGGTTCTGATTGGTTGTTGAACATTTTAAGGGTCATTCACGTCGAAAATCAACCATAGACGTAAGATAGTTACAGAAGCTTGCAGCCAATATATTTATAAGCTCATTCACGATGATTACATTGACATTGATATAACCATAGCATGTTAACATTGAAGCTTGCAAACGCCAAGCTTTTGCATCAAGATAACATGCAACGTAGGATTCAACCAATGAGAACCACTGCTCGATGTATTATCAAAATAGTTTCGCTTGATGATTATCTCTCATTTCTCCCTCAATTCATCTTTGATTAAGGGGATGAATCCACCATCATCTAAGACAAGACAACCGTTCTTTAAAATATAAAAGACCAAGCAAATGTGATACTCTAGTTTGCTTGTGCGCGATTGGGCATACTTTCATCTCTGCCAGCCATTTTAAATTGCTATTTACTTGCAAGGCACAGTTCACTTGTTTTAATTTCTGATCGGTTATTGCTACGTTTATGTTTGTCATTGAAAATACCCAGGGTGCATTTAATTCTGCATCTATATTCTAAGCCAGAAAGTCTACGGTTAATTTTCAACGTGAATGGCCCTTTACTGTTTTTCTCTATAAAAATAGTTCCATTTAATTTGCTAAAAGAAGTACACAGATATCACATGAAACTATGCAATGTTATCGAAATAATATAGCAACAGTTGTTGATAAACAGAAATTGGTTCAATTTTAATCATCATTTCCTTACATATCAATGCAGATGTGTTGCGCCATTCATACATTGCTATGGATGTTTTTCAGTTACTGTGTGGAGAGCGTAGTGTGCATAAGAAAGCAATGGCAGAGTGATACCGGCAGACAGAAAGCAAGAAAGAACTCTAAAAGGTGGCGGAGAAAACAATTGTTCCTAACGTATAATATATGTTTTGTGAAAAATACCCTACTCTTGTATTACACAATAATTACTGGGAACAGCAAACAATGTAGGGAATGGTGGACATTGTCGTTGAGCAATTAATTATCAATCCTGGCGACAATTCAGACAGTTCCAGTGCAACTGCAACAGATGACTCGGAGTGGAACCTCTTCGGTGTTGAGATTTCACCGAAAATAAATGTTTTGAGGTACCCTGAGTACAAAAAAGCATTTTTGGATAAAGATATCTGTGTATCTGTAAACACAATAACTCAAAAGCGAAAAAAATGATATTACAAACTTGATGTTTAACTGCAGTCTTCAGAACACTGTATTATTACACTATATTAAAGTAACATGTAGTATATGGTTGTACACACACACACACAAAAATATTGGCAGTTGGAGTGATGAACACAAGTAATGTGCCATTGAACAGCATGCCTGCACTTTGTAATTTTATGGGAGAATTTCACCTTTAGTGAATAACAACTCATCTACTTGTTTTAATTTGATTTATTATACATCTCATAGCTTTAATCAATATCTGTGAAGAGCGAAACTTGATGGGTATTATTTCCTGCCACCAATGAAACGTAGGTGTGCATTTTTGGTAATTGTAGAAGAGACAAACACATCTAAGCACCACGTGGTCTGTCCACGTGCGATTGCAAAATAATATATTATGGTTTGTTGACATTGCTGTGAACTAAGGTTGGAGAGATAATGAAGACTATAGTTGCTACACTCTTAGAACCCAACTTAATGCAAATGCATGACATTTTCTGCCTCAAACAAGAACAATTCCACTGTAAACATATTGTGACAGTGGTGTAAACAGCCACAAGCTGCCATTGATAATCACACAAACAAAGCCCATTATGTCACCTCCCTGCAGTTTGAGTAAAATGCTTCAAGATGTACATGCCAGATTCTTATATCTTCAACTTCTAGAAACTTTGCTCTGTGCTATTTACCAGAATATTATCTCAAATGCAAGAAAACCCCTTTTTTCAGAACTTAACATTAGAATTTAGCATATCATCTATAGAAAAATAAGACAATAACTAAATTTTTGAACACATATTTTGATCAAACAAAGGAACACCTAAGCTGATTTTTTTTTGGAAAATTGCGTAGAAATTCACATAATGGGCAGGAGAATGGAAATAAATTATTATATAGGAGGTGATGGCAATGGCAATAGGGCTTTAATGATGGGAAAAAATTGTATTTAGACAACATACCCAATATAACACATTGCTGTAAACAGTTTTACCTAATTCAAATTTGTGCAGGAATTCTTGTAATGGGCGACAGAAGCGTAAATGGAAATGTATTACTTTGTGTGTGATAGACTGTAGTGCATTGCTTCTTGTTTTTGTTTAAACACACCATAAATAGAAGTCCAAAAACACTCAAATACATCACAAGGAAAACAAAATTAAAAGTTTAGGAGAACATCAATATTTGGAAAAATAAGAACTGTGTTTTCAATTTTGAAATCCTGCAAGGTGACCTACTGATGCAGAGGTTCGTCAAACCACCACTAGGGACAAGGACAACTACCACAACAAGCGATGCCAGCAGTCAATCTAAGAGAATTGACAATGGAAGTACATAGCCAAGTTGCTAAGAATTATATGTGGCTGGTCATTTTGTCATCGATTAATGGCAGGCTTGTGCCATTTCCATTCAACTTTCTTTATGTCTATATTATTATTTTCTCTGCGAGAAGGCAGAAACAGGACGGAAATTGCTGCTAGGTGCATAATGGTTGTCACACTTCCTTAAGGAGGTGTTTAGCTCGAACGGCTAAGATTAGTCTGGGTTTGGTCAAGCAAGTAAGCTCATTTCAGTCGGTCAGGGCTAAGTCCCAGTAAGTAATGTAAAAAGCGTTTCTTGTTCTACCTTAATTGGCCTTTCTGACTGTTGCTTGTCATGCAGGTATATGCTGTTTAATGCAGTTGCTTCATGCCAGGTTTCCAAGTTTATTTTGTGAGCGGAATCAATGATAAAGTATAGTATTTAATGATTATGAATAATTTTGTAAAGGAGCAAAGGTTTAGAATATAAATTTAGATCTCAGAGTTATACTGTTTGAGGGCCATGTCTCGGAGATATGTTTGAATTATTTGTTTCAGATTCTATAATTAATGTGAAATGGTTGATTTATTCATAGTTGATCCAGTATTTGAAGTGTATATAGATTAAATATGTTATTTTGTATTCTGAAAAGCTTCATTTTTCCTTATGCAAAATCTGGTTAACTAAATCTTCCACGTAAGGATTCCCCTGCATGTAGATTAATCTGCAATACATGCTTTCGTATTCATTCTAGCACCTGGGTTTCATCATTCTCTAGACCAAATAAATAGTCACTAAATTATTAATCTGTAGCGCTCTTGTACATATTGTTATTTTTCATGAGTGATTATATAATGCAACAGTGTCTATAGTTCTGTTATTGAAATTATATGAAATAAATGTTGCTTAGAATTGAATCATACATTTTATATATGTAATGAGAGGGGCATTCCTTATACCTTAATAGGGATTTGTTGTGAACCTCAGGTAGCCAGTAAATTTCATTAAAAAATTCCTCTTTTTATATACATGTATCTTTTAAACATGTCTTATATAGATGATATGCTAAATTCCAAAATTAAGTTCTGAAAAATAGGGGGTCGTCTTGTATTTGGATAAATATGGCACTTATTTTATTTAGTATAGCATTAATTATTTTTGAAAAGTCAAAGTAGATAACTAATTCTTTTCCTGCCCAATTTGTAAACTGTAGGTACACAGTATTACAGATGTAAAGCAGATGAACACGGCTCAGCACCACGTGGTATGTGCATGTGCATTCATGGAAGAATATATTCTTGTTTACAATGAAGTAAGGATGGATAGATTAAAGGTGACATTCTTCTGAATACAAAATATTTGCTGTGTTAATTCTCAACTTTTCCACCCACTATCATTTATTTTTACATAGAACCTGCAAATTATGCTTGCAAGAGTTATTCTCCTAATTCAAGTTATTTGAGGCAGATGTTTGCAGAAATAGTTTCATTACATTTGTAACAGATAAAGCTGGACAGAGGAAAATGTTTAAAAACTTTGTCACTATATGGTAGCCTAGAAATTCCATTCTTTCCACAACTTTGCAAGAAACAGCTCTCCTGCATTACATAGTTTGTAACAAAATCAGGTAAGTCATTAATAAAAGCATACTGCACATACCAATTGAAAGTCATGCTGAAGGATGGGTTCTGCTGCTAAGAGCTTTTCAGGAGCTGGAATGTCCAAAAGAAGACATGGCTGAAGCCTTGGAGCATTATAACGAGCTAATGACTGCAACTTCTGTGTATAATGCTTTATGCGCTCCAGGTACTCGTGTTGCTCCAAATTATGAG
This sequence comes from Hymenopus coronatus, assembly GCA_030762935.1. Classification (NCBI taxonomy): domain Eukaryota; kingdom Metazoa; phylum Arthropoda; class Insecta; order Mantodea; family Hymenopodidae; genus Hymenopus; species Hymenopus coronatus. The sequence continues at coordinate 18,511,022 of CM060894.1, forward strand.
AATCCAGAGCGGCAACATCTATCACATTGCTAAAATGAAATGAAAACAAAAGTTATGGCCATTACATTTTATTAAATTTTATATCCAAATGAAAAATTATTTGATGTACATTAGTAAAAAATCTGATGATCTACATCTCTGAAACATATTATGTTAGAAAGATTGTGCATCTATTTACTTCATGCTAATTGAGAAAAAATTAGCAGAAATAGTCTTATTACTTGCTTCCTTGTAAGTAGAAGCACAATAAGGGAGTACCATAGGTTAAAGTGGTAGTCAAAAGTTGGTTGCTATGTAACTGAAGTTCCTTTGTTTGTATGGGCAGGAGTTTACAAATTCCTATCTAAAAATGATCAACTCCACGAAAAAATTGTATATAACATAAATTGTGTGTTTTAACGTGCTCTATATTTTTTGTGTGGTAAGTTTTTGTCAAAGTCTTATGGTTTAGCAGTTATGCAAAATATCGTAAAATTCTTCCAGAATAAAGTAGTCTTCAGAGGTTATTCCCAGAAAATTCAAGATACACATTTTATTTGTCAGGTATATAACTTTAATATACAATATTTTAATCAAAATCGTTACAGCCATTTTTAAGAAAATCAAAAGAAAAAAGTTTCATGTAAAGGGTAGTTCGAGGTGGGGAGATTTTCTTGAAAATCTTCGTGTCATATCCTCGGAAGATACCAAACTTAAAAACCAAATACAGTCTTTCCGTTTTTGAGCTATGCTCCCCCCCCCACACACACGCACACATGGACACTGACATTTTCCTAAAAATGCTTTTTTTGGATTCAGGGAGTCTCAAAACATGTATTTCCGTTGAAATCTCTGTATCAAATTTTTGGGTGCATTACAATACCTTCTTTATACACTATGTACATAGTGCATATAGAGAAAGTAAAAATATATGAGATGGCACAGATAGCACCCAGAGGTGTGGGGATTTTCTCGAAAACATTCATATCATTTCTTGGAAGATGATAAACTTACCACATTTAAGGCTGATTCAGACAACAGTAACCAGAATGAGAACAACAGAGTTGAAATATATGTATTTTAATGGGAGCCTTCACAATTGACTGGAAGTTCCCTGGACTCCGGAAATAGGAAACAGGACTTCAAAGTTTTAACTTTTGTTCTTGGGCATGGCATATTATATCCATTTTGTACATATTAAAATCTTCATTGTAGAGATTATTCAAGATAACTGTGACATAAAACAGTCACTAGAGCTCATTCTGGTCATAATTCTTTGGTATTTTGATATTGATTAAACTTCATTATGTTGGCTGAATTGGAGACTCTGATGCTCATCTCAGTCCACCAGGTGCCCAAGTTAGCCACATCCCCAGCACATACCACTAGAAGGTCATGTCTTGGGTTGATCCCTTTTCCATGTAGCACTGAGTACCCTTTTCTTCTCAGTGATCCTGGTCATTGGCTGCTTCTCCTGCCTATGCACAGGTGTCACCTGGTTGCCATTTTCATGTGGACAGTACCGTGCTAGAGGTACTGGCTGGCCACACTCCCAACTCAAACCACTGAAGCATCTTTGCCGATGTCCCTGTACTCCTAATTCTCTGAGTAGAGACTGCCTCCCTATCTTGGCTCAGGATGGAAATGCCTAGTGTTTTGCTTTAGCACGTTTTGTGTCCAGTCACTATCTTGTGGTACAACATGCTACCATATACACCATACGCAACATCTGTCAAATTAATTGTTTTTCCAAGTTTTTTAGATAAAAAAAAAAGGACAATGAAAGGGGAGAGCTCTCTAGTTGAAGGAATATTTAATATGGTCACATTTTTCGGCCTCTCAGAAGTTATCATTGATAAATTGGTATTATTGCAGTAAACATTGCGACAAAGTCATAACATAATTTTGTTGTAATTTCCTGGTCTAAAACTGAAAGAGGGCAAAATATCAGATTTTTACCAAACCTTATTGTTTGTCTCTCATGCCTATAGCCATTAATTCCACTACATAACTCTACTCTAGTTCTTCTATTGGGTGCATTAAACAAACGATCCTGAAAATATATATGAGGCAGTCATATATAGGATGCATGTACATAAACATACACACATGTTTGGGAAAGGCTTGGAATCATTTTTAAGTACACACCAAAAAAGGGTGACAATGTCAGACATTATCTCAATACATACAATGTCTTTCAATGTGGACTGCATATACTGCATTGTGAGTCCAAGGAACACACTCCCTATTCTCACGGTTCTGGTATAATAAGCACATAATTAGATACCAATTATTTCTCACGATAGCTGCTAAATGGGCAAATTAGCAAGATGTTTTTCATAAACCAGAGTAGGTTGCCAATTTTGTCTGCTTCTTAACGGACTTTTAAAGTTGGAAATCTAAAATCTAAAAGAATACAGAATCATTGTGTTGATAATTTCACCAAGTATATCACCAAAAAAGTACTTGCTTAAGTACACTAACCTATGTACTGAAACATACTTCCCTTTAAAAACAAAAGAATTTGAGTGTTTTTGTAATACAAACATCTCTTATTTTTATTTACAGAGACCGGTTTTGGGAACACTTGTTCTTAATTCTGACTAAATCTTGCTTCTTGAAGTTCATAGATCCAGCAACAGATGTCTCCACAAGTGATACACCACTACCCCCTTCATTGACGCCAACGAAGAAAGATTTAATCGGAATTAAGGGTTGAAAGTGGGAACAAGTGTTCCTCAAACCAGTCCCAGTAAGTAAAAATAAGTGATGTTTGTGATACAAAAACAGACTCAAATTCTCACATCACTGTCACAAGCTTCCTCCTTTGCATATTTGCTAGTTTTCAACATTTCCCTTTCCTTATTTATACTTCTGCTATTTGAGAAACTACAACCCAACACCACACATGTATTGACCATTGTACTGGTTTAAAACTTAGTTTAAATTTACTGCATAATTGATCATGTAACACTACAAAATCTTATTTTTGAGTGCACATTTAACCCACACAAAGCATACTCATTTTAAAAGTGTAGTATCTAAATATGGTGACTAGGTAAAAACATGTTTCACTCTTTTTTATTATAGTTTTTAATGCCCACTTTTACTACTTGTGGCACCGCAAGCAATGACACTGGCGATATATGGAATGAAGATGGAGCATCGTTGGAATGCAATGGCAGAGGAAACTGGAGAACCTGGAGAAAAAACCTGCTCCTGCACCATTTTGTCCACCACAAATCTTGCATGCAGTTGCTTGGGATTGAACCTGGGCCATCTAGGTGAGAGGCGAGTGGTCTAACCACTCGGCCACAGCGCAGCCAGTGCTTCACAATCACAATGCATAAGGATAGGGTATTTCCTATCTGTGTATCTTGGCCACTTCCATTCTCAGTACTGCCATTAACACCTCATGGTCTGTCTTGTTGCGAACATCAGGTGTTGTCATATTTTGGCATCAAGATCTTGTCAATGGAGTAGGCAGCTTCCTGGGACATGCAGCTAGGTGGTAGGTTCACCAGGTCTTTATTCACCAGCTGCTATTTTATTTGGCAATCAGTTATAAAATTTGGAACCAGAGAACACAATTCCATCCTGATAAGAGTTTAGTACGTGTTTTCATTATGTGTAAATTGCAGTGTTGCTTGGTGTTATGTTCATGTATATTCTTGTTTTTGATAAATATATTATAATAGCTGGCTTGAAGTCTTTTTGTGAAAAGAATTTATTCATCTATGTAGATACATGGTAGAGATAGGATGTTACATTTTTTTTAATAATGGTCAACTTGAATGTTTCTGATTCACTCCTAACAGTATTCTTATAATTCTCCCCGTGAACCACAGGGAGATATCAAATTATCTTGAGATGACATACCCCAATGACGACTTACAATATCGTTAAGTACTTTAAGTTGCATGCTTCCTAGTTTAACCAGCTATTAGGTCAATAATTGTTTCTTCCATACTAGCCATGTATAGGACAGGAATTGGAAAGGTAGAGATGAACTGAAAGATTCAGTGCCATAGCCATAATTTGAACCATGGATCTCCTGTTTCAGACCAGTTGCTCTAGCTACTGAGCTACCATAGCAAAATGCTGACAAGGCACTAAATTCCCTAACTGACTATTTAATTACCAGAGAATAACTGTAAGCATCTACATTTCTGTAATGCAAACTGATGTACACTAAACTTTTTTTATATTGCTCAAGAGCTTGACTATTACATCATACTTTTAAACCAGTACAAAGACTGATTACTTGAGTAACTTACCTATGCTACTATTTAAAGCATCAAAAATAAAATAAGCTTTTAAATCCAAATGAACAACCAAATAATTTGATAGCCATTTCTCACTATGCTAAAACATTTGACAGTACCCATTACTAATGTCATGTAAGAGCTAATTTTTATTGTATTTTATGGATAAGTTTGCAAGAATATAGATTATAATATGTGATCTGCATTTGGTACTTTTGTTATTCTGTCATTAGAGCTGTTTTGTAGTTATTTAGTGTTGTTATAAGTGTTTAGGGCCCAAAGCCACAAAGCATAGCCGAGGGATGTTTTTTATAAGTGGAGGAGTGGAGCAGTTGCAGCCGAAGATCATGACTGTAAAACGACAACAGGGTGTAGCTGAGGGATCTTGAAGCTAAAACCCTGACGATCTAAAGAGGAAGTCAAAACTTTGGCAATCTGGCGACTTTCACATCTGAAAAATTAATGTTTTCAACGCTTTAAAATATGGATTGCCAGTGGAAGTTTTACACACCACTTAAACTACTACTTAAGAGTGTTGTGTGTCTGTCTGTGTCTATGGTATGTGTGATGCAATCATTATATAGCTTTACCAAATACCAATTTAAGAGTTAAAGATAGTTCTGGAACAGCTGGTATAGCATATCATGCTACCCAGATTCAAAACAGTCAAGTTTTAGGTAAAGCTATATGACGTTTGCAGTGTGCACATGCGCGCGCGCGCACGCACACACACACACACACACACACACACACACACACAAAAGTGTTAAGAAGAGTTTAAGGGGGGGGGGACGTAGGCACCTTGACACAGCAAAAATTCTACCATGGGCATGCTTTTGTTCTAAAGCAATGAAATTTTGCTCAGTTAATTGTCTTGATATCTTCTATGACTGTGCTGATTTATAAGTAATTTTGTCAACAAATAAAGAAATTGCACTACATTGGAATTTTCAAAACATCAAAAAACATATGTACCTTTTTCTTAGTATCCCTTTGGTGAAGTTGCTTGAAAACAAGTGTACATAAAGTATTAGAATTATGCTATATTTTGGCGCAGAAGTTTTTTTCTCTATCTCCCTTCAATGATTTTTAAAGTATTTTTCAAGGTATGTGAGTTTTTTTATTTCAAATTATTATGTATTTCATAGCACAGTACCTACAGAATCTAAATCAAAAGAAAACTAGTTGCACCAAAATACTCATTGTGGACTGAAATATGTGTGTACAAAATTTCATTGCAATATCTCAAATAGTTTCCAAGAAAAAGGTACGTAAGTGTGAAAAATTATAAACCTGAGAAAACAAGAAAAGAAATTTTGTACGATTGTTTTATTTATGGAGTGATCTACATACTTTAGATACTGCCTAAAATCCACCAAACTATAGTCAGCTTCTTATATTAATAACTACGTTTGCCTGTAAGAAATGTAGAGAAACAAGGGATCAAAGCTGATAATCAAGCAAGGAGAAAAAGTGGGTGTGGCATGACAAATCCTAAGTTTTTAATTTATTTGGACTACAAAGAAATTGAATTAAGTTATGAAATTTGGGAACATAAAACTGAATGTATTAATAATTAATTAGTGAAATAAAAACAAAATTGAAAAATTCGTCATTTTTAGCCTTAAGTGACTCCTACTGACAATCCATATTTGAAAGTGTTGAAAGCATTAAGTTGTTCAGATATGAAAGTTGCCAGAGTGCCAAAGTTTGACTTCTTCTTGGGGTCATTGGGGTTTTAGCTTCACTGATTCCTCAGCTATGCCCCGTTTTCTTTCTGCAATAGTGGCCTACAGCCACAACTGCTACACTCCTCTACTTATAAAAAATATCCCTCAGCTACACTTTGCGGCTTAGGGCCCTCCACCTTGTGCTACCCTTTGCAGCTTAGGCCCCTAAATGTTTATAACAGACCAGTAAGTAACTATAAAGCGGCCCTAATAACAGAATAACCAGAGTACTCATGTATTGAAGTAATGTCAAATGGTGTAACCATCGTATAGTAATAAGTTTTATACTGAACTGTATTACTAAACCAAACAGCAAATGACTAATATTACCAAGACAGTCCAATACCATACAGACCTCTCTTACTATCTATTACACCTCAATTACCAAGCATAAAATAATTCATATAATAGGTTTAGACTTACGTGGCAGTTTCCTGAAGAATTCTATTCAGTGCAGATTGTTCATCAGTCTTCTTTGGCAATGAAGTGGAATAGCATCTAATAAAATCATCACTATAAAACAAAAAAAGTGTTGCATTAACACGACTTTAACTCTTTTCTATCTTTTTAAGAGAGAAACTTTCATTAAACATTTACACGTTTTAAAAGTAAACATTGAGTCGATTAATGACACTAAACTATGCTCATATTTAAATTTCCCGGAACATGTTTTGGAGAGTAGTTTCCTCCATTATCAATTGGACATCAACTGATCATTGGTGATATATGTTTACTTTGGACTGCCTCCATGGTCAAGTGGTCAATGAGCTGACTTCTCACCCGGGAGTGCCAGGTTCGATTCCTGGCTGGAGGGGGGGGGGGGAATTTTGTTTTAACCAGAATTGTTCCCTACCCCTCACAGAGTCTTGAAGCATGTATGTGAGAGTGAATATGTGTGTGTGTGTGTGTGTGTCTGTCTGTCTGTGTGTATGTGTGTGGGTGTGTGGGTGGGTGTGTGGGTGTGGGTGTGTGTGTGGGTGGGTGTGTTTCATGAATTAAACAATGATTAACCTAATGTTCCAAACCTACACTAACATGAGTTGTTTCACAAGTCAAAGCTCCCAACATGACCATTGAAGTTAAAGGGGGCTATAAAAAAAAAGTTTACTTTTAATTTTATCTCAACAACATTGTCATCAACTTCCAAAATATAAAGCATTTACATGTTTTTTTGTCAGTATATGAACATAGGAGGCCATGTAAGGGCAATTTTGCCACTTCTATTCTTGTTGCTATTTACAACACTTTAACTAGATACATTCCACAATAGTAATTTAGGGAAGAATGAACTCTTTCACATTTTGTAGCTTACAAAAATGCAGCAATTTACTGTGGTAATACATTTTGCGTGTGTATGTAAGTGTGTGTATACATGTAATATTTATACGAATACAAGACAATGTTTTTTTTTCCAAAATATTAATATTCAGATATGGGGGGTTGTCTTGCATTCACAATATGTTTTCTGAATACCATACAGGGACAAAGTAAGTTTAAAACTCTGTGTGGACAGCAGTAGTGAAGCCTGAGGGAAATAGCATTGATTACCACCAAGGTTGAGACACCTGTGGCAAATTTTGTGTTTTCTATTTCATGCCAAAATTAGCTGTTAATGGGTCTATGAGCATTCTTTATTGGAAAAAAGATTATTCTCCGAGAGCAAAATAAAATTAAGAGGACTTTTAAGTATGTCGTCTTAATAGAAAATAGCATCCATAATCATTGTTACAGCTATGCTCCTGCCACCACCTTCATCGCAACATGTTGTACCACCACACACATTCCATACATTTCTGTAGTCCATTCTCCATCTCTCCCATCCAAAATATAAATTTATGTGCAAATTCAAATTAGGTAAAACATTTTGCAATATATTAAGTAATGTCTTAATTGAAAATCGTATTCATATTCATTACAGCTAAGCTCTGCCATTACCCCCAAACACATACTAATTCAAATTAGGTAAAAACATAACATGTTATCTAAATACAAAATCATATCCATCATCGTTGTTACAGTTGCGTTGCCACCACCACTGCCGCCATGTACCATTGCACCCATACCATACATTTCCATATTCCCCTCTCTGCCAACCATTCAAATTCAGTTAAGAAAAGAATAAAAGGGACTAAGGGACTTAATCAGCTTAAGTGCCCATTAGTTTGTTCAAAATATATGGCAAATCTTTAAATTTCATTTAAAAATTAATTTTATGTCTTTTAAACATGACTTTTTTTATATATGTAGATATGCTAATTATTCCAAATTTAAGTTCTGAAAAATGGGGCTGTCTTGCATTCGAAGTCGTCTTGTATTTGGATAAATAAGGTATTGCTTTAGTGTTAGTGATAAAGAAATGAAAATTGTCCAAGCCTAAATTTACAAAGCCAATCTAAATATTTATCACTATTCTCCAACCAGTCTTATTTCACCAGTAATATAAACAAGAGCAACAGGTTGTAATGGCTATGATTGGTTGCTGAACGTTTTACTGTTTTTCTGCCTCAAAAAATAGTTCTTAAATTGCTGTGTACAGAAATATCACATTACAATATGTAATGTTGCCTTATTACTATAGTATAATGATTAAGGAACAAAATTTACAGAACATTTAATCATTGTTTCTTTATATAACAATGCATATCTGTTGTGCTGTTCAACAGCTGCTTTTAGTCAATAAGTAATGGTGGGAACATGTAATACTAGTGTGGTGAAACATAAGAAAAGAATTATATCTTGTGTATATAATAAGTTTTGTGAAAAGTACTTTACCTTTTCATTAAATAATATTCTTAGCTTAACAGTAGAATTTACTGCTGTTTCCAAAAGCAGCATAAAGTTTACAAAACTTTTAATTTAGCCGAGGTGTGACATCTTGTGCAAGCAACTTTTCACCAAGTGATAGCCAAAAATGTAGTTAATGTGTATCATACATTGTTCGATAAGAGTAAACAAAGTAAGATTTAGAGGGAATGGTGTACATTGTCGTTGGCATACTAATTATCAATCTCTGTAATGATTCAGACAGTTCAATTGTTACTGAAACAACTGACTCATATCGTGAAGAAGTGGGACCAGTTCCATTTTCAGATTACATCTTCTGGGTAAGTCAGTGAGTGCATTATGGCAGTATATTTAAGAAACGTGCAGTGTGGTTGAGAATATGTGAATGCTAAAAATTCATAAAAAAAATATTGGGAATGGCGCAATGTTTCATCAAAGTTTCAAAACAACATGTCGGCATTTTATAATTTTACATTTCATATGGAATATATAATGACTGCCTACCTGTTTTAATTATTATACATTTAATAGAGTTAATCATTATCTATGAACAGTAAAAGTAGGAAGCTGTTTCTTTCCTGACAAACATAGGTATGGGTTTTACAATTGTAGGCTGGACAAACCAACTTAGCACCATGTGGTGTGTACACATGCGTTCATGGAAGAATACATTCCGATTTATTTACATTGCCAATGAAGTAAGGATGGACAGATAATAGTATTCTACATTACAAACCTACACTGCAGCTTAAGCCTAACTTGAAGTTTCAGCTTAAACTGTGAAACTGGGACTTACAGAAGGTACCTACTCTGTGACAATATTAATTTAATGAATATGCACCTATTTTGACAATGAATTTCAAACATATAATCCCATGGATGCGTTTTATTAGTTACCTCTGAACTCTCTGAATATTTGTATTATTGCTTACAGGATCCACCAGCAGATGTGTCCTTTCGTTTACCTCACCGTTCTGTAACAGAAAAATAATTGCATCACAATATCTGTAAAATGGCTGTTTAACAACATTGAGTACAAAATGAACTGAGACATACAACATAAACCTAGGTTAAACATTACACAAAAAAAAAATCTGATGTGTTCCAATCACATAACTTTCTCTATATCTCTGGAACTAATTATTGTTAAAAAGCTTATTCTTCTATTTATTTCATGCTAATTGAGAAAAAATTAACAGACTTGGTCTTATAATTGTTTCCTTGTAGGTAGATGAGAAATACAGGAATACCATAAGCTGAGCAATAGTCAAATCTTTAAAAGGTGGTTGCTATTGATTGAAGTTCCTTTGTTTCTATGGACAGAAGTTGACAAATTTCTGTATGAGAAAAGTATAAGTATTTCAAAGCTGAAACCAATAACAAGGAATATCTCAAAAACGGTCAACTCCAGGGCAAAAATATATATAACAAATGAGCGTTTTAATGAGCTCTACATTTTTTGTTATGCAAGTTTTTGTCTATGTCTTTACAGTTTACCAGTTATGCAAACTTCCGTAAAATAATGACGAGAGACTATTCCCAGAAAGTTCAAGATATATATTTTATGTGTCATGTAAATATCTTTAATATACAATATTTTAATCAAAATTGTTACGAGCCATTTTTGAGAAAATCAAAAATTTTGAAAATTTGTCCATGTAAAGGGTAATTGGGGGTGAGAGATTTTCTTGAATATCTTAGTGTCGCATCCTTGGAAGATACTGAACTTAATTACTAAATTTGATATTTAATGGAATTTTTTATTTTGAGCTATGCTGCCCACAGATACACACACTGAAGACAGACCAACACCCACATGGACATTTTTCTAAAAATCCTTTATTTTTGGATTCAGGGGTGTCAAAGCATACATTTCTGGTAAAATCTCAGTATCAAATTTTTGGGTGTATGCAATACCTTCTCAATACACTAAGTAGATAGAACATGTAGAGAAAGTAATAAATGGTTATAGGTAATATGTAAAAATGAAATGAACAGCAAGAGAAGTTGAGCTGAAGATACAATAGAGCTTTACCTGCGAAATTGTTCTTGGAATTTAAAAACTATAAATGAAGAGTTGTTACAAATTATCAATTGTTGTATTAAAGGGTAAACTTCTGCACTTGGAACCAACTTCAACATGAAAATGTATGCACACACACCAAATGCATAGCACTGAGTCACTAGTGACATCCACTCACGTATCGGTGTCAACATATAACTACAAATATTGCCCAGCAGTGGCTTTGCCAACCTGTTGGGCCCTAGGCTACAAGGCGTAAAAATTTTTTAGGAGAGGAGTGGAGCAGACTGGAGCGACAACAGCTTGCAGCTAAGAGATCTAACAAGAGCACACCCCAATGAACCCAGCATAGCTGAGGGAACTGTGAAGCAGTAGTTTACACCCCACTAAATCTAGCAGATTTAAATTCCTCATTTGTGTTAGCAACAATTTGGCATGTGCACATACCAGCAAAATGTCTGGTTTTCTTTGTATTTCATCATCATTTTTGTCCATATTTACTCCTGGAATTTTACTAAAACATTTACACAGATAAAACATATTTTTATTGCTCTTTGGTAACTTTTAGAGGAGCTCCAAATGTGAAGTTTTGACAAAATAATCTACTTAAATTCATAAATTCTACCACAGAGAATTTCACTAGGTTAATGGAGCAAATGTCAAAAATTACACTGGAGATCAAACACACTGCTTGTACTTTGACAAAGTCTGGTTTTCCCCATTATATGTGTAGCACATGTTTTGCCTTACTGAGTAGAATGAAAGCATAAGACACGTGGGTTCAATGGCAGTAAAACTATACAATAGTTGCAACACACATAGATATACATGCATGTGCACACACACACACACACGAACGGTCTTAAGAAGTAGTTTAAGTGACTTTTACTGGCGATCTATATTTGAAAGTGTGGAAAACATGAAGTCTTTCAGGTGTGAAAATTGCCATATTGCCGAAGTTTTGAATTCTTGGGATCATCAGGGTTTTAGCTTCACAGATCCCTCGGCTACGCTTTGCGGCTTAGGGTCCTAAATGCTATAATAGACCAGTAAATAACTACAAAGCGGCTCTATGGAACCATTGTATACTAATAATTTAATGGCTTCTAGAGCTAAAGATCTAACCACAATAGGGCTTGCATGTATGCAAAAAAAAAAAAAGTTTTAGTTGCATATGCTAGCTAGAAGAAGCAATAATATCTAAGACATTAAATGAATATGTAACTGTGATAGAGAAGTCCACGTGCAGCAGAATCCTGAAATAGATTGGGATTGCATATGAACAACAAAAATAGAATGTCAGCCAAATTTCTAAATAATCAGTTTAGCCTAGACAAACATTTCACGCCAAAGTTCAGCATCTATTACAGTTTGGAAACTTCTAAGCAATGTAATAAAAATGTATGTACTAGGTACCTTTATAGGTGATTAGAAGCAGTACTTTACACTTTGAATGCCAGTGCTTCACTCCTCTCTTTCGTAAAAAGCATTCCTCAGTCAAGATTTGCGGCTTAGGACCCAAAATGTTAGAACTGAAATCACGCAAACAGCTGAGCCAGCGCCATGGGCGAATTGCATCTAAACTGCAAGAAATATTGTACTATTGTCGACTGACCATTTTTCCAGCTCAACTAGGGTATTTTTTTATAGACAATAGGCATGCAAAGCGTGTCTGCCGATCCACAATTTTTTCCAGTGGCATGAGCACAATTTGCCAAGTTATTTATAATTTGGCATCAATTTGAAATTTGCCACAATCCATATGGCGAAGTGGAAAGTTTCTAATATCATTATGGCTCATTCAGGGATAAACTTTAAGAAACTTGCATCGTATAATTCATGCAAAAATGAAAGTCCTTAAAAGAGGTTCTGAATATATGTATTACAACTTTTACCGATGTGAACTATACAGCATAAAATTAAAGACGAAATCTTCTAAAAGCAAACGTAAAAAGTTTTAGTCATATGACACACGAATGAATCATAATGCAGTGGTCCCATAATCTACCGTAACTCCTTAGATTAAAAAGTGGCAAACTAGTAAATGTCATTCACTGAACCTGAGATGTGCCATCTTCTTTACAACTATAGCAGCAACCCATTATTTTAGTCTTCGATCTCCTCTCTCTGATAACTTGTACACGCATTCAGTTGTAAGACTTAATCATTTCAACTGAGTCACAAGCTCACAGCTGGTTTTTCCTTATTTATCTCACACCAATTCCATGGAGGAGTAATATATTCTCCATGTTCATTCCAATAGGCATCTATCGACAGACGAAATGTATGACAATGATTGTTAGGCCGTAAAGATGAGAAAGACTGCCTACAAGCCTCTATAGCATATCGCGGCCACTGACAGCGCTTTAATCCCACCTCATAATGAGGATTGTACAGTTTTAGATAGAAACGTAAGAGTATAAGTTGCAGGAATAGGTAAAAAATTCAACATTTGACATTTTAAATTTGAAAGTCTGCTTGTATATGAATCTTCTCTTCCACAAATGTTTCGTATTCAAATAAATTTAAATATACCAAGCGATAGTTTAAAGATCCTTATATATATATATATATATATATATATATATATATATATATATATATATATATATATATATATATATACAATTTTTAAGATTTACATAACTTTCGACATGTTATATGTTGAATTTTAAAATTATTGAAGTGGAACCCTGAAAACCACATGCATACATCAAATTCATCAATTTATATATGCCTGTTTATTTATTTATTTATTTATTTATTTGCAAAACTTAAAACTGACAATCGAATAAGAAGTAAATATACTAAGCCTTTCATGGCCGGCGGTCATTCCGGGCTGGTGGATCGTGATCTAACAGATGAAAGTTCACTTCACGTTTCGCCCATAACTTCGTTGGGTATCTTCATGGGAAAGTTGACTTCTTACGGGTAAGGCCAGAGTGGCGAAACAATGTTTAAAAAATCTGATATGTTCCATTACATCTCTGTAATACATTACTGTTAAAACGTTTGTTCTATCTAGTACTTCATGCTAATAGAAATAAAATTAGCAGAAATGGTCTTATTACTTGCTTCCTTGTAAGTAGGAAGGAAATAAGGGAGTACCATAGACTAAAGCGGTTGTCAAATTTTTTAAAACCTGTTTTCTGCGCTATTAAAATTTCTTTGTTTGTGTGAGCAGAAATTGACAAATTACCACATAAGAAAAGTATAAGTATTATAAAGCTGAAACCAATAACAACGAATATCTCAAAAACTGTCATTTCTACACGAGATAAAGTATGTGTTTTAATGAGATCTACATCGTGTAGTAAGATTTTGTCTATGTCTTAACAGTTATGCATAATTCAGCAAAATTCAACCAGAATAAAGAGGTCTTCAGAGGCTATTCCAAGAACATTCAAGTTATGCATATATTTTGTCATTTAAATATCTTTAATATAGGACGTTTTGATCAAAATCGTCGGTCGTTTTTTAGAAAATAAAATATTTAGAAAACGTTTCCATAGTTGGGGGTGGAGAATTTTCTTGAAAACCTTCATGGCTCGTCCTTGAAAGATATTGAGCTTAAATACCAAGTTTAGTATTTAACTGACTTTTCATTTTTGAGCTATGCTGCCCATAAACACAGACGGATATGTTTCTAAAACTGCTTTTCTTTTGGATTCAAAGGGTCTTAAAACATGCATTTTCGGTGAAATTTTGGTATCGAATTTTTTGGTGATTTGCGTTAAAGAAATTAGGTCGGAAACAATGCAGCTGCGATGAGCAACTAGTTCTATTTGGTTTGGACTCACCAAAAAATTCAGCAACCCACCTTATTGACAAATTCAGGAATTACTTCGCGTTCAACTGCTTGCCCTACTTTGTAATTATTGCTTGCCTTTATACCGTTACTTTTCAAACATTCAAATAACACCAATATTATTGTGTTAATTAAACCAAACATAAGCAACATATTAGCCCACAATAACTCATAAATTTAGTATATCATTATTTACACACTTATTTTGGGTACCTTATATGCAATCGTTTCTCATACAGGTTCTCTTAGACATCAGCCGATGGTAAAAATATCAGGAGAACTGCTTTGCATTTTACAAAGGAAGTACATGTAGCACAGTCGTAAATTAAGCTGCTGTTTCTATTATGAAAAACAAACATATCGCCATAAATAGAAGGCAGATGCCAGTATATTTACATGTTTTGTTCATTCAAAGTTAAGCATGTGCATGGAAGAGGAAAATGCATTTTGTGTCATTTGGAATCAACTGGGAAAGTTTTGTAGTGCATATACATTGGATTAGCTCATCTTTCACTAATATGTGCATATATTAATTGTTTTATCCGTTATTAGTTTTTGGTCTCATAAAATGACACGTTTCTAATTTATTGTCATGTTTTTTGCAAATGAAGATAATCTTGTTTTCATAGAAAGCCCATAAAGCAATCTGGCCTAAACCTTTTCCTAACCGGATGATAGAATAGAATTTATTCACCTTAAGAAATACAATGAATTCATGGCTTTGTCAAAACCAAATAATACATAATTTAACAAATCTCTTACACTTCTATATACATTATATTTTACAGTATTGATCAAAACGAGTACAATTGTTGCTAAGCTAATCTTGTCTTGAGGCAGTCGTTAAGGTTTCTCTTGTGCCGAAGTACACCCTCAGATGAACAGGACCCATGC
Organism: Hymenopus coronatus; assembly: GCA_030762935.1. Lineage (NCBI taxonomy): Eukaryota > Metazoa > Arthropoda > Insecta > Mantodea > Hymenopodidae > Hymenopus > Hymenopus coronatus. Next base: position 18,526,505 of record CM060894.1, read on the forward strand.
AACAAACAATGTTTCAGTGTTAGAGAAATCAACTTATTTACACATACATAGCTGGATGGCTCATGTAGCAAAGTTTTCCAAATAAACAAGTATTTTTAGCACATAATCAAAAAGATGTATTCATGAATTCATCAACGGAATAAAACATATAGTTTAGGAGTAGATTTTTAACCTTCTTCTTAAATGCTTTGCTCTGTGAAACTTTGATCGCATCAGGGAGTTTATTATATGAGTTAACACCTTTGTGGGAAACTGAATTTAAGCTTTTAGTTAATCTGTGTTGTTGAAGATGGATTGCTGTTGATGTTCTTGTGTTGTAAGAATGGTATTCATTGTTGAGCTTAAAAATTCTCTTATTGTCATGTATAAAGGAAACTGTCTCTAAGATATAAATACATGGTAATGGTACAATTCTTAAATCCAAGAAAAGTGGTTTACTTGGGGTACATTGGTTCACTTGCTTGATTATTCTTATTATTCTTTTCTGCAGTTTAAACACCTTAATACAATTGTTGGCAGATCCCCAGAAGGGGATTCCAAATGTCAGTAATGAGTATATATAACCCAAATACACTGTTTTTAGGACATCTAAGCTGCGCGCTTTAGCTAGTAGCCTTATAGCATAGCATATACGACTTAATTCATTAGTAAGAAAATTGACATGCTCTGTCCAACTGAGCTGAGAATCAATAACAATCCCTAAGAACTTGGTAGAATGACTCTCATTAATCAATGTATTAAAAATTGAAATTTGAACAGGATTATGAACTCCCAATTGTTGATTGAAACTAAGAGATACAGTTTTACTTATATTTATATGAAGTTTATTACTTGTCATCCATTTCTGCAATTCAGTGTTAGTATAATTGATTTCTGCCTGCATAAGTCTTTCTTCACTACTTCTGAAAATAAGGTTTGTATCATCTGCAAAGAGAACACTACTAATGGGTGATAAGTGAGAAGGAAGATCGTTGATGTAGATTAAAAATAGAACTGGTCCTAGTATGGATCCTTGAGGAACGCCGCTTTCTATAGCAGCAGAGTTTGAACGTACACCTTCTATTTCAACAATTTGGTATCTGTTTTCAAGATAGGAGACAAACCATTTGTTGGCTAGTCCTCGGACACCACAGGCATCAAGCTTCTGTATCAGAATTTTATGAGCTACTGTATCAAATGCTTTAATTAAATCTAAGAATAGACCTGCCACTTGCTCTTTTTTGTCCTTAGCATTAAGGATATTTTCTATGAAAGAAAAAATTGCACTATTTATTGATTTTCCTTTCCTGAAGCCATACTGAATTTCTGATATAATCTTATGCTTTTCTAAGAATGGAACAATTCTATTGTACATAATTTTCTCAAGGATTTTTGAAAAGACAGATAATAAGGAAATGGGTCTATCATTTTCTACATTGTTTTTTCCCCCTTTCTTGAATAAAGGTTTTACTTTAGCTGTCTTAAATACATTTAGAAAGCATCCTGTTTCAAGTGTGGCATTACAAATATCCATTAGTGGCTTTGAGAGGTGGTGTACAGATTGCTTAACCAGAGAATCTGGAATTTCATCGATGCCACAAGAGCTTTTGTTTTTCAGGTTCCTTGTTATTTTCAGAATTTCATCCTCTGTGACCGGATAGAGAAACATAGTGTTGCTATTTACAGCAATATTGCTGGTTGGATTTAAGGAAGCACTACCTATTGAGCTTGATAAGATTTTAGCTATATTAGTGAAGTGTTCATTGAATATATTTGAGACTTTTTGAGAGTTTGAGATTAGTTCTCCGCCATGGTGTAATAGTTACCGTGCTAGCTTCATATACCCAAGGTCGCGGGTTCAAACCCGGCGGAGGACGATGGATTTTTTCGGGTGTAAAAATCCTTAGCATAGCTTCCTTTGGAAGGGAAGTAAAGACGTTGGTCCCGTAACGTAGATTTACGGCACGTAAAAGAACCTCAAGCCTGATAAGAGAGGCCTCTGAGCAAAATTAAGCGGTCTTTCACGCCTAATATAGAATGGGACGCTGAGAACCACAGCAGTTAAAGAGCGTCCATAAATAACACGCCAGTTCCATTTTTAACCGGATGATTTCGGAAGAGAGAAACGTACTGCCAACAATGGATAGTTGGTGGTAATTTCCTTGTTTTTGTTTTCGACCGGCTATATTCTTTGAACTTTGAACAAACGCTTTATTGTACATTATTGACCATGGTGACAAAACAAAGCAGATATCGAAGTTTAAATTTTAGCTGTTTCTCAAATACCATTTTGTGACTGTTAGTAGAACAAGACAAGCGCACTTCAATGCCGAAGGAAAAATCCAGTAAAATATTTTTGCTTCATCAATTTATTGGAGAGAATCGCACTTAAAAACAAATGGAAAAATTGTTCTATGCCAAGTCTGCGACAAACATGTGAGTATTTTACATAAAATGTGAGTATTGTCGGTTTATCACACTGTTAAATCAATATAATTCTGCACTGAATATCTTTTCATAAACAATAAAGTAAGGTGAACTATATTGCACTAATTATTCACTTCTACTTACAGGTTCCCTGTAACAGAAATGTTTACATCACGCAACACGAATAAACAGCAACGCAAAGGGAAAATGTTGCTGGGAAAACCACGTCAAAAATTCACACAACTTTTAACACCAGCATTTTCTGCAAAGAACGGTGGAATTTGTATTTTTTCAACAGATCTGCGTAAATCTTTGGTGTCGGCAAACATTCCTTTAAAGAAATTAAACAACTCAGAACTACGAAGATTTTTGGAGGAATATTCATGAAAACACGTTACTGACTAGTCTACATTTAGGAAAAGCTTCATTGGCTCTCTCTACGAAGAGGTAAGTTCGTTTAATTAACGTAATTATAAAAACGAATAAACTTGAATATTACACAAGAGCCTATTTTTCTATAAGAGCGATATGCACAATTTTTTTCTCGAAACTCTTCTCCTAGGAATATTTAGCACATTGCTAAAATACAAATTTCAGGAACATTTATTCCACGATATATCGCAAAATTTGGGTTAGATTAAAGCGAAAAACTACCCATACATTTTGAAAAGTCTGTCTAAAATCCCACACAATAAATAAATAAATAAATAAAACTAGTTAACGAGAACTGGGTAACAAACAAGAGCCTCATTCAACACTTTTATTTGTTATTTCATTCATGTAATAATCTGTTTTAACACCAATATCTTGGGACAATCATAGAGAAAGTTAATGAACTGGAACTGTTATTATAATTTACGGATATTTTTTTTTTATATAATTTAAGATTATGTGGTTATTTTTAAAAACTACTTATGTAACGTTTGAGTTGCTATTCCGTTATATAGAGTTAAAGCATGTCATGTCATGTCACATATATCTGCAGAAAAATAAAAGCCCCTTGTAAGTCTTTAGGACTTTTATTGTAATGTTTAAAATAACCTACTTCGAATGTTTTGTTTTATTTTATTTTAGGTGTTCCAAGAGATCTGAATGGCATTGGCGATTTTTTTTTTTATTGTTTCATTAAACTTCAATGTTAATGTTTATCAGGGGCTTTGACTTGTGAAACAACTCGTATTACATTACACACACACATTCACTCTCACATTTATACTTCCAGACTCTGTGGGGAATAGGGAATAAATCTGGTTAAAGAAAAATTCCACGCCCCAGCCGGGAATAGAACCCGGGACCTCCGGGTGAGAAGTCAGCTCGCTGACCACTCGACCACAGAGGCAGTCTGGCGATTCAAACATATGGCTATCTGTAGGCAAAACAACCGATTCCTGTGGAACATAAACCAGGAACCTTATTGTCTAAGAATACTAGAGAAACGAATCATTCCACCATTGTGTGTGTTGTTCGTGATGTATTACGTGTTCTAGGCATGTTCAGGAAAATGAAAACCTTTGTTGATAGTCACAGTGGCAGCAGCGTATATGATTAAGGCAGCTAAAGCTTTAAACATATTTTATCCGAAGACAGTGCATATGACATGTCTAGCTCACGGCCTTTACCGATTGGCAGAAGAGACCAGAGCTAAATTTCCAGAAGTGAAGGCGCTAATTTCTTCGGTGAAAAACGCTTTCATGAAGGCTCCATCAAGAGTGAAATTATTTTCTCAAATGGTGCCAGATACTCGTTTCCCTCCCAAAACCAATCCTTACAAGATGGGGAACATTGATAGAAGCAGCATTGTATTATTGTGACCACCTAGAAGACGTGAAAAAGGTGCTGGAAGCTTTTGATGTGAATGTAGCAACAAGTGTTGCAGTTGCAGTGGATGCATGTAATGAGAAAAGCTTACAGGATAAATCAGCTTTTATTAAAACCTATTTTAATAAACTACCAGCTGCAGTCACACGTCTGGAATAAAGAGGAGTGCCACTATATTCTGCCCCGCAGACGTATAAAACCGCCGTCGCCCAAGAAGTGCCCTGAGAAACTGGAAAGACACTTCGTAGAAAATTGAAGAAATCGAAGCTAGGAATCCAGCATTAAGGTTTGTTCGAGATGTGAACAGTAAGTTACAAGGAGAATCTGAAAAAGAATATAATTCTTATATTATGAGTGACATAGCCTTTTTGCGATACTCCCCTGTGACCTCGTGTGAAGTGGAGAGATCATTCCATTCATTCAAACACGTTTTAAGTCATAGAAGGAAAAGCTTTACACCAGGAAATTTAAAAAAAAGGGGGGGGGCTACTTATTCTAACAAAAAAATATGTCATCGATCGTAAACTGATCGTTGACTTATATGCCATATTAATTAGTTAATTACACACAAGATTAATGAGAATGACAATATAAAATATAATTATTAACTTCAAATAGGAGAAAAATGTAAACATATTACAATTGCTGCTTCATAAAAAAAAATAAAATGATGTGAGGAAATAGTGTATTATTAGAAGAAAATAAATATTTGTGCCTATTTTTTAAGACCCATATTTTCGATTTTTTTTTTTTTTTTGCTGCATAGTTGTATGCATATATTTATAGTTTTTAGTGCACATAAATTCGTCCTCTACTTATGAGTCTTGCAAATATCGAGACTCCCCTACGCTCGTTGATCAACCTCCCGCGTGCCAGCTATACGTTCAGCAGCATTTACTGGTTGCGAGAGGCACGCATAGCGGCAGCGAGAAACGAACGAGATTGAAAACTGACAGACGGGCTCTATTATGAACGAAAGTTCCAATATTGGAACGACTAAAACTCCATGTATTCTGTTTAAGAATGTTAATTATGAGACCAGCTCTGTTGGTACCCATTTGTTTGATTCTGTCAAAATACAGGGTGCAGCAGCTGCAAATTTGTTCTCAGTCTTTCTCAGTATGATTTCTCTCTTCAAGACGTAGTAGGATATTTTAGCGACAATGCCAATGTTATGATGGGAGAAAACATTTCTTTTTTGTCTACACTTCTTGTTGTAAATCCATTTTTTTTTATTTCACATACACATTACATCTAATTGCGAGTGTAGCTTCTGAGAGTCTCCCCAAAAGTGTTGATTCATTGCTCCATTTGTTGTTTTAATATTTCTTGGGAAATCCCAAAAGACAATCTGTTCTTGATAATCTCCAATCTTTCATGAGAACCAAGAAACCTATGATCGATCCTTTCAAAACTAGATGGCTCGCCTTAGGGCACTGTGTCGAGATTTTAGTCAGTGGGCTGAGTTGTATAGTTTATTTGCAGAGGCTAAGTTGGAACATACAAGTCCAATTGCTGATATATATATATTCTCAACAGCATTTGTTGAAGCACATCTGTAATTTTTAGATTTTGTGTTGTGTTTCTTTAATTGGTTCAAGTTTTTTTTTTCCAGAACGAAACGCTCATCATTCTTCCATTTGGAGTGGAAACAGAGAGATTTATAAGAATTTTGGGTTCCTCGTTTTTGATAACTAAAGTTCTAAAGGCGAATGTAATTTTTCCTTGTAACCCAATGTGTCCTCACAATCTGCTGCCATTAAATTACATGAATATTGGGGCTGAAACTGAGGAAACACTTACAGAGTTATCTAAAGCTAATCGGAATACTTCAAATGAGATACATACATTGATTCCGATGTCTGAAGTTTTATCAGATTGCCTTCATGGAACTTCATAGAAGATTGCCACCTCGAAATGGTATCATTCATGGTCTGGCATTTCTTGAACATCTAATTCATGGGGTATCAATTCAGCTGTTCCTAAACCTAGAATTGCCCCACTAACTGAAAAGCTTAATTATAAATGACAGCAGAAAAGGTTAAAAATGAGTGGGACCATCTCTCTGATTATTTTTCGAAAGAAGATCAGGCGGCACGCGAACCCAAGTTTAAATACGAACTACGAGTCTACGCTTGGCCTCATTCTTGGTGTACATACAGAATGTCTAAGTATATGATCAGTGCCAGATTATTAGTGCTATATTCCGGTGTAAAGAATAGAATGTTTCGCTACTAATACATAATAATTGTAAATATGCGGGAAAATTGTATAATTTAGGATTGAGAGAAATTTTTACTGTGAGTTTTTACTTGAAAGGGAGATTTACTTCCGGCAACATACCAACACTTCTTAGTTCGGAGTTAGATTTAGATTTGTGTAGTTCAGTTTTAGATTTGATTCTGCCATTGGTCGGTTGAGCAACATGGCTGTCCATGTACAAGTAGACAAAACGAACGGAAAACTGTGCATTTTGCATTGGAAAGAAAAACTGATTTTCAGAATGTCCAGTTTTACCCTTTATACACTTAACCTAACCCAAAATAAAGCAGCCTATCCTCGACGAAATCTGGAAATTGCCTTTCACCTATCGCGTAGCCATATTGTCTTCGTAACCAATAGCAAAGGCTCAGGAAAAAGCCTTATTCTAAAATTGAATTAGAATGTGCAATCTCTCAGTTCTTATTTTAATCTCTCACTGTTTCACTGTAAAGTTGTCAAATCCGAAATTAAAAGTAGCACTGTAGATGAAAACGTCTGTTTCACTTCCTAAATGCGCTATATTAGCAGTTATCCTCTCCGTGCATCGCACCATCCCTTTAGAACAAGTGCATTAAAATTCATTACTTTCATGTAAATAACTATCCTTTCCTCGCACCATTAAAATTATAACATCGTGACTTCTGCTCCACAGTCAATAATTTCGGCTGCCTCGTGGTTATTTATAAATAAGTTCTCAGTTGGGAACAAATAATAACAAACTAATAACGCCAATATAACCTTTTTTATGCTAAGTAAATACCAAGGATAACAAGAAACAAAAGCAGAGAAAAAAATCTGTGTTCCATTCACATGACTTTCTCGTCACCTCTGCAACAAATTATTGTTAAAAAGCTTATGCTTCTATTTACTTCATGCTAATCGATAAAAAATTAGCACAAATAGTCTTATTACTAACTTCCTTATAAAGTAGAAGCGAAATAAGGGAGTACCATCGTTTAAAGTGATAGTCCAAAGCTGAACAGGAGTTGACAAATTTCGTATGAGAAAAGTGTTTTTCAAAGCTGAAACCAAAAACAATGAATATCTCAAAAACGATTAACCCCACGAAAAATGTATATAACATTAATCGTGTGGTTTAACGTGCTCTACATTTTTTGAGAGGTAAGTTTTTGTCCATCTCTTTCGGTTTAGCAGTCATGCAAAATTTTGTAAAATTCATCCAGAATAAAGTAGTATTCAGAGGCTATTCCCAGAAAATTCAAGATACACATTTTATTTGTGAAGTAAATATTCTTAATACCTATATGATATTTTAATCAAAATCGTTAGGGCCATTTTTGAGAAAACCAAACTTTTCGAAATTTCTTCCATGTAAAGGGTAGTTGGGGGTGGGAGATGTTCTTTAAAATCTTCGTGTCGCATCCTTGGAAGATACCAAACTTAAATACCAAGTTTGGTATTTAACGGTCTTTTCGTTTTTGAGCTATGCTGTCCACAGACACACACACGGACCTTTTTGTAAAAATCTGATGTGTTACGCCTACATGACCTTCTCTAGCTGCTCTGCAAACCTCCTACCTTCTTCTTTGTACACAATGCTAATCGAGATAAATATTAGCAGAATGTTCTTATGACTTAGTTCCTTACAAGTAGAAGGGAATAAGGGAATTCGTTGTACTAAAGTGATTGTCAAATGTTTTAAAAGCTATCGTTATGCGATTGTCATTGCAAATCACTTCTTTGCTTGGCCAGGAGTAAAACAAAAGAAAAACGGACACGTTCTGTCTGAGAAAAGTTTAAGTACTTCACAATTGAAACCAATAACTAGGAATATCTCGGAAACGGTTACCTCCATAACAAAAACGTAAAGGACATAAATTGTGTGTTTTATCGTGATGTACATTTTTGTGTAGTTACGGTTTAGCAGTTAAACAAAATTCGGCAAAATTCATCCAGAATAAAGAGGTATTCAGAGGCTATTCCCAAAAAATTCGAGGTATACATTTTATTTCGGACATAAATAACTTTAATATACGGGATTTTAATCAAAATCGTTAGAGCCATTTTTAAGAAAATCAAAATGTTCGAATTCTTTTCCATGTAAAGGGTAGTTTGTGGTGGGGGGATTTTCTTTAAAATCTTCGTGTCGCATCCTTGGAAAATACTAAACCTAAATACCAAGTTTGGTATTTAACGGTCTTTTCGTTTTGGGGCTATGCTGTCCACACACATACATACGGACCTTTTTAAATGCTTTTTTCGGACTCAGGGGCCCCAAAACATATATTTCCGGTAAATCTCGGTATAGAATTTTGGGTGTTTTACAATACCTTCTCTATCCCTATGTACATTGTATATATGTGGCCAAAGAAAATAAAAATTAATGTCCTTTGTGATCATATTGGACATGAATGAAATTGATGAAATGATACTCAAATGATCTCGGGGTCCATGGAGCTTAAAGTTACTCAACATTTATCTCTCAGGATAAGGTATAACCCAGAGAAAAAAAAAATTCCGGGTATTTCACTCTAAGCGAGAATTGGACTTGCAACCTCTTATATATGGGGCAGACTCACTACCCCCACACTAAGCGGGGTATAGGCATACAAAATACCTAAACACATCTAACCATTGTATGCACATAAATGTGCTGGAAACACATAAAAATATACAGTACTTGCAAAATCCTACATATTAATACTAAAAACAATGACGGGCTGATTTTGCAATCTAACATCAGACTACGAACCCTGCAAATATGTGAATACAAAACATACATACAAAAGTATACACAACAGTAGTTAACAATTTCACACACATACTTGCATTGCTATATATTCTGGCGACTGATAGAATACAAACACTTCTTATTTTCAGCTAGGTATTCAATGTTTGATTGGATAGTATTGCTATCAAGATGCGATACAGAGAGCAGATTATCATTTAAATTAGAATTGTTTTATTTTGGTAAATAGATCCTCTCGATCTCAGTGGTGTGATGGTTACCGTGGTAACTTCATATACCCAAGGTCGCGGGTTGAAACCTGGCAGCGAACGATGGATTTTTTCGGGTGTAAATATCCTTAGCATGACCTCCTTCAGAAGGGAAGTAAAGCCGTTGGTACCGTGTCGTAGATTTACGGCACGTAAAAGAACCTCAAGCCTGACAGAGAGGCCTCTGAGCAAAATTAAGCGGTCTTCACACCCTATTTGAGAACCACAGTAGTTAAAGAACATCCATAAATAACACACCATTTTCACGTGTATTTTTACATTGTGTGTCCCACAATTGTTTCAAGTTAGGATATGTGTGATTAGGAACAGATAAATTTAGTCTGATCATGCTAGTATATCCAACGCTGCAATACACATAGCATTGTGCCAGAAGTAAACAAGTGGAGTGAGATAAAGAGGTGCACTTCCCTGTGTCTGATGTAAATAGTAATTGGGGGGGAGACTTTTCTTTGGCATTTTTGTAAGACACTGGCTTAAATACTAAGTTTGGTACCTATTTTAACATATTTTTACTTTCTCTAGCGCAATATGTACAATGTACATAGTGGACAGAGAAGGTATTGTATTCTGCCCAAAAATTTGATGTTGAAATTTCACCTCAAATATATATTTTCGGTCCGAGTATGAAAAAAAGCAGTTTTAGAAAAAGGTCCATGTGTGTGTGTCTGACTATGAATGGCACAGCTCAAAAACGAAAAGGGCTTTAAATACCAAAGATGGTATTAAGGTTTAGTATCTTACAAGGACGTTACAAGAAGATTTTCAAGAATATCCTCCCACCACAAACTACCCTTTACATGGACAAATTTTCGAAAATTTTTATTTTCTCAAAAAAAGAACATATTAAGATATTTACATCCCACATGAGATGTATACCTTGAATTTTAGGAATGGCCTCTGAAGACCTCTTTTCTGGATGAATTTTGCTTAATTGCTAAACCATAAGAAATTGACAAAAACTTGCTGCACAAAAAATGTAGATCATGTCAAAACACATAATTTATGTCCTTTACATTTTTGTTGTGAAAGTAACTGTTTCCGAGATAGTCCTTGTTATTGGTTTCAATTGTAAAGTACTAATACTTTTTGCAGACAGGAAGTGTCCAGTTTTCTTTTGTTCTACTTCTGGCCAAGCAAAGAAGCGATTTGCAACGACAATTGTATAATGACAGCTTTTAAAACATTTGAGTATTCGTTTAGCCAAGTGCATTCCCTTAGTTCCCTCCTGCTTATAAGGAACTAAGTAATAACATTCTGCTAATGATTATCTCGATTAGCATGATGTAGAAAGAAGAATACTTTTATGTAAGAAGTTTGTAAAACAGCCAGAGAAAGTCATATGAGTGTAACATATCAGATTTTTTTATGTTGAGTTGTGTTGATATTATGGATGGTGATGGAATCCTGTGTGAATAATTTCTGCACATTCATAATTGTTCCCAATGCAATAGCTGTGAGAAGACAACTTACATGAGACTCAATTTCCAATGATTTTGTAACTATCTTTTAACTTAATTATAACATATTATACAATATATATCACTAATTATAACTATAAAAATTATTTTCAAAATTCATGCACAACACCTACCAAAACTTGTGACACTCATTTGCTATTGACATCCTTTTGAAAAAGTTAAAGCACATTGTGAAAGTGCCAATGTGTCATTTCCTTTCCTTTTACAATAATTACATTCCAAAAGCATTTCTACAAAAAAAAAAAAAAAAAAAAAAAAAAAAAAAAAATTCTGATGTGTTCCATTCATATGACTTTTTCCATCTTTTCTGCAAACAAAACAATTCTTATCAAAGATTCTTTTATCTACATCAGGCTAATCAAAATGAAGACAACCAGATGCCTTATTATTCATTTCATTATAAGCAGAAGGGAAATAAGGAAATACACTAAGCTAAAGTGACAGACAAATCTTTTAAAATCTGATATTTGGTTCTTTCCATGGCCAAGAGTAAAACAAAAGAGATATGCAATAGTTGTGGGCTTCCCCTGTAAGAAAACTTTAAGTAGATATTTTAAACTTAAGGTCAATAACAGGGAATATATCAGAATATATTCCTCTACAAACAAAAGCATATAACAAATTGTATGGTTTTACAAGATCTACAATTTTTGTGTAGTAAGTTTTCTTCTAATGGTTTATCAGTACACAAAAATTATTCAGAATGAAGAGGACTTCAAGAGATATTCCCAAGAAACTTATGATATACATTTTATTTTCCATATAAACATCTCTAATATACAGCATTTTAATCAAAATTGTTAGCCATTTTTAGAACATGAATTTTCAAAAAATGTTCCACATAAAGGGTGTTTTTGGGTGGGGGAGTTTTGTTTGAAAATTTTCGGTTCACATCTTTAGAAGGTACTAAATTCAAATACCAAGTTTGGTATTTAAAAGATCTTTCCTTCATTTTTGAGTTATGCAAAGAAAACCACACACAGACACCACTTTTTTTAGTCTGGATTCTCAGAACATGTATTTTTGATGAAATCTTAGTATCAAATTTTGGGGTAGAATAGAATACCTTCTCTACCTACTATGTACATTGTACATACATGATAGAGAAAAATAATAGCTGTCACATAGTTTTAAAATGTCCCTCCTTCAAAAGAAAGCAATTCCATTGCCACCTATACAACTTAGCTATGCTAAAAAGTTCTGTAAATATTAAGAGATAAAAAAAGTCACAGTAGTGCCATCCAAAATGTAATATTTTCATCTATATTATTATAAAGAAATAATTGCCATGCTTTTGGCCAACAAAAAGATACATATTTATTTAAAAAAGCACTGTCACATGTTACAAGAGGTGTCTCTTTACAAAAAATACTATTAACAAACTAAAAATATTATGTTTAAATGCTGTAGAAAATTAACTATACCTTAATTAGACACAAAATTGCTAATTGGCAAATTTAGCATTGGTGTAATAACAGTAAGGCTTTGGAGAATTAGCTATTGTCATGTACGAGTATATGTAATATACTTGAACTCCAAGAATTATGCAAGTCATACTGTGTGTGTATATATACATATTTATTTATTTTGAGCCTAAATGCTGGTTCACAATAGCCCAATAACGAGAGCAGGAATGCACATTGATAAAGTGTAGAAACTGATTTTGTGCATTGGGATTTCATTTGTTTTTAACATCAATATTTTCTCACTTGTTCTAATTCAGTCAACATAATGCAGGTTAGCCAATATCAAAATGAACTGAGCAATACATATAGAGCATAGCTGGCCAGACAATTTGTGCACAGGTTAATTTAGCCAATAAGCTAGAATTAAATAGTGAACAAAATATTGTGTAAAACTGATTTACACAAGTTCAATTGAATATCAAAATTCCATAAACATTTTCTAAAAGTAGACTTTTTGGTCTGTTTTTGTTTTCGTACTTTGCTATTTTCCTGTTGATCTGTTTGTAGAACCCACTGTTTATTGCTGTGTTGACTATGTATAGGTATCTTTTTCTATATTCTCCTTCTGTTAATAGAGTGTACACTAATCTATGGGTTAAACTATTTATAACAGCTTGTTTGTGTGGTATTGGTTGAAATTATTATTTGTCGTGTGTGTGTGTGTGTGTGTGTGTGAGAGAGAGAGATTAATGAACGGGAATTGCCAATGAAATCATTCTCCTCCTAGCTTCTCAATATTTAGCGACAATGCGAGGATACATCTTCAAAGCTTGGCATGATTCTAAGTGTTCCATATTCATAATTTCTTCTTTGGTACATGATGGGCAGTTTGGTGAGGTTGAAAGGCCAATCCTATAGAGATGGTTATTCAATTATGTCCTGTTGCGAGGCAAAAATTGGCAACAGCTGTTTTCTTGGTAATTTTGGAATTAAATTAGGATTTTGTGCAATTTATAGCTACTTTAAATTTTTATTTTATTTTATCTATATAATTTGTACCAATTTTTCTTTTTACAATACATTTGATTGATTCATAAGGAAATTTTATAAATAGTTTTTTGTTTAATCTAGGCTCCTTTCTTTGCCAAAAAATCTGATTTTTCATTATCATCCATTCCAAAATGAGATGGAATCCATTGTAATACAACTTTTTTCCACAGTTTATTAATTTGTTGAAACTTTTGAATTTCTTTAATTTTGTCCATTTTAAGGAGTCATACTATCACTTGTATAACGTCCTGAGTCTGAAAGAATAACTATATTTTTGCATTGATGCAGCCAGGGAAATACATTTTGTAATGTGTTTATATAACAGCTTCTACTTCTCCATCAAAATTTGTGGTATTTGTTGGTTATGTAGTTTTCTGAATGTGTTGGTTGTCTAACATATCAAGGATACTAGTAATTCGCACAACGAAAAACCATAATGAGCTTCAAAAAATTTATTTTCCATCAAAATAATCACCAGACATTCCACATCATCTTCAAATACACATCCGCTTAGCTTTCCGATTAAACAGCGTCTATGAAAAATTACTCTGCAATAATTTGGACCCAAGTTTACCAAATTAATTCCTCAGAATGTGACAAAATCTATAAAGGAAAAAAAACAACAAAAAAACAAAAAAAAAAAAAAAAAAAAAATCAGGAGGAACATATAAGACACATCAAATACAGAGAGAAATCTGCTGTTTCGCACCACTTCTGGACTACTAATCACACTGAACATTACACTCCTAAAACCTACAAAACACACAGCAGAGCTGGATACTTGAGATAAGATTTTAATAATGAAACAAAAACATTGCTTAGTGAATTTTGAATTACCGCCACCAAATCAGCTATGGGGAAGTACACCACTCTTCTACTAAAGTCCATAATGAACTCTGACAGCCAGCGAGCTGTCTCAACTGATAAGAGGTGTGTCTGCCTCTGATAATAGATTCATACTACATAAGCAACGATGCCATCCTTGTTGCGAGATGTTACAAACATTCCTCAATACAGTTTCAGTTGATGTAAGTTTCTGCTTGTATTGTGCTATTTTGCTTTGCTACAGACTTCTTTACATGTTGTAATGTACTGTTGTGCTGTGTACTAGTGCTTTAGTTTGTTTGAAAATGGCTTATTGTCCTGCTGAGGCAATGGCAGGACAAATAATATAATAACAAATTAGTTATTACTCATTGGCATTCACTTCTAATACACTGTTTATATGAGACTTCAGACATGATCAGCTGTAGTTTATTAGCAACTCTGGCAAATTGCAACCTCACTGTAACCTACATTGCATGAGGTCATCTGAACTGTCAAGTGCAAAGATTCAACAGCAGGGGTATAGAGATAGATCTAGCAGTTGCTTCATATCATTGTCTTCAATAATTTCTGCACAGTTTGCCATTTAATATGCCATACTTAGAAACAAAATAGCTAAACCTTGGCCAAATCCTCTTTCCCATTCCCAGGATAACTTCTCAATTATGAACACTCATAATGCACACAGTGCGATCCATATAAACCTGAACCACATTAATAGGCCTTCTCTCTGGAAGCTCGTAGAAATGCAGAATTTGTTTTAATGATCTCAGTGGCTCAGGGAGAATCAACAAAAATCGATCAATGCCATCTGTTGACTATAATGATGATTTTGATGAAATTACGAGCATTTTCATGGCATTGTAGACAGTCTTTAGTTTGCAGTCATAACAGCAACATGCAGTACTCACTTCGAGAGCGTGTTTTCATTGTGAAATCACATTGGAAGACAAATTCACTGGTAACATCACAACAGGAATTTCCAAGAGAATTTAATACATGGGATGTTCCAAAAAAGGCAATAATGTTATCACTAGCTGGTATACTTGTTAGTGAGAGTGAAAAACATAGACCACCATTGAGTGCAGAGATGGTTACAAATTTTCAAAGAAGGCTGGTGAACTCCCCAAACAAATCATTGTGTCGACTGAGCCAGGAATCAGGCTATTCATATGGCACATGTCAAAGAACTACAACTGTCCACAGTGCCATGAAAATGCTCATAATTTCCATTGAAATCATTAATATAGTCAACAGATGGCATTCATTGATTGTTGCCATGATTGCTGTCAATTCTCCCTAGCCACTGATATCATTAAAATAATTTTCATATTTCTACGAGCTTTCAGAGAGGAATTATGCCCTATTAAAATGGTTCAGGTTTATATGAATCGCACTGCATTTTAATTTTATTGTTCTCATTCCAATTACTGTTCAGGGTTATTATGAACCAACTTTAAAACTTACACTGCCTTCCTGAGAAATTTTTAAATGTCGGAAAACACATTCTGGTATTCATCTAATGCTTACTGTCGTTCTCTACAGTCTAGGGGTAAAGCTAGGTTCTAGTTCCTGAGATTGAGTGGTTCAAATCTGGTGGAGTGCAATGGATTTTTTTGGATGTAAAAATCCTTAGGGTTTCCTTTGGAAAGGAATTAAAGCTGTTCCCGTGTCGTAAATTTATGGAATGTACAAGAATCTCAAGTCTGATACCAGGCTCTGAGCAACATTTTCAGTCTTTCATGCCCAATATAGAATGGAACATAGCTAGAGATACCTATAAATAATACTTAATTTAATTTCAATTTCATCTAATTTTAGTAGCTTTATGAGCTGGCATTTACCTACCTGAAACTGAGATAATCCTTATATCTCAAGAATGCACTTTCTGTTATGTGCATCACTTATTCTTCATATTTTTGCACAACATAATAAATCTCTGCACAGAACAGTGATAACTACATTATACAAGAGTCACTGTGAAAGATTTGAGAAGCTGCAACAAGAAGTTGTATGCCCAGGGTTGCCAAGTTAGCAGAATTTACATTAAATTTGAAGGATTTTACATACAGTCATGGGTGAAATTTTGCATAAAGCAGTCAATAGATCGTTTAATGGATTTATGGACTGTTTAATTCAGTATTTCAATTATAAAATTATAAACCAGATTTAGCGGAAATATATCTTAGATGGGACTGCGAATTAAATTCCCCTCTTCCCATTTCAGTCATGAAACATGCATATTGCACAATACCATATGAAACATATGCATACCTACTTGTCCTGGGAGAAATGTGTTTTAAATGTAATGCAATGTAAGTTGGTCATATATCTCAGTAGATATTGCTTCGCGGTGACATCGATTATTCCCAACCTTGCTATATACATGCTAAGTTATCATTAATATTTCCTCTCCCCACTATCTTTCCTGTTGCACAGGTCTAGAATATAACGTCAGAACCATTAGATTCAGGTTACCTATCAGTGTTTTGGTTTCATTCACCAATTATTTATTGTGAGTAAGTTATGAGAATGCAATTCAACATCCCCTCTTTGTTTCCATATCATTGTTTGATGTACATGGGTGATTTTAATAATCTGACTTTGATATAGTACATCTCCTGATGCAACAGAACTAATTTTCCTAGTTCTTTGCTTTCTTTAGTATTAATTACATTTACAAGTTGCCTTGGACCGAAGTTGAACTGGTGCACTGGTACGTGCATAGTGTTAATGGTGCAATTGACCATGATGTAATCAGTGGTTTCCTTAATAATAATAATAATAATAATAAAAGTTTGTAAGTACTTTGCATAGTCCCTCATGGGCTCATTCATGGGCTCTTTCGTGAAGAAAAATAAAAAGCATACAATTTGTATTCTGAAATTTCACTTTTAAGAGAGCAAACAAGAATAATAAACATTTAGCTGATTTTTCATAATTTAAACTTCAGTTTAACACAAAAAGCATTTTTGTGTTGACAATGCTATGTATGCCAATACAGTTCTTAGCTTTAGATTAAAATTCAGATAATAAAATGTGCAAGCCTGTGCAGCATTAGCACTGCTATATATGTGTGAGCAAGTGTTGTTGCTATACCAGATGCTAGGATAGATCTCAAGCGAGAGCATTTCTGCACTATGATTTTCTATAAGGGGAGAGAAATGTCTTGAATGACTGCATCATGCATTTGACAATCTTTGCCCTTTGCAATCCACCATTTATCAATGGTTTTCAGAGTTTAGAAGAGGAAGGGATTCCCTCAAAGATGAAGATCATGCAGGGCAGCCAGCTTCAGCACCAATGTATGAAAATATGGTGAAAGCACAGTGCATTTGCAGGAAGATGATCATTGCACATATCAGATTCAAGGAACCCTGAATATTGGATTTCCAGCAGTGAGGACAATCCTTAAAGAAAATCTTCACATCAGAAACCACTGCAGTCGAATTCTCAACCACTTTACAAACAGCAGAAACTGGTGCCAGGAAATGATAGAAAAATTTGATGGGGAAAGATCCAAAATCATAGTAAACATGATGAAAGCTACTTATACCAATATGATCTGGAAACCAAGCAACAGTCATCTGTCTACTTTTACCCAGGAGAGGATACCGCCCAAAAAATGAGGCAAGCAAAAAGTGTTGAAAAGAAAATGATATGTTCTTTCTTCTCAGCTAATTTGTCATTCATATTTGGTTGTTTACCTTGGAAAAAGGTCCCTGCCTGGAAATCCGAATGGGGACTGTCCTACTTTATTCAACTTTTTATAACCGCTTAAAATTAGGCACCATAAATGGTAGTTACATCACCTAAGAAAAGAAAGGTATGGACAGGAAAGAAAATGAAATGATCCACTAGGCCTCAAATACTCTAATAATATGACATCAAAATACTGGAATGCAAGAGAGCGAATGGCTTCACTGCCAACTGCTCAATATTAGATACCAACAAACCTCTTCTCAGCTAATGGCCATATTGTGACATTTCTGCAGATGGTACACCACCAAATGTCTGCCACAAGCCTTCAAAGAATTGAGAACAAAGTGTCCCAATCTTAGTGGAATTTTATTGTACCACAACTACGCCTCTGCTCACACTGCACGAGAAACAGCTTCATTTTTGTAAGAGTCAGGAGTCTAGTATTTGTTCTATCCTCCCTACAGACCAGATGTAGCACCATATGAATTTTTCTATTCCCAAACTAACATAAAAGTCAAGATCAATGGTTTGGATCACCTGAAACTACAGTAGCTGCTTACCAAGAATGTATTTGCACTCTCCAAAGAAGAGTGGTATTATGCATTTGAAAAATGGTTTGAAAGGATGAGATGTACACAATTCAAGATACAATGATAGATCTAATAATTTTAAAATTTTATTGCATTCATTCTCAAAATTTTCAGAGTGACTCTCTTAATAGCTTCAAATAAATATTGGAACTTATCTGTATTCAATTTTGGTAATAAATCAAGCATTTGAATGTAAGAAGGTGAATAATAAAGTATTTCAGCTGACAAATATTTGGGAGATGATTTCTTAATTTTTAACAATAACCACAATCTTATAATAATATAATTTAATCACAAAATTTAAAACATGCGTTTACTGATAAATCTGGAACAATACAAAATTCACAAATATGTTACAGAATCTTATGATACTAAGTTAAACACCTTTTACCTCACAGTGCATGTGAATGGTCATAATAAATGCTTTAGTCCCTTATTTTGGAAACTAAATTTACAACTTAACATCACAAAAATCATAGTGAGCTGGCAATGAAAATTATTTTCATTCACTTACGCAGTCTGTTGCAAAAATAGAAAGATTAATGAAAGGCCATCCACTGAAAGTCACCTTGATTAACAATAATGTTCACTCAATCAAAAAGTAAAATAATAAAGAACAATTATTATTACAACACTTGTTCGACAGCACTACATACAACAAACAAACTGAACTAAAAGTTGCTCCTGTAAAAATCCTTCTGTACGATGAATACAGTGCAATTACGTACTTGAACTGAATCTAAGAAAATTTGAACTTTTGGTTGCATAACACATTGAAATATGGTGTTCATCTCCAGTATGTACATAACAATGATATGAAAACTAAAATCTTTACATTAATCACATACACAATTAAGGATGACAGATACAGGCACTTATAAAAAGTTACAAATTTAATAACAAAGGTAGGTGATGAGGTTTTAACTATTATCAAAGCATTTTCACTCTTTTTGAAATTCACCTCTTCTTGTATCTGTTCCTTGAACTTTGCTGCTTCACGAGTATTGGCTTGTAATTATCCAATGAAAATTTTATTCCTTTAGATACACATATCAGTTTAGAAGGCCTCCACCACAAGTTTGGATTTTATTTCTTCTTTTAGATGCCCTTATTTCATAATAATAGCAACACTACTGTGTAGCTGGTTGGGGAGGGGCTAGTCTTGATGTCAATGATACAATGGACAGAAGGATGTATCTGATAAATGTCGGCATTCCTGGTTTATTTGCTGCAGACTCCACAAACAACCGAAGTTCATAAAACATGTTACGAGTGTATGGGTTGCGCCGTGAGGAATATCGAAGCGTTAAGAAGTGGTAATATATAAATGGAGTCAACAAGCCAGCTTGTCCCCTGTTGAACAAAACATTCAATCATAAACTAATAAATCTAGCTGTTCATTAATAATTAAAAGTAAATGCCTCTTGAGATTAAAGATACATGTGATTTTATAAATAACAAATCTACAATTTATGTTCGCTCAGCTCCACTAGTCACCAACTATATTCCATATTGATCTGAATGCAAGACAAAGTTTTTTTCCACAATATTAATGATCAGAATTGGGAGTTATCTTGCATTCACAATACATGTTTTCCAAATGCCATTCAGGGAAAAAGAAACTTTCAAACTTCGTGGGTATGGCAGTGACAAAGCCCGGGAGAAATTTTGAAGATTATTGCCAAGATCGAGGTGGTATACGGCAGATTTTGTAAGTTTCATTTCACGCAAGAAATTGAGCATTCTCATTGAAACAAAAATTTCTTTCCGAAACTAAAATAAATTTAGAGATCTCACATCAGTGTTTGCATGTAATGTGTATTGGGAGCCCATTGCTGCCACTGCCACCATCATGTTCAATACATCTCCAAGTTCCCTGCTTAAAACATGAATTTACGTGCAAATTCAAATTAGGTAAAATGTTTACTATGTATATTATTAAGTTTGTTGTCTTGATAGAACATTGCATCCATAATAGTTATGCTAAGCTGATGCTGTCACCACCGAGCACAGACATACTGGTACATTTCCATTCTCTTCTGCGTAAATTCAAATTGGATTAAAAATTATTGATGTGTTATAAAAAGTTGGTTGGTTGGTATCTAATGTTGAGCAGTTGGCAGTGAAGCCATTTGCTCTCTTGCATTCCAGTATTTTGATGTCATATCATGTTGACTCGAGGTTGGGCAGCGCAGTAGATGGTTTCCATCCATATCTTCTTTAAGTGTACAGAAAGGACACAGAGATCTCACTATACCAATCCTGAATAAATGTTTATTGAGACAGTCATGGCCTGTTAGGAAAAAATTGCTACAGAGGATTTTCTTGGTAATGTAGTGATTCTGATCATGTTATTACATACATTTTCCCATGGTTTTCCTTTTGTTTGTAATATTATCTTCTTTAATTTTGTTATTATATGATGCTATGATTCTTTTGATACAGTGATAACTTATTGGATTTGATGAATTTGATGTAATTTTACTACCTTTCTTAGCCAGAAAGTCAGCTGTTTCATTACCCTGTATTCCGCAATGTGCTGGTATCCATTGAAGTATTAATCTTTTATTTAAATTAATTAGTTGTTGCTTGACTCAACTCTTGTTTTCTTCGACCCTGATGGTATTAGAGTATTCGAGACCTAGGGGATCATTTCATTTTCTTTCCTGTCCATACCTTTCTTTTCTTAGGTGAAGTAAACCGCCATTTATGGTGCCTAATTTTAAACGGTTACAAAAAGTTGAATAAAAACATTCCAGATATAGTGTTATAAAAAGTATTATGGCTAAATAGAAAATCATATCCATTATCGACGTTACAGCTATGCTACTGCCATCCGTTCTATCATTGCTCACATACCTACTGTACATTTCTGTACTCCCCTCTCCATCTGTCACTCAAAATGCAAATTCCTGCACAAATTCAAATTATTAATTTCAATAAAATATTTTGCAATGGAGTGTTTTATTAGGTATGCTGTCCAAATAGAGAATAGAATTAATCATCATTTGAGCAGTCGTTGCCCCTATCACCTTTGATCAAACATCGGTTTACAATTTCTGTTTTCCTCTCCCCCACTATCCTACCCTACATGAATTTCTACAAAAATTTAAATTAATTAACACATTGAAGCCTAAGCCTGAGTATAGCTAGGGCCGTGCGAAATGTTCGTGTGGCCCATGCCCAAGCTATGCTCTCAACGCAATTCCATGACCATTAACTCAGTCTTAGGTTATGCAGCAACAAACATACTTGTCTGATGTCTGATTTGTGCTGCCATCTGTCCTTGCTTTAGTCAACTATTAGGAAATTTAGGAGAGTTAGTAATATTGGCTGCTCTTGGGTAGTCCACCATTTTCCTTGAAGGTGGTGATCTCTTTGTTACGTTTTGTATTCTTAAATGTTAAAATGCTGCATTTTCCTCAATTTCTTTGAACTGGAACAGAAATACAACATACAAATGATGGTCTGGAAAATTCCGATTCCAAGGGAGAGTTTTTGGAACTTTCAATAAATATAGTGTAAGCAGCTTTATGCATATTTTTTCAAACTCATATTTGATACTTGTGAATTTAAAATAAAATATTAATATGGAAGTTATGACTATTTTCTTACTTGTTGAGAAATCCTTGAATACCATACTTTTAGATTGTCCCAATACTTTTTGGCAGATTTGATAGATGTACTGTAAATAATAACTCAAAATAAGCGTAAAAACCTTGGGTTTCTTGGTGCTCCAACTAAAGAAATGCCTGGGCTTCAATGTGTTAAAAAAAAAAAGGAGACTTCTTCAGCTTGTGTCCCTTAGTTTGTTTAAAATTAAATTTCATTTAATAATTAAGTTCATATCTTCTTTTTATATAGCTGATATGCTAAATTCCAAAAATTAAGTTCTGACAAATCAAGGTCGTCTTGCATTTGAGACCGACTTGTATTTGGCTAAGTACGGTATAATGTTATATTTTACTCCCTTTACAATACACTTCCAAAATGGTTGGTAGCAAGCTATCATTTAGGTAAACAAATAAACATTATAAAATAATAGGTATAACATTTTTTAATGCACTACCAGACAGAATATGTAACCTAATCTTCAGGTATTTAAGAATAGAATCTACACATGGCTGATGAAAAAGCCTGTATATAGTATTCAGGAATTTGAAGAACTGAACAAGATAGTATACGAGTTTGAGTGTTGTTTTATATATTGTATAGCCAAGGAGAATATGATTGTATATATAGTTGTAAGTGACGAAGTCTATTGTAAATTTTTGTATTTACTCAATGACAGATAAATAAATTAAAAATTAAATTTAGTGCCTGCCAAGGACATGGTGATCACATTCTGTACCCAAAGCATCATACCTATTGTAACGAGGGTTGTTAGTGTAAGACTGTCTCTGACAGTGTGTATGTATGTTTCCATTTAGGGGGTGGGGGAGTTAACTGTTGGAGTAATTGCTTTCCTGTTACTTATTTCTAAAATTGTAGGCTCTGAGCTATTCCAGCAATCTTTGTGAGAATTAACTGTCATGATATAGAGCTATCTATTAATTAGAAAAAAATTGTTTAAATTCCACATTTTTTTTTTTTTTTTGTTGCAATTATCAGCTGTATTAAAGGCTAGTTCACAATAACCTGAGAATAGTGACGAAAACGAAATCAATAATGGGAAGCCATACAGGACATAAGATTTTGATTCACAATAACCTGGTAATGAGAACAGGAATGCATTTATTCTTCTTCTTTCCTTGGTCAACTCTGTGCATGCGACTTCATTTATTTTTAAGTGACCAATGATCTTTTTTATCTGCCTCTATTTTATCAACTCAGTCAAATAATGCAGATGTCAACATAATAATTTGAAAGAATTGTGATTAATGTGAGTTCCAGCAGCTGTTTCATGCCATGGCCACTTAGAATAATCTCTACATCAAATAGCCTAATCATACACAATATGCATCTAATATAATGCACCTGGTAACAAGAACGAGAACCTTAAAACTTGGTCAAGACCTGCTTCCCATTTCCAGGGCTCGGGAAGGTTTCCTGTCAATTGTGAACGCTTCCATTGAAAAAATGTATTTCAACATTCCCATTTTTGTTCTGGTTACTGTTACCAGTGCTGTGAACCAGCCTTAATCACTTGTTATAACTATAAATATTTGTGATTTTAATTAACTTTCTCATTTAATTCTGTCATTAAGGATTTCATATTTGTGCAATCTATTAAAAAACTCAGAATTAATCTGAACCACCAACTTTTACATAATATTCATATATTTGTCTTAAACATAATATATTTTATATTGTGAATTTTTATAATTAAAAATTAATTTAAAGACAACTGACCCCACAAAAAATTGAATGTGTTCATTTTGAGATGATATACACCAATGGTGACTTACAATGCCTAAGTATTTTAATTCCAGGCTTCAGCAAGATCTTCAAAGATCAAATTTCTGGACCTGATGTCCATTGCAAAGCAGCTGAAGATGCCAACAAGGATACAAAAATGTGTCTGGTAGATAAAAATGGAGTTTTATTTATGGACGTTCTTTAACTCCTGTGGTTCTCAGCATCCCAGTCTATACTGGGCATGAAAGACTGCTTAATTTTGCTCAGAGGCCTGTTTATCAGGCTTGAAAATCTTTTATGTGCTGTAAATCTACAACATGGGACCAACAGCTTTACTTCCCTTCCAAAAGAGGCCATGCTAAGGATTTTTAAGCCCCCTCTGCCAGGTTTGAACCCATGACCTTGGTATATGAAGTTAGCATAGTAACCATTACACCACGGAGGGTGACAATGTGTCCAGTGGTAGGTGTGACTTGACATAAATTTAACGTTGCTTATAGTTGGGGGTCACATCTGAGTGAGAGGAGTAATGCAAAGTGAGATAACCTCACAATGCACAAGAGTTTGTTATTATGCTTACAGCATCTACAAACTAGGGAGTCTTAACTCGCTCTTTGATACAACACCATAAATTTGTGCAATCCTCAGATGCACAGAAATACCTTGGAGAAATGTACAAATAGTTTACATAGTAACAAATCTACAGCGAATTTGTAAAACTATATAAGGTGAACTTGAAAGTGACTAAAATGTTTTTCATTCTAAAGACACAGTAATTAATAGTGTTATTAGCCATCAGGGCATGCTCATTCAATGCTTTTGGAAATACTTCCATTAATGCAAGTTGCTTGGAATAGCTATATGTATAACACACATCATCTGTGACAGTATATAAAAATATCACTCATTTAGTTCTACATAGCATGTTTTGATGCATTTATTACATAATGTTATGACAGCCCAAGTACACCCTCACCCAAAGGCATGACAGCCTCACCTGCTCTAACAATAGAGCGAACATATGCTATTCCCTGCTAAACTTTCCAGAGTGTTCTTTATAAAACAAATTAACGCAATGGAAGGAAGAGTTAATGTCAGCAGCAAAGAAGTGAATTACATAATAGAAAAAATGCTTAGGGAACTGAATTTTTAAACCCTTACAAGTATAACATCACATGTCGTCCTCCATGGTCTAGGGGTAACATGGTCATGGGTTCAACCCTATGGAGGGTGATAGATTTTTTTGGGCAAAAAATCCTCAACGTGGCTTTCTTAGGAAGGGAAGCAAGGCTGTTCTCAAGTCTGAAAAAGAGGTCTCTGGGCAAAATTAAGTCATGTTTCATGCTTGATACAAAATGGTATGCTGAGAACCACAGCAATTTAAGAGCATCCATAACTAAAACTCAATTTCAATTTTCAATCAACTCACATCAACGGGAGTGAAACTATGTGTTCTTTATGCATTCTGAAGAGCTTTTCTTTACCTCTGCAAGTCTTAAGATGCGCCCCAACTAATGAGTTTATACATAACATTTAAATTATTATCTCTGAACTAATTGTGGCACTTGAGTTACGATGAAACTTATTTATATTATTGAAATCAAAGTGTTATGGAAGAAATACCCTAACGTGCAGATAATGTCACCCCAGTTGTAGAAACATGAGGATAAGTCAATAACTATTTACACTTTTTTTTATAGTATTGTTTATGTTGACTGTATTGATTTCTGCATGCACACAATAACAGACTTTACTTTTGTTGTCACCTATACAAAGCATTATCCTGCTGCTTCCCGAGAGATTTCAGATAAAGTATTGTGTGAATTAGTAGTGCAAGATACAAATATGTAATTAAGAACTGTGATTAAAAATTTAGAGCTACTTTAGTCACTTCACCTGGCAAGAGCCTTTGGAGAAGAACCTAAAACAATGAACTAGCTATGCAGGTCATCAGAGCTGAGAAAAGCACATTCGTCAGGGCGTCAGTACAAATATGCTAGTCAGCAATAATGTAGGGGCTGTGATAACCCTTTAACGGCGGCTATCAACACAGTAAACTATTGCAAGGGTCTGGAATTCTTGTATGTGCAAAGCCTAACATTGGCAGGTATAATTAAAGGGGTATCAAAATCATACTTACGTGAATATCAGCACAAAGGTAAAAGGCATTAGAAATATCTCTGTAAGTGCAACAAGTCGGAGGATATTTCGGGACTGAAATTCCACCAATGAGATCAAGAGTCTGGCTCCCCACCAGGAATTCTGACCAAGCGTCTGGAAAAGAATGACATTTAAGAAAACTCTACAGTATTATTTAAAAAAGAAGCTAGTAACAGTGAAGTAACACAAATATTAATATAACAATAATTAGTAACAATTCTTCAATCATCTTCTTGAAATCCACAGGATTAGTTTTGTAAATGTTCTGTGGCAGAACAGTTTTAGGAAATTTAATCATGAAATAAATCCAGATGTTAAATTATTAAAACACTTAAATGGACCCTTAGATTTAATGGTTTGGGAGAAAATATTTATACTAAAGAATAAAAATCATGTAATGAATTTTGATATACCACCAACTGATTCTCTCACCAAATTTGTTTTGATTCCAGTAATTACCAAATGCCTTATTACACAATCCACCTAGTAGAAGTAACCATAGCAATGTAAATAAACAAGAGCAAAAAGAAATTTAGCTGATGATGCAATAGAACTTTTGATTGCAAAACTAATTCCTGTGGATTTCCAAAAAGATAGATGGAGAATCGCTACAAATCATTAATTGTTACATTAATATCTACAGAATTAATTTATTTTAAGAATAAACAGAAACTAAACAGGTCATAAAAGGCACAATATATAACATTCCATTCTATTACGAGGGTGATTCAAATATAAATGGTAATTGAGCCAAGGTCTGCACAGAATGGTGAAGTGGAGAGGGTGGAAGGTCATTTTAGGGAGGGGGAACCCAGCTTGGTTGGCTGCTTTGATAGATTTCAGCATCAGTATAGCCATAAGTGAACAAGAGGTCCTTCACCTACTGTGCAATGATTACAAAGTTTTTAACCAATGAAGAGGCTAAACTCTCGGAGATTTCAACTCGTTTGAAGGCACAGTTTGAGGACCCTACACTATTCCAAAATTGAGTGTTTGCCTGGGCCAGACAATTTAAGGGTGGCTGAGAAATTGTATGAGGGCCATCCAGAAAGTGACAGATAATTTGGCATAACTAAACAAAAGCGAAAGTTATCAACACAAACTTTTATTTACAAAGTTACAGTACCTTACTCTATTTTTTAACGTAATCGTCATTGCTATCAAGATATTTATTGCAGTACTGGTTTTTAAATGTAGATGTTTTACTCTTCCACCACTAAAGATATGAGCCAAGTAGTTAGATATATTGAGGTTTTCATGGCTGGAAAATCTTTTCCATCCAAAAAGTTATGTAGGGTGTTCAAAATGAAACACCAGTTTTCTGAATTCTTTTATCAACATTTGCTTTCAACTCTTTGATAAAGTGATGAACTTTCACTCCGATCTTTGTCATGCACTCTGGTTCTTCCTTGATTACTCGCATATTATGCGCCATTTCCCCACTAAAGATTTGTTCATTGCATTATCACCATATACTCGAGTTATTTGCCTATAAAATTTGATTAGCCAAACATTTTGTGCATTCAAAAACTGAATAAGTTCTTTGGCGGTAGAAAAGTATAACATCAACATTGAAAAACTGGTACATGACAATAAAAGTCTTGACAGAATGGAGATTACATTGAGATATAGAGTAAGGTACTGTAATTTTGTAAATAAAGTTTTTTTGTTGATATCATTTAGTTATGCTAAATTGTCTGTCACTTTTTGGATGTCTCCCTCGTACAAAACGAAGCTCATGCTTGGCGCCATTGGTCAAGTCTGCAGATGACAACATCTGTGCTGTCCAAAGTGAATCGCTGCTGCACTGTTGAAGAAATCACATTAAAAGTGAATGTCAGTATTGGTAGTATGCCAACCATATCAGTGAACATTTTGGATTTAAACAAATTAATGCTCAATGGGTTCCAGAAATTGATACCAAGCAGCAAAAACTAGTCAGATGGAGATTTGTGAGAGACTTTTGAATCGATTCTGGCAAGAATAGGATGAGTGTTTGAAGTGCATCATCGCATAATGAAACATGAATCCATCATTTCACTCCGGAATCCAAAATGGCAAGCACTGATTGGTGAAGCAAAATTCGCCTCTCAACCAGGAAAATTCTCATCACAATGTTTTTTGATGACAGGGGAGTTTTACTTGATTTTTTTCATGATTGTCGTATGGTGAATGTGGTTCACTATTGCCAATTGTTAAGGTCAGCAAAAGCCTTGTATGCCTGCACAGTTGTCATCCAAGACAACACTAAGCCTCACACCACAAATTTGACAAGAGGAATGCACTGTGAAACTCTTGAACATCCTCATTACAGTCCAGATTCTCAACTGCCCCCTAGGACTTTTTTTTTTTGTTTGTGCCCATGAAAGAATCATTTGGAGGGGAAAGATTCAAAACTAATGAAAATATTGAGGAATATGTAGCCAGTTGGTCGATGATGAACAAGGAATATTTAAACTTCCAAATCGTTGGCAAAAGTGTGTAGAGCATGGAGGAGGTTATGTTGAGAAGTAGAAAATGTGTCACTTGTACACATGTTTAATCAATGAATGTACATAAAAAAGTTATTGTTTAAGTTTGAATCACCCTTGTATATGAAGAACTTCAACCATTTTTCTTTATATTCCTTAAACTCAGGAATCCATGACCATGAGTGCCTTTCAGTAATCAGTTAGTTTGCATTTTTTTTTTCTTTATTTGGGATGGAACAGTAATAAGACTGTTTACTAATGCAATTATATGTACTAAAGTGTTTTTCGTTAGAAATGCCATTTTTTCTGCTTGAAACTGCTATCTCAGCAGTCTAATTTTTCTTTTATCAACTGCTTCTTCTATTACATTGTTCCTGGAATTCAAAGAGAATATATGCTGCTTTGCACTAGCAGCTGTTATGAATTTTTAGGGACTTAAATGTCTTTAAGCAACAATATTATCCAAAACCACTCAAGTTCAATATAATTACAGCAAGAATGTAAAAACTGATGAAACTCAATATGGCACTGTATTTTCTCTGCTGTGCTGATATGTGTAGGCCAAAATATTCTCTTTTTGTGGTGTTTTTCTGGTAAAATGTCCCACACTGATATCTAGTATCTGGTAGTAACAAGTCACTGCTTTCAACAGAAAGAAATGCA
The DNA here is from genome assembly GCA_030762935.1 of Hymenopus coronatus. NCBI lineage: Eukaryota > Metazoa > Arthropoda > Insecta > Mantodea > Hymenopodidae > Hymenopus > Hymenopus coronatus. Next base: position 18,555,673 of record CM060894.1, read on the forward strand.
CATGTACCATATTTATCCGAATAAAAAACAATGTTTTTTTCCAAAATATTTATGTTCAGAACTGGAGGTTGTTTTGCATTTGCAATATGTTTTCTGAATACCATACAGGGAAAAAGTAAGTTTCAAACTTTGCAGGTACGGCAGTGGCAAAGCCTGGGGAAAATGTTATAGAGCTCATGGTGTGTATGTGGCATATTTTGAGCATTTCATTTTGTGCTGAAATGAGCATGAGAGGCTATGAGCATTCTCATCAGAAAAAAAATTATTCTTTGAGACTAAAATAAAATTACACGCCTTCCTTTTACATCGGTTGTTGCACGTAATGTATTGGAAGTCAATAGTCAAGCAGAAAGAGAGAGGTAAGCTGCGCATTTCTCCTCCCCGGGTCGCTCATATACAGCAATGTGAATTTATACGGTAATTAAAACTAGGTAAAATGTATGTATATTAATTTGTTGAGTTGGTTTTTTAACACATCATCATCAGAAACGGCACAAAAGTAAACTTTGGATTCTACAGAAAACCAACTGAATCAGAAAATTACATCAAAAATGAAAGCTACAACCCATTACCACACAAACATGCAATAATAAACAGCCTCACACATAGATTAGTAAATGTACCTATGAGCACAACAGAATTCAACAAAGAGTTAAAAACCTTAACTCAAACAACAGAACAAAATGGATACAGCAAGAACCTTGTATACAAGAAACTAAACAAAGCAAAGCGGATAAAAACCATAAAAGAAATAACTACCCTAACAGCAGGAAAAAACAATATCAAACATTCAAAAAATTCACTTACCACCCCCGAGCATTTAGAAAATTAAAAAAAAATCTTCAAAGAACAAGACATCAACCTGGCTCCAATAAACAGATTTTCGGTCATAAAGTTACTAAATTCAAAAATAAAAGATGAAATTCCACCAGAAAATAGGTCAGGAATACATAAAATTAAATGCACAAATTGTGAAAAGTTCTACATAGGACAAACCAAAAGAAGTTTAAAAATCAGATCCAAAGGGCACTTTAGAAACCTGAAATTGAAACAAGAAGATAAATCAGCAGTAGCATTTCACTTTTGGAAAGAAAACCACAATCTAGATCCAAATCCAAAATTGCTAAAAACCATGTCAGGCCACAATGAACTCACAACCTCAGAAAACATCCTCATATGGAAAAACAAAGATCGCCTAATAAACTTTGAAATCCCGCCAGTAGACAACTTAGTTAAGAAGTTCATCATTTCGCCACCAGAGAAGAGAGCAAAAGCAAATGCAGCCAGCAACGGCAATTGGACCCGTGAGGTTGAAAATGAAAGCATAGGCTTTCAAAACTAGTCCCTCATAATAACAATGTAAGTGACATAGTGTTAAAAAACCAACTCAACAAATTAATATACATATAATTTGACCGTTACTGTTACTAAATTCCTCCAAACATCAATAGGTAAAACGTATTACACTATATTATATTAAGTGGACTGTCTTAACAGAAAATTGCATCCATAAATAATCGTTACAGCTACCACCACCGCTGCCATGCTTTATCATCACATATACTGTACATTTTGTTCTCTCTTCTCCATCTCTTCCACTCCCACTTGAATTTCTGCACAGATCCAAATTAGGTATAAACATTTACAATGTTTTATATTATGTTGTCTAAATACAAAATTATATCTGTTATCATCGTTATGCCATTGCCGCCGTCATGTTGTACCATCACGTCCATATACATTTCCACACTCCCCTCTCCAGCAACCACTCAAAATGCAAATTTCCGTGCAGTCATATTAAGTACAAAAAGTAAATAATAAATAAGTGACTTAATCAGCTTATGTGTCCATTAGTTTGTTCAAAATATATGGCAAACTTTTTAAATTTCTTCTAAAAATTCTTTTTATATACATATGTCTTTTAAACATGTCTTATGAAGATGTGGTTAAATCCCAAAATTAAGTTCTGAAAAATGGGGCTAGTCTTGCATTCGAGGTCATCTTATATTCAGATAAATTCAGTATATAACTGCACTTGAAGGTATTGTTAAAAGAGTAAAACCTACTTATGCTCCCTCTAGTTGTATTGTGGATATATTAATAAGACTGATATGGCTCCTTTGTTTTAACATTTATAATACACAGGTTAATTTCATTAACTACTAGCATCTGTTTCGAAAGAAAATGTACATGAATTCATAAGCATTTAGTAGATTAAGAAGTTTGTTACTTACGTCCAGTAATGTCAGTGAGTAGCTTGCAGAATGAAGCAGTGCAAAAAGAAATACTGGAATTAACGCCACTGGTGATCAAGATCAGGAAATTATTTCCTAAAGACTTGTAAAGCCAAGCATTAACATAATATTCTTTTTCTTTTATTTTAAATATATGAACTAGAGATTATGTTTTTATTCAAGATATAACACACAGAAAGTGAAAGAAGTGTGGAGTCATTGCATGTGGGAAAGAAAGATTAACCATAATCAAAAACTGGGCATTACAATCATAAACTAATCTAACTACTTTCATTCGTCATGGTTCAGAAGGCATTGAAGATTCTGACGTATCACCAAGTACTTGGTATCCTCAGGGTGAAGTGATTGTGGTCTATGCTGGTCAGAGCTCAGATGCCAGGGCCTGGGTGAGAGCCCTCTTATATAGTGGGGATAGATGGGATGTGGTTTAAGTTTCTGTGCGCTGATTGGTTCGGGTCTGTCTGAGAGGTTGGGCTGCTTGAAGCGTTATAACTTTTCTAATTCTAAGCTAGGCTTTTTTCCAAGACTGGTGTCATGCTTTGTGTACACTGAGAGCTGCTTCTTTCCGGTTGAAGCTATTTTTGTGTTTAAAGATTTCTATGGCCTTCCTTTGCAGTCGAGCATGGTAGTTGACAGTTGAAGATAAAACCTGTATTTCTTTATATCAGTTTTTGCTTAACATGAGTGTGAACAGCTTGTTTCGTAATTCATAGCTGATTGTTGGTATTCATTGTTACATTGCATTAGTGGACACCTGTGCCAGCGATGAGTTCTTTTGACATTGCAGCTGTGATTGTTACACCTGTGCTGTCTGAAGGTTCTTTGAAATTAAGCCTGCATTGTTACACCTGAGTTTGTGACAGTTTGCACATGCAACTGCTTCTGACAGTTTCCAGTCACAAGATCTGCAGGAATAAAATGGGGAACAAATCATGCCCAGATTTCAATTTCAGCTGGGAGTGCATAACGAGCAGTTGAGTGAGTTTTGACAGAATTCGTAACGTGTAGTTGCTGCTGTTGCAAACATAAAAGAGAAACTATTTGGCAGAATTTTTACGAAAGCATTGACAGTCATTTGTGAGCAGATTGGTAGATACATTATGCGCCACTCTGTGTAAAAAGAAGAGGGAGCATACAACATCAGCCCATTATTTGGCAAGCTGGATCCTTCAATGTAAACATGTAGCCATTCATTAGCAAATATGACCTACCAGGTTGAAGGATGTAAAAAAAGTTTGGCTGTTCTTGTTAAATGTGGGAAAAATCACTGGCTACATAGAATATATACTTTCATAGAAACACTGATTGCATCTTTAGCTGCTTCTGTTCATAAATTGCTAAAGAAATTTTCTATATTTAACTGCATGTCTATGATACCCACATATGGCAGTGAACTCCATGATTGTAAAATCTCTAAAAACTGAAATATAGATACTCTTTCTCTGGCAGACTATCATCAACTCAGGTATAAAGCAGAACAAGTATGCTTTCAATTATTATTTTTATCATCATCACCACCACCACCATCAGGCTACAATGTGGCCGAGTGGTCACTCGCCTCTCACCCAGATGGTCTAGCTTCGAGCCCAAGCAACCGCATATGAGATTCATGGTGGACAAAGCAGCACAGGGGTGGATCTTCTCTGGATTCTCCAGTTTCCCCTACCATCACATTCAACCAGTGCTCCATTTCATTCCATGTATCATCAGTGTCATCACCTGCAGTGCCATGTGTAGTAAAAGCGGACATTAAACACTATAAAAAATCACCACCACCAACACTTCTTCAAAACTTTTAAAACTTGATTTAGGTAAAACTGTTTTGAACAGAAAATGATCAGCTTTGTTCAAGAAGGAACAAAGTTTGGTCCCAAATCTGAAAAGTTTACTTGTGCCTTGAATGCTTTTGAAAGGATACAGGTTACTGGAGTTACGTAGAGAAATATGAGGGAATAGAAGAGATAATGACAACTATCCTCCATCAGCAGATGAGCTAAGAACTCTCGGCTAATAGTCACTCTGGGAATTCGCTGATGTAGACGAAGTGCACTGGTGGCAGCATTGGACATAAGAGCCTTGTAGTATGCATTATAAGGATTTCTGAAAAAAGAAAAATATGCATTAACTTATTTGCAGCTCGCTCAACACAATTTTAATGATATTATATGGAGCTAGACAGAAACAATATATTAGGCTGGCATAAGTCATTTATAGCCTTAACCTTAAAGTATTTTATGCTACTGAAAAGTTAACATGCACTTTATCTTTGTTAATAGAAACTTCTCTGATAATGCACAAAAACTTTAGGCCTCAGCCAAGGTCAAAACCAGCAAACAACTGAAAATAGTATATGTAACTCAATGGTGTTACAAGAAATAACAAATGAAGATGTTATTAAACAGATAAACACATTAAAATGTAAATGATCTTTTGGGTTAGATGGACTTACAAATAAAATGGTTAAGCACTGTAATCTAAAATGGCAGAGATAATGACACATAATTAATCAATCTTTTATAACACGTACATTTCCCAGTGCACTAAAAAAAGTAATAGTAAGACCAATATACAAGAAAAAAAATTCAAAGCATGCAATGGAAAATTATAGACCCATATCATTATGTTCAACATTTTCCAAAATAATAGAGGGATTGTTTTTCTCAACTACAGAGCTTCCGCAGTAAGTATAAAATAATATCAGAGTACCAATTTGGTTTTCAAAAAAGGAAATCAACAATACAAGCTATCTGTAAAAGAAATGACATCCTCATAAATGCAATAGACAGGAAAGAATATGTAATCACAATCTTTCTTGATCTTACTAAAGCATTTGACTGTGTAGATATACATAAATTAATAACTAAAATAGAAAAGTATGGCATCTGGGGCCTACCATTAAAATGGCTAAAATCTTAACTACAAAATAGAGAACAATGTGTGGAAATTATATACAATTCAAATGGTAACCTAAATAAAATCAGATCATCTTTTAACAAAGTGACTCACGGTGTTCCACAAGGATCGAAACTAGGGTCATATCTATTCCTTATATATATATATATATATATATAAATTGCTTATTCAAAACAATAAAAGAAGCAGGTGAAATATCCATTGGATATGCTGATGATACCACAATTATAGTAAGGGGAAATACAGAACTTGAAGTACAAGATTAATCAAATATACTACTTGAAAAAATTAGGGAAGAGCTAGGAAACCTAGGGATGGTAATAAATACAAATAAAACAGAATGGATGCAAATCAGCTTAAAAAAGAAAATCCCACCCAAAATTCAATTAGTCCAAGACAATAAACAAATACAACAACAGAAACAAACTTTTTACGATTAATAATAGATAACAGATTAAACTGGAAAAAACATATTGAAAAAATAGCAAAAAAAATAAATACAGGACTATACATCTTAAAACAAGCAGCGCAACAAATGGATAGAGATAGCTTAATACAAATATAATATGCCTTCATACATTCTCATTTGAGCTATGAGGTTGTATTATGGGGTAATGCACAGAAAAAAACAATGCAAAGAATATTAATACTACAGAAGCATGCCATTCGAATAATATGTAAACTAAAGAAGACGGATACTAAATATATTAACATTTCCGGCACTGTATATATACGAATGCATTAAATACTCAATAAAAAATTATAGCAATCAAAGTAAAAACATGCACATACACAAACATGACACAAGAACGAAACAAAATTATTTCATTAACAGACTAAGAGGAACATTAAGTAACAAAATTATAGAAAGTAAAACCAAAGATTTGTACAATCATTCGCCTTAACAAATAAAACAGATAACTGAAGAAAACTGTAAACTTAAAGCAATTAAAAAGTATCTCTCAGAAAATGTATTTTACTCTATAGAGGAGTATAAAATGTTAAATTAAATAAGTTATGCTGTATGATGGTACCCCCTGTATTCTGTATTTTTTTTTATAAAGTGTATATACTCATTTTATTATTTATACTATATGTTTAGTTTTGTAATCAATCTGACGATCCTTGTAAATTATGTATTACAAATGGAGATAATAAAGAAATAGAAATTACATTTAACAATGCACCAATGAGCACAGCATTTCAGCCAATGAATGCTTAGAAATCACAAATGACAGAAAGATGTCAACTGCACATGGAGTAAAACACAACATTGTAAACTCTTTGTGGTTTTCTCTCTTGTTCTTCATTCATTTAATTTTCTTGTGATATTCAGGTGCAAGTGGCATTTAATGTGTATTCTTAAATATGTGGAGACCTTGGGACAAATCTAACTTTGATGCTCGAAATAATAATAATAGTCAATAATCAAGCTAGTTTTCCTTACTAAAGGGATTTGGTTAGACAGTTGTTAGTGAAGTTAGGGTCCCACTTTCACACGTTAAATAAGAGGCACATGATAATGGAATTAGCAAGGATTGTGACAGTACCTGAGTAAACTAAACTACTTCAAGCAGGAAGGGTATCATATACTTTATTTAGATAAATCTTGGTACGACACCCATGATGCTGTAAGAAAAAGTTGGGATAACGGAGTTGCTCTTGCTGCCTCCAACCCGTGTCACATGCAAAAAGCATCATGATCTTGCATGCAGACAGTAGCCTGAGTTGAATTGAGGGCTGCTTATATTTGTCTTCGAAAAATATTCGGGAATCCTTGTCTGATTCATATCTCGAGATGATTGCTGAAATATTTTAAGCTTGGTTCAAGAACACACTTTTGAAAAACATTTCTCCTAAGAGTGTTATTGTGTTAGGAAATGCTAATCATCATTCCTGGCTAAGATCAATATTCCCACCAAGTCCAGCAGAAAAGATTAAATGATCGGATTCATGGAAGAACATAATTTTGATTTACTCAGTCCAGTTCCTATAAAAGCCTTGCTTTTGGAGAAAACCTGGGAAGCCAAAATACAGAAAGTAAAAATAATAGACAAATGGCAAAACATCATGGCCATTAAGTCCTCAGGTTACCACCTACCACTGTTATCTCAACTTGATTGAGCTGATATTGATATGCCTTAAACATGCCGCAAGAAAGCAGAACGTGACTCCTCCTATAAATGACAGTGAGTGTAAAGTGTTGAGAGAATGTGTACCCAATATTCTTTATTGTTACAATATTTTGTATACTCTCTTACGATTGTCTAAATTTGTGTACTTGGTGTATGAACAACTGGGAACATGCACGAGTTCTAAAAATATTTGTAATGAAAAGTTCATCCTCAAATTAAAGAAACATGATATTGATTCTAATGTTACACTTTCTTCAAGACAAGAAAACATATTTTTTCTACAACTGAGCGTAATTGAGTAGTTCATGAGTCCATTTCAGATCGTAAACATGATTTTTACAGAATCCATGCACAAAGAAGTGCAGCAAGCATAAAGTAATTTTGTTCCAACTTTATGCTCACCAAAATAATTTATGATATTAGTGTGTATACATCAGTTATAGCAGGCAGAATAAAATTTACTACCTGCGCTAATGCTGCAAAAACTAATAACCCCTGATGAATGGCTCAAACTTAACCTCAAATTTATATAATTTTTCATTGCTTTTCTTCTAACATCAGAAAATTCTCATAGAAAAAAAAACATAGTATGAGGATAAAGTTTCTTTTTCGAATCTCACATGGTTGTGAAGTGAGATGCAGTAAAATTTCAGAATATTCCTGCTCGAATCAAAACCCATAACTTTACGCTCTTACATCATAAATAGCTATTAAAGTCCCATTTTGCAGGTATCTCTAAAATGCTCCAGATGTAAACAACTGGTTGTGATGACATTCTTCATGAACTTTAGTTGTCCTTAATGCTTACATTGATGGTAGATGCATATTATTTCTTACCTTTACTTTCACTTTTTATCAGAATGACAAATGGAGCTTTTTAAAAAACAAAATTGATAATCCCCATAAATAGGTGCATTAATGGTAGCATAGCTTTTCAGAAATAACAAATATTTTGTGGCTGCTGAAATTCATGGAATAAAAGTGTTATATTAAGTAATAACATACCTGCTATTATACAAGTTTCCTAAGTTGGAATAAATATATTGCTCATATTGCAAAAACATGCGGTATTCATTCCTTTTCAGATAATAGCAATAACAAATAGTAATCATATTTCTCATTCCCAACAAAGTAAAAGTTTAAGCCAAACAGCTTGTTTATAACAATTTTTCCTTTAACTAGCAAATTTGTCTATTAATTTGCATTACATAAACTTAGAACACAAGAATAATGGGGAAGAATGAAAATAATTGCAATTTTCTGATGTAATGAGATGCAAATGTAAGGCTAAAAAGATCCAAAACACTCCTAAATATAGTGTCAGAATACCATTACAAAGAGAGCAAATAAATCCTTAAGGTTTTGTTTTATTACATGAAAATGGTGAACATAATGCTAGTCATAACGAAAAACACAGCATAGAATGAATAGAAGTTTCTTTTTTTTTACCCGATCTTAATTTGGCATGAGGAAAATAGGTTCATTTGAGTAATAATTGTATTTATTACTACTTTTTATTAAATATGCAACAAAGTGTAATCTTAAATAATAAATGCAGTTCTTAAAGAGGTAATACATTTAACTTGCATCATTATGAACTTCACAACAATATATATTTTAGGTATATCCTTGAGATTTTTTAACAATTTTAAAATCTTTTATTCACAAATTTTGGCACATAAATAAACAATTTGTTGAAAGTCTCTAATGTATAGGTAGAGAAAAAATCTAGGTACACTAATTTATAGCTTTTCTGTTTCAACATCTGGTCAGAGTTCATGTTGATCCAAAAATTAATTTGTTCTGTTGCTACATAAACTAAAAAATTTGACATGTTTCATTCACATGACTTTCTCTGTCTCTCTGCAACAAATTATTATTAAAAAGCTTTTTCTTTTATCTACTTCTTGCTAATTGAGAAAAAATTAAAGAGAAATGATTTTATTACTTAACACTTAAATTGTGTGTTTTAATAAGCTCTACATTTTTAAGTAGGGTTTTTATATCTCTTATGGTTTTCCATATGCACAATTCATCCAGAATAAAGTCTTCAGTGGCTATTCCCAGAAAATTCAAAATATACATTTTATTTTTCATGTAAATATCTTTAACATACAATATTTTAATCAGAATCGTTAGTGCCATATTTCAGATAGTCAAATATTTTGAAAATTGTTCCATGTAAAGGGTAGTTGAGAGGTGGCAGATTATCTTGAAAAGCATCGTGTCGCATCCTTGGAAGACATTGAACTTAAATACCAAGTTTGGTATTTAACAGACTTTTCGTGTTTGAGCTATGCTGCCCCCCCCTACACACTCACACATTGATCGGTGTCGAATTTTTGGGTGCAATACAATACTCTATGTATGTACATAGTATGTGTAGAGAAAATTAAAATTCATCGACCACCGCCAGGTTTGAGCCCGCGACCTTGGGAACCAGAGGTTATCATGTTATCCCCAGGCCATAAATTAAATGAAGTTTTATTTATGCACGCTCTTTAATTGTTGTGGTTCTCAGCATCCCATCCTATACCGGGCGTGATAGACCGCTTAATTTTGCTCACAGGCTATCAGGCTTTAGGTTATTTTACGTGCCGTAAATCTACGACACGGGACCAACGGCTTAACTTCCCTTCCGAAGGAAGCCATGTTAAGGATTTCGTCCTCCACCGGGTTCGAACCCGCGACCTTGGGTACATGAAGTTAGCATGGTAACCATTACACCACGGAGGGCGACTCCCAAGATCATGGAGGACGACTTGGGACATTAGGAATGAATGAATGAATGAATGAATTAATAATAATAATAATAATAATAATAATAATAACAACAACAACAACTCCTAATTTGAGCAGCGGAAGTACAAATGAGCATGGAGCTTAACGACGAAATCTTGGATTAAATCGCGCGATCAAATGCCGACTTGTTTGTCTTATGGCAGAGCATCATATTTCCCGGTTGTGAATTAAAAACAAGGTCACGCAACTACCTTGTTCACCTTCGAGTGAAGCAGTTAGGTTATAATTACTGCTTTAGATGAATATCAAGTAAACTGCGTTTCGTTTGTTCTTTTTCATCATATATGACTTGTTTAAACATAATTTAGGTTGTTTTTCCAAACATTTCATGAAACATTTTAATGTATCCTGTTGTATTTTAAAGAGCGAGTTCTCTTGCTGTCCAAGGAAACGCAAGATTAAAAGGAAAAGTTTTTATTCTTCAACAAAGTTTAAATCATATCCTACGACTTCTTACATTTTAATAATCTCAGTAAAATAAGATTTGTCCAGCGTGTAAAAAAATAAGCGTCTCTCTCAAGTTCAACGTCTACTGTGGTTCTACTTGTGCCCAGCCACTGATTCGGGTTTGGGACAAAAAGTACCGAATAAGGCGGAAGTGAAGGGCATAGTTTTGAAGCAACAATGTGTTTTGGGGCGGAGATGCAAAATCATAGTGTGCCATATAAAGGTGTGAAAATGTAAAATTACACTGCATTGGTCATGTTTTTATAGTGTTTAACGCCCACTTTTACTGCAAATGGCACCGCAGGCCATGCCACCAATGACACACGGAATGAAGATGGAAAACCGGTGGAATGCGATGGCGGGGGAAACCGGAGAAAACCCGCCCCTGCGCGCTTTGTCCATCACCAATCCCACATGCGGTAGAATGGGATCGAACCTGCGCCGTCTAGGTGCGAGTCGAGTGGTACCAAGCCGCGACCCTATTCGTCATGGTGATCCCACTATAACCATAAACGGTACGGTAACATCATAACCTAAAAACATAAGAGATCTAGAAAGAATGTTTTGGGCAAAATACGATGACAAGGCAATAGATCGGACCGTATTGAACTCGCCGAGGATTATTTGTCTGAAATCCAATATATTTGCCATTATACTTATATTTCGAGATTTCACGATCTAACAGGTTAAATGCCAAAATTAGAACCTACAAGCGCGATTTGCGAATACGTGCAACATCAGTTTATCTGATATGGCATTCTCAATGATTATGTAACAACCCGCACAAATCAAGAGACACAGCTAATGTTTAATTATATTCATGAAGTAGTTAATGATTCTGCAGCAACTGATTTAAGGAATGCTGCATAGACCTAAAATAAGGAAATTAAGGCAGAAATCGTTTGGTATTTTTAGCTGGTCTTGCAGCACTTTAGAAGTTTCAGGTTGTTACACAGTGTCTGTAGGGAATTGCAATTGTTTAATTTTTAGATTTTAAAACATTAAATAAGATAATTACTGAGTAAGAAAAATATGCTAAAGCCAATTATATTGGACGCATATTTCTGCCACACGCCAGCATTATTGTTTTGTGTGTTTCGAAAAATGGCGAGCTAGATGGCTATAAAAATATTGTGAGCACATTACTTGCAACTGTAATAGAGACGTCAATCTATCGGCCAGAGTTTTATGGCTAGTAGATAAAAATATAGGTTATTTCTACCGAGAAGAGGCTTTAATCCCCCTCAAACATGTGGTGTAATTCATAGAATGTTGGGAACACTGCAAACAGGAGAAAATGGCGTACAGGTCACAATAATTATTTATGCGCGCTTTGTTAGCCAAATGTCTTTCCGAACGCATCCTTTTAGCCGGGGAGGAATTTAATTAAGTTCAGCATCTTCCAAGGACGTGACACGAAGATTTTCAAGAAAATCCATCCACTCCGAACCACCCATTACGTGGAGAAAACTTTTTCTCAAAAATGGCTCTAAAGATTTTAGAAGTAAATGTCGTGTATTAACGACAATTTACCCCAACTAATAACGCGCAAATACAATGGCCGAGAGTAGACAATTTCAACTAATCGCGGTCATCTGACTGGAGCCATATTGTCGAAACATCTTATCGCTGCTGATGTTCATTTCTTTGAAATCTTTTTTTTTTTAATTTATTTATTTAAAGTCACTTTAACTGCAATGGTTATATCGCGACTTCTCATTAGGGTTACAGTACATTAGTTGAATACATTCTCAATGCAAATTTAAATAAACATATACAAGGTATACATAAAGTAAACTCAATGCAGTATTTTACAAGTAAGAGAAAAGTTAGTTTATGTTTGTTGTGAACTATGATAATATTTAGCATTTACTTTAACATTTTGAAATATATAGATCGAAACAAGAACTTTAGATTAAATTTTATGATACAATTGGATTACTTGTAAGAAGTTCAAGACTTTGTTGGAGAATTGTAGTTGGCCCAGGGCTGTCGGGAGTTCGTTTGGCACGTTACATGTGGTTCGTTGTTCCTCATAGAGACTGCAGTTGGTAATAAGATGTTTCACTGTCAGCTGGCAGTTGCAAATATTACACATCGGTGAGTTTTCACGAGACAGAAGGTATGAATGTGTGAGTGATGTATGTCCATACGCAGACGAGTCAGTACAGTCTGGTCCTTGCGATGAAATGATTTGTATGAGTAGCTAGAATCGGCGACAGTGTGTATCTCATGCAATTTGCTGTTGGACAGGGTAGACCATTCTTGTTTCCACTTTTGGATAGTGACACCTTGAACAAAGTTGCACGGCGAGGAGTCTTGAAATCTGGTAGGCTACACGGATGACTGGAAGCTTCTTTGGCCGCTTCATCTGCCTTTCGTTTCCCGGTATACCTACATGCGACGGGAGCCAAAAGAGCAAGATTGTTTTACCAGAAGATAGTATTTTGCTATGTACTGTTTAGTTCTCCAGGAGCAGTGGATGCGTAGGGTGCTTCTGCTGAAGAGCAATTAGGGCACTCATGGAATCACTGACGATAAATGAAATGGCCTGTTATTTATGGACGCGCTTTAACTGCTTTGGTTCTCAGCGTCCCATTCTATATTGGGCGTGAAAGATCGCTTAATTTTGCTCAGAGGCCTCTCTTATCAGGCTTGAGGTTCTTTTACGTGCCGTAAATCTACGACACGGGACCCACAGCTTTGCTTCCCTTCCGAAGGAAGCCATGCTAAGGATTTTTACACCCGAAAAAATCCATCGTCCTCCGCCGGGTTTGAACCCGCGACCTTGAAGTTAGCATGGTAACCATTACACCACGGAGGGCGACTATCACTGAAGATGATGTAGGAGTGATGCTCATTGGTTCGAAGAATGCATTCCATAGCGAATTTGAAATCTTGTCGCACCTGACGTTCGTTTGTTTAATCTCCTTTCTTGGTTATTGGTAACGAGGTGACAATCCAGCGAACCAACCTTCATTTTAATAACTGTCAGTTACACAATTGTTCTTTCAATTAATTCAGTTACAATGTTTATTTAAAGGTTTATCCAGTTCATACGTATTTAGTTTAAAAAAGAGTGAAAATAAGTATTATTTGTATTACTTAAGTATGAGATGAGTGCAATAACCCCAAATAAAGTAATGTTAGTTTCCATTTCATGCATTAATTATTAAAAACTGGAATAAAATAATTGTTCTCTATTTCTATTGTTGCTATCGACATTCGTACATTGAGTGTACTGTAGACACGGCCGGCCATATCAGCGGTCAGTGAAGCAAGAAAGAAAGAAAGAAACATTCGGAAATTAACATGGTCAAATGCGTTGTCTATTTGAGAACTAATTTATTACAATCATAACCTGATAAAATCTCCCTTCCTATATATTATAAATTATTAATACTTTATTTCGCTGACTTAATCAATAAAACCCGTGTTTTCATCTCTTAGGACAATTGATTCCCATCGCTTCGCTTCGGTCATGAATTATCGACAAGATGAAAGCACTCGTGGTATTGCTTATGGTAATTACATGGCAAATAAAATGTATTTCTTGATATTAGAGGGGTGGGGTCAGAATTAAGATTTCGTTATATTCCGTTATTGGTTTTAATTTTAAAATACTTGTTTTTTTCTCAAACGGGCAGTACTCATCCGTTTTTTTTTATACTGTATTCCCTTATTTCCTTTCCACATATAAGGAACTAAGTAACAAGACCACTTCTGCTAATGTTTATATCGATTGGCTTGGTGTAGATAAAATAATAGGTAATATTTTATAAGAATGGTTTGTTTGCAGAGCAGATAGTTATGTGAATGGAACACACAAAACGTTTCATTTTTGAAGCTACTCTCCAAACATCACCAGGGCTTTATTTAATAGGCATTAAACATGGTTTAAAACAAACCAATTCACCGGTGCTAAAGCAAATAATTTCTTTTCGATAGATTTTGCGTGAATAGCATCCCTGAATGGCACTAAAGTGAAGGTAACTCTACTCCCCGTGGACGGTCCTGCTTTCCTGGAGACATAAGAAGTGCTACCACGATAATCCAGAAAACTATCCATGGTTTTATTTGCATATGGAGCGTTTATGCATTCTTCGGTGCACTTTCGCCCGTTGAACTGTCGTCTCTGGCATGAAATATGAACCCATGTTTTATCTACAGTTATGAAAATCACTGGAACTGCGTTTATATAAATCTAAACACTCTTTCTTGAGGAAGGGTAGAATCAGATTGAAACATTCAATGGGAGTCGGCATCTTCCGGTTTTCGTTCTGTTGCTCTAACCAACTGAGCTCTATTCAAAGACCTTGGAATTATATTACCTAGACTCACCGCTGGAGCCGGTGTTGCTGTCGCTAATTAAAACCTCTCGCGCACAGGCAGCTGGAGGGCAAACGTGATTTTTGCATGTTCAGTACACTTTAAAATGGGATGATTTAAAGGTATTGTGGTATAATTATGATATAGGGTTTAATAATCTCATAACTGTATCAGCCGCAGGAAAAATGATTCCGAGATCACTTTCCATCGGTAAGAAATAAATTGCAACATTTGTGATTTGTGTCCCAAATTCCTTCCGATTTATTCCCGTGGGTTTCCTCGGTCACTAAGCGAATGATAATTTATGTTAGATTCACAATACATGAACCAGAATTACTCAGTAAGTCGTTAGCTGCTCTGAGACGTGACAAGTTTGTGCAATCGAAATACCACCAACTATACTCCGATGCATTTTGCGAAAAATTGTTGCTATGAGAATAAAGGTAACATGATGCTAAACCATGACACAGCTCCTTCAATGTATAGTTTCCCTTCACATCTGACAAAGGTAATGAAAACGCTAATTTCATTATTATAACTATTTTGTATATGTTCCTTAGCATTAGAAGGCAGTGCTAAAATATTAGATTCGATATTATAATTTGTCCTAAAAAAAATCTCGATTAAGTTAGTTTTTCAAATCTGTAATTTCAGACTGAAAGACAACCCCACAGTGTGCTAAAAAGGAATTTTGCAAAAGTGTTAGTACAAAGAATAATAAGTACTAATCTATTCTAATTTTAAAATAGTTTATACGTAAATTATTTCAGGAAGCACAGACCATACTCTCCTGTGGTGCAGATATTAATATATATATATATATATATATATATATATATATATATATATATATATATATATATCATTTTGCATTTTTAATTCAGCATTTTGTCCACTTTACTGCAGAGACACTCTTAACAAGCCTTCTTTATAATTCTTGTTGACGACTTTGTGTATTAAAGTGAAAAGTAGAAAGTATACATGGAATCACTGGAAACTGCGAAAAGAGAATTAAAGCTGAATTATGCTCTCTGTGATGCTTGCATTCCGTTTGTAAAATACTTTAAACGCAAGTATGCGATATTTAAGTTCAATGATAATATTTGCTTTTGTTTTGTTCAGCTGTGAGATGAAATTCCGTCTAGTCAAAAAAAAGTGATTTTATTCAACTCCCAACAGAACATTTAAGGTCTAATCCCTGTGCGCAGATGCTGATGTTCATGAAGAACGTGTCGTCGCAATTGTTTTCTACTCGGGTATACTTATGGCATAACAATGGCTGTTTTAAATTCCCTGCCTACCCATTACAACCAAGTATTGCGCGCGCGACCTTGGGTGCCTTTTGCCCTCCAGTCCAGTCCTTCAATTCACGACACTTGCACTGGTCTGCGCAGGTAGGCGCGTGGGGGTTTGGCTCTATTGCAATATACCAGGTGATTACGAGGTGAATTCAAATTGTAACACCTCCGATTTTTTCTCACTAATCTTACGAAAATTATGAAACTTGTATTATTTCTCGACGTATCTCTCAGCAGTCGTACACATTTTTCGCAACGTCGACGCCATGATTCCATGGCCACTGCGAACGCTTCTTTAGGAATCTGTTATGACACTGGAAAATTGCTGATGCAATAGCGACACGGTGTCTTTCACAGTCGGAAACAGCCAAAAGTCACTAGGAGCCACGCCAGGTGAATAGGGAGCACGAGGAATGGCTTCAAAGTTGTTGGCACAAAAAACTGCTGTGTCATCCGTTAGCATACGTGGCACCCATCTGGGGGAGACTTTTCGCATTTTCAGGTCGTCAAGCAGGATTGTGTACACAGATCCCACGAAAATGCCAACTGTGGAGGCGATCCTCCACTCGCTTGATCATGCCATCGGACCGGCTTGTCCGAGGCCGAGATTCTCTTGGTTTGCCATGCGACGTTCTGCCTTCTTTGAAGTGTGGCACCCACAAACGCACATTAGACACTATCACCACATGTCTCACTTCACTTTCAATCAGTGTCACACCACGTAACTGGAGAAAACGAATGATTACACTCTGAAAGCGTCGCCATTTTAAGTATACAAAACAATCCTCACCCTAGAGTGCCGACATCTGTCACGCATTAACAAAGAGTGCCCCCCCCCCTTTACTTTAAAACAAACTGCATGTTTCTGTTTCCAGTTCTGAGAAAAAAAAATGCAGGTGTTATAACTTGAATGCGACTTATTCGAATTTTTACAGGTAAAACACAATATCTCATATTCACACCGAGATGAAATGTCCCGATGGATTTACAATAGCACAAAAACTTGAATGCCCCATTCACAGTGAGATGTAAGCGCAAGGCTTTGTGTAATTCAATGGCAAACATGCACACAAACTTTATGCTTGCGTTGCGTGCATAGAGGAAGAATGATGCATCCTTTACTCTATGCATTGCCTGCAATTCGACAGCACACGATCGCATTGTGAGATTTTACATACATGCTACTCTTCTATTTGGCCGTGCTGAGCCATCTCTCATTTCCCTCAAGAGGCTATTGCAGTCTCCGTTCCGAATCCTTTTTTGATTTAATGGATATACCCACCAAATGCTTCTAGATTTCTTGGCTCTTACAAATCGTAAGACCCAAAGAGATAATTCATATTGCATTAAATGTGCTTTATCACTTTCTGCAGTCTCTAGTATTGCAGTATTTTGGTCCATTACTAAGACGTCAGTACCGCGAGCTACAGTTGTGTATATATAATTGTCACACTCCATTTATTTAAAAAAAGATTGAGTGATTTTTCTTACAATAATGCAGATTATGTCCTTCAATTTGAAACTTGCAGTTCGCTTGGAAAAAAATCGCATGCAATTTACAGATCTAGAGACCCGCGTCCAACGTCTTGCGTTACACTTGAATGGTCTTCCCTCGCGCCTGCATCTCATTGTCAATGGTCATGGACTTCATAATTTAGCGAACTATTGAGTCAACGATTATAATTGAGCTATGGCATTGGATTTTTCAACTTGACTTTACCTTTCCAGCCTTGTCCTACACATAGCTTGTGTGAAAGAGCAATTACTCTTGAGAAAAGATCCTTCGAATGCGTTTTACCCCATTGTTAACAAACGTAGCCCATCGAGCGGAACACTTTCTCACATTCAAAGCTTCGTGAAAAAATTGTTGAGGTCTTTGCAATGTAAGTCAACTAACATATCTTCAATCGGCCATCATTGTGTACGATTTTGTGAATATTTGTCGCAATCTCATGAGTCCTGTTATTTGTTTGCTATAAGCAGACATAATCAGAAGCACGTGGCGGAAATGAACTTCAATGACTGCGGTGTTTAGCAATTATAAATGCTGTGCGTTTATCGTCCACTACATAGAAACGTTATCATAACGTGAACAGGTGCTGAGATTGCCTTTGCGTCTTCTAAAAATTTATAATGTGCATCTTGAAAGCAAGTTCGAGTTTGGGTGAGATTCCTCGCGCGAGGAAACCCTTCAAGGAACAGCGAAACGATTGTTTTATTGAATAGGTTTTAACAATGTGGTGTAGTTAACCACTGAATTTACAGGGTTGTCGGTATCAGCAGTATACAGGACACGAAACAATAAGATAAAGTTAGTTGAAAATGGAAATGGAGATTCATTTATGTAAGCTCTTTAGCTGCTATGGTTCTCAGCGCCCCAATCTATACTGGGCATGAAAGAAAACTAAATTTTGCTCAGAGGCCTCTTTATCACGCGGAGGTTCTGCCGTAAATCTACGACACAGGACCAACGGTTTCACTTACCTTCCGAAGGAAGCCATGCTAAGGATTTTTACGCCAGAAAAAAACAATCGTCCTCCACCGGTTTGAACCACCTACTTGGGTACATGAAGTTAGCATGGTGGCCATTACACCACGGAGGGCAACTAAAGTTAGTTGATGTGCGTGGACTTGTGCAATTAAGGTTCAAAGAAATTGCTTTAAAATGACGCCATAGTGTTCGACATATAATAAATGAGAAGAAAATGGATCTGGAGGGAATGCTGGATAACGTACCTAATGGATTAGATAGATATTAATGTGGAATAGGGTAGCGACGAATCAGAGCCTTCTAATTTAAAACTTAAATTATTTGTTTTGTTAACGACGCTGACAATTACCAGGATATCAGTGTGGCCGGTGTGCCGGAATTTTGTCCCGCAGAAGTTGGTAAATCTACTGACATGGGACTGTCGCTTTTAAGCACACTTCGTAAAGTAGTGTAACTATGCATGAGCCTATATCATACCACCCTGAGCTGTAGCACATGCGTGAGCTCCTTGTTTTCCATAGCTCCACTGCGCTATGCACTGCTATATAACACAAGAGCACGTGAACATCCCAACGTTTGACACCTTGTGGATTTATTTGGTTATTTTTTCCTTTCAATTGTGTTAAACATAATTAAAAATCTATGGTGTTTGAATCTACCACGATACTCCCCTAAATTCGTTGAGACGTGGCAACATCGTCCCTAGCACATCTTGGATTGCGCACGTTTTAGGAGTTTTTGCGCATAATAACTGGTATGACGTAATTACCTTAAGGGCGAAATACAGCTGAAAACGTGCTCACTGTTACCATGCATATCTCAACTACAAGTTCACATCAATACCACTAGGTGGAAGCACACTGCAGCAGAAGTTTCATTTGTGTGGGCTGTGTGTGTGCGGTTTTTATTTTGGCATAAATCCCGCCAGGTGAACGCAAACTGAAATTAAGCCAATTCCATTTTTGCATGTACAATTAAATTTAGATCAGTCGTTACTATTTGCTATAGTTATACACACATAGAAAAAACTATTTTATAAATTATATGTTGTGGGTTTCTGGATGTATTTAGTATATTATGTTACGCGTATTATCATACAGTGCTCGGGTTCCTATTCTGAACAGCAATTGCACCTGTTTAGTTGAGCATCTTTTACCTTACGTCAAGTGACCATGTTGTTAAGCATTGTTATGCTACTATTTGATATCAGCCACTTCCATATATGACAATTTGATGGTAACTGTTTACATGTGATCTGTTATTAGTTATTTTCAAATGGGACGAGGTTTGTCCTTGAGCGCCACCAGGACGGCAGCCTACCGGAGTATTGCAGTTGGCATATTGCATTTCCGCTTAACCAGGGAGTAACGCGCCAAGTGATTCCGACTCTCATAAATATTACTTGCGCTAAGACAAAATATTCAAAATTTGCAAAAAATAATTCACGAGGAAGATAGGGAATAATGTTTATAGCAGAACCATAACAACCACAGAAAAAACGCAAATAGTTTTCATAATACACATGAATAAACATACCCATGTATTATATTACAATCAGAATTACATAAGCACTGTAATGGCCATTATTATTTTTATGTGTATATGTATGTACGTTCTACTATGCATATACATACACGCGTAATTACACAGAAATGGAATGTAAACTATTGCCATGACAGTACTAAAAGAATTATTACATTTATTAAGCTTAGCAAGCTGTTAAGGTCGAGAGCCAAGGAGCGAACGCACTCTTGTTAACTGTAGAATGCTGCGTCAGCTAGCGAACGCACGTTTATGCCCGACTCGAAATCAGGGCTCGTGTTTATTTAACCCTAGTCACTACAGAATTCAAGTCAGTTTTCAGTCACTGTTTGATAGAGCAGATGCAATGGATTTTGGTGGTGAATTTAGTGGCGAATCTAAGAGGCAGGTATTGCATAGCCAGGCTTGAAATTTTACAAAAGAAATAACACTTTTAAATTGACCGACGTTGAACGACTTACACACGAAGAAATTGGCAAGCTACACAGACATGCAGAAAAACTACGAGACGACTTTTGGAAAGAAATAGGATGTGATGAAATTTTGGAACCTATCATCATAAACTTATAAGAATCAGACAATTAGGACAGTGACAATGACTAACTAGTCTCTTGACGTAACTGATGACAGTGATACGAAGGAGCCACTGGCAGTTCCATTGGATTAAAAAACAAGGTAATTCATGAACTATAATAATATAGCATTTAAGAAAAAGCGTACATAATATGCAATTGTAAATGTTCAAGTTTTAAATTTAAAAGCTGCAAAATTATAGAAGTTTAGAAAAATCAGTTAGGGGTTTCTTACGTCGACCATAATGTACCCCAGGCAGTTTTGCATTCTCGGTGTGCGAGTGAGAGGGAAATATGAAAAGAGTGGGGATAGCGACTTGGCAACGCAGACCACGATAACGCACCCATTCGCTGCAGAATAGAACGCTTCCCATTTGAAAAAAACCTTATAGGGTGTGATATCGACATGAATTCCGTTGAAGTTATTTTAAGTGCCAACAAAAGACTAAATTACCAGTATAATTTATTAATGTTGAGAGGAACTGTATCGTGTCAATTCTTTATATTCATTATTACAGTTATGCAGCATTTTCAGGACTATCGAAATCTAAAATACCCAACAAGTATATTCATGGGTGTACATGAATTTAATACGTGCGCAAGCGGTTGCATTTATCTGAAATCTGCACGGTCACACTTGCGTGAAAAGAACACGTACAATAATGACTCCTAATTCTTTGCTGGGCAGGCATAAAAGCAGAGCTGATAGTGTCAAAAGAAGTTGCACTCTTGAAGAGATAAAACTGTTCTGTTTAACATAAATTGGAATCAATCATTTGTTAGAAAATTATCATCAGCTTTAGCATACAGACAGTTACAGTAGCTTCTGGTTAGGCATGGTTGATGTATTGTAACTGTAATGGGGTTCTATATTGTAACACAAACTCTCTCTCTCTCTCTCTCTCTCTCTCTCTCTCTCTCTCTCTCTCTCTCTCTCTCTCTAACAAACACTCCATTTCTTCCACAAACTAATTACAATTACAATCTGCTCACAAATAAATTTCTTCCAATGCTTTTGTATCTATTCTGCTGTATTTTCTGTCCGACGTTCCCGCGGCGACGATTGCTCGCTACGAATTTCCCATTGAAACTCACTCAACTGATGCATTTCCCTCTGAAAACTGAACCCTTGGCAGTACTTCGTTTATTCCTATTGATTACGAGACAAAGACATTTCCAGAAATAACGCACGAGCAAAACCACCGCAGATGTCGCCAACTCACTCAGATGTAACAGTGCCTTCGACGTTAAAGAACCTTCTGACAACACACGTGCCCGCTGGCACAGATGAAGCAATCACAGCTTCGACATCAAAAGAACGTGCCACCGGCACAAGTGTCAACTAACGCAATGTAACAATGGATGTCAACAATCAGCTATGACTTACTTTTTCCTAAAGATATTTGTTTTGGTGTTTATATTACAAGAATTAAGATATTGATGAGCGCAAATCAGATCGGCTTTTAGATGCGAGGGCAGCACCAAAAGTTTTGAGAAAGATAATGAATGAGTTGCAAGCTAAAGCAGCTTTTCTTAATTTGCAAGTCTGGATGAGCTCCAGCATTGTGCATCGTCAGCACGCCCGAAAAAATCCATCGCCCTCCGCCATGGTTGAACACGTGAACCTGGGAGCCATTGACTAGCACGTTACTTGGACACAACATCCACCAAGTAAGTCCACCATTTGGGCCTTGTCGAAGAAACTTCAAACTAATGGAACTTTACTGGACAGACATATAGGAGGTGGAAAAAAATTGCACAGGAAGAGATTGTGAATGATAGGCTACTGCCGTCTCCCTCTAGATCACTCCGTCGACTTTAAAAAGAAACCAATGTCCAAACGCACTTGTCAGCATGCTGAAGAAGAAGAATTGCCGTTTCACTGTGGTGCATGCATTAAAAGAAACTGACTACGTGAAACGAGTACGCTACTGTCAAATGTTTCAAACATTTCTTCAAAGTAATCTAATCATTCTGGACTACATTTGATTCACAGAAGAGGCGTGGTTGCACCTGTCGGGATACATAAATAATCAACACTCCTGCATTTGAGCAAACGAAAACTTGTCTGATACATAGAGAGCCCCTTGATTCAGAAAAAGAATGGGGTTTGGTGGGCAACTAATAATCTTGAAATATTAAATACGTTTTTAAATCAACTGGAAGACAAGGAGCTCCCCAACAAGATGGTACATGCCACACAGCAATCGCCCGAATGACAGCAATTCAGCCATTTTCGGCGACCGCGTCATTTCGAAAGGGCTTTGGGCACCACGCCCGCCCGATGTGACATCACAAAATGTTTGGGGGGGGGCAGCTGTAAGGGAGAGTTTACAAGAACAAACCACGGACCATATTGTATTAGTAGCCAATAGGAGAGGCTCAGTCTAAAACTTGACTAAAATCTGCAATCTAATACAATATGGTTGGATTTTTCTCAAAAACTTCGTGCCGCATCCCTAGAAGATATTAAACTTAAATACTAGGTAAGTTTGGTATTTTACAGACTTTTTGTTTTTGAGTTGTGTTCACAGACACACGAACCTTTTTCTAAAAATGCTATTTTTGATTACAGGGGACCTAAAACGTCTCTTTCCGGTGAAATCTCGGTATCGAATTTTGGGTGGAATGCTACACTTTCTCTATACACTATGTGCACAGTACGTGTAGAGAAAGTAAAATACGTTTTATGGATACAGGGGACCCTAAAATATCTATTTCCAGTGAAATCTCGGTATCAATTTTTGGGTGCATTACACTATGTACATAGTACGTGTAGAGAATGTAAAAAGGGCATTTATGAAAATCGGCTCTTCTTTCCAACGCGAAATGTAGTCTTCCGATCGTTCTCTTTGCTAGCACACGCGGAGCTATATTGGTCAATCGACCAATGGCAGAGTTCCAGTCTAAAACTGAAATAGGACCTGCAATCTTGTTATCAAAACACTACTATTTCCTTCTACGCACTGCCAACCCTTACATACAAATACTCATATTTTATAAAAAGTATAGTAGGTATATAAATAATAATAATAATAATAATAATAATAATAATAATAATAATAAAGGAATAAGGATATTTCACATAATTCCGGGAGAGTTGGCAGTACTATTGCATCGCATTATGCATTAATGGGTCCTTAGTTGTTATATAAAAGATCATGTGGAATTCAGCGATATTGTTTCTGAGCGCATGTGTGGCACGGATCTCAGTGGAAATACTTTCAGCTTTGGGGCGGCCTAAGCGCTATAATTTTTTTTTTTTTTTAAATACAGTTCCGGAGTCTGATCAGGACTCCGACACTGTATACCCTACTTTTTATTTACCTAATGTGATTACTGTGGTTACCGTATGATTACTGAATTTCTGTTTTACTTTTTACACACACATACACAAACATATAACACCCATGCCCAAGGCGGGACTCGAACCCACGATCCCCTGCGCCGCGAAACACCAAAGCGAGACGCTTTAGCGAGCGCGGCCATGGGGACCGGCCATTTTGAGCGATGCACGACCAGACCTAACTTGTTGTTCTGTGAGCAATAAAATACGAAAAACAAAGTTGTGGTTAGGTTTGATCATAATCCATCATTCGATACCTTATCACGATGTATGACTTCAACCACAGCGTTGAGGGAACCGAGACGTCTGGCCCATGCCCAGTCAAGGTTCAATCAGTGGCGTACTAACCCTCAATAGGTTTTACGCTATTATACGGATTTCGAAACCACAGATCATACATTTCCTACCTCAAAAAACGTATCATACACTACTCCACAATCTTTAAATTGTGTGGTTAAATTCTCGGACTACCCATTTTTACTTTCTCTACACGTACTATGTACACAGTAGGGTCCCATGTATAAAAAAAAAAGAGCATTTTAGAAAAAAGTAGGTGTGTGTGTGTGTTTGAACACGATAACTCAAAAACGAAAGGTCGGTAAAATACCAAACTTGATATTTAAGTTTAGTACCTTCCAGGCATACGACATGAAGATTTTTAGAAAAATTCCCCCATCCCAAACTATCCTTTACATGGAAAAAATTTCATAGGTTTTGTTTTTCTAAAAAAATGGCTCTAACAATTTTGATTAAAATATCGAATAGTTAAGATATGACAAAATGTATATATTGAATTTTCTAGGAAAAGCCTCTAAAGACCTCTTTATTCTGGATGATTTTGCTGAATTTTGCATAAATGGTAAACTATAAGAGATAGACAAAAACTTGCTACACAAAAATACAGATCTCGTTAAAACACACAATTTATATCATATACTTTTTTTTTGTGTGGAATTGACCATTTCCGAGTTATTTGAAGTTATTTGTTTCAGATTTAAAATACATAAACTTTTCTCGCACAGAAATTTGTACTTAAACAGATTTTATCCACATGGCAACCAGCTTTTAAAAGATTTGACTATATTTTAGCCTAGTGAATCCCATTATTCACCTTCTATTTATAAAGAAGCAAGTAATTAGGGCAAATTTCTGCTAATGTTTATCTCGATTATCATAATAGAAGCATAGGCTTTTTAACAATGTGGTACAGTGATGTAGAGAAAGTAATGTGAATGGAACACATTAGATTTTTTTTCTTTCTTTTTTCAACATATAAGTGGGTTAAAAAGGTATTACATTCAAACCAAAAATTGATAAAGAGTTCACTGAAAATATATGTTTTGAGCTCCCTTAGTAAAAAATGTATTTTTAACAAAAAAGTCCATGTATGCTTCTGTGAACAGTATAAATGAAAAATCAAAACTTGGTATTAAAGGGGACACAGAAGTGATAGAAGTCATTATTTACACTTATTAGAGCTAAAGCCTGGATTTTTTGCACAGGCTTTACTAGCAACAACAAAAGAAGTATATATATACCATGTTTCAGAACAATATGTAACACTCTGGATCTATTAATTAATTTATGTAATGTTATTAGTAAAGTTCAAAACCTATCTTCTCCGACAGATATACCCAAAGTGTCATTCTTTAAAACTACATTCCTTAATACCTTTCTAACAAAATATTTGACTGGAATTTTCCCATACTTGATAGGTACAATACATAAGGGCCAGAGAAGGTATTGTATACCGCTCAAAAATTCAATGTCGAGATTTCACCAGGTTCCGTGAGTCCAAAGCATAGCTCAAAAACGAAAATACTGTTAAATACCAAACTTGTTATTTATGTTCAGTATCTTCCAAGGATTTGGCACAAAGATTTTCAATAAAATCCCCCCACTACTATCTACCCTTTACATGTAAACATTTTTGAAAATTCTGTTTTTCTCAAAAATACATCACAAACATGAATTTTCAGGGAATAGCTTCTGAAGATGAGTTTTGCATAATTTTGCATAACAGTTAAATCCTAAGACATAGACAAAAACTTATTGCACCAAAATGGTAAATCTCGTTAAAACACATAATTTATGTAATATAGCGTTTTATTGTAGAGTTCACCATTTTCAAGATATTTCTTGTTATTGGCTTCAATCTTACACTCTCTAACTTTTCAGACAATACCACGACTAGCTTTTCAAAGATTTGACTTACTTTAGCCTGGTATACTCTCTTATTTCCCCTCTACTTTCAAGGAAGCAAGCAATAAGACCAATTCTGCTTATGGTCATCTTGATTAGCATGATGTAGATAAAGAATTATCTTTTGTAAGAAAAGTTGTTTGTGGAACAACTAGAGAAAGTTGTGAGATTGGAAGACATCAGGCTTTTTAAATATTTTTTATACTACAAACTGGAAAAACTGAAAAGAAAAAACAGAGTATGATGTTATTTTTATTAAACTAAACAATATCAAAATTCCAATACATTTTATTGCATATATTCTGAAGTATGTTGGGAAAAATTTACAGATATTTAGCAGCATTTTTTGTGGGAGAAGATAGATTTAGAATATGGGAAAATAATGAAAAAACTGAACTTTAGAAAAATGATTGACATAGTCATAGAGTCATTTAACCAGCTTTAAAATGGCATTGAAAATATGTTTACTCCTGTCCTAAGAGAATCAAAATTTGCAAATATGTAATTTAATTGCACAAAAAATTACAGAATTAACATTTTCTGCCAAAATTGTTAAAAAAAAAAAAAACATTTGTGCCCCCTTAAGTTCTGTATAAGAAACAAAGATTTTCAAGAAAATCCCTCCACCCCAAACTACCCTAACATTTGTTTTAAATTGTATGTCTAAGAATATTTATGACAAAATGTATATTTTGAATCCTCTGGGAATAACCTGTCAAGCCCTTTTCATTTGGGAGGAATTTATTATAATATTGCGTAACTGGTTAACGTGAAGTGATATACAAAATGTATAAATCTCTTTAAAAACACACAGTCTATACACCACTTTTCTGTGGCATGAAGCATTTATCAGATACCCATAATTAATGGTTTGAATTGATCAATGCTTTTGATCATTCTATTGATTCTGTCAACATTTAGTTGTTTCTTATGACTGCAAGGAAGAGAATGGAGTTTAAAGGCCAGCATATGGCATCTAGTTCTGGAAGGTCAGATTTGCTATTCTCTTGGTATCTCTATAACAAATTCTGCATAGGTTTAAGTTGATTAAAATGAAGTAGATAGAAGAAAGAAAAACAAATCTGTGTTCCATTCTCACAACTCTCTCGACCTATTCTGCAACAATCTATTCTTACAAACACTTATTATTTTCTCTACACCTACTTTGTACATAGAGAGGGTATTGCATTCCACATAAAAATTTGATACCGAGATTTCACAGGAAATACATGTTTTGGATCCCCCCGAATCCAAAAAAAGCATTTACAGAAAAAGGCCCACATGTGTGTGTGTGTGTGTGTGTGTGAGTGAGCACGCACGTGTGTCTGTGGACAGCAAAGCTCAAAAACGAAAAGATCGTTAAATACCAAACTTGATATTTAAGTTTGGCATCTTCCAAGGATGCAACACAAAGATTTTCAAGAAAATCTCCCCACCCCCAACTACCCTTTACATGGAACTTTTTTCGAAAATTTTGATTTTCTTAAAAATGGCTCTAATGATTTTTATTAATATATTGTATATTAAAGATATTTACCTGACAAATAAAATGTATATCTTGCATTTTCTGGGAATAGCCTCTGAAGACTACTTTATTCTGGATGAATTTTATGGAATTATTACATATCTGCTAAACCGTAAGAGATGGACAAAAACTTACCACACAAAAAATGTAGAGCACTTTAAAACAAACAATCTATGTTACATACATTTTTTTCATGGAGTTGATTGTTTTTTTTAGATATTTCTTATTTTTGGTTTCAGCTTGGAAAAACTTACTTTTCTCATACAGGAATTTGTCAACTGAGTCCATACAAACAAAGGAACTTTAGTCACACAGCAACCAGCTTTTGACTATCGCTTGAACCTATGCTACTCCCTTATTTCGCTTCTACTTATAAGGAAGCAAGTAATAAGACTATTTCTGCCAATTTTTTCTTGATTAGCATGAAGTAAATAGAACCATAAGCTTTTTAACAATAATTTGTTGCAGAGATGTAGAGAAAGACATATGAACGGAACGCATCAGATTCTTTTTTACTTACTTTGTCCTAATCTAGATAAACATTAGCAGAAATGGTATTGCTACTTAGTTCTTTCTAAGTAGAAAGGAATACATTAGATAGTCAAATCTGTTAAAAGTTGCTCACTATGTGATGCAAGTGAAATTCCATTATCTTTGCATGATCAGGATGAAAGAAGTGAATAACAACTTTCCATTTGAGAAAAGTATTGGATATCTTAAAACCAACAACAAGGAATATCTTGGAAATGGTTAACTGCACCAAAAAGACATACATGACATAAATTGTATGTTTTAGCGAGATCTACATTTTTTGTGTAGTACGATTTTGCCTATCTCTTTTAGTTTACCAGTTATGCAAAAGTTCTTCAAAATGAAGAGGATTTCAGAGGATATTCCCAGAAAACTCAAGGTATACGTTTTATTTGCCATGTAAATATCTTTGGGTACAGCATCTCAATCAAAGTTGTTTACACCAGTTTTGAAGAAATCAAACATTTTGAAAAACATACCATATAAAAGGAATATCTCAAAAACGGTCAACTCCATAAGTTAAAAAAAAAAAAAAAAAAGGGTATATGACATAAAATGGGTATTTTAATGAGATAAATTTTTGTCTACCTCTTACAGTTTACCAGTTACATAAAATTCATCCAGAATAAAGAGATCTTCAGACGCTATTCCCAGAAAATTTGAGATATACATTTTATTTGCTTTGTAAATATCTTTAATATATGATATTTTAATCAAAATCATTAGAACCATTTTTAAAGAAAATCAAAAGTTTTTGAATTGTTTTCATGTGTGTGGTAGTTTGGGGTGGGGAGATTTTTCTCAAAATATTCATATTGCATCCCTGGAAAATAAACTTAAAATACCAAGTTTGAAATTGTACCGACTTTTCGTTTTTTAGTTATGTTCACAGACACACAAACCTTTTTCTAAAATTGTTTTTCTTGGATCCTGGGGATCCTAAAAGTGTATTTCCAGTGAAATATTGGTATCAAATTTTTGGGTGGAGTGTACACCTTCTCTAGCTATGTACCTTGCACTATGTAGAGAAAGTAAAAATTGACTTGTGAAAGAAGAAAAAGGAGGAGGAGGAGGAGGAGGAGGAGTTATTCCTCTGGTAACACAAAAAACAACAAAAAGAATCATTATATCAGAAGAGCTGAGTTAGACCAAGAACCCTTATTTTGAACTGAATTAAGAAATTTTAATCAAAGGATGAACTTTACATAAGGGTTTATACATTAGTTAATTTATTTGTCGTAAAAGTCCTCTGTAAATATTAATGATTTTAACTAATCAGATTTTGCTCTCTATCCAGTTACAGCAGTTTATTACAAAATCTTCCAAAGTGGTGATTAAAACAGAGAAAAATCAGTGATTTCACAATAAATGTGTAGCAGTAATAGTGGTGGTAGTGCAAAATTATACTTCAAAACGAGAAATGAAATTGTTTGGAGATCCAGGAACTTGGTTGGAATTACAGTGTATCCCTTAAACAACAGCATTCTTCCTCATTTTCTTGAGGATTACTCATGTTTCAATAAGTACAGTTAATGCTGCCATTCCTCGTGAACTCCTGGTTTTAGGAAAAGTAATCTTTTGATTCATAGAGAGAGCATCGGCAAGGGGATAAACAAACAGATCCACCTTTTTTGTCACACACAAGAAGCTTTACAGCCAGCCTTCTGTAAAAAGACAATTATTACCCCAATAAATTTATGTTTAGATATGTATTGACAGCTTCCTGTGTACATATTTTTTTTTTTCAGAACATGATGACCCTCTGCCGAAAGCTTGGGATTAGGAGTTTGGTAATAAACCTTCACAGCTGCCAAGTCTTCCACCTATGGTCCTTTAACTGAGGGGTGGATCTCAACTTGCCAGCAGTGTCTTCGATTCTCTATGAATCAGAGATTTTACTTTTGCCTCTCACCCCCCCCCCCCCCCCAGTACAGGCTCATCTTTTGTTTGCTAATGGTTATTGCACAGTTGCAGGAGGGAGTGTTCCATTTGAAGGCTATCATATTTTGGAGAAAACTATACCCATTTTGTCATAAGGAAAATTCTTTTGGTAAAAAGTCGCAGGATCAAACCATATACCTGCTCAGGTGATGTGCAATTTATAGAAGTGGAAAGAGTGAGAGAAAGAAAATAATTTTGTGCGTATGTAATTAGGATAGGTGTGCTAATGATTCATATTATCACCTCCAAAAATGACATACTAAAACAAATCATCAATCTTAAAAATGGCCTTTATGATTGCATAAAAGAAATTTTCCAGAAGCTGAAAGAAAATAAATTCATCTCCTGGTGTTCACTCCCTCAAAAGGAATGGGTGAGGAAATTTTTTATTAAGCATATACATCAGCAAACTCCTGGTTCAGAAATATCGGACTATCGTGCAATGAACAGAGAGAGGTGATAAAAATGACAGGCTATTGTTACAACCGGCAGAAAAATACATATCATATGTATGATTTGAATATGGTTCTCCTGCCCTCCATGTGGTTGCTCTAACCAATGAGCTACTATGACTGGTGAAACATTAACGTCTGTAACTGATTTGGGTATTTATCTAGGAAATAAGACTTGGGAGACTTGATTACCGAACACACAAACAATTACTCTATCGTGGTGTTAATGTCTGCCAGGGGTTCCAAAGACATCTATCGGCAGCATTAGGCAATAGTCAAGCTCCCACATAGGTACCCAGAGCCTCTTTTGTAATATTTGTGTTATTGCTTATCACCAACTGACATCTTCAGGGCAATGTCAACACACAGCCCTCCGGCCTGAAGCATCTGGTGTGAGTGGAAGTAACAGTAAGCAGTGCCACACCACGGGCGATGGTTAGACTTTATACATACTATACTTTAAAACTTTAGATATAGTTCCATTTGAATTCTTTATTTGATTGATGAAAGTATTAAACCCACGTTAACACTTAAAACACATCCATACTGCATTCACATAATAAAACCTGGGCATGCTGAGAAACCTACTTGATTAAAGGAAAATGTCTTACTCCAGCCAGGAATCTGACCTACTACCCATCACAGTTAGGTATTCTATTATCAGCAATATATGACTATCTACATGCGTTTAAAGATACAAAACTGCAATTCAGAAATTCCTTTACAAATAATGTAAAAAAAGTCACTACTAGAAGAAAAAGAATCCATGTCATGGAACAGCCCTACCATCTGGCAATGGCATTTTTGCACAAGAATTTCTTTTATTTTTGGATTCAGAATAGACAAGACAAATCCAGTAGGTGACTGCGTTTGATACATATGATTTAGGTAGGATATGTATTGAGAAGCAAAGGATTTTTGGGTACAGGAAATTTACTGGACAAACTAAATTTAAATGATTTCTGATGTTCTAATGAATAAATTAATATTTATTTTATCTACAGTTAGTATCTACTGCAAGAGCTCTTATTAGGAGCGCTAAAATATAACTTAAAGAAACAACAGTCTAGACAGTAAATTATCAAATGATAAAAAAGGCATTGCTTACTTTTCTACCCCTTGATTATTATTTCATTCCTGTTTTGGCATATTCAATTAGTTAGCCTACATGCTCTAATCTTAAAACATGCACAACAAAACAACAGCCCATCATAAGATGCAGTGAAACTAACGAGTTTTATGTGCTTGCTCTTGAACTAGAGTTACTATAAGGCTGTGCTAGAATGCAGTTACATTAGTTATGACAATTTGGTGAAGTCCATGTGCAATATAATGTTATAAAAGCAAAATAATGAGTGGTTATCATAAGATACCTAAATCTATTGGACTAAACTAACAACAATTTAATGGAGCAGCATAAATTGTTCAAGACTTCACAACCATATGTTTCAATAAGAACCACACAAAGCAAAACACGAGAATCTGGTAATCTCTCTTTCAACAAAAATGAATCACCATTGGCTCCAAAAGGTGGGGAGCCAAGTAGTACTTGCAGGTCCAAAAGCAAACATTTCAAATTTTCTGCATTCATGTTCATCACTTTCTTGTTATCAAGTAGCCTATTTCTTTCCATAACGTAGATATATTGGCAAGTACCCAATTCTACTCACCCAAATATTGGAATGAAGTATCCAAGTGTAAACTGAATGGTAAAAATCCTTGTAGCCCAAAGAGCGACCTCAACTTTATGATCTATAATGTGTTGTTTCAAGGCCTCCAAGCCCCTTGCTGGTTGTGAATGTTCAGAAGATTGAGTTTCGTCATTACCACTCATCGTTTAAATCTGATATGCCCTATGCTGTAACAGGGAGGATATTATTTATTCCGTCAAAATCTTAATTAATTCATACATTAATTTTTTTGTTACAAAGCAAGATGACAAGAGAACCTGTAGTATCAACAGTTACGCAACTATCTAAACTTACTCATCTATTCTTCAATAAGTTAACAGCATAAAAAGGGCAGTTACAATAACTACATAAACTCATTCACTAAACTATACAAACTATTTCTTACCTAATGTGAAAGAAAATGTCCCCTAATAATTATTAACACAGCACAACTACACAAGACAATGAACAGACACTGAGTTTCGTTTTTGCAGTTCCAAGGATTATCGAAAGATGGCATTAAAGTTTTGCCAGTGCTACCGATTTTTAATGCATATGTCAGGAAAATTAAACGAAAAAAGTTATCAAATATTTTCTTTACTATCAGATAAAATTGTGTTTATATATTTCGCAATTAGCATATTAATCTATTTATTATATTTATTAAAGAAAATTGGTTTATTTTAAATAGGTTTATATAATAATAGAAAGCTATATTTAAGCTACATTTCACTATCTATGGTTTACATCCTGCACCATTCAGATTCGCCTGCTTTCAAGAGGGAATTTTAAAATCACGTTAATACTAAATGCAGGATATATATGTAATCCAAATTTTTACCATTCAGATTAAAAAAACTGTTTAAAATTAGGAATATAATATTGGCTTGGATTCAAATTAAATTATCTTATCTTAAAGCGTGTCCCATTAAAAGAGAAAGTAATGGCGTTTGACAAATGTGGATAGTGCAAAGCAACTAAGGAGAAATATAACCTACTTAGCCTTAATTCAGTTAGTCATAAATATTTTTGCAACATCATAATCTACAACTATGGTACTTAATTACTAACAAAATAATATATGTTTATTTGTTTCAAGTTTAATTAAAAACTTGTACCACACTTTCCCAAATAAATTTGTACTTCAACTTTCTATCTAGGAACGTCTTCCATTTAAGTTTCTGAGAACGTTTACAGAAGTGATGTTTACACACGGCACTACAATACGTCACAGAGAAAGCGGTTTCAAATGGGTTAGAAAATAAAATTCACCTACTTATCATCACGTCATCTCACCATTCCACAGATAGGCAGACGTTGTACACATTTACAATGTATTACATAGCGGTTATCATATCTTGTTTTATTTTCCTAATTTATTTGCGGAAAAAGAAGATTTCCATCAGACAAAAAGTAGCTGAAGTTGGTTATGAAATATATTATTATATTTTAGGTGCCAGAGGTATTTTGGAGGATCATGTGTACTATGAATTCAATAAAACAGGTATTTAAATTTAATAGGCTGTAGTATTACATTAACTGGAGTATAATTGTTTCATAAATGATAAAATTAGTAGAAATAAAACTACAAGTTTTGTGTGTTAAGGCATTTTAATTATTTTATTTTTATTTTAGGGCTATGTGTGCAGGTTTTTTTTAGATCAATAAATTTATTTATCCATTTTTCCGTATAATAGTAGAACTTAAATACCTAACCCATTTAGCTGAGCCTAGAAGTCCAATTTGAAATATTTTTTTGCCATATTTGTAGCTATACTTTTTAGCTGTTATTATTTAATATATAGTTAGTTAAAGCATTGGTTCATATCATAATTATATGAATTAGTTATAATTTCATTTTACTGTAGTAAATATAAAACAGATGCTTGGGTAAAATTGGCTGCAAATTTGTAGTGTACATTGTCTGTCTGTCTATCTATCTCTGTCTCTCTCTCTCTCTCTCTCTCTCTCTCTCTCTCTCTCTCTCTCTCTCTCCCTCTCCTAGAAGCTTTAAAGTGAGCCTTACTTGTTTCATATTAAAATAAATTTAGATTTCAGATGAGATATGTTACATTAAAAGTATGTCAAATTAATGTATGTCAAATTATCACATTCTTAAGAAAAAAAATTATAATTTTTATAAGAGGCTAATCTACAATAGCCTTCCATAAGAAAGAAAATTTAATATTACACATATTTAAAATGGGTAAAACTTCCATTGGCGATGCCAATTTGAAAGTGTTAAAAACTTTAATATACTCAGACTTGAATTCTGCTAGATTGCTAAAGTTTTGAGTTTTTCTTGGGATCAATGTGGCTTTGTCTTCAAATATGCCTCGGCTATATCCTGTCGTCACTCCACAGTTGCAGCCTTTGTCATAAGACAGTTAAGAAATTATGCTACCATCACAAATACTAATTAAAGTAAATACTGTAATGAAAGGAACCTAACTGTGAATCAGGAAAAACTCAAATAGTGGCATTTAAGAAGAGAGCAAAATTGGGTACATATGAGAAGCGGAAGAAGGGGAGTAAAGTAATAAGAGAATGCATGTAGTTATGCATTAAAATAAATGGTAGTGGGGGGGGGAGCAAAAGAAACTAGCACTAACAAAAGGAAAAGGAGCCATGGTGCAATTAGAAGTTGTAAGTACATCGGAGTTAAATGGTTGGAAAAGTTTTATAAAATGGTGGTGAAATCAAAAATAATATATGGAATAGAGATATGGGGACTAGATGGGGGGAGGCACCCATTGATATAGTTCATAGGATGCTTTGTAGGGAAGTATTGGGCTTACCAAGTACAGTGGTAAAAGAAATAGTGCACATGAAGATGGGAAGGGTGCAGAGGAAGGGTATATAGAAAGAGCATTGAAATATTGGTTTAGGATCCTGAATCAGGATAAAAATAATTTGTTATGGCCATGTATGGAATATCAGGAAAATAAAGTTAGACACTCCAGATGGACTAGTAGCATCCAAATTAACCTGGAAGTGAATGGGATGGGGGAATACTGGAGGAGAGGAAAAAATAATAATACATTTTGGAAAATAACGAGGAAAAGATTTGAAGACATAGAAATCCAAAAATCTTTGGTGGGATAATGTAAAAAAATCTGATATGTCCCATGCACATGACTTCCTCTATATCTTTGTAACAAATTATTGTTGATAAGCTTATTCTTCTATCTACTTCATCCTAATCGACATAAACATTAGCAAAAACTGTCATATTTCTTGGTTCGTTGTAAGTAGAAGGGAAATAAGGGAATACACCAGGCTAAACCAACAGTGAAATGTTTTAAAATGTGGTTGCTATGGGATTTAAATCTGTTTCTTTGCGTGGACAGAAGTTGACAAGTTCCTGCATTAGAAATGTTTTAAGTATTTTAAAACTGAAACTAATAATAAATAATATCTTGAAAACTGTCAATTCCATGAAAAAAATGTATATGACATAGATTCACATTTTTGTGCTTTAAGTTTTTATTTATCTCTTATGATTTATTAGTTATGCAAACTTCAGTAAAATTCATCCAGAATGAACAGATCTTCAGGAGCTATTCCCAGAAAATTCAAGATATACATTAATTATGTAACTAATTTGAGTCAAATATGGACACTATAGTTTCACTTACTTAGTGTCCACATTTGACTCAAATTAGTTACATAATTAATTAAAAAGTTTCGCTGTATAAATCACTTCACATCATACCTTGTTGATCAAGATATACATTTTATTTGTGATGTAAATGGTTTTAATACGTGGTGTTTTAATCAAAATTGTTAAAGCCATTTTTGAGAAAAAACATTTTCTAAAATTTTTCCATGCAAAGGGCAGTTTAGGGTGCAGGGATTATCTTGGAAGATACCAAACTTAAATATCAAGTTTGGTATTTAACAGTCTTTTCGTTTTTGGGCTATACTTCCACAGACACACACATCTAAACCTTTTTCTAAAAATGCTTTTTTTGGATTCAGGGGATCCAAAATATGTATTTCCGGTGAAATCTTGGTATCGAATTGTTGGGTAGAATACAATACTTCTCTATATACTATGTACATAGTACATGTAGAGAAAGTAAAAAGATCTCCAATATACTATATATCAATGAAGGAAACGCAGGAAAGGGAGACATACATTGATAAGGTAAATAGCAAACAAAAGCATGGTTAAGAACGGACATTTGGAGATTAAGAGGGATAAGAAAAGGCATCCTGCAGAGTCAATGCTCCATTTGTGGAGAGAAGGAACATCTAGAATATATAGTATTTGAATGCCAAGGAGCAGATTTAAGGAGAACAGAATTCCTGGAGCATGGAGATGATAGGAGAACAGCATTAAGCAGAAGCTTAGGTCAGTTTTTAAGCAAAGTTAAGAAAAAATGGAACTAATCTGTGCAAAAGGAATTGGGAGTTAACATAATTTTCTGTTAGTTATTAATGTTTTGATAGTTTTAAGGAACTAAAATGTGTGCAAATGTAATCAAGTTGGTAGGTATGATGAGCTAAGAGTTTGGGCTGAATGCCTGTCATCCAAATATGTATTAGCTTAACACAAATTAATACTAATTATTTTTATGTAAAGAAAACTAGTGATAAAGTAATATTGTAGAAGCTTAGAGACAGTGAAACACCATTGAATTAAATTTATGAGTCAAGGTGTAGACCCTTTTGCTTCACTTACTGTTTTTTTAAACAGGACATGTTTCAAAAGCCGTTGTTTTTATCTTCAGCTGTAGCTTCTCGACTGGTGTGGATGGCCTGTTCTCCATAGCTATGGCTTGTAGATGGGATATTGTACTTGTCTAATATGTCGGTGGTAGTATTTCAAAATTCATGACTCGGTGCAAGTTCTTTTTGATAAGTATTTTTTCCCAAACATATAGATCTATGGGGTAATTCACATGCATTATTTACTCTGCATTTTTGTTTGTTTTGTGGTTGGAACTCCAACAATGAGCTGTAACTGCTTTCTTGTCTGTTTGTTTGTTTTTTTATGTTGTGCACAAGTTCTTTGGTCCGGATACTGATATTTTTTTTGTTTATACTGCAATAAAGTATACATTGGAAAAATCATTGTCTTGACAATAGTAATGATGATGATGATACTTATGCATAAGTTGTCTTATGAAAGAAAGGGTAGTTATGTGGATGTTTATTGCATACAGCATTCTAAGTTATAACATAGTTATATGTAAATTAAATTGCAGTTGAGAATATGAATAATCTGAAATATTAGGTTCTGCGCACATGTACTTTACCTATTTCTGCCAAAGTCATAAGTTGGCAGGATTACACTATTATCTAGTGACCTAGACTTCTGCCACAGTGAGCTACCATCTGGTATGATTAATTAATAATAATAATAATAATAATAGTAGTAGTAGTAGTAATAACAATAACATAACTCCATGGCACGACAGCTCACAAGGAACCTTGGCCTACCGCCCGGCTGCTGCATCCCCCATCTCGGTCCATGACATATTGTCATGGATGGGGTGCAGTAATGGAGGGTGAGACATGGTCACCGCACTCGAATCCCTCCTGGCCGGTTAATGCGGTCCTCATGACCTGGAGCCGCTACTTCTCCATCGAGTAGCTCCTCAATTGGCCCCCCCTGGACCTCACAAGGCTGAGTGGACCCTGGTCCAGGTCGCCCAGAGGGGGAAAAAATCAGTAATAACAATAGTAACAAGAATAACAATACTTGTTTTTACAAATTTTAAGCATTGTCAAGTTTTATATACGTTGATGTACCAACTCTGTAATCAAACACAAAAGAGATATTCACTCCTACAAAACTAGATCAGCCAATCACACATGTATAGAGTCAGTTAACTCTACCAAATATTGAATAAAAGGTATATTACATAGGGCCACCAAAACATATAGCAGTCTCCCACTTAACATTAAAGAATCACTTAACTTATCCCAATTTAAAAACAAACTCTTCAAATACCTACTTGAGGAATACTGCAATTCCTAAAAATTTGACAACAGAAAATCCCTATGGTGTTTTCTGAAATATTGGATTAAGTTTAATCACACACCCATACAAATTACGTTAAACATTTGTATATATGTATGTGTATATGTAATTTACACCTAAATACTCTGTTTTATATGTGTTAATGTGTTTATTATATTCTTTGTATTTTGCTTACCGCCTCATTAAAGGGCAGTCCCTACCTAGAGCAATATGCTCATTGGGATATTCTATGTAAATAAACAAATAAATAAATAACACTTATTTAACATCTTTCTTTCTTCAAATGATTACAATTTGTTCATGGAATACATACATTTCTTAATTAGGTACATTTTAATTCTCTCTTAAAGATTTCCCTGTTTAAAATATTTTATATTTGATGGCAATTTATTAAACAATATAATTCCCATAATATATACATCTTTTTCTGTAGCTGCCTTATTGGTTCCAGTTCTACAATAGTCACCCTTATTTCTGATATTATAGTTGTGTACATAGTTTTTAATTATTAGATCTTTTTCCCTTACAAATAACATTACTTTGAATGTATATAATGAGTAAAGCATAAGTACATCTATTGTTAATGAAAACATTTCTACATGATTCTGTGTGTGTTTAACCCTAATGCATCTCTTTTGCAGAATGAATAGTCCATCCATATACACCTTTGTTGCTGATCCCCATATCTCAGTATTGTATAATAAATTTGTATAAATAGTACCATTGTATATTAATCAAAGAATGTGCTTGTTAGTAAATGGTTTAAAATGACTTATGAGATATATTAACTTGCTAATTTTGATACATAGTTAATATGTTCTCCCCAAGTTAAGTTTTCATCCACTATTTTGCCTAAGAATTTATGTTGACCCACATTTACTAATTCGTCATCATTAATAATTAGGCTGATTTCATCTGCTATTTCCCTAATGCATAATTCCAAAATCATATTGTTTGTCTTTTTCATGTTACAGAGAAGATTATTTGATTCAAAGCATTTTAGCCTAAGTAATGTTTAATATGCTTTTTAGTGAAATATAATTAGCACCCAAACAGCTTACATCAGCAAATGAAAGAATACTAGAATTTGTTGGTACAGTAACATGATTAACAAATGAATGGTTGTTGTAGGTTCAAACCTGGCGGAGGACAATGAATTTTTTCGGGCGTAAAAATCCTTAGCATGGCTTCCTTTGATGGGGAAGTAAAGCTGTGATCCCATGTCATAGATTTACGGCATGTAAAAGAATCTAAAGCCTGATAAAGAGGCCTCTGAGCAAAATGAAGCTGATTTTCATGCCCAATATAGAATGGGAGAGTGGCTGAGAACTGCAGAAGTTAAAGAGCATCCATAAATAAAACTCCATTTCATTTCATTAACATGTGAATAAATAACATGGGACCCAGGAGAGATCCTTCAGGAACCCCATATTCTATTGCATCATAGTCCGACTGTATTGTATCTGTTAATTTGTCTGTCTGATGAATAATTTGTACTGCTTGTTTCCTCCCTCTTAAGTATGAATCTATTAGATTAATAGCATGTCCCCTTATATCATATAGTAAAGTTTATTTATTAATATCATACCGATAGAGTTTGGCAAAAGAAGCTTAGTCAATCAAGGCATGCTTTGCAGTGTATGCATTTGGCCCACAAGTTACACATTTGTAAAATCTACTTAAAATATACACAACTCAAGAGTGTTACTGACATTGATGTAACATTTTATTGAGTTTGGAGGAGTAGTGTGGTAGACTTAAATGTCATATATTTTAAATTACTGCATGTATGTTACATTTATGGCATTCAAAGAAAAAAAATATCCAATAAATCCACAAGATGTCAAAAGTTAGGCTGTTCTCATGCTCTTGTACTCTTGTATAGCAGCCACCACTGGTTTTACACTAATACTCATGTGTGCATCAATGCAATACCTATTCTTTCTGATTTCTCACATTAGAAAGAAGTATAGATGTGTAAAACGATTC
This sequence comes from Hymenopus coronatus, assembly GCA_030762935.1. Taxonomy (NCBI): domain Eukaryota; kingdom Metazoa; phylum Arthropoda; class Insecta; order Mantodea; family Hymenopodidae; genus Hymenopus; species Hymenopus coronatus. The sequence goes on from CM060894.1 coordinate 18,596,105, forward strand.
ACCTTCGTGAGTGCTGCTCAATGGTTTGCTCACTTAAATGAACTGGATCTTTTAATAGACCAGTGGTTCACTAATATTTTTTAAATAGTGGGTACAGTGAGAACTTGAGAAGGGAGTATGTAAAGGGAAAATAATATACATTTAGAACCAATACAAATTTTTATTCTTAATACAAATTGACATGAAAATGAAATTTTAAAAGAAAAATTACAATATCAATTTGAATGCAAATGATAATTATTACAAAACATCACTTTATCAAATAAAATAAACAATCAAATGATATATAATGTCTATGGTCAAACCATGTGGAAAATATTTTGCATAAACATTGCGTAAAGTTAAACCATTCTGATAGAGAGAAAAATTTTGTAGAGTAAATGCGTAATGTTATTGTTTATAAACATCACTTTTTCACATGGGATACAAATTTCAAAATCAAATTAGAATTATTTTTTGGAAAAAATTACATACAGACAAAACACAAATTATTGTTAACAAACAATATTTTGCTAATTTTATCCCTCATTAACCTGCTCCTTTTTTCTGTGCATATTTGTCACACCATAAAAATATTCTCTCACAAGGAACACTAGTTGCTGGTATGCAAAGTCGTTTTACTACAACTGAATATAAATTAGCATAAATAAATTTTCTCATTTCCCACCAATCAAATGAACATTGCGATCATGAGCGACATGTGTTTGCCCATTCTGAACATTCATGATTCAGCCACAGTTCTCCAATCTTCTGCTAATTCCTAATCAGAAGATATGTGGTTCACTTTTGCTGCTCACCTGCTCATTCGCTCACTAAACTGAATCGCTCAAAAGATTCGGTTTGTTCCTGAGTGACTCATAGAAAGAATAGATCTTGTATGGATGTGCACAGGAGAAGAATAAGCTTTTGAAAGGGAACTTGTAGGAGAGCAGTAGAGAAAGTCATATGAATGCAACACATCAGATTCAACACTATCATTCAGTTGTCTTATCACTGTTGAAGCAAAGTATTTTTTTCATTTGTTGTTTCTCAGATTTGTCTCGAAGGAAGGGACATGTGGCCATAGTAACAGGTGGAGCCAGAGGCATTGGAATTGAGGTGGTAAAGAAATTACTGCAATGTGATATGAATGTAGTTATTGGTAAGTAAACTAAGTTTCCTTTTTAGCTGAATGAATGGAATATTTTATTCTAATCTTTACTTTAGTTATATACATATGCAGATACAAACAAAACAGATACATTTTTGCATTTACAATTAAAGTACGAAACCTAAATTTGTAAATTAACAAGTTATATGTATAATGAAAGCCCCCCCCCCCTCCCTCACACATTTTCATTCCTCTGTTTAACTATTTTATCAATTTATGTTTTATTTCTCTCATCTTTGTTTACTGCTCTAGTCCATTTCCCCCTTACTTTCCCCAAATATTTTTCCATCATTTTATTCCTAATTTTTCCCTTACAGCACTTTAAGAGCTACAATTTTTTTCTGTAATTTTCCCCATTTTATTTCCCATATGCTCTCTCTACATCTCTTCATCCCATTGCATGCTAATAAATAATGAAATATTCCTTCTAACTCTCCACACATAACACACCCTTCTGCATTCTTTTTTTATATAGTGTTTAATGGCTGCTTTTACTACATATGATGACACTGATGATACATGGAATGAAGATGGAGCACTGATGGAATGTTATAGTGGGGGAAAATGGAGAACCAGGAGAAAACCTGCCCCTCTGCTGCTTTGTCCACCACAAATCCTGCATCACCTGCAATGCCACAAGTAGTAAAAGCGGGCATTAAACACTACCAAAAAACAAACAAATCCCACATGCAGTCATCTGGGATTGAACCCGGGTCACCCTGGTGAGAGCAGAGTGGTCCTTCACCATGCTCTTCTCAAACCCTTTAAAATCATTGCTCATGATCACATCCATGCAAATCCTTCCCTCCCAAGTTTGTCACAATCCAAGTATTTTCTACTTCTCCTTTCCCCAATCCATATTAATTTTTTATATTATTTTAAGGAACTTTTTTCTCTAAAACTAGCCCAAATCTCTTGCCTGTCTATATCTTCAATTCTTTGCTTAACCTCCTTCCAAAACCCTACTCTACTTCTACCTCCAAATTTCCATGGTTCCCCATCCCAATGTATTGTAGAATTTCCAATACTTCACCCATCCATCTGTTACCTATTACTTCATTTGTCACCTCATACCTTCTTTTAAAACTTTGTGATCTCCTAATTTCAAAATTCTGTACCAACATTAAGATTCTTTCCATCACCAAAGCCTTCCAGTTAATTTCATTCGATCCTGACCTATGGCATAATATCATGGGGAAATGAACCTGGGTGGGAAGCAGTCTTCAATACAGAAAAAAATAATATGCATAATTTCACATGCAAACTTCAAAGACTCTTAAATGTAAAAAGAAGCTAGTAACAGTGAAGAATAACACAAATATTAATATAAAAATAATAATTGCAACCAATCTTCACTTATCTTTTGGAATCCTTGCCTGGACTAGTTTCGCAACGATTTCATTGCATTATCAACATATCCTTTTGGTCTCTTTTTTGATGTTGTTTATTTACACTGTTATGGTTACTGCTACTAGGTGGATTGTGTACTAATGCATTGCTAACTACTGGAATCAAAACAAATTTGGTAAGAGTGTCAATTGGAGGTATATCAAAATTCATTGCATGATTTCTATACTTTAATATAAATATTTTCTCCCAAACCATTAAATCTATGGGCCCATTTAAGTGTTTTAATAATTTAACATCTGGATTTATTTCATGATTAAATTTCCAAAAATGTTCTGCTACAGCTGATTTATCAATTTGTTTATATTTAATATTCCTAAAGTGTTCTTTTACTCTGGTTTCCAAATGACGTTTAGTCTTACCAATATAAACAAGGTCACAATTTAAACAGTTTAATTGATAAATGCCAGATTTTTTATTTTTTGAAATTTCATCCTTTTTAGAAAAGCCTAACAAATTTTTTATACTATATTTATTTTGAGGAACCAATATTATGCCATGCTCTTTGAAAATATTTGTGAATTTTTTATTTGCCCAAGGGTGATAAGTAAATTTTTTAAAAATGTAATTATCTTTTATTTTCTTAAGCGTAGAAATATCTTTAATAGCTTTTTGATATTTAAACTTCTCAATTTTTTTATTTATAAAATCAGTATTAAAACCATTAATTAAAGCAGTGTTAATAATGTGTTTATATTCTTTATAGAATTCATCTTTATTAAGGGGTAAATTAATTAACCTATAAATTAAACTATTAAAAACAGCAAATTTATGTGAAAAAGGGTTAAAGCCATTATTTTTTATATAATTATCACTGTGGGTTTGCTTTCTGTATATTCCAAAATTCAATTTATTGTCTTTTTTTATTATTTTTAAATCCAGGAAAGGGAGATAACCATCACTTTCAGTTTCTAATGTGAATTTTATAGCCTTATCTTGTAAATTTAAAAGTTTTAAAGCATCATTTACGTGTTTATCAGGAACAATAGCAAATATATCATCTACATATCTATACCAAGTTTTAAAAATTAGAGGGAATGCTTTAGTGACTTGTATTTCAAAATAGCTCATGAAAAGATCAGCAAGAAAAGGTGAAAGTGGACTACCCATTGCTAAACCAGAAGTTTGTTGATAGAATTTGTCATTAAAGCTGAAAAAATTTTGATCCAAACAAAGATTAGTAAGGATAACAAAATCATTTATTAAATTTTCATTCAGTTCTATAGAACTTAACCATTTTTTTAAAAATGTCAAAAGTTTTTCTCTAGGAATGCTTGGAAACAAAGCAGTTACATCAAAAGAAACAAGTTTATCATTAGTAGACAATGTAATATTGCTGATCCTTTCAACTAGCTCAAAAGAATTTTTAATACTTAAACTCTCAAATTTTTCAAAATTAGTGAATTTTTTATTTAACCATTTAGCTAGGCTGTAAGTAGGTGAATTTATGCAATTTACAAGTCACCTACTTACAGCCTAGCTAAATGGTTAAATAAAAAATTCACTAATTTTGAAAAATTTGAGAGTTTAAGTATTAAAAATTCTTTTGAGCTAGTTGAAAGGATCAGCAATATTACATTGTCTACTAATGATAAACTTGTTTCTTTTGATGTAACTGCTTTGTTTCCAAGCATTCCTAGAGAAAAACTTTTGACATTTTTAAAAAAATGGTTAAGTTCTATAGAACTGAATGAAAATTTAATAAATGATTTTGTTATCCTTACTAATCTTTGTTTGGATCAAAATTTTTTCAGCTTTAATGACAAATTCTATCAACAAACTTCTGGTTTAGCAATGGGTAGTCCACTTTCACCTTTTCTTGCTGATCTTTTCATGAGCTATTTTGAAATACAAGTCACTAAAGCATTCCCTCTAATTTTTAAAACTTGGTATAGATATGTAGATGATATATTTGCTATTGTTCCTGATAAACACGTAAATGATGCTTTAAAACTTTTAAATTTACAAGATAAGGCTATAAAATTCACATTAGAAACTGAAAGTGATGGTTATCTCCCTTTCCTGGATTTAAAAATAATAAAAAAAGACAATAAATTGAATTTTGGAATATACAGAAAGCAAACCCACAGTGATAATTATATAAAAAATAATGGCTTTAACCCTTTTTCACATAAATTTGCTGTTTTTAATAGTTTAATTAATTTACCCCTTAATAAAGATGAATTCTATAAAGAATATAAACACATTATTAACACTGCTTTAATTAATGGTTTTAATACTGATTTTATAAATAAAAAAATTGAGAAGTTTAAATATCAAAAAGCTATTAAAGATATTTCTACGCTTAAGAAAATAAAAGATAATTACATTTTTAAAAAATTTACCTATCACCCTTGGGCAAATAAAAAATTCACAAATATTTTCAAAGAGCATGGCATAATATTGGTTCCTCAAAATAAATATAGTATAAAAAATTTGTTAGGCTTTTCTAAAAAGGATGAAATTTCAAAAAATAAAAAATCTGGCATTTATCAATTAAACTGTTTAAATTGTGACCTTGTTTATATTGGTAAGACTAAACGTCATTTGGAAACCAGAGTAAAAGAACACTTTAGGAATATTAAATACAAACAAATTGATAAATCAGCTGTAGCAGAACATTTTTGGAAATTTAATCATGAAATAAATCCAGATGTTAAATTATTAAAACACTTAAATGGGCCCATAGATTTAATGGTTTGGGAGAAAATATTTATATTAAAGTATAGAAATCATGCAATGAATTTTGATATACCTCCAATTGACACTCTTACCAAATTTGTTTTGATTCCAGTAGTTAGCAATGCATTAGTACACAATCCACCTAGTAGCAGTAACCATAACAGTGTAAATAAACAACATCAAAAAAGAGACCAAAAGGATATGTTGATAATGCAATGAAATCGTTGCGAAACTAGTCCAGGCAAGGATTCCAAAAGATAAGTGAAGATTGGTTGCAATTATTATTTTTATATTAATATTCAAAGACTCTTGTAAATCACTATTTAAAAAATCAAAAATGTTAATAATTCCCTCAATACATCTCTTATAATTTTTATGAACATAGGTGAGCAATTCTAAATTTCATGGAAAAACAAAACCAACATCACTACAAAACCAGAAAGAATCTAGCATAAAATTCCCCATGCATAGACAACACTATGAACAAAATCCCTACTATATGGGTATAAAAGTATATTATAAAATGCCACAAAAAATCAAAGATATAAAAACCTTAAATTTATTCCAAAAAGAATTAAAGAAATATTAGTAATTAAAACATGCTACTCTAACAAGAATTTATAGAGGACACAATGTTGGGGTCACTAGGCTAATGTACATATTATATTATTACCATAAATTGAAAAATCAATGTTTCAATATATTTTAAAAATAATATCTTCTATGCCATGTACATATTAGAATTTAAGTTACTTAAGTATATTTTTTTGACAAGTCACCAGTTTACAGCTTAGGCTCACAATGTAAACATCATATGACAATAAATATTCTATTCTCTACTTTCTTCAATTCAGCTATTGCCACTCACAGAAAGTCGCCCTCCGTGGTGTAATGGTTACCATGCTGACTTCATATACCCAAGGTTGCGGGTTCAAACCCGGCAGAGGACGATGGATTTTTTCGGGTGTAAAAATCCTTAGCATGGCTTCCTTCAGAAGGGAAGTAAAGCCGTGGGTCCCGTGTCGTAGATTTACGGCACGTAAAAGAACCTCAAGCCTGATAGAGAGGCCTCTGAGCAAAATTAAGCAGTCTTTCACGCCCAATTTAGAATGGGACGCTGAGAACCACAGCAGTTAAAGAGCGTCCATAAATAACACGCCATTTACATTTTTTCCACTCACAGAAATACAGGGATGGCCAATGAACTGGTAAATAACTACGCAGTGTTTTTTCTGTCCACATCATCGGCGCCTGTTACCGTCTGTCACTATCATAGAATCTTGTGGAGCAGCCATACAACATTTTTAAAACTACTGTTAAGTTTAACTTACCAACATTATGAAAGAAGATGCTAAAAACTGGCTATTATTGTCCTTAACATTTTTGGCACCTCTTTAGGAAACTATTTTCACTTGTAATTCACATTGTGAAATGCTAGCAATTTCCTGAAATGTTTTGTTTTAATTCCAGAAAGTGTTATGGGTTTATCTTTTGCAGGTTTTTTTTTTCTTCCTTTAACAACTTATGGCACCGCAGGCGGTGACACTGATGATACATGAATGAAGATGGAGCACCGGTGGAATGCGATGGCGGGGGAAACTGGGGAACCTGGAGAAAACCTGCCCATCACAAAACTCACATATGGTCGCTTGGGATCGAACCCGGGCTGCCTAGGTGAGAGGCGAATGGTCTAACCACTCAGCCACGACATCTTGTTGTTTTACTATACTATAGGTGTTAGGTCGGGGGACCAAAGCAGAGCCACAAATTTCTACTAATAATTCTGTCTTCAAATACACTTTCAATTATTATGCAACTAATTTGAGTCAAATATGGACACCATAGTTTTTTCCCTGGATGCATTTCAAAGATGTTCATCTTCATTGTTGGCAGGTGGAGGTTACTATCGTAATTTCTTCTGTGCTACCATGTGGTTTCCTTGGGGGTAATCTTAAAATGTCTTCTGCTGATGGTATTTCAAAATTCATAACTCTGGGTGCATTTTTTCTAATGTGTATTCTTTCCTAAATTGCTTGTTCAGTTGTAGTTTTTACAAGTTTGATGTTGTGATGTCTAGAAGTGATATGATTCTGCAGATTTGTCTGTCTGATTGACTTTCTTGTTCCTGAGGTGTTCTTTCAATCTTGTTTGTAAGTTTCTCTTAGTCTGTCCAATGTAACTTTTGGGGCAATCTTCATAGTTTATTTGTGAATGCTAGATTTTGATTTGTTTGGTATGGTGTCTTTTAATGAGTGGTTTAATAGGTAGCTGAGATTGTATCTGTTTTGAAGTGCCAGTTCTATATTATGATATTGGAACAGTTGTTACTTTCTCTACACATGCTATGTACATAGTATATAGAGAAGGTATTGCATTCCATCCAGAAATTCGATACCGAGATTTCACTGGAATCAGGCGTTTTAGGGTCCCTGTATTCAAGAAAGCATTTTCAGAAAAAGGTCCTTGTGTCTGTGAACATAACTCAAAAACAAAAAGTCGGTAATATACTAAACTTGGTATATAAGTTTGGTATCTTCCAAGGATGCGGCACAAAGATTTTGAGGAATTTTGAATTTCTCAAAAATAGCTCAACAATTTTGTCTAAAATACCATACTAAAGATATTTACATAACAAATAAAATGTATATGTTAAATTTTCTCTGGGAATAGCCCTTGAAGATCTCTTTATTCTGCATAGTAGTAAACCGTAAGAAATAGACAAAAGCTTACTATACAAAAAATGTACATCTGGTTGAAACATACAATTTATGTCATACATTTTTTTCATGAAGTTGACCATTTTTGAGATATTCTTGTTATTGATTTCAGTTTTAAAGAACTTAAACTTTTCACATTCAGGAATTTGTCAACTACAAAGAAGCAGATTTCATTCATGGCAACCAGTTTTTAAAAGATTTGACTATCATTTTAGCCTAGTGTATCCATTATTTCCCTTCTACTTAGAAGAAAATCATATCTGCTAATGCTTATCTCAATTAACATGAAGTAGATAATTTGTTTCAGAGATGTAGAGAAATCATGTGAATGGCACACATCAGACTTTTTGGATTTGTTGTGCACATGCGGGTGGAACGTGAATTTACTGTATTTCAGATGGGTTGCTTAGTGTGGCTTGTTGACACTTTCAGTTGTTCTCATCAAAATATTGGCCAGAGGAACTTATGAGTCTTGTTGAAAAAGGCAAAATCATGCTCCCTGATTGTTTCTCTAAAAAGGGGGTCCAAAATTATATTCACACATGTACAGGCATTATCTGTTGAGATGAAAAAATTGGCCTTACTCTTTCTCTGCTCATAGGATACCAAATACCAATTTTTTCGTCATGAAATTTTACTGCATGAACAATATTAGGTTTATCAGAGCTCCAATTATTATTATTTTGTGTAAACCCATATCCATGAAGCTGGTAACAAGCCTTGCCTGTGAAAAATATTAAATATGGGTCTATTTCACCAATGTATACACTATTAAGACTCCCCTCACAAAATGTGTGCCTAATTACAGAATTGCTTAGTTGAATAGCATATGCCACAGTTATTTTATGGGGTTTTAACGTCAGCAGAGGCATAAGAAATACCTAAGAAATTTGGGGGGGGGGTCTCCAAATGATGATCAATGTCATCTGTCTTTTTGATGAGAACCCTACTATCCTTTAGGCTTGTTAGTGTGAACATTTCCCTGGCCTGAAATTTATTGTAAAGTTTAAGGATTGTTGCATGAGATGGAACTTTTACACCTGAAAATCTTTCTGCAAATAATACTTTCACTTGATGAGCTGAATTAACATATACAAATCATAAATAAATACATGCTGTGCAGCAGAAAACATACACGGAGCCATAATATACTTAAGCGACTAAGTAGAGAGCAAAATAATAAGTAACTTGTAATAACTGAACTACACCATATCACTGTTAACTCAATACTTTGTCACCCTCTGTGGTGTAATGGTTACCATGCTAACTTCATATACCCAAGGGCGTGGGTTCAAAATTAGCAGAGGACATATTTTTTCAGACATAAGAATCCATACTATGGCTTCCTTTGGAAGGGAAGTAAAGCCATTGGTCCCATGTCATTGATTTAGGGCACGTGAAAGCCTGATAAAGAGGCACCTGAGCAAAATTAAGTGGTCTTTAATGCCCAAATAGAAAGAGCATCCATAAATAACACATAAAACAGCATAAATAAAACACCATTTCATTTTACAATACGCACTTCCAGAGCAGAGCAAATCTCCTTCACAAGTATGACTTTGTTTACAGCAGCAGTACAGAATCATGTGTCCACACACCTAGTAGAAAAACACAGTGCAGCCGGCGTCCAGTTCATTGGCTGTCCTTGGTATTTCCTTGCTTACCTACTTTTCTTTCTTGAAAATAACCTTTTATCTTACATAGGACTTATATCTACTTTGTATTAGAAAACACTACAATTTTATTAATGCATGGTAAACAGAGTGGAAATGCAGATATTTATGATGACTGTTTGTTTTTCCATAGCATGCCGTGATCTCACAGCAGGTGACAGAGCAGTTGACAGAATAAGAACCTTAGGTATTAAGAGTGGAGAAGTTCTGTGTTATAGACTGGATATGGCATCAATGTTATCCATAAAAACGTTTGCCAAAATTATAACTGAACGCTTCTCAAAGATAGACATTTTGATAAATAATGGTAAGTAACGTTGAAGTGCACATGTCACTTCCTCTTTTAATCTTTCCTTTGTTTTTGTTTTTCCTTGCAGATTTAATTTACATAGACCTTAGGATAATCACATTTGCCAATATTTTACACTTGTAAAAGTATGGGAGTGGAGGCCTTTTAATAACATATCACACAGGAAGTATTTTTATAGCTTTGTGGCCAGATTCAATGTGCTAGAGAGTTTCACAATGAATATGGCAAAATATTAAATTCTATTGTAACTTAAGATTACAGGCTGAATGTACAATGCTAATTGGTATAAAATGTTATGATAGGCCAGAACTTTTAGTCTCCTTACACTTGGCAATAAATTGAACCATTTTATTGAATCACTAGTGGCCTCTAATAACCAGCGGTAATTGGGCAATGACATCCCAACCTGGTGGAGGACGATGGATTTTTTAGGGTGTAAAAATCCTTAGCATTGCTTCCTTCGGAAGGAAAGTGAAGCCGTTGGTCCTGTGTCATAGATTTATAGCACATAAAATAACCCCAAGACTGATAAAAGACCTCTGAGCAAAATTAAGCTGTATTTCATGCCCAGTACCTCTGCACCTTGATATGCATATGTGCAATTTTACGGGTTTTAAGGCCTTGACTTTAATCTTTGCATTTCAAGATATTTCTTATTCTACTTATCAATTCTTTATCCTTTATGGACGACTCTTGATAAATTAAACATTGTTTTATTAATTTAATCTCATCCAATGGGAAAATAAAAAATTCACAAATATTTTCAAAGAGCATAGTATAATATTGGTTCGTCAAAATAGTTACAATATAAACATTTTGTTAGGCTTTTTTAAAAATGATGAAATTTCAAAAAAATATAAAATATGGCATTTATCAATTAAATTATTTAAATTGTGACTTTGTTTACATCGGTAAGACTAAGCGTCATTTGGAAACCAGAGTAAAAGAGCACTTTAGGAATATTAAATACAAAAAAATTGTTAAATGAGCTGTGGCAGAACATTTTTGAAAATTTAATCATGAAATATATTCAGATGTTATTAAAACACTTAAATGGACCCATAGATTTAATGGTTTGGGAGAAAATATTTATATTAAAGAATACAAATTGTGCAATGAGTTTTGATATACCACAATTGATTCTCTCACCAAGTATGTTTTGATTCCAGTAGTTATCAATGTCTTAGTACACATTCCACCTAGTAGTAGTAACCATAACAATGTAAATAAACAAGAGCAAAAAAAACTTGTGCTGGCGATGCAATAGATCCTTTTATTGCAAAACTAGCCCTTGGATTTCAAAAAGATAAGTGGAGAATTGTTACAAATTATTAATTGTTATATTAATATTTGTATTACTTCACTGTTACTAACTTCCTTTTTACATATTATAATTTCACCTAAATTTAGAATTCTATGCCAATATATCAGAACTCTCTCCATAATAAAAATCTTTTTTGCTACTCGTCCTATCTCCACATGGCAATCTCTTTTATTGTTGAATTTGGTAAGATAAGAGCTTCTCTGCAGAATGGTCTGTGTAGTGAATCTACGATTTCTCGTCCATTATCCGCCCCCATATTTCAACATATAACATTCGTGCTTCTACCATTGTATTAATACCATGTGATCAAAATGGTTAGTTAATGTTCAGTAGAATCCTGCTTAACCAAACTTAAGGAGGCAAAGCCATTTTGGATAATGTGTTATTCTTAAGCGGTGAAAGAAATAAAATAATTACATTCTAAACGCATGTAATAATCACTATATACAGTACTAAAATATGCATTACAGTATTTACAAAGACTATTTAATAAAATCTTTAATTTTTTTCAAACTTTCTTGTTGAAGTGCTTGTGAGCAACTATATGATGTCATCGCTTGATAAACAATATATGTGTTGGTGTTGGTTCCTGCTTTGTTCCATAAAACACGGCAGCCTAAAAGCAAAAGGTTTTGTGCCATTGTTAATGCTGTAATTCTGTATATCTCATTAAGATTTGAATACACATTTGTTACTTCTAATGTTTTGAATCTCTTGTCCGCTGTTGACTTCAAATCTTTTTTCAATATACAAATAACGTACGAGGGCAATCCAAAAAGTGATAGACAATTTGGCATAACTAAATGATAATGAAAGATATCAACACAAAACTTTATTTACAAAATTACAGTACCTTACTCTATTTTTCTTTATTGTACTCACTGATTCTTTCTTGACTACTCATAAATTTTGCGCCATTTCCTCACTGAAGATTCGTTCATTGCATTATCACCATACACTTGCATTATTTACTTATAAAATTCAATTGGCCGAACAGTTTGTGCATTAAAAAAATGAATAAGTTCTTTGGCAGTAGAAAAGTATAACACCGACATTGAAAAACTGTACCACATGACACTAAATATCTGGACAGAATGAAGATTATGTTGAAAAATAGAGTAAGGTACTGTAACTTTATAAATAAAGTTTTGTTTGATATCTTTCATTGTTATTTAGTTATGCCAAATTGTCTGTCACTTTCTGGATTGCCCTCATACAATGACCAACATCAACAGTAAAATAACATTAAATGCTTGTACAACACTTTTGTAACAGTATAATATTTTTTTGAATATGAGATAGGGGTTGCAGATTAACTGCACACATTACCAAGTACATGTATTGGAAATGGGGTTAGGACAAATTTGACATTTCCTATTTTTTCAAACTTTATTTTTACTTTCTCTATACTTACTATGTACATAGTGTATAGAGAAGGTATTGCATTGTACCCAAATATTCGATACCGAGATTTCACCGGAAATACATATTTTTAGACCACCTGAATCCAAAAAAAGCATTTTTAGAAAAATGTCTGTGTGTGTGTGTGTGTCTGTCTATCTGTCTGCCTGTCTGTGGGCAGCATAGCTCAAAAATGAAAAGACCATTAAATACCAAAACTTGGTATTTAAGTTCAGTATCTTCCAAGGAGGCGATACGAAGATTTTCAAGAAAATCCCCCCACCCCTAACTACCCTTCACATGGAAGAATTTTCGAAAATTTTGATCTTCTCAAAAATAGCTCTAAAAATTTTGTTTAAAATATCATATATTAAAGATATTTACATGACAAATAAAATGTATATCTTGAATTTTCTGGGAATAGCCTCTGAAGACTACTTTATTCTGGATGAATTTTACGGAATTTTGTATAACTGGTAAACCATAAGGGATAGACAAAAACTTACCACACAAAAAATGTAGAGCACATTAAAATACACAATTTATGTTATACATTTTTTTCGTGGAGTTGATCGTTTTTTAGATACTCCTTGTTTTTTGTTTCAGCGTTAAAAAAGTTACTTTTCTCATACAGGAATTTGTCAACTCCTGTCCATACAAACAAAGGAACTTCAGTCACATAGCAACCATCTTTTGCTATCACTTTAACCTATGTTACTCCCTTATTTCGCTTCTACTTACAGGGAAGCAAGTAATAAGACTATTTCTATTAATTTTTTCTAACTTAGCATGAAGTAAATAGAAGCATGAGCTTTTTAACAAAAATTTGTTGCAAAGATATTGTGAAAGTCATGTGAATGGATTACATCAGATTTTTTTCCCTCCTCTGGCTTTCAGTTAAATAGGAGTCCTTTGTATTTTTAAATTAAAAGAACCGAAACCTAAAATTAATTTATACTTTGTTGTACATGTTTGTTTTCTAGCTGGAGTCATGTTTGTGCCATTTTGTTTGACTGGTGATGGCTATGAATCACACTTTGCAGTTAACTATCTTGGCCATTGCTATTTGACTCACCTACTATTGCCTGCACTGATAGCAGCAGGAGGACAAAGAGGCATAAATTCAAGAATAGTGAACGTCTCTTCTTGTGCCCATCTGGCAGGATCAATACATTTTGAAGACTTATACATGAGGTAATTTATAAATTAAGCAATGAAATATGAGATGCATTCAAGTTATGACACCTCCAATTTTTTTTCTCACTAATCACATAAAAATTGTGAAACTTATGTCACTTCTCGACATAATCTCCCTGCAGCTGCACACATTTTTTGCAACATCAATGCTATGATTCAATGGCCGCTGCAAACGCTTCTTTAGAAGTCCATTTTGACACTGGAAAATTGCTGATGCAATAGCGACACGGAGAGTATCTCATCGGAAAAAGCCAAAAGTCGCTAGGAGCCAGGTCAGGTGAGTAGGGAACATGAGGAATGACTTCAAAGTTGTTTGCACAAAGAAACTGCTCTGTCATCTGTCAGCATTCATGGTACCTACCTGGAGGACAGTTCGCACTTTCAGGCCGTCATGCAGGATTGTGTGCACAGATCCCAGGAAATGCCAACTGTGGAGGTGATCTATTCCACAGTCAATCGATGATCCTCCAAAACGTATTCCTCCTCTCGCTTGATCATATCATTGGACTGGCTTGTCCAAGGGCGAGATTCTCTTGGTTTGTTGTCACACACGTTCTGCATTCTTTGAACTGTGGCACCCACAAATGCACATTATACACATCCAGACACCATCACCACATGTCGTACTTAACTGGTGTTGAATTTCAATCTATGTCGCACCATGCAAATGGAGAAAACAAATTATTACAACCTGAAAACATTGCTATTTTAAGTATACAAAACAATTCTCACTCTCGCTGTTGCCATGAGAGATTCTGTGTGCCATACAGTGCTGCCATCTCTGCCACATATTAACAAAGAGTGTCTGCTTACTTTAAAACAAACCACATGTTTCTATCTGTTTCCAGTTCTGAGAATAGAAATGGGAGGTGTTATAGCTTGAATGCATCTCATACATCCTCTCAACAATTTTTGTTAAACTTTTCCTCTAGTAGAGTGTGTTGTTAATAATAATAATAATAATAATAATAATAAAAGAATGATAATAATAATAAAAGAATAATAATAGTAATAATAATAATAGCAGTAATAATAGTAGTAGTAGTAGTAGTAGTAGTAGTAGTAGTAATAATCAAATCTGACATGTTACATTTCTATAGTTTTTGTACACATTCTTCAAAAAAATTTACCACAATAGCTTATTCTTCTATCTACTATATGTTACCAAGATATAGATTTTCAGAAATTGTCTTATTGCATATTTTCTTGCACTTCCTCTTCACTACAAGAGGATTAGGGGAATGCTGTAGGCTTTAGGCAATAGTAAAATATTTTAAGATGGCTTTAAAATTCTGCTCTCTTTGCATGATCACGACTGAAAAAAAAAAAAAAGAGCAGCCATTTTCCTTTTCAAAAAAATACAAGTTTTTGAAAATTCAAACCAATAAAGAATAACTCAAAGGATAACATCTCAATAATTTTTATTTGACATAAATTATATGTTGTATTGAGATGTCAGCTTTTTTTTTTTTTTCTAAGCTTAATGTCCTTTAACCTGGTTGGTAATATCAAACAATGAATGAAATTGGTGAAATGATGCTTAAATGATCTCGAGATCCATGGAGTTTAAAGTTAATTGACATTTGTCTTCTCACGATAAGGGAAATACCTGGAAAAAAAACCTTATCCAGGTAACTCATCCTAAGCAAGATTCAAGTCGCGACCTGTTGAATGGGAGGCGCACATGCTACCACCACACTACCCAGGCAGGCTTCAGTTTTCTTCCTTTTCTTCTCAACTTCAAGAGCATTTTATATAAAATAAGTAAATGGTAGAAATATATCTAATCTAAAAGACATATAGTCAAAAAGTATTTCCTAAGACATTATGAAATTCATTGTGCATTCAGTGATGGCCATTGCAATACCAATCAGAAAAGTGATTTTAGTTCACCAGATAGGATTGTTGCTAGTAGTTACTGAACATTTGCTTTCTTTTTACTTACAGCTCCCATTACATTCCAAGTGCAGCCTATGCCCAATCCAAATTAGCACAAATAATTTTTACAAAAACGCTTGAAGAGAAGTTGAAAGAGCATAACCTGCCAGTTCAAACCCATGCTGTTCATCCAGGCATTGTGGATACAGATTTGTTTAATGGTACTTTTCTTAAAACATATGCACCCTGGGTACCTCATCTCATATTCAAGGTAAGCAGAATTCTTGTTCACTTAGGAGGGTTGTTAGATGAGCATTGAGACAGCAAATAATGAATACTTATAGAAACATTTTGTTAATCCCGGTTTCCCAAAGTATTCTCCCCAGCACTTTATGTGGCATTCCATCCTCTGAAACAATTCCTCAAACATCCATGCCACTCAGTTTCGACACTGCATATAACTCCTCTTCTTATGTTGCAACAGCTTCTCGTTGGCATGGTATAGAGAGATAAAAGTGGTCTGGAACAGGGAGAATTACATTGATATTTGCAATAAAGTAACAAGTGAAGGCTTTGCTTGGGCTAGAACAGGGCTGGTGAAATTGAAAGATTTGAGAAGAGAATGAGATAGAGAAATGCCACTCATGTTGCCTGAAGGATAAAGAATGTCATATAGTTTTAGAATGTGACAAAATTAGGATGTGTAAGGAGAGGATAGGGAAAAAGGAGTGGACAACATTACCAAAATAAATCCAAGAGAAAAAGTTAATAAATCTAAAATCTAGGAGAACCTTAATTGAAATTGAAGACTTTTAGGATAGAGTAAGACCCAAATAGATAAGGAAAATTAGTAAGCAGGATGAAGAAGAAGAAAATTAAACACTAAGAGGTAGTATGCATTTATATTTAAGATATAGTAGAACCTAATAGCTCAGCAACCATAGGATTGGAGTCATTGGGCCCCAAAGCAAACAACAACAGTGGAAAGATAAAAATGTAAAGATATTGTATAATTTTCTAAACTTAAATATTCATTCATACAGAAACTCAATTGTTACATTAGCCGTGTGAGCTGATGGATTGTTAAAATGCAACAAATTGCCCCCTTAGTCCTGTCTTTGGATGCTTTTCTTGAATATTTTTAAACACTTCTGAGTACCATTTTGCAGTAACCATTTTCTAATTTTCAAGCACAACTGTTACCAAGTGACCACTTGTGAAGAAGAAAGAAGCAACCATTTTCTTTCCTGAACTCTTTGCTCTTTGAATCTTGACAGTTGATTGGTCATCTGGGAACACCTAAATAGAGGACAGATGTTTTGTTTTTGGGTCAAATGTTTTGTCACCTGTAACAATATCTAAAATATGGCAAAATTTTCCACAGTTAAATCTTTGTAGCATTTCTTGGCACCATTCTACTTTATGGAGCTTCTGAGCTTCAGATAAATTATGGGGCACCTTTTTTTTTTTTTTATTTTCTTTTATTATTTTTTTGCACTAAGATGTTCATGAAGTGTGGTTGAAACATTTGGCAAACTAATTGCTAATGCCAGCTCAATGTCCATGTAAGTTATCTTGGATTTTCCCTAAACAATGTTTCCAAGTGGCGTTTTCCATAGTCACTACTGTTAGTGGTCTGTCACTCTTCTCTTCATCTTTAACAGATTATCCAAACCATTGGAACACAGTGACACATGATGGAAAATAGTCCCCCAAAACCCCTATCAAATGCTCAAGTGACTGTGTTTCATTTATTTGAAATTGTACAAAATCATTGCATGAAAATGTTCTCTCTGAATCTTCATTGCAGTTGCAAGAATATTCCCACTTTCAGACTTCAAACATAAAGTGAGGGAAAAAGAATGACGTAACAATGCTCTGTCTTCTACTATTGCATCAATGAGAGCTACAGTGCCTTATTTTTGACTCGCGGCTGGCCAACTGCATGTACACAGAGCTTCTAACTGGTCATGGCTTCCACTTTTCTCCATGTCAGTGTGCTTGCAGAGGAAAAACTCGATGAGATAAAATAGATAGTCCAAGAAAATCTCTGAGTAGGTCATCACAGGAAACGGGAGTTTCACAATTCTCAGCTTGGAAATCCTCTAAACTTTTGAAATTAAAACCTTATAGAATAACCATAGTTCAGGAACTGGAATCATGTGATACTGTGAGTAGAGCAAATTGAGTGTCAGGTAAGTTAATGATGGCTCCATGGATCCAAAGTTAATTTCTTTCACAGACAAAGCCTGGTTTTACTTAAATGGTCATGTATGCACACATGATAGTGGAGTGATATTGTACACGAAATGCCATTGCATGACCAGAAAATTGGAATTTGGTGTGTTGTGAAACTGAATTATAGGGTCCATATTCTTTGAGGATACAGTTAATGGACAGAGGTAAAGGAATACAATAATCAAACCAAACAGGGCATAAAAGAACCCTAAATGAAAACAGTCTAAAAACCATGCTTTGATTTTGTAATTTATTGTAAATAGAAATATCTTATACTTTTAGTTTCGCATATATTTACTTTCGTGAATCTGTACTTACTAGTCTATAACTTGTTTGTATCTGTAATATTGTAACTGACGAAGCCGACATTTCTGTAATAAGAAATCCTCTGGTGAATAAACTTGATTTGATTTGACCATTCCTGGAATATTTCTGTGACATTGAATGCACACAGGCATATTTTTAACAAGACTCTGCTACAGTACGTAAAGCTTATCTCTTGTTGAAATTAATTGAGGACATTTTTGAAGGTAGAGTCATTAGTAAAGGGCTATGGCCACTGCGTTCCTCAGACTTTAATGTGACTTTTATTTATGGAGGAGCTTAAAAAATAAAATGTATCGGAACAACCCACATAGGTTGGAAGAACTGAAAGACATCATCAGAAGAGAAATTACTGCAATTTTAAAAGAAGAATGAATGCATGTTAATAGAGTTGAGATGTAAGGCAGCACAAGGACATCATTTCCAACATCTGTGATAAAGATATTTGGTTATTGTATGCATGTAAGTCTATGCGCTTGAGTTCAGGGTCTGTGAATATTCAACTTGGCTAGCAGCAGCTACCTCCTGCTGGCCGGCCACGAGTTAAAAATAAGGCACTGTATTTTGACACAGCAGCAATGCTTTCCCCAAGGGTGGCCAATATTCCATGTCTCAATACTTAACTAGTGACTCTCATACAATGATAGCAAATGAATTCTCCATGGAGAAAACCAAGGGCCAATCAGTGGGTCTTCTTTCAGCATATTAATGTTATAACATCCTCAACAGGTGTAAACTGGTAAGCTGTATTCCTTTATATCAGACATGGGGAGGTTCACCTCTTTGGAAGCAGTAGACCCCACTCCTCCTTTGCTCATACCATTTTGTTTACCTGTGGCACTGTGCTGTGAGATGTAATAAGTATTAGAGGTTATTAAGTATTCCTAATTGTCATTGCTTGATATCAAACATGACTCATCCTAAATTGAAACAATTTGCAGGGCGCATAATGTCCATGTTTGGCTTCACATACCGATAGCTTTCAATAATGAACCAAACGAACTCAAGTCTAATTTAAATGACAATTTAGCTCAACTATTAAAGTGCCAATGCAACGGCCGAAATTAGGCAATTTCAATCAATCGTGGTCATTTCTTTGAAATCTTGTCGCACCTGATGCTCATTTATTTAATCTCCTGTCTTTGTTATTGGTAACAAGGTGAAAATCCAATCAGCCGTAACATTGCATGATGGCGGAAAGTTTGAAATGGTTTGGTCAGGCAACTGCACTTGTAATAAAACAATAATTAATGAAGTCAGACTTGTTAATATGGATAAAAAGTGTGCCAATGTATGGAAACAGTTCATGCAATTTTGCTTAGAGAGAGGTCACAAAATTTTATGTGATATTCCTATGGAAGAAATAAATACATTTTACAAGATTGGGCAAGCAATATGAGAAAAATGAATGGAGATGATGTGGCTATCGATATTGATACGTTGGGTGTAGCCAGTCAGTCATATCATAATTCAGGAGGCAGTGAAGAAAGAAAAACAAAATATTTGGTAAATAAACATGGTCGAATGCGTCGTCTACCATTTGAGAACTAATGTAATTATTACAATCATAACCGATAAAATCTCCCTTCCTATATATTATAAATTATTAATAGCCTTTTTCGTTGATTTATCTTATCAAATAC
Organism: Hymenopus coronatus; assembly: GCA_030762935.1. Taxonomy (NCBI): domain Eukaryota; kingdom Metazoa; phylum Arthropoda; class Insecta; order Mantodea; family Hymenopodidae; genus Hymenopus; species Hymenopus coronatus. The sequence continues at coordinate 18,616,049 of CM060894.1, forward strand.
AACCCGTGTTTTCATCTCTTAGGGCAATTGACTCCTATTGCTTTGCTGCAGTTGTGAATTATCGACAAGATGAAAATAAAATAAGAACTAAAGCTTTCCTGGCGATGTGTTAATTCAGGATGAACCTGAAGACGAGGAAGATGCACTTCTTCGAAACGTTGGTGTCAAGCCAAGTTTTTACCTGGCTAGAAGCCCGAGAAAATTTTGAATTAAGATGAAAATATATACTTGTATTACTTCTGATAATAATCTGCTCTCTATGTTGCATCTTGATGGCAATACTTTCTGGTTATGTTGCTGTGGGATGATGCATTTGCTGCAAAACCTTGTAAAGAGTACCAACTTTAGAAACTAGAAAAGCATGCTAACCACAGACCACAGAGGCAGCCTTCAAGTTCTCTTCCCATTAGCAATAGAGCGTGAAGAAGATTGGCAAGAGTTTGTTATCAGGAATAATAACACATTGTGTTAACTCTCTATTGCAACAAAGATGATTAATTAAAGGTTTTAGTATTTTTATTGGGATTTTTTTATAATTTTACATTACACTAACTTTCAACAGTAAAATTATTCTATTTATAGCTGTTTTATGTTGTAAAATGTTAATATGTAACTGTAGTTTTTATTGTTTTTAAATAATAAAGTGCAAAATCCATGCAACTATGCTCAAATGTAACCCTGTCAGTATCCAAGCATGCCATCATACCAGCTATTTTACGTGGGCCCTCCCCATCCTTTACCACAGGCCCATTTGACAGCAGTTGCTCGTACTCTAACTCGTGACGTTCGGCTTTGTAGCACACTAACGATCACAGCTATTCAAGGCGCTTGAGTTGTGGCACCAGTGAAAGGGATATAAAAACCAGTTTGCAAAGTAGAGGAAGAGCAACATATGTAACAAAATAATTCATGCAACAGAGGGTTAAGTCCATTCTAGAGTTTTACATTATGTTAATCTTAATTTTTTACATAGTTCCTAATTCTGTTAAAATTAACTGGTGAAAGTTTTGACATTCAATATCAAAACTAGAGAAAGTAAAAAATCTGATGTATTGCACTCATATGTCTCTCTCTACCTATACTGCAGCATACTATTCTTATAAAAGCTTATTCTTTTATGCACTTAATATTAATCAAGATTTTTTTTTTCATTTAAATACCCTGATTTAATTTTTATGGTCACGTTGGGGTCTTTGCTTTAGAAACAACTGCTGGTGTTTTGCTTGCTGAACTGTAGGGTTTCTTAATGTTGGATTTTACAGTACTATATATTAAATGCATGTTCACTCCCATATCCAAACTTCCAGACTCTGTGGGGAATAAGAATCAATTATAATTAAAAAAGATTTTCCTGCCCCAGCTGGGAAATGAACCGGGGACCACTGGGCCATAGAAGAAGTCAGAAATGGTTTTATCACATGTTCTCTTATGGATTCAAGGGGAATAAGGGTAACCCTTGGCTAAGAGAGCTGGTTGCTATTGATGGCCTTGAAATTCTTCAATTTGCATGGCGAGGATGAAAAAAGAAAAAAGATGACTTCTCATTTGAGAAGTGCTTTTGCTTGGGGGGGGAGGGGGGGAACGATTAACTCCACAAAAAAAAAAATATATATTTGACATAAATTGTGTGTTTTTAATGAGATATACATTTTTTGTGTAGAAAGATTTAGTCTATCTGTTATGGTTTACCAGTTATTCAGTCATCACAATGAAGGGGATTTCGGAGGCTATTCCCAGAAAATTAAGATATGAGGTGGTTTGAACATAAAAAAGTACATATCTCTCTGGAACTTTTTTTATTTTTCAATATAGTCTCCTTGTAGATTAATTCACTTGGTCCAAGGATATTCCAATGCTTTGATTCCACCTCAAAAATGAGATTCCTCCAGGTCTGCAAAATAGTTGTCAACTACGGATAAAAATTCATTTGAAACCAATCTTCGTCCACCAAGGAAAATTTTCAGCTTTGGGAAGAGAGGAATCTGACAGAGCCATATCAGGCAAATAAGGCTGGTATGGTAACAATTCATACCTTAGTTTGTGTAATTTTTTATGACACATGTGTGCGGGCATGCATTGTATTGATGGAAGACGACTTTCTTCCTTGCTAAACTTGGCCTTTTTTCGTGTATATTTTGTTGTAATTGGTCCAGGAGGTTAGCATAGTATTCTCCAGTAATTATTTGCCCACTGGGGAGATAATCAACAAACAATCCCCTTCACATTCCAGAAAACTGATGCCATGACCTTTCCGGCTGAAAGAGTTGCCTTTGCTTTTTTTGGTGGCAGAGAATCAGCATGCTTCCACTGTTTTGACTGTTATTTTGACTCTGGGGTATGGTAGTGGACCCAAGTTTCAGCTGTGGTCACAAATGGTACAAAAAAACTTGTTCATTGCTCCTAAATGGGCCAAGCATTGTTCCAATACATCCATTCTTGTGTGCTTTTAATACAGCAAGTGTTGCAGCATTCATTTTGCTGATAATTTTTTCATATCTAATTCTTCAGTCAAAATGCGATATACCCTTTCAGTTGACATTTGGCAACCTTGAGCAATTTCTTGCACTTTCAACTGGCAATTCTCCATTACCATTTGTGCACTTTTGCAATGATTTTGTGGGGTGGTGACACATCTTGGTCGGCCATTGCACAGATCATCATCTAAGCTCTCCTAACCAAATTTAAATTTGTTTGTTCACTTGGCAACAGTTGTATATGAAGGAGCAGAGTCCTCCAGTGTATTCAGAAAATCAGCATGAATGTCCTTTGCTTTCATGCCTCTCTTTAGGAAATTCTTAATGACTACTCGAATGTAAATTTTTTCCATCTTCGCAAATCACTACTTGGGAACAACAATAGAGCCGCGTCACCACTACAGCTGTCTTCCAAGAACACGCACATGGCACATGTTTACAGGCAACAGTGCAATGAATATCACGAGAACAACTTGTGGTGCTAGGGCTGACCTCTTGTGGTGATTCCGAGAACTTACCAAACCACCCTCGTGTACACTTTATTTGTCATGCATTTTGTTTAAAATTGTTAGAGCCATTTTTGAGAAAATTGAATATTTTGGAAAATATTCCATATAAAGGGTAGTTATAGGTTGGAGGGGTTTTTGAAAATCTTCATGTCTTATCTTTGGAAAATACTGAAATTAAATACCAAGATTGGTACTTCAACTTTTCATTTCTGAATTATGTTGTTCTTTCTCACTCTCATGTGTACTCGCTCTGAATGGAAACAAGCCTAGGAAGGTGAAGGATCTCCCTATCCCTTAGGTAAGCTCATCTCGTATCTCCCATCGGGAGGAGGTAATACTGGCTCGTCTGCACATAGGTCACTGCTTTTTTATGCACAGCTACCTGCTTCAGAGGGATCCTACTCCTATTTGTGTCCTCTATGGCCAAGATATGACTGTAAATCATGTACTGGTAGAGTGTGCTTTATAGCTGATTTACGAGCCACTCTGCACCTGCCTGCCAGTACTGGAACGAGCTTGGCTGATGATACCAGAGTGACAGATACTTTTTAAATTTTTATCTAAACTGCCCTTTAATCTGTATATCTATTTTTATTTTAATCCTTTCCCTTCCAGGAGAGGTAACTGACTTTTTCCCCGAGTTTTTAGCCTTTTAGGCACTGCGATTTTAGCAAAAGGTTTTGGTTTTTGTCCTACCCTTTTATATATTTTTAAATTGTTTTTAGAATCCCTAGGTTTTACGATGGACAATTTTATTTGTACTGGCGTTCTCTCCAGTTTTTGTTTTTAATACATTTTAATAATTTTATTTCTTGGTTTTAAGTACGATCATTTTTCGATGGATGCTAATAACCACCGCAGTTGGGCACCCTTAACCCTACTCATTATCTCATGTTCATGCACTCGCACGCACCCATGCACGCACACACGTCCTCAAAAGATGTATTTCTGATGAAATCTCAGTGTCAAATTTTTTGGTGGAATGCGATATCTTTTGTATCTACTCTGTACATTTTGTGTGATAAATTAAAAATGTGCTCCACATTATATCCTCAGTATTCTGTTCTGATAACTCACATTACTTACATTTTATTTCAGACTCCAGAGCAAGGTGCTATTTCATTAGTTCATGCTGCTATGTCCCCTGTACTGGAAGGACGTGGGGGAACGTATATTAGCAACTGTCGGGAGACTCGTGTCAGTCCATTGGCAAATTCCCAGGATATTCAGGACAAGTTATGGACAGTAATGCAGTCTCTCTTAAAAATACAAAATTTTGGATCAGTATTAGATTAATGAAATAGTCTACTTCAAAGAGCTTTATCAGACTGATTTAAAATGTATATTTTATCTTTTTTAATGCAAATAATAGTAAAATTGTAAGGTATGTTTTATATTTTTATGAATTTAACCAAATGTTGATTGTCTATGCATAAATCAATAGTTTTAATATAATTTTCAATCTTATATTATGTAATAAAAGTATATACTAGGAAGATATATATCAGAATTTCAGTATTTATTTTTTATGTTAAAGCACAATTTATGTAATAGAAAGTACTAATTTTCAGATTTTGTTTAATAAAATAAAAGTATAGAGAGGGTAGTATCTCTACCGGTAAGTATACAGTGTGTGTATAAAATGTCAAATAATACTACACCACAAATTTTGATTAGGCGATTAATGCCTGAATGAAATAAAACAAATTAGTGTGAAATTGGTGTGCCAAATCATAAAAAAATAAATAAAAAATAAAAATAAATTATTTCATCATATAAAGATTTTTGAATTCCCATTGAAACATAATCCAGTGACAGAACAATTTAAACAACATGTAATGTGTGACAGTTCACTCGAAATGGATGAACTGTACTATCATATAATATTGCAAAATGTATCAGCTGTTGTTTAGCAGTGGGCTAAATAGAATCACTTTAGCATTTATAATATATAATAAGTTTGTAATAGTTGAAGCTAGGATTCTAAACTAAAATGAAGCTTCCTTTAACCTGGTTGGTCATATCGGACCATGTATGAAATTGGTGAAATTCTGCTCTATGATCTCGGGGTTCATGGAGGTTAAAGTTGCTTGACATTTGTCTCCTCAGAATAAGAAAAAAAAAACCTGAAAAAAACTTATCTGGGTAATTCACCCTAAACAAGATTCGAACATGTGACCTGTTGAATGGGAGGCAGACATGCTGGCACTACACTACCAGGCAGGCAAAATGAAGCTTATTTGACAAGTCAATTAATGACACTAAACAACACTTACTTGGGATTTTTGCTGGAACATGTTTCAAAGGACAAGTTTCCTTCATTTTCAACCGAACATTGACTAATTCCTTGTTGTAAGTGCTGTCTTCTCTGGTGGTGGTTCAATGAACTTGCTAAACACATGCTTCTGTGGAATGTTAAAATTGAAAACCTTGTTTCTATTTTTTTTACATTGAAGATGTGTTCTCATGTGGCCAGCTCTTTATTTCCTGTTATGTGTTTTAGAAGTTTTGGTTCTTAATTTTTATTGCGTTGCTTTGTCCAAAAGTGGGTGGCACCTGCTGATTTTTTCAATTTTTTTTCAGTTATGTTTCTGAAGTGTTCTTTGGATCTTGTTTCTAAATTTCTTTTTGTTTTTTCAATATAAATTTGATTACAATCCTTGCATTCCATTTCCAAATTATTACATAGTCCTAAGAGCCAGGAACACTAAATAATATGACATTAACAACTGATTTTGGGAATATCCAATTAAATGTTATCGCTGAAGAATATTAACAGTTTCCCTTCAAATTTCCGAATATTCAATGTCCTGAAATTATCTTGAAATATACAAAATTAAAATTCCTTATCGTTTTCATTCTCAACTAAAGCTTCTATCTTGGTTCTGCCACAGGGACTTAAGTTAAGCTGTTGGAATAGTCACAATGGGCGAATTGAGTTGTATATCAATTATAATCAAATCTATTATAACTGAAACTGTGTTTTACATAGTAGTAAGACACTGTAGTTCCACTTGATGTAACTGACTGTTTATTATTATTATTATTATTATTATTATTATTATTATTCCTCACAAAGTAATGTTCCTTGTACATGATCAAATTTTTGTCAAGTTCAATGCATTACAAGACTTTTCAAGAGATCTTGCAACAAATACATAGATTTTTTTGTCAAATTGCTTCCAATAATTTTAAAGTCTTTGAAAGTCTTGACAGCAAACAAGGGTATGCTCTAAATGGTAAAAAATTTTACAGTTATTTGATGGCTTTGGCCAATGAAATGTGAGTATTTAAAAGTGTGTCACGAAATCTACAACATGGCTGAAAGCAAATAGTAAACAAAAATGGCTATCTGGGTAAGGAGTGTCATATGCGGGATGATTAGGTTTTATCTTTAAAGTTGTCGGCCTTCTAGCCAGGTGTAGATATGGCGAGGCACCAACGTTTCGGGAGCATACATTGTTCCTGTCTTCAGGGTTACTGAATGAATTGAACTGATGTGGTCTTATTAATATAGATATGTTCGTGGGTTCCATGGGAACCAATCAGCTTGTCGAGGTGGAATGGAGCATGGACGTAAAAGAAAACTTTGCGATTCAGGAGACTCTTCTAAGGGTCTGATTTGTATTTCTCTGCTGGCTTTTTTGCAGGTCTAAGGCCAGTTTCCAAGTACTGCTCCATTGTAGTCCTGAATCTCTGATGAGATTGCATCTTTTGGAGGTGACAGCCAGTGCTTCTTTTACCTTACGTGGCCATATCCCACCTCATTGGCAACAATTGTGGTGTTATCAAAGTCGGCCCTGTGGTCATGTTTAAAACAGTGTTCTGCCAGACCTGATTTTTCAGGTTGCATCAGATGGATGTTTGCTTCATGTTCTTTGATCCTAGTGGCTACTGTTCTTGCAGTTTGCCCAATGTAGGGGACCCCATATTCGCACGGCAGACCCCTGGCACTCTCAGTCTGAGGTTGTCTTTGACCGTGCTGATTTTGGGTGGAGGGACAAGTATGGTTTTGATGTTGTGTTTTGCTAATACTCTGCTGATTATACTCGATAGCCTGCCAGTGTAGGGGATACATGCTGTAGCCATTGGTTTTTGTGGAGTGATGTCAGGAAGTTTCTTGTGTATGGACCTAGAGATGGAGACTTTGATGTCATCCCCTGTATAACTGTTCTGACGGAATGTGTAACTGAGGTGTTAGAGTTCTTTTTGTAAATGGCCTTGGTCACAAATGGCAACTGCTCTGTGTGCGAGAGTGGTTCTATGGGATTTACAATGAAAGCTGTCTGCGTTTAGATATAGGTCCATATGGGTCGGCTTGCGATAATCTGTATGGTTGAGTTTACCATTGTTGTGCTTTATATTGATGTCAAGGAATGGCAAACTGCCATTCTTCTCTACCTCCATTGTGAATTGGATCTGTGGCCGGCGACTGTTTTCTGCTAGGAAGTCTGGTAGTGTGTCCTCTCTGTGAGGCCAGATGACAAAAGTACTGTCCACATGATTAGGTTTTAGTTTTACAAAAGTTGGCCACTAGTATATTATGCGCAAGATGAAGACACAGCACATGAGGAAATTGCTAGGCAGATTTCCCAGAGTACATAATAATGCAATTTGATATAATGCAGTTAGCTTATTAATTCATATTTCAGTAAATATGCTACAAAACTTGGCCATCAGGTGTACTGTCCATCACCCGGTCACATACTATACACTTGGCTGGCAGTCACATGGCCCATCACACATTTTTGGGTGTCAAATAAAATCTCAAATCACATTAACAGTTATCAGAATAAACACAAAACATACTTCATCACAGAATTGTATCCATTTATTGTGCACCATACCTGATTTTTTGATCAAGCAAAGGGGTTTCATGAACAAAATTGGGTTTGTCTGTGGCATATTGTGTTATGATGACACATGGCCATGTAAATGAAACCATGCTTCATCACTGAACAGTATTAACTGTGGATCGATTGTTCCTCAAAATCTAGTCCTTTTCTTTTCCTATCACAATTTGATCCCATCTCCCTGAATTTATTTACAAGCAAATGTACAGCCTCTCTACTTGGAACATGCATGCAAGGATATTTAGTTTCAAATTGCCTTACAACTTCCCTACAAGATGATGCAAGCACATATGTTATGTACATAAACACTCTTTGTGATACTGTATACTGTATTTTGAAAGAACTTCAAGCAAGACTAAACGCTTCTAAGCATTCCTAATGTTATTCATGTGTGAACTGAGCTAGAACAGAAGTAAGACTGATGCACATATGACAAGAGAACAAATTTAGAACATGCGTGCAGGGAAAGCCGTACTGCTGGCAGCCAAGTGTTGTAACAAACATACTGTATTTCTGCTCCATTTGTAATCTGATGTTATATGTGAAGGTGTTGTGTAATTACATAAAGAATGATATTGCATTGCATATTGTTATAGAAATATTTTTCAATATTTGGCAGCTTTTCTTGTATACTCTTGAGTTGAAAAAGAAGTTTGATCAAGTACATGGGGCTTTAGTTGTTTTTTTCTGTTTAGAAGTAGATTCTACTGTACTTTGTGAAAGTTGTAGAGCAGTGTTTCAAAATGAAACAAATCCACCTGGGTAGTGTGGTGGTAGCGTGTCTGCCTCACATTTAAAAGGTTGTGAGTTCGAATCTCCCTTAGGGTGAGTTACCTGGATAAGGTTTTTTTTTTTTGGGGGTTTTACTTTATCCTGAGAAGATGAATATCGAGTAACTTTAAGCTCCATGGACCCCAAGATCATTTGAGCATCATTTCACCAATTTCATTCATCATCCGATATGACTAACCAGGTTAAGGATGTTAAGCTATATATATATATTTAAAAAAAAAAAAAAAAAAAATGCAAAAGAAAACGCATGATTGCAACTGTCATACTACGTTTTGAAACTTATTCTCCATCTGCAATAACCAAAACTTCCTTTTCTTCACATTCCCATTTTATTAGATAAACATGTAGCCGCCTTTTTTCTGGGGTGACAAATCATTCTTTCAATAAATGACAAACAAGAACAAATACAATCACAATGACTACCAAATTACTTCCTGTATGATGGAAATACAGGACATGGCTCTTCCTTCTTGAATACAAAAATTCCCATATAAATAATACAGGTCTCTGGAAAGTCACCTAACGAGGTTATGGCAAGTGTTTTCTGGGATGCACAGAGAATTATTTTTATTGATTACTTGGAAAAGGATAAAAGTATTATTGGGTGACTACTATGCAAGCTTACTGCATTTGAGTGATGAGATGAAAAGAAAAACACCTCATTTGGCAAAAAAAAAAAAATCTTGTTTCATCACGACAATGCTCCGGCCCATTGTTCAGTCATTGCAATGGGAAAAATGTGTGAATTAAAGTTTGAATTGCTTAAACATCTATCCATTCGCCAGATCTAGCACCCAGTGAGTGCCACCTGTTCTCAAACCTCAAAAAATTTCTTGGAGAACAAAGATTTCGCAGCAACGAGCTCATTGATGCAGTAAACAGCTATTTTGAGGACCTTGATAAATCGCACTACAGAAATTGTTTAATTATATTAGAACACCAATATGACAAATATTAATATTAGCCTTTCTGGAGATAATGTTGAGAAATAAAGCAAAAAAAAAAAAAAAAAAAATGTTTAAATGCTGTTTTCATGAAAGGCCCAGGACTTATCAGCTGACTCTCATAGAGCGTTGAATAAAAAGAAACAAAGGTCTATACTTCCAATAATTCAAATTAGAGAAGATTAAATTAGGGCGTATATTGCTTTAATTATTTTTATTCTGAGATGATATCTGCTACCATCTTGTGACAGATTTTATTTTATACTAATGATTGCAATTCTCTCAAGTCCTTGGATTATAGGAAAGACCAACAGTTAAAACACTCATGTCTGAAGGTTGTGATATTCTGCCATTACGTGGCAATTATATTTGCTGTTTTATGTGGTTTGCCTTATGAAATGGGCCATTTTATAATTAAGAAGAGTGAACATTGATTTTTCTGCATAAGTGAAACTAAGCAGAATACCTTCTACTTCAGTGGAAGAACCTAGACAAATTTAGGTTATTTCACAGCCATCATCATTGGCTCTAAACAGATTTGGTAGGAGGAAAAAAACAAATACTATCATTTAAATGAAATTTTTTTTCATCCTTTACATGGATGCTCTTTTTTGCTCAAGCCAAGTAGATTTTTTAAAATGAAGTAAAAATAAATTCACAACTCTTTTAGTACATTTTTCCTAATGTAATGCTTTTTGTTTGGTGGTTCATTTTTCTACCTCCACATCTAAATTTTGGAAGCTATAGCTTTCTGGAGAGGTCTAGCCTTACAAAATAAGTTTTCTTATTGGAAGGTTAAACCACTAGGATTTTTACACAGTACAGTAAAAACCCCATGTTTACGATCCCAATTATAACACTAACCCATTCAATACTCTATTTGTAAAGTCCCTGGATGCTCTGAATTTGCATGAATTTGCTCCCTTTAATACCCTTTTTGGGTCCAAATAAATATAAACAATGTATATAATCGGTAAATTTGTTAATGTTTTAAAAATATGGTACGAAAATAGTTTGAATGTACTCAAACTGTGCTGCTGTGGTTATTGCAGTTCAAACAAAACTCCTCGGTTGGCACCATAAAGCATGTAACACTACCTTTTCTTCAAAGGAATTTGCACTTGCAAATGGTTCTGTCAATATGTTTTATCATTTTAGTGCTTTTTGATTTCTGTGCAGTGCATAGCAAGTTGTAAGTAGTACAAAATAGTAAAGTTTAAATATAATAATTCATTGTAGTGATCCCAGTACAAGGCAATAAACAATTGAAGCCTCTGCTTTATAAATTCTCTTGTACTTCGTTTTGCATTATTCTACATCTGAATCTTCAGAAATAACATTTATTGTACTGTCATTTCCCATTAAATTGTGACAAAAATGCTTCCTTATACCTATTAATCATATACTGTGTATAATACTATCCATATTATTACACATTTAGGCCACACACACTCGATGAGTGTAATTATGGGGTTTTACTGAACTTTTAATAACAACAGTATACAAAATTGTGGGCTGCAGGTGGCAGAGCTTTAAGTACAAATGTTCTTCATAATTTTTCAAAGCTGTCAAATGCATATGTATAACTGCCATATATAGTTTTCTACGAGGCCTGTGCCTGTGCCTTTGCCCATGCCACAGTCATATTAAATATCAGTTGCTTCATGGCCAAAATATCATGCAAACCAATCAGATGCTAGCTTCACACTGACACTATAAATACACGAATCTAAACTTTCAAGTCATCAGTTTCCCCTGAAGATGAAGATGATGCACATCTTTGAAATGTGGAAGTCAATCCATGTACTTCTCTGGCTAGAAGCCCGAGAACATTTAGGGTTAACAGAAGACATTTAGTTCTGCTAGAGACGTCCTTATACAATTTGGAAGATGTGATGAAAACTGTGGAATACATTATCATTTTGTAATTTAATTATTCATTGTACAAAGGAGAACTGTAAATAGACAAAGCAGGATAAAGGAGCAAGAATATAGTCATGATAGGAGGTTTTAATGCCAACTGAAATTGCTTTCAGCGACATACCTACAGTAAGATAATTTACACAAATTATAAATCCATCATTGTTTAATCTCTTTAAGCATTGCTGAATATTTCACAGATACAGCACATTAAAACTTCTAACCCATAATTGTTAATATCTAAGGCAAGATAACCACCACAGTTTGGAAGGAATTAGGCTAACAACATTGCAGCACATAAAACTGAACTACAAATGTTAGTGCTTGAAAATGTATAATCTGTGCAGCTGTTTTACACTAAACAAAATTATGTAAAATAAACTGCAATTCAGTTTCATAAAGTTTTAAAAATGAATTTTGCCATAAACATTATATGCTTGAGTTTTACACATAGAACCACCTGCTACAAAGTATTGCACTAAAACATCATTTTAATAAATATGGCTCATAGGATTGAGCATTTTAAAATTGCTTATACCTATTGGCCCAAAAATAAGTCACACTTTTGGTTCAAATTTCAATGGCAAAAATTCAGGTTGCAGCTTATATAGGTTAGTTAAATTATAAGCTAACCCCCTGTCGCAGCCTCTCTCCATTGTGTGAGAGATTCGAGAGTCGCCAGGAAAATGGTGCCGGCAAAGGCGCATAAAATACACATCTTAAGATAAATTATGGAAATGTTGACCATCTGCTCACATACAGGCAGCACAATTTGCTAAAATATTCTCACTCACTTGTCTAAGCTTAGCAACAGGAATTCTTGTGATTTCTTACATGATGTTATCACTAAGTTTCTGTAGAGTACACAGAGATTTCTGCTGCTGAGCTTAGGTGAATGAGCGAGAACATTTTTAACTTGTTATACTGCCTGTTAGGAGCAGATGGTCAATATTTTCAGCATTTATCTAAGGTAAGGACTCCAGTGCACTTTGCCGGCACCACTTTCCCAGCAACTCTCGGATCTCTCACACAGTGTAGAGAGGCCACAATTATAATTTAATGATCCTTATTTACTACTTTGGCTTTTTCCTATCTTTATTAAAATCTATGCTCGTTTCCCAATACATACATCTAGCACTTAGAACTGAAACTGGCAGAATTTTATGCAACAATGATGATATGTTGACATTAACATTGTGATTATTGCTTTGTTAGCTTTTATCAAATATGCTGGATAGCAGCGAGAGTGATATACTATGGGACGGGGATAAATAATTTTACATTTACCTCATTCTTCTTGTCTCGATCCAGATGCAGCTTATTTTCCCCAAAACTTTTTTTTTCTTTCCTTCGTTGTCAATTTTTAAGGGTCAGCTTATATGAGGATGGCTTATTTTTGGGCCAATTCACTATATAATTTTCCTCATCATATGCTATAACAAGGAATTACATAATAATCCTTTTACATATTAATGGCTGCACTTTACAATATTAATTCATTTTGGATATACTTAGCATACTTAACTTAGTCACTTAGGCAGCACAAAATACTATTTGTGATAGAAGTCAGTCTCTCATAACATGGGCAGGAAAACTAATACTAAAATATACAATTTCAATTTACAAACCAAAAGATGGCCAGGGCAGTTGCTTTGTATAACAGATGTTGGTGCTTTGCTTTTCATATTATGTGCTTTTAATGGCTAAAAAGTGCCTTGAAGCACACATTAAAAGGAAAACATTTCCGTGACATTATTTTAAGGGATAATCTGTTAAATGAAGACAACATGCAAAGATCTGTGTAGAGAGGATTGTATAAAATGAACCACTGACAGATGTAAGCAGCACATCAAGTTAGCTTTGTATCAGCATACATATTAAGTATTGCACAAAATGAGTGTTCTGTAGCTTCCACACTTTACCTTTAATCAACATTTCAAGCAACAGGCAAACAGGTAATCACCAACTATAAAAAATAAACTTGAGTCTGTTAGTACTCATTCTAAATGGAAGTAGCTATCCCACATTGGCTCTGAAAAACCTGAGGATGCATTTCATAAAATGTGATTCACATGGGCCGCTTTTACAACTGGCTGATCTACAGCATTGCTTGAGCACAAATTATAAATGCACTAAGATTTTGCTTATAAATCAAACTGTATCTGCCATCCAAAGATACATGAAATACACAAATACAGAATACTCAGATATTCTCATTACAAATTTCTAACAGTTTGATAAATTTAGAATAGAAATAACATAATTTGTATACTAAGGAGAAACCACTGTAAACATATATTTAAATTTGAAATTTTGTAAAAATGCAAAGGTGATAACAGTGATGTGATTAATGTTAATTTAAAAGAATTAGTCTGATTTTGGAACAGAAACAGCACTTAATATTTACTTTCTGGGACCGGTTTTGGGAACACTTGTTCCCATTTTCAACCCTTAATTCCGACAAAATCTTGCTTCTGGTATCAACGATGAGGGTGGAGGTGCACCACTTGTGGAGGCATCTGGTGCTGGATCTATGAATTTCCAAAGGTTGCTGTATGGTGGTAAATCAAAATTCATGATACAGATCTTCTCCCAAACATCTAATTCTGCGTGTTTATAAATTGGTTTTAATAGTTGTATATTTGGTGTTATTTCATATCCTGAGGACCAGAAATGATGGGCAACTGATGTTTTTTCTGTTTGCTTGTATTTTAGGTTTTGCATATGTTTCTTTAATCTGGTTTCCAAACTTCTTTTTGTCCTTCCTATGTATATTAGATTACAGTCTGAGCATTTAATTTCATAAATTCCAGGTTTTCTGTTTGGGTTAGGATCTTTTAATTTTTTGCATAACAGTTTCTAAATGCTGTAGTTGTTTTTTGGAGCCAGGTGAAGTTATAATTCTTGAAGATTTTCTGAAATTTGTTGTGCCCATCGGGTTTTGTAGGGTGATTGTGTTCAGTTTGTTGTATTTCTGTATTCTCTTGTATATTGCATTTTTTTGGAAGCCATTGTTGGTAGCTATTTGGAGTATTTGTTGGTATTCACTGTTCTCTATGGGAATATGTACTAATTTATAAGTTACACTTTCACGACTGTACATTTGTGTGTTGTTGAAAATATGCAATCCTGAACAGTCTAATGTACAGATTAGTACATATTCCCATGGAGAATAGTGAATAAAATTAGTACACATTCCCATGGAGAATTTGAAAAGAAATCTCATTATGAAAACATTTAGTTCAAGAATGGGCATACTAGTTCATTAAAACAACAAAATAAGTTGAAACTGTAGAATCAGACAAAAGATTCATAGCTGAGATCTGAACCATTGGCCTGAATTTTTCAGCCTGATTCTATGCATAGCTGGTGTGAAAGAACAATTACCATTGATTGATATAATAAAATAGATACCAAGGTCAAAAAATAAAATCTTCATGCATTCAATTTTGTATGTAGGACACTGCCAAGTTATTAACAAATACTCTAGTTATAAAAGCTTTTAGTTCAAACATCTGGTACAGAACATTTGCTTTTTTAGAACAACAGTATTTAGATTTTAAATGGCCTTAGCATTAAATTTTCAAAGAGAAGGAATCTGATGTGTTCCATTCATATGTCTTTCTCTATCTGCTTTGCAAACAAGCTGTTCTTATTAAAGGTTATTTCTTTATCTCAGAAACATTCTTCTTACTTAGTTCTTTATAATTAGAAGGCTAAAGCAACAGTCAAATCTTTTTAACGCTTTGCTATGCAATTACAATTTGGTTCTCTTTCCATGACCATGAGTAAAACAAGAGAGATACAAAATGGATGACTTCCCACTTAGAAAAGGTTTAAATATTTTAAAATTGAAACTAATAGCTGGGAACATCTAAAAAATTGTTAGCCCTATGAAAAATGTGTGTGTGTGTGTGTGTGTATGTATCAGAAATTGTTAGCCCTATGAAAAAACTGTAGAGGACATAAATTGTGTGTTTTAACAAGATGTACATTTTTTGTGTAGCAAGTTTTTTTCTCTTATGCTTTACCAGTTATGCAAAAATCATTCAGCATAAAAAGAACTTAAGGTTCTATTCCCAAGAATTCAGGATATACATTTATTTGCCATGTAAATAATGTTTAATATACAGCATTTTAATCAAAATTATTAGACTTGGTTTTTAGAAAATCAAAACTTTCAAAAAATGTTCCATGTAAAGGATAGTTTTGGGTAGGGGGATTTTCTTGAAAATCTTCGTGTCGCATCCTTGTAAGATAGAGAAGTTAAATACCAAGTTCAGTATTTATTGGGATTTTTAGTTTTGAGTTATGCTGTCCAAAGTCACACACAGACCTTTTTCTAAACAATGCCTTATTTGGATTCAGGGGTCATCAAAACATGTATTTCTGGTGAAATCTCGGTATCAATTTTTGGGTGGAATAGAATACCTTCTCTGCCTATTATGTTCATTGTACACGTGTGACAGATAAAGAAAAAAATTAAGAGATACTGAAGGTGGCAATGACTCGACAACTGAGAGCTTCAATTTAATGTAGCTGATGGTACAGTATCTTACACAAGTTGTGGTCCTTGAAACAAGGGCCCATCAGTGTGTATGTGCCTGTACAAGGTGCAAAAAATGACTTAGCTAGGTTGACCACAGTGCAATAATGATGCCTCTCTCTTTCCTCATGCTTGTCTGCTCACTCTGTCTCCTAACTACCAAACGGTAGAACCAAGCCAAATTGGGGCAATGCACAGCACCTCAGTTTGAATGCATGAGATTTTGTATGTTTAAGAGGCCCTGCTCTAACCCCTCTCCTCTTGCTAGTCTGAAATCTTCCAAAGACATAGATATTCAACAAATATTCTACACTATTATTAAACAAGAATCTGACGTTTTCCATTCACAGGACTTTCTCTAAATCTTGGTAACAAATAATGGTTAAAAAACTTTTTCTTCTATCAACTCCATTATAATCAAGAAAAACATTAGCAGAAATTATATTGTTGTTTGCTTTCTTATGATTAGAAGGGAAATAAGGGAGTACACTATGTTAAAGTGATAGTCAAATCTTTTAAAAGCTGGTTGCCATGTGGATGAAATCAGTTTCTTTGCAATGTCAGGAGTTGCCAAATTCCCAGATGAGAAAAGTTTAAACATTTCTAAACAAACCAATGATAAGGAATATCTAAAAAAAAAAATCTGATGTGTTCCATTCACATGACTTTCTCTACATCCCTGCAACAAATTATTGTTAAAAAGCTTATGCTTCTATTTACTTCATGCTAATCAAGAAAAAATTAGTAGAAATAGTCTTATTACTTACTTCCTTGTAAGCAGAAGCAAAAAAAGGGAGTACCATAGGTTAAAGTAATAGTCAAAAGCTGGTTGCTATGTGACTGAAGTTCCTTTGTTTGTATGGACAGGAATTGACAAATTCCTGTATGAGAAAAATATAGGTTTATCAAAACTGGAAAAAAAAAATGAATAAAAAATATATATATATATATATGTATATAACATAAATTGTGTGTTTTAATGTGCTCTACATTTTTTTGTGTTGTAAGTTTTTGTCCATCTCTTACGGTTTAGCAGTTATGCAAAATTCCGTAAAATTGATCCAGAATAGTCTTCAGAAACTATTCCCAGAAAATTCAAAATATACATTTTATTTGTCATTTAAATATCTTTAATATACCATATTTTAATCAAAATCTTTAAGTCATTTCTAAGAAAATCAAAATTTTTCGAAAAGAGTTCCATGTAAGGGGTAGTTGGGGGTGGGGGGATTTTTTAAAAATCTTTGTGTCGCATCCTTGGAAGATACCAAACTTAAATAACAAGTTTGGTATTCAATGGTTTTTCGTTTTTGAGCTATGCTGTCCACACACACACACACACACAGACCTTTTTCCAAAAATGCTTTTTTTGGATTCAGGGGGACCCAAAACATGTATTTCCGGTGAAATCTTGGTATCAAATTTTTGGTGCAATATAATACCTTCTCTATACACTATGTGCATAATATGTGTAGAGAAAGTAAAAAAATGTTCAACTCCACGAAAAAGATGTATATGATATAAATTATGTACATAAACGAGATCTATATTTTTTTTTGTATGCTAAACGTCCTTTAACCTGGTTGGTCATATCGGATGATGAATGAAACTGGTGAAATGATGCTCAAATAATCATAGAGCTTAAAGTTACTCAACATTTATTTTCTCAGGATAAGGGAAAATCCAGAAAAAAACTTTATCTGGATAACATACTCTAAGTGAGATTTGAACATGCGACCTGTTGAATGTGAGGCAGACATGCTACCACCACAACCCAGGTGGGTCTACATCTTTTGTGTAGTAAGTTTTTTTATCTATCTCTTACAGTTTACTATTTATGCAAAACTCAGAAAAAGTTCATCCGAATAAAGAGGTCTTCTGACATTATTCCCAGAAAATTCAATATATGCATTTTATTTGTTATATAAATATCTTTGACATACAGGTTTTTAATCAAATCATTAGAGCCATTTTTGAGAAAATCAAAATGTTCAATTGTTTTCAGGTAAAGAGTAGTTTGTGGTGGAGGATTTTGCTTAAAATTGTGCCGTATTCCTGGAAGATACTCAATTTAAATACCAAGTCTGGTATTTTATAGGCCTTTTGTTTTTTAGACCTTTTTCTAAAAAGGCTTTTTTTTTATATACATGTGACCCTAAAACGTGTATTTCCAGTGAAATCTGTATCAAATTTTTGGGTGAAGTGCAATTCCTTCTCTACCTACATACCATATAATATGTAGAGAAAGTAATTGTAATCATTGGGGTATCAACTGAAACTTAGGTGAACATCTGTCTTTATCTGATATATTGCAATATCACTGGTAAAGCTAGCCTGTCTTCTTCTTCCCCATCTTTTAATGATTCTGCATACTGTTTCCATGGTTCTTTAACAGCTGGACTGCATTAGTACCCATGCATAAATGTATTTGCAGATTCAGCTCTTCCACTTCTAATCCTGTTGCTTCAAGTCTACTAATGCTTCATTAGAAGGTTGTCAGAATGGTTCTTTTAAAATGGGCTGAAGAGAATAAAAAGGGAAAATAATCCATCATTTTATTTTATAATTTTTTGATGGAAGTTATGGCATGTATCATCCAGGACTTCTGAGGACTTTGTGGATGCCGGTTGGGAAATATTGACATTCTGTCACCTATCCTATCTATAATTACATGCATTAATTGCCGCCTATTGTCTTGATCCATTTCTTCAGCTCTAAGAAGTGGAGTTCTGAAAGGTTCTCGACCCATTAGCTCATCCATTAGAAACAGAAAATTTGCAATTAAGGATCAAAATTTTACTGTAGCTTTCATTTCATGGGTGCCAGAGACTACTGATTTTGAAGAAAAAAAGAACTTTTGAAGTAAAACTTCACTTGCAACATGTTAAGATTAGTACAATTTTACTGTAATCACATTAATGCAGGCTCAATGCATTCAGAGACTGCTCTGGTTCTGTTTTGAGAAGAGTTGAAGTCAATTTCCTATGACAATTTTCCCCAGGGGTGGTTGTACATTATTGAGCTGATTGGTAAATCAAAACTGTACCAGTGTCACACTTCTAGTTAGGACATTTCCCTTTAAATATATTCACAGTTTTTTCTCTGTTATGGACATTAAATGGAGGGATGGTCAAAGCAGTTGACCTTAATAAAAAATGAGTTGTACACTTCAACTACGCGGACAGCTGCAGTCATATTTATCCATAATACTGCTTGATAAGAAATTGCTGAAAATGCAAACCTGAATAACAAATATTAATTTGTTTTATGGATTAACATATCAAAAGCTTTATCACAGTGTTTGGTAGAGTAGGTGTAGCATGTCTGCCTCACACTCAAGAGGTTGTGAGTTTGAATCTCCCTTACGGCAAGTTACCCAGATAAGGTTTTTTTCAGGGCTCACAGATTTCATTCACTGTCCGATATGACCAATGTGGTTAAAGGACGTCAAGTAGAATAAATTAGAAAAAAAAGATAGTATGCTTGGTATTGGGTTCCAATATGGAAATAAAACTGATTATAGTTTCAGTGTCATTTGTATTCCCATTTTTTATTCTTCTTTTGCTATTTGTATGAAGGACTTTGCCAAGGTTAGACACCCTTGAAGAGGTTGACTCTGGAACAGCAAGAGTAGCCAGGATGGGTGATCGGCTCAATACCTGGTATGAGCATGAGGAAGAAGGTGATTTGAAATGGCAGTAAAAGGAAAGGTGATTATGGAGGAGCAGAAAGAATGGCAGGGGGGAAAAAAGAGAAAACTTTCCCAGATGCCATTTTGTATATCACAAATTCAATTAGCTGTTCTATGGGCTCTTGGCAAACAGACCTGTGTGTCTTAGCTAAAGGCCAATTCAAGGTTTTTCTAACCATTTGGCCATGGTGCTGCCATTTTCCTATTTCTCTACCCTGAAATCTGTCAAGCTGGGTGCCACATTTTTTTCATAATGGGACCTGCACGAGGACCTCTTGAACAGTGTTTAGAGCAGGTTGTTCCACATTGGCTGCATATCGAAGAGCAAAGATTTTGCTTACTTACTCACAAGGGTATGCTTGTAGTACGACGGCAACCTATTGTCATGGCTGAACCAAGTGTTGGGAAGCAATGCATAACTATTGTGCTGGGACCTTTGCTCTGTGATGTACTACCCTTCCTTCCTCTTTAGCCATGCTCTAAGGTTTGAAGTTACATGCGCACAAGTACTCTGCCTCAGACAAGCCTGGTTTAGAGAAACTGAACAGAAATAAAACTAACTTTACTTACAGATTCATTACAATGGATGAAATTTGGATTCTTCATCATATATATGAACCCAGACAGTGGTCTAACAGTGGATAGAAGCAGTTTATCAGCAGCAAAAAAGACTAAGCGAGTTCAATCATCAAGAAAGTTCATGGTATCAGTGTCTTGAAATGTTAAGGGCATTTTGCGTTTGATTATCTTGAAACAGGTAGATGCCAACATTCGAGAGAAAAGGTGTGGTTTGAAAAGAAAAAGGTAATGTTTCATCAGAACAATACACCTGTCCACAAAAGTATTCTGACAACTTCAAATATGAACTCCCCGGATCTGGCTTCCTTCAACTTCCACCTTTTCCTGAAGCTCAAGGTTTTTCTCGCGACAGCAGTTTTCTTCGAACAAAGAGGCGATTGCTGATATATATTTAGATATATATTTTGCAAATCTTCCAGAAAACCTCCCTCTACAAAGATGGGATAACGATGCTAAGCATTGCTGGAATAAGTTTATTGCACTTGAGGGAGATACTGCTCTTGAAAAGTGAAAATACTGGTAAAACAATAATTTCCTTTTTTCATTGTCAGGCCAAAAACTTTTCAGGTGACCCCTGTAAAAGCTGTGAATCAAGGCAAACATTGAAAAAAAAAAAAAAAAAAAAAAAAAATAAATAAATAAAAAAAAACCAACTTAATAGAGTTCTTTTTTTTTAATTTGGAATAAAAAAAATATATAAATATATATGTAAATCATTGCGTATCTTTTAACTAATATTAAAGCATGCGTAAAATGAGGTTCAGGATTTTTTATTGTTAAAACATCTCTTAATGAAATAATGATGAAAGAAAAAAATAAAAATGCATATTGCATTGTAAGCATTACATAAATACTGAACCATGATTAACTGCACTCTTTTCATGCACAATAATTTATGACCAAATGCCTTCAAGTAATGAGTGATGATGTAGTTGTAGTAATGATAATAAAAATCTGATGTGCTCCATTCACATGACTTTCTCTGATCTCTGCAACAAATTATTGTTAAAAAGCTTATGCTTCTATTTACTTAATGCTAATTGAGAAAAAATTAGCAGAAATAGTCGTATTACTTGCTTCCTTGTAAGTAGAAGCGAAATAAGGGATTACCATAGGTTAAAGTGATAGTCAAAAGCTGGTTGCTATGTGAATGAAGCTCCTTTGTTTGTATGGACAGGAGTTGACAAATTCCTGTATGAGAAAAGTAAGTTTTTCAAAGCTGTAACCCAAAAAAAAAAAAAAAAAAAGGAATATCTCAAAAACAATCAGTTCCACGAAAAAATGTATACAGCATAAATTGTGTGTTTTAATGTGCTCTACATTTTTTGTGCAGTAAGTCTTTGTCCATTGCTTACAGCTTAGTAGTTATGCAAAATTCCGTAAATTTCATCCAGAATAAAGTAGTCTTCAGAGGCTATTCCCAGAAAATTCAAAATAAACATTTTAATAGTCAGGTAAATATCTTTTTTATTTGACATTTTAATCAAAATCGTTAGAGCCATTTTTTAGAAAATCAAAATTTTCGAAATTTTTTCCATGTAAAGGGTAGTTTGGGGTGGGGGGATTTTTCTTAAAATCCTTGTGTTGCATGCCTGGAAGATACTAAACTTAAATATTAAGTTTGGTATTCTAGCGACTTTTCGTTTTTGAGTTATCGTGTTCACACACACGGACCTTTTTCTGAAAAAACTTTTTTTGGATACAAGGGACCCTAAAACATATATTTCCGGTGAAATCTTTATATCAAATTTTTTGGTGGAGTGCAATACCTTCTCTATACACTATGTACATAGTACGTGTAGAGAAAGTAAAAATAAAAATTAAAATAATAATAATCATCAAATATTTTATTTGAATACAGACATGTATGAATTATAGCATAAGCCCTCTCAGTGAATTTAAAAACCATGGACAGAAGATTTAAGGAACACTGAAAGCATATTTTTCTCAGTTTTAAAAATATTAAAGTGTAATTATAATATATAACTTTTTACATTTGCCCATCTAGAATGAGACTGACTATATTAATGCATTCATCTTACTAAAAGTAATATCAGTTTTTAAATGTACAGTTCTGGAAGAAAATTCTGGCTAGTATGCATTGCTGTTGTGTTCACACTCAGATTATAGGAACAGAAGGATAGGATATTGTTATTATATATTTAGGTATAATAAAACTATAACCAACTTATTCTGGTAATGTTCAATTTTGTACGAATATCTGACACTAAAGTATATATAAAAAAAGAAAGAAGTGGAACAATTATTTAATTAATTGTTGTTTAGTCTACTCCTCAGCAAAGAAGAATATCAACAGGAATACAACATCCTTTCCATAGCATAATAAGGTTGTAACATTTTAGAATTTTCCTACTACAGGCCAATCAAACTAAGACTTAAAGAGCAAGTATTAACTTATTTTGAGAGTTTGTAAATAATAACTATACTTGGTGGATTTAATTTATTGCATACTACATTTAATATCATTTAATTCAGGTTTGCCTATTACAAAATATCAATAAATGAGGATATTAATGTTATTTTATAAAAAAAAGTTAAAATTAGACAATTTCTGTGTATAAACCTGCTTATTAGGTATCCAGGAAGAGCCAGTGTAGGGTTTCAATAACCATCAGACAATGGCTTTGTTCTAGGAACATATCTTAGTGTATTAATAGAGGGAAAATGTGGTGTGTCTGCCTCACCCATGGCAAGTTATCTATACAGGTTTTTCTGGGGGATTTCATTTATCTCAAGGAGATAAATATGAGGGCCATTCAGAAAGTGATGGATGTATTGGCATAGCTAAATAATGAAAGTTATTAACGCAAAACTTTATTTACAAAGTTACTCTATTTTTAAACATAATTGTCATTGCTATCAAGGTATTTGTCACATACCAGTTTTTCAATGCAAATGTTTACTTTTCCACCATTAAAGATATAAGCCAAGATTTCACTGACACTTCAAGTCCTTCATTGGTTGGGAAATATTTTCCATCCAAAAAGTCATTGCAGTGTCCAAAGTGAAACATGTTTTTTCTTAATTCTTTTATCAACATTTGCTTTCAACTCAATAACTATTAATGAACTTCCACTCTTTATCGTACACACTGGTTCTTCCTTGATTACTCATAAATTATGTGCCATTGGCCAAACATTTTGTGCATTTAAAAACAAACAAACAAATAAGTTCTTTGGCAGTAGAAAAGTGTAACATCGGCATTGAAAAACTGGTACCACATGACAATAAATTTCTTGACAGAATGGAGATTACGTTGAGAAATAGAGTAAGGTACTGTCATTTTGTAAATAAAGTTTTGTGTTGATGTCTTTGTTATCATTTAGTTATGCCAAAGAATCTGTCACTTTTTGGATGGCCCGCATATCAAGTAATTCTAAGGTCTAGGGAACCTGAGCTTATTTGAAAAAATTTTTTTTATTCACACCCCAATAACACCTACATGATAAAAGAAATTTACTTAAAGCCCCCCCCCCAAATATATCATTGGCTTTTGCTGAAATCCATTATTTGCAAAGATTCTAACAAGATCATGAAAAGCAGATGTATAGGGTTACTTCATTCTATATACTATCTAATGGACCTCCATAAGCTGGCAGATAGTGAAAGTTTAGTTACGTTTGTTTACTTTAAGTTAGAGTTAAGATTACATTACAGTTGCACTGAATGCGTAACAAGCTTTGTGATTTCATGAAGAATCACAGCAAAACATACACTTTGATAAGTTTTCAGCACATGCTGGATTTTCATCATTTACTTAGGATCCCTGAGAAATGATAATTTCAGCAAATGCCTATGACATAAACATAAAATACAGTTTTTAATTACTACTTTCTCCAGTCTGTATGTGCATTTTGATACCAAGATTTCACCAGAAATACCTGTTTTAGGATACCCTGAACCCTAAAAAGACATTTTTATAAAAAAGTCCATGTGTGTCTATGGAGAGCATAGCTCAAAAACTAAAAGACTGTTAAAACACCTAATTTGATATTTAAGTTTGGTATCTTCCAAGGATGCAACATGATTTTCAATAAAATCCCACTGCCTCAAACTGCCCTTTACATGGAAAAATTTTTGAAAATTTTGTTTTTCTCAAAAATGGCTACAACAATATTGATATATTGTTGTATATTAAAGACATTGGCATCAAAATAAAATGTATATCTTGAATTTTCTGGGAATAGCTTCTGAGGACCTCTCCAATCTGGATGAATTTTGCATAATTGGTAAACCGTAAAGAGATGCCAAAATCTTGCTGAACAAAAATGTAGATCTCATTAAAATGCACAGTATGTGTCATATACATTTTTGTAGAGTTAACCATTTCCAAGATATTCCGAGTTATTGATTTCAGTTTTAATGTACTTAAACTTTTCTCAAAAAAGAGACAGATTTTTTTCCCCCATTTCTCTTTTGTTTATTCCTAGCAAGCAAAGAGAACTGAATTTCAATTGTTTCATTTAGCTACTGACTTTTAATAAATCTGACTCGCTTTAGCCCAGTGTATTCTCTTATTTCCCTTTTACTTACAAAGATGCAAGTAATAAGACCATTTCTGGCAATATTTATCTTGATTAGCATGATGTATATAAACAAACTTTTGAAAGGAAAGTTTGTTTATGGAACAGCTAAAGAAAGTCATGTGAATGGAACACATCAGATTTTTCAGCCATAGACAGCATTGGCAATAATAAAATACAGGGATACAAATGCTCTTAGATTTCTGCAGTATGCTGCATAAATCAATGCTAATAAATGGTATTTTGCTATAGCACTGACAACTTCCTTTTGCCTCATTTTTTACCCTTGTTCTGTTTCTGACCCTTGGCCATATATACCCAAGTTTTATAAGTACTCAAATTAACAAGTGGAGCATCATGCATATCATCCAGATTTTTCATCTTAAGAGTGGACAACTTTGAGGAACTTTAGAATATACAAGTGATCTATCCAGATAACAGCTAAACTGTTAACATCTCACCTTGACAAGAGAAGACTGCAAGCACAAAACTTATTTAGAAATAAATATATGTGGGGGATAAACCACTTTAACCTTTTCACTGTTACGGTCGAGATAACTCGATTGCTGAAAAACATTCCAGTCATGCTACGGTCAAGTTAATTCCACTGGAGGTTTGAGTGTTTTTAGAATTTTATACGTAAAAATACATGTGTATAATGGTACATCTGATAGGATTCAAAAGAACTATCTATCAAACATGTCCCTGCATGGTTATGACATGTGAAAGGAAATAAAGCAAACTGGTGCAGGAAAACTACATTTTGTAGCTCCACATGCTTTTAATTATATGATCCATGTGATGTAGTCAGGGTATTCCAAAAGCAGTGAGATAATGTGTGCAGCATTTCGTTGCTGATAATTAACTATTAGAAGTTTTTGAGGCTTTACCGTTGGATTTTTCAGATTTATTGGAGTTCTGGGATAGTGACAATGATATTTACATTCTGCTATGTGTGTTGCATATGCTCACATAAAAATATTTTCAAAACAAAAATTTGGAACTTCTAGAACTTCTAAAGCAGTCTATATCATTTCTGGCGAGTTCATATTTAACTTTCAATAGTTTTGCATGATTTTCCGAGTTTTGAAATTTGGAAAATTTTGAAATTAACTCAGTAAGGAGGTGTTTCTAACCTAAAAATATGTTAACAGTGAAAAGGTTATATAATTAGCTTCTTAAAATATACTGCAAACTTGCCAACATCCTGAAATTGAAACCTGAACCTTTTTTTTTTTTTTTTTTTCAGTAAAGCATTACAGTTTTACAATAAATAACATTTTGAATACGTAAAACAGATGACACCAACTTGCTTGAGTTTTGCTTCCATGCAATGCAATGGGTAAACATGTGATATCAATTAGGGACAAGCTTCTGACAGCAGTGGTGGGTCTCTTGTTTCTTGCACAGTGTGTTGTGTGTCAGTTTATAATTTTGGGAATAGAAAGAAATCCAATATGTAGGCTATCGACTCTTCCCAGCCTGGGAGGAACTTTCTTATTTACAAAAAGTAATATACATTGATGCTTCATTATTAAATATGCTATAGTGAATTAGGTCAGATATCAATTACCAAGAGACCTGTTCTAAATGTGAAAGTTTTTCCATACAAATTAATTCTCATACTGGTAGTGTTACAATGGTATTGACTAACTTTTACTATGTTAATTCAATAATAATAATAATAATAATAATAATAATAATAATAATAATAATAATAATAATAATAATAATAATAATAATAATAGTAATAATAATAATAATAATTTGTCATTTTCACAATTGTTTTATGTTATGACCACCAAACCTATGAAAATATGCATATGTTCATATCAGAAATACTTATGTAAGTATTTACATTAAGTAAGTAATAATGCTTGCATGTAAGTATGTATAATACTTGTACATCTATTATAATAATAAGTATGAGCCTGCAATATGTATCTTAATGTATGAACAGTGATTTATGTAATTTTAATTGGAGTCAAGTATACACACACGTGCTTCACAAAAACTTACTTATGCAGAATTAGTTTTGCGTGCGTGTTGCATGTATCTTAATGTATGAACAGTGATTTATGCAATTTTAATAAAAAAATGCATGCAGCATGCATGGAAACTAGTTCTGGATATGTAAGTTTTTGTGAAGCACATGTGTGTATACTAGGCTCCAATTAAAATTACTAATTGCTAGCTTCACAGTGTACCACTTCCAGTAATCAAAATTATAGTGATTTATGTGTTTCAATCAGAAAATGTTTCATACTAGCATTGCAGTGAAAAATATTCTGCATAGTTAAAGGTCGCACAGTGCAAGAAACAAGCAAGGCTACTCTCTCTGCTTTACTCAAACAGCAAACAGTTGGTGACGTGAGGTAAAATATTCAGTGCAGTAAATGTACAAAAATTCTGTATGAAATATACAGGAATTTCACATTATAAAAATCCTTAAAGTGTTGTTTCTTTCCATCATATATCCTGAAATTCTTTATGCTACTATGTAAACACATGTTAAAGCAAAGAACACCACTTCTAAGGCTATACTCATACTATTTAATGCTTCAAAACATGAATATAAACAAATAACTTTCTCAAAAAGTTATAAACTTATTTTAATACAGCAATGGAATGTGATCTATAACTTTTATGAGGGAGTTGATTCTACAATTCATGTCGTCTATTACGGAAGTTCATGCCCAATTATTGCTGGTTCCCGAGGTCATTAGTGGTGCAATAAAATTTTAAATCTGCATGACATGTATTGTAACGGCATGAGTCAGCTAAGCATTTCAAGGTTGCGTGCAGCCAGGTAAACAAAGGCCTGCAAGATATCGAGAAATGTTTGGCCACCTGTGTTGGGAAGTTTCTTTTTTCAGATTGATCTCTTTTCAATGGACAGAATGCAATGTGCCTGTACCTTCTAAGATTGGAAACTTTGGCAGCCAGTGCAGGGGATATATAAAGTGCAGAGAGGGGAGTGAACTACAACAAAGTGATGGAAGTGAATTAGAGTGACATAAGTGACCAAGGTGAACAAACGTAAAGGTGAACAAAGTGAACGCAGAACAGTGAATTGTAGTGAAGTGAACTTAATTAAAGATCCAACTAGTGAGTGACACTTGCTGAGAAAGTGATGTGAACTCAGTGATTCAATTATTTGTGTACTTCAAGTGTTGCATTACATGTAGTGCTATAGTGACCAATAAAGTAAATTTAATTGAATCTGCTGTTCTCATTTGTTACAGTATTTTCTTGCAGCCCCATGAAGGAGCAGACACATAGATAAATTCTGTATACTTATTGCATATGTTATCCATTATCTTGACTTACAATACTATGAAATAAAATTTAATGCTTTGTCATGTCTATAGCGAAACTCTGCACACAAAGCATAACATTTCCTCCTTTGCTGCAAAGTCATAAAAAGGTTCCTGCTACAGTAAAAATTGGCATGGTTGGCAAGTATGCTGAACTGTATAAAGATTACCAAGTATTAAACATTTCTCATTTAACTGTTAAGGTCTACAATTTTGGCACTTGCAGTCAATGTTCTTTCCAAGGTGTATTATTAGCTTAGTGTCAACAAAAATGAAATGTTAGATGATGCACATGCTTATCAACAGTCATCTCTGTGACATAAAAATATTGTAGTTCTCCAAATGTATCTGTTTGTTTATGTACAACAGATATATAAAGAGAAAACTTCTTTTAAAAGCAAATGTTTCAGCAAAGCACCTAAAAAGAACATCCTAGTGACTTAGTTCCTACACTATGAAGGTGTGCTGTATACCTCCATATGTGAAATACTTTTTTTGGTAATGTTGCTGTGGGATAATGCATTTGCTGCAAAACCTCACTAAAGAGTACCAACTTTAGAAACTAAAAAAATCACTGAAAAATATGGAGGTTGGTGACAGAGATGATAAACCCAATTCTGCTAGATGGCAGCTGTAATTCACTATTTTCTTCAATGCAAAGGGAACACATCCAGTTAATGGATTTAATGCTGCTAGATGGCAACAGTATGCAATATTTTATTTTTACTCCTTGCAATGAGTCTGCATCTTTAATGTGATAAATGTAAAATAGTAATGAAACCATACTAAATGTGACAATCACAAAAAATGAGAAATATTGGTAAAACTAATACATTAAAATGTATTTTGATACACAAACTATTGTTCCCTTGCTCCTGTTTAAAAGAAATAAACAGGTGCTTCTTTCATAAAAGTATCTTGTACTGCCCCAATGCTTTAAAATTAATAAATTATAATGTATTCATATTAGCCAAACCTTACTCTTGGAAGCTGAAATTGGCGAAGTGATGGGACCCAGATGGTTGACTATCTAAGGTTTATTCTATCTACTGCAGAATTGTAGTTATGATTTGCCTTTTCCCAGTGAACATTCATTCAAACACTTTTGGTGGGGAAACTGACATGGTTGGAAAGGAAGCTGAAAATAGCTAAATGATGGTACCAAGATTAGTACATAGTTTAACCTTAAACTACATATTGCAGAATTGTGTTTATGATTAATAGTATTTGATGCCTATGTGGTACATCAATTAGCTAAAGGTGATTTCATTAGAATTTATACTGCAATTGTGACACTTTATTACATTGGTCAATTTTCCCACCTTCCCAAGACTGTGGTAAATGATATGATATACTGCGGTAAATGATATGATATACTGCCAACCATATATGCACTCCCTAATGCATTATCATCGCATATTTCATTATTTTCCTGCCTTGCGATGGCTGCACTTCTTAATGATTCTTTTGTGCATTTTTGCATTTCCCCTGCTTTCTTATGGCTGCAATAAGTGATACAATAATACTAACACAATATGCTCCCTAGTGCAGATAATATTTCAGCATTTCTTATGTGCAAAGGTTGCCTGGCTGATGATTCGCAGCAAATGCACTATCCTGCAACGACATTACCCTTTTTTTTTTTTTTCTTTTTAGCACTAAGATAAAGTGCTTGTGGTCTACCAATGACCCTCTGAACAGTTAAAATAAAATGTGTTTATGCAAGGCTATGCCATGCTATACCTAAAGATACAACATAATATAAGTTTTTACATGAGATCAAATATAATAACTAACTCCATACTTTGGAGTATCATAATATAATAAATGTAGTAAGTGCAGCTGCCTAGGTTTACAAAATAATTCTTTGTACACATTGAAACAACAGTATGCAATAAAAGAAAGATATTACAATAATTTCATTATCACAGAAATAAAATAGGTTATGGTCCAGCCATTATAATGAAAAACCTACAGTACACAGTTTTAAAAAGAGCTGAAAACAGCACTGGAATGTCTCTTCCTTGAAAAGAAGCATGGTGTTGACAACTTGTGTATTTCACATTACATTTGCTGTGAATGCTCAGACAATATAAGCTAGAGGTAGTAAGCCCAGCAGAAGATACATGAATTCCATAATGGCAAATTAAAAAATAAGTTTTTAGGCATTTGGTACCTCTCTCTTAAATAACCACTCAGTTTTCTGATGCACTCACTGAAGTTGTCTCTTAGACCCCAACTTTATCTCCATTAAATACGCTTTTTCACTGAATCCATAATATAGTTCATACTGGACGAAGCTGATCAGGTTTTCAATTACTTTTCTAACACAAATTTTCGTTTCAATGGCAAAATTATATATACTTTATACATCTGCTTTTAAAAATGCTGCATATGTCATTATTATAACAATAAAGCTGCCAACAATGTGTGAGTCTTTGGGTGATCTTATAAAGAGTAGAAAAATGTTTTTGTTTAGTTGTGCTTAAGGACATTCATAATGCTTGATTTTAACTTTCAACATAAGTTATATAAAAGTTCACGTTAGTTGTTAGATTTTATACACTGAAAAGATTAATAAATAGTTAACAATAAATAAAACAATTTTCAAGAAAGCTCACTTTCTATACATAAAGCTGGCAACTTCACTGCATTAAAATTACTGATGGTCAGCTCACTTAAAGCAGTTAGGACATTTTGCTGCAGCAACCAGAGTCACCAATAACTGTTGTCCTACCATTTATGGCTGGAGTGTTACTTTCATACCTTGGTAGCTCTTTGCATCTTGCTTGCTAAAATAAAGCAAACACAGAACCATTATTACTCTTTTATTATGATAGAAAACAAATTTTCCATTTAAACAAGCCGAAAAGCATACTGCGCAACAATCCAATAGTTGAATAAATGATTTATTTCCAACTTTTGCTACATCAATGTTACAAGATGAACTTATCCAAATAACAATGTTTATTTCCAACTTTTGCTACATCAATGTTACAAGATGAACTTATCCAAATAACAATGTTTTAGAATCTGCTAGTTCATCACCCATATTTTAACCCTTTTAGTGCCAATCACAATCTAATTGTGATGTAATTTTCATACGTTTTAACTCTTTCCAGCAGGAAAATCTGTGTACTTTCAATGTCACAGCCATAGAGAAAGGTTTTCTGGAGCGTTTCAGGACCTTATCTTTACACTAACGCTAAATTAGCTCCAAATTTAATTTCTCTAGCTGGTGTTGGTTTATTTATGTTGGTTAAAACATGGCATCATCTAGCCAAAGATTATGAACCGAAGAGGAAATAAGAACTGCTGTTCGCAATGTGTTAGAAGAAAGCAAGTGATTTTAAATTTTCAGACCTTGATGAAAGAGTTTCTGACGATGTATGAGAGGAAGAGATATATATATATATATATATATTCTAGCTTCAGGAATGAAAAAGCATTCGATAACAAAATCTCTTGTAGACTTGCAAATAATTGGTATACCTATCAAAATGGGTTTACGGAGGTGAAACCAGACAACAATGGTTGTTTTAGATTGTATATCTAAAACAACCATTCACTATGCAACAACAAAAGTTCTAAATTGTACAGTAATCTATGTTTCATTTGTATGCTATTGCTTTATGTCATTTTCATTAATAGTGGTACCATGCTTATGTGTGTGTGCTTTTGGAGAAATTTTTTTTCTCCAGTTTTCAGCCTTCAGGTTACGTGAATTCATTTTTTGTATTTTAAAAAATAAAACACCAG
The DNA here is from genome assembly GCA_030762935.1 of Hymenopus coronatus. NCBI lineage: Eukaryota > Metazoa > Arthropoda > Insecta > Mantodea > Hymenopodidae > Hymenopus > Hymenopus coronatus. The sequence continues at coordinate 18,647,977 of CM060894.1, forward strand.
ACCAAAACAGGATGCTGGTTTAGTACAGAAATAGCTACAGTTTCATTTAATTAACCTGAACTTTCTGTATTGTAAGGTTTTGTATGCCTAATTTTTTATTATTTTGGAATTTTTAATTTTACTTTCAAATTTTTCTTTTGTTTTCAATTTTTTAAAAATATAGAAGAGATTCTCATCCATATAATGCATATTATACAGTAGACAAAAGAGTTTACTAAAAATGAAAAAAGATTTACCTCTCTAGGTTATTTGGTACTCATTTTATTACTAATAATTTAAAACCCTGTATTCTCCTCTAAAATTCCTTGGCATTTTTCAGACAGCATTTTGCTATTTGAGCTGGCACTAAAAGGGTTAACCCCTAGGTTATAGGTATGGCTCACAGCTACAATACTAACTCTTCAATTTCTAAGTTGCTCTGATCTGTTGTTCCCTCTTTAGGACCTTTATCTGCTTCTCTTTTACATTTCCTAAAAATTTCCCGTCATTTTAACTGTTTTCTATTAGTGGTCATTTTAATTGTTTTTGTCCCTGGACTGGCCAACATTTTAATTACTATTACTTCTTTGTAATTATCCCCATTTTGTTTATGAAACTCCTCTCCATCTTTTGACCTTTTCACATTTTATTACACAATGTAGAATATCAATGTAGAGAACAGAGTTAACAGTGTGGTAAAATATTTACACATGGAAAAACAGGAACCAGGCAATCTACTGATGCAGAGGTTCATCCAATCACCACCAAAACAAGGTCAACCAACATGACAGATGATGCTGACTGTCAAGTGGGAATTGACAATAGAACCACATAGCTTCAGAAACATGTCTTCCATTTAAAGAGTAATAAGTGATGGAGAGTTACAAAATCAAGTCGCTAATTAAATTAAATGTAGAACGTCAGTCCATTTCTCACCCAAAACACATTTGCCTGGGCAACTATTTCCTATTCGGACTAATATTCTCTGTGTGCATCCATGCCAAACCTATTCTTTCTGATTTCTCACATATGTCTACATATTTCCCCCTAAATCAATTTGTCTAAACCATCTTATATAATCTAAAATAACTTTTATCCTCAAAACTTGTCCATATTTCTTGTTTCTCTATGTCTTCCATCCTCAAGCTCACTCTTTCCAAAATCCACTGATATTTTTTATCTAACAGCTAAATATTCATTATGCATATCTCTTCTAATCTCATCCCCATATTCCTATAACGACTTTTTCTATTATATCTCTCTGCAACTTCACACATTTTTACGTTCTCTACCCGAATTATGCACATAGTGTACAGAGAAGGTAGGTATTGTATTGCACCCAAAAATTTGATACTGAGATTTCATTAGAAATACATGCTTTGGGATGCCCTGAATAAAAAAAAAAAAAAAAAAAAAAAAAAGCATTTCTAGAGAGAGAGAGAGAGAGAGAGAGAGAGAGAGAGAGAGAGAGAGAGAGTGTGTGTGTGTGTGTGTGTGTGTATGTGTGTGTGGTCATGCATACGCATAGCTCAAAAATGAAGAAGGCTTGATATTTAAGTTCCGTATCATCCAAGAATGCAACACAAAGATTTTCAAGAAAATCCCCCCACCAACTACACTTTACATGGAAAAGCATTTGAAAATGTTATAATCTCAAAAATGCCGCCAACAATTTTGATTAAAATCTCTTATATTTAAGATATTTACATGGCAAACAAAATATATATTTTGAATTTTCAGGGAATAGCCTCTGAAGATCTCTTAATTCTGAACAGATTTTTCTGAATTTTACATAACTGGTAAACCATAAGAGATAGACAAAAACTTACTACACAAAAAATGCACATCTCCTTAAAACACACAATTTATGTCATATACATTTTTTCCGTGGAGTTGACTGTTTGAGATATTCCTTGTTATCGGTTTCAGTTTTAAAATACTTATTTCTCACATGGGCACTTGTCAACCCCTGGTCACGCATAGGAATGGATTTCAATCCCATAGCAACCATATTTTAAAACATTTGACTGTTCGTTTAGCCTAGTGTATTCCTTTATTTTCCTTCTACTTATAAGGAACTGAGTAATAAGACCATTTCTGCTAATGTTCATCTTGATTAGCTTGAAGTAAAAGAATAAGGTTTTTAAAAATAATTTGTTGCAAAGATGTAGAGAAAATGTGAATGGAACACTCAGATTTTTTTATTATACTATTGTTGTACAATTTATAATCTATACCAGTACTTCAAAATTCTTTATACTATTATGCATTTTCTCCCTATCTTTCCTAACTCTGCCATCACTATGACCCTTAGTAAACACTTGGATAAACCCAAAACTTCCTTGCAAAACATTCTATGCATTACATCGTCATTCTTTTACCATCCCTTTGTCACTTCCCAGATTTATATTTCATAAAGCAGGTTTGATTCAACTTCAACAGATTTCAGTGAGGGGATTTTATCTTTCATGTTTGTATGGAGGAGGTTTTTCAAACTGTGCTTATTAACTGGGACTAAGTTAATGTTCCATTTTTAAAAACCTTTTGACATTTTTAGTGCGCCAAAGGGTGGTAAGTGAATTTTTTGAAGCTGGTTCCTGATTTTATTCTTTTCTTTTACTTTCTTGTTTCTTGCATTCAGACTGGTAAACCTACCATTAAGCCAGAAGGAATACAAATTCATCGGATCAGAGACATTGCATAAAAGAATGGCTACACAGAATATCTAGTAAAGAAAAAGATTAATTAATTTATTAAACAGAAGAAAGCAAAAGAAATTAGCATCTACAGTACATTACTATGTCTGACTACAGCGAGAAGCCATAGAAATTTACAAACATACTAACAATTTCAACAAAAAAAGTTCAACAGGAACTGACATTCTGTCATCGAAGTCAGGAAATATCATAAAATTGGCAAAATTGAACTGGGCCAATTAGAAGCCACCTACACTGGAGATGCCAAGCCCTGCCCCCCCCAACTAGCATAAATATAGTGACTGACAGTCAATGCTTCAGATGCAGTGAAACCTTCTCCGAGGAAACTTTGACCATGCCACTGAAGATGTCCACTGCAGCTGGGGATGAAACACCCGGATCATCTCGCTCCAACAGACCATACAAAACAGCCTGGAAATAGCTGCTAGTTATATTGACTCCGGCCGTGAAAGCCTATGTTCTCTCAATTTTTTGACTTTTGGGCATAAAATGTGTAGCAGGAAAGTTTGTTCCAAAATTGTTGAATTTCGACCAAAAACGATGTTGTAAGGACACCACCCAGGAATTGCTGAATGAAGTCGCCAATGACCCAGAACTTCTAAAGTAGGTTATAATAGGTAATGAAACATGGGTATATGGGTATGACATCGACACCAAGGCCCAATCGTCCCAATGGAAGCTGCCTGAAGAGCCAAGAATGAAAAAAATTAACAAGTTTGATCACAGGTGAAGGTTCTTCGGTTTTCTTTGGTTGCAATGGGATAGTACATCATGAGTTCCTGCCTAATGGTTGCACGGCCAATAAGGAATATTAGTTGGAAGTTATGCGCCGTTTGCATTAAGCAATTAAAAAAAAAAAACAACCAGAAATGTGGCAAAACCACTCGAGGAAATTGCATCATGATAAAGCTCCCGCTCACACTTCAATGCTTATTTTTTTCCAGAAATTCACGAAAAAGACAGACATGGCCTCCTATGACTCTTTCTATTCCCGAGGCTGAAGAGAATCATCAAAGCACCGCGTTTTCCCACCATTGAGGAGATAACAATCTCTGAAGGAGCTGAACACCATAACAAAAAGTGAGTTTCAGAAGTGCTTGCAAAATTGGAAAAAGTGCTGGCACAAGTGTATTATATCTGAGGAGTATCACTTTGAAGGGGATGAAGTTGAAGTTGATGATGAATAAATAAAGATTCAAGAAAAATAAAAATTCCAGTTACTTTTCGATCCAATCTCATATGTATTGTAAATAAAAGTATATTGTAAATACATGCATTTGTTGGGAGGGATTTCTGTGAAAACTAATGAGAGAATAACATTCCTATGGAAATCACATGCAACACATGCATGGATGAAATACCTCACAACATTAAGACAAAGCAATGACATACTGCTCACATCTGACAAATGCACCCTTGATACATCTTGCATCACTTCTGTGCAGTGGCATAATAGCAATGTCATTGCCATCTTGGCCAATATGCATATAAGGCAGTTGTGGCTTGGCATAAAATGAAGACTAGGTACATTATACTGAATGGAACATTATACTGCATTCTTGTTAACATACAGCCAATTGCCAGTGGTTTAAATCTGTTAAAATCATTAAATCACTTATATTACTCTCGTCTATTATTTACCCACATTTAATCTATGGAATTTAAATACGGGGGCTGCTGCAAAAACACATATGGACAGATTACTTATATATCCAAAGAAAAGTGTTAGAATCATGATTAATTTAAAAACCAGGGATTTATGCAGGGAGACATTTATTAACAAACAAATACTAACTATATATTAATTTAACAATTAATAATTTGTAACAGTTCTTCACTTATCTTTTTGAAATCCACAGGACTAGTTTCACAATAAATAGATCTACTGCATCATCTGCTAAATTTATCTTTATATTGTGAAATCAGCCCTATGGATTTCAAAAAGATAATTGTATGAATACAATACAAAAGGCAACATGAACTGTTACAGATGTAATGTAAATCAAAATGTATCTGTGAAAGATGTACTATATCAAGGAATTAAGCTATTTAACAAATTACCTTCAGAAATTAAAGCAGTTGCAGAGGTGTCAAAAACGACTTAAAATTGAAGGTGTTTCTACGGTAGATGCTTATAGAATTTGGATGAGTTATAAATTGTGATTCTGTATAAATGTACATAAGTAATGACATTTTCAAAATCAAAGTATTGATACTGGATGAAACAAATATTTGAATAGGTAGTCAGACTGAAAAATTCAATGCCATAGTTGGGATTTGAACCATGGATCTCCCAGTCTCTAGCCAGTTGCTCTACCACTGAGCCACCATGGCAACATGCTGGCATAGCATTAAATTTCTCAACTGACTTGTATGTTTCCTGGCAAACTACAAGGCGATCTCAAATCAAATTAATTTAAGATGACATACCCCTATGGCAACTTGCAATGCTGTAAGTCCCATGATTCATAGTATATCCAACTATTATTGTATGGCATTGAATTTTTCAGTCTGACTTTACCTATCAATTCCTGTCCTACACATGGCTTGTGTGAAAAAACAATTAAATCAGAAACAAATACTGTTTTAGTGCCTTTTAGTACCTGCTGGTTATTAAATTTGCATAGTGCAAATGAAATAAAGGAGCCTATTTTAAGTACCTAAAACATTATTTTTACTGTTTAAACTTCTGTTCTCTAAATGATCACTCAACTAACCCACATTTAATTTTATTTGCTTAAAATCAAAACATGGTTTTATTTAGATAGCCATGAAGATTTAATACATGTTAATGAACATTCTGTTAAATGGTGTGATAGACATGTGGCAGCACAAGGTATTCTTTCAAATATATTTTACAATGAAGATATCTGGTTATCATGCTTAAAATTTACATGATGAATAAAGTGTGCCTGAATTTAAGAAGCTATGAATGTCTGGCACTGCTGACAGTGTATCTTCCATCCCAAGAAAAATTATCATTAGGCTGGCCACACATCGAAAGGAAGCCTCTCTAAGTTTCCAGGTTCAAGAAATTCTGGCTGACATTTGGCCTTAAGTTTAAAAAAACTGATGAGTCAAGAATAAAAAAAGAAAGAAAAGTTATACATGTTGCTTTAGACACCTCTTTAAGCCTTGTAGATGTTTCTCCATAAAACATATGCGAGAAGGATAGAGTCAGACTGAAAAATTCAATGCCACTGCCAAGATTTGAATCGTGCATCTCCCAGTCTCTAGCCGGTTGCTCTACCACTGAGCTCCATGGCAACATGCTGGATGACACTAAATTTCTCAACTGACTCGCAGAAATTAAATGCTGTGCTGGTATGTTGCCATGATAACTCAGTGGTAGAGCAACTGGCTAGAGACCAGAAGAGACCCATGGTTCAAATCCTGGCTATGGCATTGAATTTTTCAGTCTGATGCTACCTATCCAATTCCTGTTCTACACGTGGCTTGTGTGAAAAAACAATTAAATCATATGTGAATGGTTCCATACCTCCATTAATTCTGCAGCTATTTCCATAAAAAGACGCTCCACATTTTCTGCTTCTTTAGCTGATGTTTCTAAATAATACATACTGTGCCTCTGAGCAAAGTCTTCTCCAACATGTGTAGGTATTTCTCGATCTTCACGATCAATCTTATTACCTAAAACATTTAATTCAATTTTTATCCTATTAAATTAATTTGAAGGACATGCCAGAATAACCTACTTACATATTTACATTTTATACAAAAGCTTTACATAGCTTTTTCATATTTAAATTCTTTCATGCTATTAAATGCATTTTGAGTTATTTCTAATGGTTTTCATAATTTTTATTGTTTCATTTGGTAACTTATTAAATAATTCCTTTCCTACAATTTCTATTGAACAATTACTCAACATTCCCCTTAGTGTTGCTCTGAATTGCCATTATTTCTCAAACCATAAGAATGTATACTACTATTCTTTTGATGCCTTTTATTACATATAACTTATAAGGTATATATAGCATTTTTGGATTTATTTGGCCATTGCTGCCAGTTGTTTGTCATGACATCAATACTAGATAGCGAGTTTATCATGCATTGCCTCATGTAGATGACTAGCGAACAATGAAGAAGTCACCTCAGAGAAATGGGACTTGTATCATACCTTTCCAATATATACATTTGGAACAGTTGCTTGCATCTCGTAAACTTGCAATTTCAGCATTTAGCTGATAGGAATGTATTCTCCCAATTTGGAATAAACACTCAATCATGCAATTCTGTGATTGGTGGTCACTTCCATCTCATGGGCAAAGAATGTACAAAATGTCCTGGTGAAAAATATAACTGCATCATCCAGTACATAAACTTATTTACGAAGTCGGCAATGTATACAGTCCAAAGTTCAATTCTGCACCTCACCTTTGAGACAAGGCCCTTGCTGAACTAATAATGATGTCATGCATTTAAACCCACTGGCACTAAAGGCCGAATAAATCCGAACACTAGTGAATATGCATGGAGCAGTTAAAACTTTTAGGTTCTTAAACAAGCTTCTGCACAGTTGTTTATTTTTTTTTCTTTCCTTTTATTCTGATAGCTTTCTTCTGCAATTTAACAATGTTCAACAAGTAATGTAACCTTCTTCTCTTTTTTTTTTTTTTTGGGGTTGGAAAAAATTGAAATTTTGTGTAGGACATCTTTAAATATTCCCACTTCACCTCATACAGTTTCATTAATTTCCGATAGGTGGCAGCAGTATAACTAGCCTTCAAAATAGCATCTGTAATGGAGGTGCGTTCCAAATGGAGAGCAGTTATTGAGTTTCTTTAGGTGGAAAACCAGAGCATCATAGGTATTCATAGGTGCTTGCAGAATGTCTATGGAGACCTGGCAAAAGCACAGTGAGTTGTTGGACAAGGCATCTGTCATCACTGCAACAAGGTGAAGCAAACCTGACTGATCTCCCGCTTGTTGGCCAGCCAGCTGGCTGCACACAGCTGTGATGAATGGGATTTAAGGGCGCTCAACTGCTAGATTATCAGCGCCCTTAACATAAAACTGGGGAGTTAAAACACCTGAGCTGTATGCTAAAACGGATCTCTATCAAAAGAGCTAAAATATAGATAAAATCAGCATAAACAACTAAAACCGAGATAAAATAACTGTGCAGCCCTGAATCCAGAGCTGGCGATAAAACTATGACACTAAAATTGCTAAAACAAGAGGGAACATAAAACAATAGTGACTAAAGGGTTCAAGGGTTATAAAAGATTTCAAAAACCTCATGTATCACTCAAGTATCTGCACCAAAACTATAACAGCAAAAATAAAACTAGATACTTAAGGCGTATGTCACTTTAGATAAAAATTTAAAAACGTTCTCCACCGCTCCGGGATCATTGGCCAGGACCTCCGAAAGCCTGACCGGCAGTTGTAGAGTGGCTCATAGCCACACAGCTGTGAATCCTGCAATGTTAGAACGTGCACTCTCTTATTTGAGGTGATCAATGGATCACAATCAAACATCTTGCTGCTCAACTTGGCATTTATGTTGATAGTGCTGACACACTTGTCCACCAGTTGGGGTACTCAAAGGTTTGTTCTTGCTGGGTTCCTTGACGCCTAATTGACGACCATATAAATATCAGAAGGACCATTGTGCAGAATTATTTGCTCATTATGAGGCTGAGGGTGACAATTTTTACTTTCTCTACACGTACTATGTACATAGTGTATAGAGAAGGTATTGCATTCCACCAAAAAATTTGATACCAGAATTTCACCGGAAATACATAATTTTGGGTGCCCCTGAATCCAAAAAAAAGCATTTTAGGAAAAAGGTCTGTGTGTGTGTGTGTGCATAGGAGTGTCTGTGGACAGCATAGCTCAAAAACAAAGAGTCTGTTAAATACAAAACTTGGTATTTAAGTTATTATCTTCCAAGGATGTGACAGTTTTCAAGAAAATCCCACCACCCTCAACTACCCTTTACATGGACAAATTTCGAAAATTTTGATTTTCTCAAAAATGGCTCTATTGATTTTTATTAAAATATTGTATATCAAAGATATTTACCTGATAAATAAAGTGTATGTCTTGAATTTTCTGAGAATAGCCTCTGAAGTCTACTTTCTTCTGGATGAACTTTATGGAATTTTGCATAACTGGCAAACCGTAAGAGATAAGACAAAAACTTACATGACAGAAAATGTAGAGCTTATTAAAAAACACAATTTATGTTACATTTTTTACATGGAGTGGATTATTTTTGAGGTATTCCTTGTTACTGGTTTCAGCTTTAAAAAACTTAAACTTTTCTCATACACAAATTTGTCAACTCCTGTCCATACAAACAAAGGAACTTCAGTCACAAAGCAACCAGCTTTTGACTGCATCTTTAGCCTATGCTACTCCCTTATTTCCCTTCTACTTGCATGGAAGCAAGTAATAAGACTATTTCTCCTAACTTCTTTTCGATTAGCATGAAGTAAAATGAAGCATAAGCTTTTTAACAATAATTTGTTGCAGAGATGTAGAAAAAGTCATGTGAACGGAAGACGTCAGATTTTTTGTCAAATACTGTCACAGCCAATGAAAAGGGTTCATCACTTCAAACCGGAAACAAAACGGCAATCCATGGAGTTGCACCACACCAACTCTCCTTCGAAGAAAAAGTTCAAAGCCATACCCTTAGCTAGTAAAGTACGGCTACTGAAGGGATTATTCTGTTCTACGTCCTCCCTCATGGTGAAATGATAAACTCTGAAGTGTATTGTGCTAATCTAAGGAAATTGAAGAAACGGCTTCAGCATGTTCGTAGCCACAAAAATGCAAACGAACTTCTCATTCTGCATGATAATGCAAGGCCTCATACAAGTCTGCGCACCTGAGAGGAGCTCATAAAACTTAAGTGGACTATTCTTCCTCATCCACCCTACGGCCTAGATCACACACCTTTCGACTTCCAGCTGTTTTGCCCAATGAAGGATGCACTCCACGAGAAGTACTACATGGATGATATGGAAGTTATTGATAAAGCAAGACGTTGGCTCCAACATAGACCATGCAGGTATACAAGCCCTCCCATTAAGGTAGCCTAAGGCTATAGCACTGAACGGATATTATTATAAAAAATAGGGTTTTGTAGCTAGGGTTTTTTAGCAAAACATTTCGGAATAACATGTTGTATTTGAATGCTGAATAAAACCAACCCGCTTTAAGAAAAAATATGTGCATTACTTATCAAATGTTCCTTCTACTTGGGATTTCTGGTTTCAGCTTTTGTCAATGATTATTCCCAGAATGTTTACACTATTTCACTTATGCTTTCACTAACTAGTATATATTTTTATGTTATTTGAATTGTGATTTGTCAATTAAAATTTTATGCTTCTTTTTTTTACATTTTTACATTTATTACCTTACCTAGATTGGAGTAGTAATGTTTTTAAAATTGACTTTGCCTTATTTTCTACTTCTTGAGTTGTCTGGTCCATAATTATGACAGTCATATCAGTGTACCAAATTGCTATCCCTCCCTTTGATACTATTAGTTCAAATTTTCCATTGATGTATATTAAAAACAGGAAGAGTCCTAATTTTGTGCCTTGCAGAACACCTTGGTGTACATAATATTTTATTACAATAAAACCATCATATAACAATATTCAAAATAATGTTTTACTGCTTTACTCACCTACTAAGACTCTTAGAACTTTGCTGCTAGCATACTCTTCTATTTCTCTTAACCAATCAGGGAGGCAGTCAAACGTTGGCTGACAGCTGATGTCATACACAAGTATAAGTGCGTGTGCTGAGCGATAATAACTTTGAGTAATGGAGCGAAATCTTTCTTGTCCAGCAGTATCCCATATCTGAAGCTGTACAACAAACAAGTAAACTGATAAATGTAAAAAAGAAGCTAGTAACAGTGAAGTAACACAAATACTAATATAACAATTAATAATTGTAACAATTCTCCATTTAAATGGACCCATAGATTTAATGGTTTGGGAAAAAATATTTATATTAAAAGTAAAAATCATGTAATGAATTTCGATTCTCTCACCAAATTTATTTTGGTTCCAGCAGTTAGCAATGGCTTAATACACACTCCACCTAGTAGCAGTAATGCTGACAATGTAAATAAACAAGATCAAAAAGAAATTGTGCTGACAATGTAATAGATCATTTTATTGCGAAACTAGTCTTGGATTTCAAAAAGATAAATGGAGAATTGTTACAATTATTAATTGTTATATTAAAGTAAACTGATATTTATTTTATACCAAATGCTACACATTTTCCACAAAGAAAAATCTAATGGCTTTTTATCCCTCTCTTCTACTAACTATTCTATAAAAGTTTATTCTTCTTTCTACTTCTTGTGAAAAGAGATAAACTTTCATTATACATTTATACATTTCATTACAGACATAAGGATATAGTAGTCTAAAGTAATAGTCAAATTTTAAAACAGCCAGTCACTATATGATAGCTTCAAAATGATATATCATGAGAAAAATGAATAGCAACTTGGATATACATCTTTGATGCTCTCCGAATCCATATAAAACAATTTTTAGAAAAAGCTGACAGAGAGAGAGACAAGAGAGAGAGAGACAGAAAGACAAGAGAGAGTGAGAGAGAAACGAGAGAGAGACAAGACGGGACGAGAGAGAGAGAGAGAGAGAGAAACGAGAGACAAGACGGGACGAGAGAGAGAGAGAGAGAGAGAGCATGTGTGTGTGTGTGTGTGTGTGTGTGTGTGGACAGCAAGACTCAAAAACAAAAGTTGTTTAAAATCTAAACTTGGTATATTTCATGATGATGATGATGGTGTTTAAGGGCGCTCAACTGCCGGGGTCATAAGCGCCCTTATGATTAAAACTTGGCAATAGCCAGTAAGAAAATACCAAACAAAAAAGTAAACACAAATAAAAGAGCTAACACAGTTGAAACGGAAGTAACAGAAACGTCCAGCCCTCTAACCAGAGCTGGATATAAAACTCCATCTAAAATCAACACATTAAAACCAAAAGAGATTAAAAAACCGCTATCACACTAAAACGTCAAGGTAAAAGAAAGTTTTGCTAAAAATTTAAAAACCCTGTCCACTGCTCTTGGGTCATCTGCCAGCACCTCAGCAAGAGAGGCCGGCATGCCCATAGATGACCGAATGTGTGCCAGGTGACCACACTCCAGCAACACATGACGAACTGTCTGTGCCTCCCCACAGAGCGCACAGACAGGAGCAGGTTCACGTTTAAAAAGGTAACTGTGAGTAAAAATACAGTGGCCAATTCTTAGCCGAGCTAGTACTACCTCCTCCCGGCGGAATAAACGAGAGGAGGTTACCCAGTTGACAGGGAGGTCCTTCACCTCTCGCAGCTTATTACCACGGAGAGCCGACCACTCCGCATGCCAAGTCGAAAAAACGGCTCTCCGTACAGCCACTCTAAAATCTTCTGCTGTTGAATGGGTAATCGTAACACTGGGCGCTGTGACTGCCGATTTCGCTGCCAAATCCGCCGTGTCATTCCCTGGCAAGCCAACGTGTCCAGGAATCCATGCGCACTCCACATTAAAACCAGAAGCGTGCAAAATGTGGAGAACGTCCTGGATGCGCTGCACCAAAGGATGGTAATTGTACAGCTCACGAATGCTCTGAAGGGCACTAAGGGAATCACTAAGAATAAGGCAGTCACCTAATTTTCGACGTCGAATATACAGAAGGGCTTGATAAATAGCATATAGCTCGGCAGAATATATAGATGTGCAACTAGGCAAACCGTAAGTAGAAGTTGCGGTGCCAGTTACAAAGGCACATCCAACACCGTCGGGGCTCTTACTACCATCGGTGTAAATACAAATACGGCCACTGTATTTGGATAAAAATTCTAAAAAGCAACGACGAATACTATCAAGAGGCGTAACAGATTTCCCGTAGAGCGTCATCCCGAGATCGACATGGGAGGTAGCGCGTAACCAAGGGGGGTGTATACCCTCTCCCTTGGATAACAGCCGAGGAATGTCAACATGGTGCTGGCGTAGAAGCTCACGGAAACGAAAACCTGCTGGCCTGGGGCTCAGAGAGCGGAGGCAGTATCGCTCGTGCAGCTCAGGGGAGAAAAACGCGTGATAAGTTGGATGCCCAGGCATACACTTCAGCCCACAGCCATAATTAGCAAGCAGGACATCACGCCGACAACGCAGAGGAGGTTCTCCCGATTCGGCGTAGAGGCTAACAACTGGGCTCGTTGGAAAAGCTCCAACGGCCACACGGATGCCCTGGTTATGGACTGTGTCTAACCTTCTGAGCACTGAAGGTCGAGCTGAAGAATACACAATGCTGCCATAGTCCAACTTCGAACGAATCACAGCACGATAAAGACGGAGCAATGTCGTCCGATCCGCACCCCAAGACTTGCCACTTAGTATCCGTAAAAGATTTAGAGAACGGTCACATCGTGCTCTAAGCTGTGCTATTTGTGGTGCCCAACAAAGTTTCCGATCGAAGATCAAACCAAGGAATCTCGCCTCGTCTGCGAAAGGAAGTAAATCTGGCCCGAGTCGAAGAGACGGCGGCATATGCCACTTACGGCGCCAGAAGTTAACGCAGACTGTCTTCTCAGCGGAGAAACGAAAACCGTGTTTCGAGCTCCATGCATAGAGATTGTCCAAACACCGCTGGAGACGGCGTTCCAAAAACGGTGTACGCTGAGAAGTACAGAAGATGGCAAAGTCGTCCACGAATAAACAGGAAGAGACACCTTGAGGCACACATAGTGATATGGAATTTATCGCAATAGCAAATAGAGTCACGCTGAGTACCGAGCCCTGCGGCACTCCGTTCTCTTGAATAAAATGGTTAGAAAAAACCGAACCCACCCTCACTCGAAAAACGCGGTCCCGCATAAACTCCTGAATGACCAACGGTAGGCGTCCACGTATGTTCCAGTTGTGCAGAGAACGCAATATTCCCGCCCGCCAACACGTGTCGTAGGCCTTCTCGAGGTCAAAAAATATCCCAACTGTGGGGCTGTTCTTAAGAAACCCGTCCATAATCTGCGTTGACAGAGCGACAAGGTGGTCAGCAGTTGAACGTCGTCGTCGAAAGCCACACTGGATGTTCGTCAGAAGATTGTGGGATTCCAGCCACCACACCAACCGTCCATTGATCATGCGTTCCATCACCTTGCAAACGCAACTGGTGAGGGAAATAGGACGGTAACTGGAAGGAAGATGGCGGTCCTTTCCAGGTTTAAGAATGGGTATGATGGTGGCCTCCCGCCACTTGTCTGGAAAAATGCCATCAACCCAGACACGATTATAGACCTCGAGTAGGAAATCTTTGCCATCAGGAGAGAGATGTTGCAACATTTGGACGTGGATACCATCTGGACCTGGTGCTGAGTGTCGTGAAGAGGAGAGTGCATTGTCTAGCTCTGCCAGGGTGAAAAGGCGATTATAATCTTCAAGGTTGCCAGAAAGAAACGAGAATTCTTGAGATTCCACCTGGTTCTTAACTGTAAGAAACTCAGGGGAATAGTTGCCTGAGCTAGACACCTGAGCGAAAGCACTGCCTAAAGTATTCGCCACGTCAAATGTATCAACAACAGCTCCGGTAGGTGTTTTGAGACCGGCGATGGGCATATGGTTCGGTTTCCCAGCCACACGTCTTAACTTATCCCATACGACAGAGGAAGGTGTATGTCGATTAAAGGAACCCACGAATTTATTCCATGACATCTTTTTGCTATCCTTAATAACCCGCCTAGAATGTGCACGCATCCGTTTATAGTGTATCAGGTTATCCAGTGTAGGAAAACGCTGGAAAACCCGTAGAGCTCGTCTGCGAGCGCGAATAGCATCCCGACAGTCAGCGGTCCACCAAGGTACCGGAAATCGACGGCTGTAGCCAGTCGAACGCGGAATGGATTGCTCAGCAGCAGAAAGAATGGTCCCTGTAAGATGTTCGACCAAGTGGTTCACAGAGTCGTGCTCTTCGTAGCTAAATTTAGCCAAGTGGGAGTACAGTTCCCAGCTGGCGTGGTCTAGGCGCCAACTAGGTAAACGGGTGGAACATACAACGGGTGTCAAGACACTAATACGACAAGGAAAGTGGTCACTAGAATGCAAATCCGAGATGATATTCCAGCATAAGGTGACTGCCAGCTGAGGGGAACAAATTGCAATGTCAATGTGTGAAAAACTATGAAATGCGTCAGATAGAAAGGTGGGCTCTCCGGTGTTCAAGAGAGCAAGATTCTGACTATCCAAGAAGTCTTTAAGTAGCGTACCTCTCGCACAAGCCCGAGGAGAGCCCCAAAGAGGGTGATGGGCATTCACGTCGCCTACCAATAAAAAGGGTGGTGGCAACTGTGAAATGAGGTGTTCTAAGTCGCTGTGCGAGAGGTCCGCAGATGGAGGCAAATAGATACTGCAAATGGTGAATGAAGCGGAGGGTAGCTTAATGCTGACAGCAACGGACTGGATTGCAGATTGTATGGGTACGGAGTTGGCAAAAATATCATCTCGAATAAGCATCATAGTGCCCCCATGTGCCGGGACACCGTCCTCCGGGGATAAATCACATCGTACGGTGGAGTACTGCCTGATGGTAACGGTGTCCTGTGGACGGAGCTTCGTCTCTTGTAAACATACAGCCAAGGGTTCATGCTGGCGCAGCAACAAGTCAAGCTCTGGTCGATGTGGTCGAATTCCGCGTATGTTCCAATGGAGGATAGCCATTGAGTATATTATGGGATAAGTTTCAAATCGAAAGACGCTTCTGCAGATTGGGATTAGCTGGTCGGTTCAATTTGTTCTTCTTAGGCGTTGGGCTAGTACTATTTTCAGGAGCACGATCCTGCCGTTTCCGCACTGTCCCTCTGGCAGTGGCGGCAGAATCCTCCTGGTCCATCTCCTCCACAAGGGAGGTCCCTTTTTCAAGAGCAGTTTTAGGTCCAAGTAGTTCGAACCGATTGGATGTGCTGATCGGCGAAGACGGCCGTCGCCGATTCACGCCCTCCTCCCCAGATGACCCTTCAGAGGAGGATACACGTGTGGAGTTGCGTGAACTTTTCTTACCTTTAGATGACTTGGTAATAGATTGCACATTCTCTTTCAAAAAGTCTTGTCGTACATACTTGGTCTTAAACTGTTTTTCTGGGGCAGAAGACGTCGTGAATTTAATAGCTTTAGTTCCGGAGGTCGAGGCTTTAGGTGACAAGTGTGCAGGACTATTCTGTAAGTTGGCGGATTTGGCAGATGTTGATACCAACTTCGGTGTAGGTGCCGAAGGCTTTGGCAGCGCTTGGGCTAAAATAACCTTTTCCGCAATTGTAGCCCCGTTCATATCGCTGGTCTGTGTTGCGATTTCCCGACGCGGTACCGGTTTAGCTGCAACTGAGCTATAGGTACCGGACCTCGGGGCAGAGGGTTGGCGGAGTCGCAGGAGCTTCCGGGCTTCCAAGAAGGACACCTTCTCTTTCACCCGTATCTCCTGGATCGCTCGTTCCTCTGCAAAACGGGGGCAGTCTCGGGAACTAGATGGGTGTTCCCCGTTACAGTTCACACACGATGGAGCTGAAGCACAGGCCCCATCGTGGGAGATGTCACCGCAGTGGACGCAGGTGGACTTGCCGGTACACAACTCACTAGTGTGAACAAAACGTTGGCATTTAAAGCACCTCAGCGGATTGGGTATATAAGGCCTAACTTCGATGACTTCATACCCTGCTCTAATCTTTTGAGGCAGATCAACCCGATCAAAAGTAAGAAACAGGGTACGAGTAGGCAGGAATTCACCGTTGATCTTACGTTGTACCCGATAAACAGCTGAGACACCCTGAGTCGCTAGATTTTCTTGGATCTCCTCAATAGACAAACCGTCCAACGCGCGGGTTGTTATTACACCGCGGGAGGAGTTCAGCGACTTGTGCACCTCGACCTTCACTGGATAGCTGGCTAACATGGTGGCTTTAAGTATCCTTGCAGCTTGCGAGGCGGAGTTGGCTTCGACAAGAAGTGTACCATTGCGAGCTCGAACGCAGGATTTAACAGGACCAGCAATGGCATCGAGACCCTTTTGGATAGTAAAAGGGCTCACCGTAAGGAACTTCTTACCTTCCTCTGTCCTATGAATAACCAAGTAGCGAGGACCACATGACTCGACTACTTCCTTTCCAACGTCTTTATTAAGGGGTTTTTGTTTTGGTGCCATAGAAAAAATGGTATAAATTCATCCCCCAGTGCTCCCCACCCACCACGGAGCCCAACGAGGGGTCACCCCACTGGGGTGACAGGGCTACACAGGGGATATAGCGGGCTCGCCGTCCCACTCACCCTGGAGTTCGGTGTAATACCTAGTCCTGGCCGATTGACTAGGGGTGGGTTAGTCCCTAGCCTCCCGTTTAGGCAAATCAGAAACCAAAGCGGTGTATTAGGCTGCGCACCCTCCCCAGTTACTGAAAGACAGAAGCCCAGGCTCAGGTACGCAACCCTCAACCAACCAGGATATTCCTCTTCACCGACACGGGTCTCCACGCACGGCCTACACGTGGGTGGGCATTTTGACCTTCTGGCTCCCTCACCACTCTGAGGTTGCCCACAGAGGGAGTCAAGGTGGCTCGGGACCCCGGGTGCGCCTAACCCGTACCTACCGTAGTAGGCCCCTGGGGGGTGGTATATTTCAGTTAAGTATCTTCCAAAGATGTGACACGAAGCTTTTCAGAAAAGTACCCCCACCCCAAACTACCCTTTACATGGAACATTTTTCAAAATGTTTGATTTTCTAAAAAAAATGGCTCTTAACAGTTTTTAATTAAAATGCAACATAGGTATTAAAAATATTTAAGTGGCAAATAAAATGTATATCCTTATTTTGTTGGGAATAGACCCTGAAGTCTTGCTCATTCTAAATGACTTTTGAATAACTGATAAATCTTAAAATAGATGGACAAAAACTTACTATACAGAGACTGTATATCTCATTCATTAAAACTCACAATTTATGGTTTTTATTTTTTTTTATTTAGAGCTGATCATTTCAAAGATATTCCTGTTATTGGTCTCAATTTCAAAATATTTAAACTTTTCTCAAATAGAAAACTTATGTTAAATTTCTCTTTTGTTTTACTCCCAGCCACACAAAGACAACCAGATGTCATTGACAATCGCATACCGACAGCTTTTAAAAGATTTGACTTGGGTTTAGCCCACTGAATTCCCTTATTCCCCTTCTAAGGAACTAACTGATAAAACCATATCTGGTAATATTTATCTTGATTAACATTATGTAGATAAAGGAATTATGTTTACAAAAAATTTGTTTACAGAACGGATAAACTCATGTGAACACACAAGATTTTTACTTTCTCTACATGTATGTATTATGTACATAGTGCATAGAGAAAGTATTGTATTCCACCCAAACATTTATACAGACATTTCACCAGAAACATGTTTTGAGAACCCTCCCCTCTGAGTCCAAAAAAAGCAATTTTAGAAAAAGGTCTGTGTGTGTGTGTGGACAGCATAGCTCAAAAACTAAAAGACCGTTAAATACTATACTTGGTATTTAAGTTTGGTATTTTCCACAGAAGAAAAAAAAATCCCCTCCACCCTAAACTACTATTACATGGAAATATTTTTGAAAATTTTGTTTTTCTCAAAATTGGCTCTAATGATTTTGGTTAAAATATTGTATATTATAGATATTTACATCACAAATAAAATGTATATCTTGCATTTTCTGGGAACAGCTCCTGACGACCTATTTGTTCTGAATAATTTTTTCTGAATTTTGAATAACCAATAAACTATAATAAATAGACAAAGCTTTACTACATAAAAACTGTAGATCTCGTTAAAAGACACAATTTGTGTCACATGCATTCTTGTTGTAGAGTTGACCGTTTCCAAGATATTCCTTGTTATTGGTTTCAATTTTAAAATAATTACACTTTTCTCAGACAGGAAGTGTCTGTTTTTCTTTTGTTCTACTCCTGGTCAAGCAAAAAACCGAATTGCAATGACAATCGCATAATAACATCTTTTAAAACTTTTGACTATCGCTTTAGCATATCGCATTCCCTTAGTTCCATTCTGCTAATGCAGCTATGTTAACACAATTTAGAAAGAAGAATAAGTACGAAATTTGTTTGTAGAACAGCTAGAGACAATCATGTAACACATTAGATTTTATTTTTTATTGTTCCGTTTATATTCGGTCTTTAACTGCATGGTCATATCGGCGGCATTTCCCTTGAGAACATAAAGCAATGATGATAGATAACTATGTACTGAGGTAGTTGGGGGTTTTGTCTCTTTAATTTTAATCATTAGAAACGCTCGCGTTCACACGTCTCGACTCTGAGGTGGATAGGGAATAATCTCCCTATCCTCAGCCGGGAATTGAACCCGAGACCCCTCGCATAACAGTCGAGGTGGAATTGTTCAAGAGTCCTCGCAAGGATTACAGTTGGGCTTGCCTGGTATAAATAAACACTTAATCGTGCATAGGAATGGAATCTCGCTCTTCCGAATAATCCCACAATCTAACCAAAATACAGACTCACATCAGATTGTAGAGCATTAGATTGAAATTTAGAATGGTCGCGGGACGTTATTCCAAACGGCCCAATCGGTTTTAATAGTTTAATAATATACGCTATGTTGTAGCGTAATTTTCACGCCATGTTCCACCCCGCTGGTTACAGTCAAGTGTAACAGCTTTAACTGCATAATGACCAGGTTCATGTATGCCTGCGCCATCGCCATATATAGGTTGTTTTCATTAGTTGTTGACAACGATACAGTACTAAAAGTGCTGAAAACGTGCTAGCGAAAAAGGGAATTGCAGAAACAAAAAAGTTTACCAACATGGCATCTACACAAATGAGCTCTTATCTACGGAACTTTGTAAAAGAAATGGAGAGTAATGTGCAGATTACGCAAGTGGAGTACCATAAGCATGGGTGAAAAACGTGATCCTTCCCAACTGCGCTGAATAGCAGAACCTATTTTTCGAGAACGCTTTCAATTTAGATTTCAATTTTTTTTTTTTTTTTACATTTAACATATACCAAAATTTAGACATCTACATTTAAAGCAAAGTATAAAGTTCGATTTGTCTTTTTACTTTCTCTACACGCACCATGATCATAGCGTGTAAATAAGGTACTGTAATGTAAAGCACCCAAAAATTAGATGTCGAAATTTCAACGGAAATATATATTTTGAGGTCCTCCGAGTCCAAAAAAGCATTTTAAGAAAAAGTTCCGTGTGTGTGCGTGTGTGCATGTGTGTGTCTGCGTGCGTGTGTGTGTGTGTGTACAGCATAGTTCGAGATCTAAAAGATCATGAAATATCAAACTTGGTATCTTCCGGGAAAAATCGCTCCACTCCAGACTTCCCTTTACACGGAAATTTCTTTGAACGTTTTGATTTGCTCAAAAATGCCCTAACGATTTTGATTAAAATACCGCATATTAAAGCTATTTACATCTCAAATAAAAGTATATCTGGATTTTTCGGAGAATAGCCTCTAAAGACCTCTTCATTCTGAATGGATTTTGCCCAATTTTCATAACTGGTAAATCGTAAGAGATAGACAAACACTTACTAAACAAGAAAATGTAGAACTAGTCAAAACACACAATTCATATCCTTCATATTTTTGTTATGGAGGTAACCGTTTGAGATATTCATTGTTATTGGTTTCAAATTTGAAGTACATTTTTCTCAGATAGAAGTGTCCGCTTTTTTGTTCCACTCCTGGCCAAGCAAAGAAGCGAATTGCAATGATAATCGCATATCGAAGTTTTAAAACATTCGACTATCGTTTAGCATAGTGCTTTACTTTAATTCCGTTCTACTTATAAGGGACCAAGTAATAAAGGCATTCTGCCAATGCTTATCTCGATTAGCATGGCGTATAAGTTTGTAGAATGGCCAAAGAAAGTCATGTGAGTGTAACATCAGTTTTTTTTTTTTTTTTTTTTTTTTTTATGAAATGGGCATTGCATTCCACCCAAAGTTCGAGTACCCCCTGAACGGGTGAAAAACAAATTTGACATTTAAGTTCAGCATCCTCCAAGGATGAGTCATGATTTTCAAGAAAATTCCCACCCCAAACTACCCTACATGGAACACTTTTTGAACATTTATTTTCTCAAAAAATAGCAATGCTTATATTATTTTCATGACAAAAGAAATGCATTTTCTGGGAATAGCCTCTAAAATCCTCTTCATTCTGAATGCCCTTTCTAATCACTGGTAAACTTAGATTGGTGGAGTTAAACATTCCCAAGATATTCTTTGATATGAATATACAATTAATTATACTTTTCTCATATGGGAAGTTGTTATTCATTTTTCCCCTCTTGGCCACGCAAAGAGTGGAATTTCAAAGCCATCACATAGCGATTCACTCTTAAAATGTTCCTATCGGTTAAAGGCTTCTGTATTCACCTATTCCTTGTCTATCTATAAGAAAATAAAAAGACAACTTATACAAACGTTTATCTTAACATGAAGTAGATACGAGAGTATGCGTTTGTAAGGAGAGTTTGTACGAGAGTGAGTAGGGGCTCATGTAATGCAAATAATGGTGTACAGTTTTCAATCTATTGCTGCCTACGCCTGCTTGCTGTCAATTGCCAGCATCGTATCAGCTCCGCAGGAGTGCCGAAAATGCATCCCGCAGTTCTTTTACATGCAAATAAATCAATTGACATGAGGCTATCGCTTTTAAGCACATTTAAAAACTATTGGTCTGGGATGGGTGTGATAAGAAGGCCAGTAGGTACCTAACCAACTGAGCCACCCAGACCGACATGCGGAAGTTATAATAGGTGAGAAATTACCGTGATTGACATTCCTGCTGACATGTGACTGTCTCGGTACGCGGTTACCATATTTATTCGCTGTCTGTCTGTAGCGGCACACGTTCCACTACTCCTTTCCATGCATTTTCTACACACTTCTAGCATGTTGAGCTATTTTCCTTATTTCTCACTAGTTATTTCATTTATTCCTTTCAACATGGACTGTTCTTCACTAAACTTTAAAGTTTTATTATTTCGGCTAATGTCACTTCAACTCGTTTATCACGGTTGTAAGACATTTTCAAATCATAGTGACACATGATAGTTATAGGATTAGAACAAGAGCAATGTTCGCCATATATAAAATGTGGTAACGATTATAAATGTAAATACTTACGGAATCACTGTGTATAACACAACCGAACTTTTCACAGAATGAAATCAATCAGATTGTAAAGAATCAGATCAGCCTTACATGAAAACGCGCACATAAATTTCCCCTGAACTCATAGGTGTTGCAACGCCGATGCCAGGTTGTCTCTGACGGCAATGCATTCTTACACCTTGATTGGTCAGCAACATGACGAGCCCCTGCCAGCAGACGACACACCCCTAGGCACCCTGATAAGCAGCTTCTTCCGGGAACGCTCATTCCGGGTGGGAGTGGACGGGAGGCTCTCTACCCTCAGGGAGTGCCGGAGGGCAGTATACTGTCCCCGTTACTCTTTGCAGCCTACATATCGGACCTCCCAATGGAACCCAGGACTGTTCTGTGCCAATATGCCGACGATGTCCTCATAATGGCACAGAGCAAGAATGTCCACTACTGTTTCACCCCGCTACGACTGCTCCGGGCCATTGGCCGGTGGAGCGAAAAGTGGAGGATGGCCATCAGCCCGGGGAAGAGCTCGGTTCTTCTCCTGGCGAAGGTCCATCGCTGGCGGCAGGTGCGGCCCCTGAGGTTGAGGCGGCGGCAGATCCCATGGGTCACCGCCGCCAAATACCTCGGGGTCCTTCTCCACCGCGGGCTCAATTTCGCTCCACATGTAAGGGGTAAGGTGGGGCTAGGCTACGCCACACTCAGGCAGTTGAACCCCGTTCTAATATCCGCCATGCCTAAACACCTCAAACTGCGCTTGTAGGCGCGATCATTCCGCCCCTGAACCTGTGCGGCTGCGAGGTCTGGGGGGTCAGCGGCACCGTCCACAATCCGCAGACTTCAGGCCGTTCAGAACAGGGCACTAAGAATGATCTACGATACTGGGCGGAGATTCCCATCTCACATCCTGCATATCTACTCTGGAATCCCGTACATTATCGACGTCGTGAGGGAGCGAGCCCGCACGTTGTATGATAAAATACCCTTCCACCCAAACCCTCTGGTGCACACTTTGGGCGACTACGACCATAGGAGAAAATCCTACCCCCTGCCAAGGGACGCTCTCGGGCCCCTAGCCTGAGAGACTGCCATCCCTTCAACCAATAGCCCCAAGGTTAAGCAGTAACGGGAGGGGTCTCAGCCGGATGGGTGACCATAACGGCAGTGCCCGGCCCCCTGATTAACCCGGACTCCCCTTTATTCCCTAATCCTACGAACTTTCCTGCCACCTGACGTGCTTAACTCGGTGGCCACACAAGCGGCTCACCGAGTTAAGCAGCATTGAGCGTGGTCATCACTTGGGTAAGTGACCGCCCAAGTGGCCGACCACGCTCCAGCCTAAGGTTGCGCAGGAATTTTAACACCGCCCGGCGGACACATACAACAAAGCTTGTGAATAAAATCTCTTTCCCCTACAATATCGCACAGATAAAACCGCTTTTAGCGGTTAGGTACTGTGGCGAAACTACATGTTCTTGGACTCTGGACCGATCGAGGTGACTGCTGTGGAGGACGACGTAGAGAATGCCGCGCACTCGCGTTAGACGACGTTACCGGCACCTGACCGAGTTTGAACAGGGCCCAATTGGGAGTCATATGGCGAAAATGCTAGCGTTTTGCTGAACCACGTTTTGTGCCCAGCCGCCATACTACACGCTATTATATGCACCATACGCAACATGTCTAATTTCCCCCCCCCCCCCCCAAGTTTTTGGAATAAAAAACAAAGCACAATGGAAGCTGAGAGATCCCTATTTGAAGGAATATTTAATATAGTCAAATTTTTCGGTCTGTCAAAAGTTATTATTGATAAATTGGTATTACTGCAGTAAACATCGCGGCAAGGTCATAAATTAATTTTGACCAAACCTATTGTTGGTCTCTCACGTCTATACTCATTAATTCCACTACATGAACGACTTTCACTATGGACTGCATGTATTGCATTCCGAGTCCGAGGAATACGCCCCTATTCTCACGGTTCTGGTATCATAAGCACATAATTTGATGGTAATTATTTCTTGCGAAAGCTGATAAATGAGCAAATTAGCAAGAGGCTTCTTATAAACTGGAGAAGGTTGCCAATTTTGTCTGCTTCTTCAACGATCTTTCCAATTTGGAAATCTAAAGTGTAACAAACAATACAGAACCATTCTGTTAATGTATAACATATTTTACTAGGTATAGGTACCACCAAAAATCACTTAAATTAAGTACACTAACATTATTGAAACATATTTCCCTTTCCTTTTTTTGCTTCTGCTATTCGAGAAACTACAACCAAACACCACACATGTATTGACCATTATACTGGATTACAACTTAGTCTAAATTTACTGCTTAATTGGACATTTAACACAACACACTCTTATTTTGGGGGCATATTTAATCCACACAAGGCATACTCATCTCAAAATGTAGTTTCTAAATATGGTGGTTTGGCAAAAACGTACTTCACCAACCACAATGCATAAGGATAGGGCATTTCCGTCTATCTCTCTATATCTGTAGTTTACATATGGCCTGCTGATCCCAGCCATGTCAGGCAACCACCACATCTGACCACAAAAGGAGAGAATCGCTGTATTCTGCTACAGGTGCATCGAAATCCCTTCAGATCATCTCCTGCAATCCAGGAACAAGTAATGTACTCACTGCAACCCATGTGTCTTCCTGCAACATTGGTCGGCGGCTGGCAGCAGCCATACTGAAATTACGGTATGGACAAGCTGCCATTAATATGACAGAAACTGCTTCATTTGAAGCAGTGCCTTACCTGCAAAGCATGAAGTGCTTACGAGTGACATAGCATTGCCATATAGTGAGGAATCTGCATTCTGCATTACATCACCTGAGGAAAGGTGTCATCCTGGTTATGTTTTGGAGAGGCACAGCGACGTTACATAGATGAGAGAATCAATTGTAAACTGTTACTTTCTCTACACGTACCATGTACACTGTATAGAGAAAGTATGTATTGCACCCCAAAATTTGATGTCGAGATTTCACCAGAAATTCATGTTTTGGGACCCCCCCAAATAAAAAAAAAAGAAAGAATTTTTAGAAAACTGTGCGTGTATGTGTGTGTGTGTGAGCAGTATAGCTCGAAAACGAAAAGTAGGTTAAATACCAAACTTGATACTTAAGTTCAGCATCTTACAAGGATGAGACATGAATATTTTCAAGGAACCCCCCCCCCCCCCAACTACCCTTTACATGGACACATTTTCGTAAATTTTGGCTTTCTCAAAAATGGCTCTATCGATTTTGATTAAAATCACTTATGCTTAAGATATTTACATGACAAATATATCTTAAGTTTTCTGGGAATAGCCACTGAAGACCTGTTTATTCTGGATGAATTTCTTTGACTTTTGCATTACTGGCAAACCGTGAGAGATAAACAAAAACTTTATACACAAATAATGTAGATCTCATCAAAAACACAGTTTATGTCATATACATTTTTTTTTGTGGGGTTGACCTTTTTCGAGATACTCCTTGTTGTTGGTTTGTTTTAAAATACTTATACTTTCCTCATACAGGAACTTGTCAACTCCAGGCCAAGCAAAGAGACGATTTCAATCCCTAAGCAACTGCCTTTTAAAACATTTGACTGTTGGTTTAGCTTAGTGTACCCTCTTGTTTACCTTCTACTTAAAAAGACCATTTCTGCTAATGTTTATCTAGATTAGCAAGAAGTAGATAGGAGAATAAGCTTCTTAACAATAATTTGTTACAGAGATCTAGCGAAAGTTATGTGAATGGAACACATATTTTTGTTGTTGCATACAATTGCATATATGTAGTTGCTACAGAACTGACAAAACCAATTGAATATGTAAGTATGTAACAGTTCATAAAATCTATCTTATCTTACTTTTGGATCCATGGTGTGGGAGCGATCAGATATGGTTTTAAGTTACAGTTGGTAGGGATTAAGAGAACCCTGATGACAACAGTACGTCACAGAAATTGGTGCTCATGTGTTACCTCTTGTGGGGCAGTATCCTGGTACCCTTTATCAGCGGGACAATGTTTGCTCATATAAAGCACACATATCTATGAACTGCCAACTGAGATTGAAGTACTCCACCAACCAGCAGGATCACCAGATCTGCCCCCAATAGGACGTGCATAAGACCAACTCAGATGCCAACTCCATCCCAGTGTCCATATCCAGGATATCAAGGAAAATATATGGCAGCTGTATGACACCCTTCCCAACCAAATTCGTGAAAGCATCTAGACTAGACGAGATACATTTTATTGACAAGTGGGCTTGTACTGACAATTTAGTTGAATGGGTTTCTCTGTTTTGTAATCATTGAAATATAGTTACATAAACCCTCAGCAAGTGAAGTTTCATTTCATTCACACCTTCCAGGTGCTAAGCTTTTTACTTGCTCTAGCCCTGTTTGTACAATGTATATAGTGGATAGAGCAGGTATTGTATTCCACCAAAAATATTTGTTTTGGGGTCCTCTGAGTCCAAAAAAGGTGTGTGTGTGTGTGTATGCGTGGACAGCATAGCTCAAAAACGAAATAACTGTTAAATACCAAACTTGGTATTTAGGCTGTATCTTTCAAGGATGCAACACAAAGATTTTCAAGAAAATTTCCCCATCACAAACTACCCTTTACATGGAAAAATTTTTGAAAATTGATTTTCTCGAAAATGGCTAACGATTTTGATTAAAATACTGTATAATAAAGATATTTACATCCCAAATAAAATGTATATCTTGAATTTTCTGGAAATAGGCTCCGAAGATTATTCTGAATGAATTTTGCCAAAGTTTGCTTAACTACTAAACCGTAAGAGATAGACAAAAACTTACTGAACAAAAAATGAAGATCTCGTCAAAGAACACAATTTAAGCCCTTTACATATTTGTTGTGGAGGTAACCGTTTCCAAGATATTCCTTGTTATTAGTTTCAATTGTAAAGCAATTATACTTTTCTCAGACAGGAAGTGTCCATTTTTCTTTTGTTCCACTTCTGGCCAAGCAAAGAAGTGATTTGCAATCGCAACACATATTGATAGTTTTAAAAAAACTTGATTATCACTTTAGTCTAATGTATTTCCATAGTTCTCTTATAAGGAACTAAGTAATAAGAGCATTATGCTAATGTTTATATTGATTAGCATGGTATAGAAAGAAGAAGAATTTTTTGTAAGAAGTTTGTAGAATAGCTAAGAATGTCATGAGAGTGTAACGCATCACATTTTTTATCAGGCAGTGTACTTTCTACTCCATGGCATTCTCAGCTATTAGAGAAGACCTTCATCACCAGCATGTTAATTCCAACGTGTTCGTGCTCAAATACAAGGGCTTTGTAAATCCTTTTTAATCTCTAGTAATTTATTAAGTGAAATTAATGGTATTTTATGACCCCATGTGCATCAAAAAGACTTTGCTTTTTAGTGGTTAAATAATTATCAAAATACATTAGTGATACAAAGACAATCACTGCCTTACATTCAACAGGTTGCGAGTACAATCTTGCATGCAAATCTTCTCTCTTATAATATTAGTATAGATTTAAACTTGCCATGAGACTGGGCCCCTACTTTTTGGATAGTGAGCATGCCCTTCAGTATTAGCTGGCATATAATTGGTTGGAGAGAAAAGAGGAGGTGCTCCTGGCTGAGGAAGCACCTAACAGAACTAAATGATGACAAAACTTCCCTCATTCTCAGTTTTTTTTGGATAGGATTTAATGCCCACTTTTAGTACACATGGCACCGTAGGCAATGACACTGATGATGCATGTAACAAAGATGGAGCACTGGTGGAATGCAATGGTTGGGGAAACTAGAGGACCCACAGAAAAACCATCCCTACTCCATTTTGTCCACCACAAATCCCACATGTGGTTGCTTGGGATCAAACCAGGCTGTCTAGGTGAGGGGTGAGCGGTCTAACCACTCTGCCATGGTGCAGTGTTGGAATCAGAAGCCTCTCAGGGAACCAACGGCATGAAACCACAGAATGGAGAACCTGGAATGAGTGGTCAGCCCATAACCAGGCATGAGCGTGAGGAGTGGATGATATGAAATGCAAGCGAAATGGATGATAGGAAAGGTGACGATGAAGCAATTAGTGGAATGAGTGGCGGGAAAAACCAGAGAAAACCTGCTCAGATGCTGCTTCATCCACCACATGCAGGTGCTTGGGATCGAAACCTGGCTGCCACGGTGCCATCTTAAAACATTTTTTATTATCCATGCTTTTACAAAATATCAATTATTTTATACAAGCTTTGCTACAATGATCAAATAAACAGATGAATTTCCTTGTGTTATTGATGTAGCTTTATTTGTAGAAATCAACATAATTCAATTGATACATAAAAAAAGGGTTCTCTTTCAACTATTTATTTGGTTCTTATATAAAACAATGATAGTATTTAAAAAAAAAAAAAAGCTACAACTTATTCTACACCTTCCATAAAACAAGAATATTATGTAAAAATAAGTGTCATGCACAAATGAAAACTAAATTTAAATTATAAAAAGAATTTCCCTGAAATCCTACACGTATGTCTTACCTTTATTTTCTCATTGTCTATTTCCACTGTTTTTATCATAAAGTCTACTCCAATTGTAGCTCCTTGTCCAGGAGGGAAAAGACCCTAAAACAATAACATTAAAATTCAAATATATCTTTATATCACTCCAGCATAATTTACAATTTTATACTACTGCACTTCCTATTAATGATGTTATCGATTCATAAAAGTATTAATATTTACTTTTTTCACACATACTATGTACATAGTGTATAGAGAAGGTATTGTAATGCACCCAAAAATTCCATACCGAGACTTCACCAGAAATACATGTTGTGGATTCCCCTGAATCCAAAAAAATCATGTTTGGAAAAAGGTCTGTATGTGTGTGCCTGTGAACAACATAGCTCAAAAACGAAAGTCTATTAAATACCAAACTTGGTATTTAAGTTCAGTATCTTCCAAGGATGTGACAAAGATTCTTAAGAAAATACCCCCATCCCCGATTACCCTTTTCATAAATTTTATTCGAAAATTTTGATTTTCTCAAAAATGGCTCTAATGATTTGGATTAAAACAACATATATTTAAGATATTTACTTGACAAATAAAATGTATATCTTGAATTTTCTGGCAAACTGTAAGAGAGAGACAAAAACTTACACAACAGAAAATGTAGAGCTCGTTAAAACACACAATTTTTGTTATATACATTTTTTGTGTGGAGTGGATCGTTTTTGAAACATTTCTTGTTACTGGTTTCAGCTTTAAAAAACTTATACCTTTCTCATTCGGGAATTTGTCAACTCCTGTCCATACAAACAAAGAAACTTCAGTCACTTAGCAACCAGCTTTTGACTAATACTTTAGCCTATGCTACTCCCTTATTTCCCTTCTACTTGCATGGAAGCAAGTAACAAGACTATTTCTGCTAGTTTTTTCTCAATTAGTATGATGTAAAAAAGAAGCATAAGCTTTTTAAATATAATTTGTTGCAGAGATGTAGAGAAAGTCATGTGAATGGAACACATCAGATTTTTTTTTTTTATTTTAAGTTTAATCTCAACAATATCAAACAATATTAAAGTATAGCCTCTCCACCACAGGGTTGGTAGGGGAAAAATTAATATGAATAAGTTAGCGCCTTCCAAGGATGTGACATATAATATATTCAAAGGCGTCCATTATGATTTATTTTCTCAGAAAAGAACTCAAATTTAAAATAAATTTTGTTTATCTCGAATTTAAAAGATTTAATTTAATAAGAGGTTATTGCCATGAATATTTATTACGTATATGGTGCTTTAAAATATTCAAATAATAATTGTCAAATCATTTAATGAATATAAGATCACATTATTGTGAATATACATATATTATGAGTAAATTTAATGAATCTGAGACAACTGATTCAGTGCAAAACAAGAAACAATGCAAGGCTATACAGTGATAGTAGAAGAAAAATCTGATGTACTTCATTCACATGGCTTTCTCCAACTATTCTGCAGTAGATTAATCTTATAAAAGCTGATTCTTCTCTCTACTTCATGCTAATTAAGATAAGCAGAAGATAGCAAAATTGTCATATTAATTACTTCTCTATAAGAAGGGAAATAAGTGAATACTCTAGGCTAAAGTCATAGTGAAACCTTTTATAAGCGAGTTGCCATGCGATTGAAATTTGTTTTTTTTTTTGCATGGTCAGGAGTTGACATATTCCTGTATTAGAAAAGCTTTTTAAAACTGAAACCAATAATAAGAAATATCTCGGAAATGATCAACTCCATGAAATAAATACGTATATATGACAAATTGTGTGTTTTAACAGGATCTACATTTTTGTGTGCTAAGCTTTTGACAATCTGTTATGGTTTACTAGTTATGCAAAAGTCATCCAGAAGTAGTCTTCATAGGCCATTCTCAAAAAATTCAAGATATACATTTTGTTTGACATATAAATATATTTAATACACAGTGTTTTGAAACAGAACCATTTTTTGTAAAAATCAAAATTCTTGAAATTTTTTCCATGTAAAGGGTTGTTTGGGGTGGGAAAATTTTCCTCAAAATTTTTGTGTCGCATCCTGGGATGATACTTAACTTAAACACCAAGTTTGGTAATTTACTGAGTTTTCGTATTTGAGTTTCATGTTCACAGATACATGGGCACACACACAGAAGCTTTTTCTCAGAATGCTTTTCTTGGATACAGGGGACCCCAAAACATGTACTTCCAATCCTGTATTCAAATTTTTGGGCCGGAATACAATACCTTCTCTGCCTACTATGTACATTTACATATGTGCTAGAAAAAGTAAAAATAGTCAAAATTGGGGATAATCTTGAATAATGTTTGCTATGAAAATCACTCATATATTGAAGGAACTAGGAGGAGGAAAAAAAAAAATTAAAAAAAAAAAAAAAGAAAGAAAAAAAAACAAACTATAATATGAAACATTACAATGGTTGTCAGTCTAAAGGTTTACTTGTTACAATGTTTGCTTAGCAGAGGAAGGATGTCATTTCTAGCATTTACTATGAGGTAAAAGTAAATATTGTCATTGTGATGTAAAGATGTATATGAATACAGCTTAGTGAAAACAGAGTACTTGCATGGGTGGTTACAACATGCCATGCTGTCCACATACATAAGACTCTGCAAGTGATCAAGTTTTATATCAAAGATAATATAAATATTATTTTATGCAGAGTGATTCAAGAATACTTTTACAATGTTTAGGGACACGTTCCTTACATCAAAACATGAAAAACTATTCATGTAAACATATCCAAAAATCCTTTGTTCTCGATTTATTGA
Organism: Hymenopus coronatus; assembly: GCA_030762935.1. NCBI lineage: Eukaryota > Metazoa > Arthropoda > Insecta > Mantodea > Hymenopodidae > Hymenopus > Hymenopus coronatus. The sequence goes on from CM060894.1 coordinate 18,679,199, forward strand.
GGTTCAAAATGCTATTAATCAAAACATTTTAAACTGACACTTTATTATATTTTTAACATTGTTAGCTTGTTAGGAGGTGTTCCACACAAACAGCAGTTATAGAAAATGATCCAAATGCCCTTCTCTTGCATCTAGACATGCATGCACTGGTCGAAACATGGAATGTCAAATACTCCCAGTCAGAATCTTATGATTTTGCAGGTTTCCATGACACGTAGATTGGGCATCTTAAACCGATGGTTTGGTTTGGTTTAAAATGCCTCCAAAAGGTAAAAATCCAAAGGATTGAGGAACATACAGGCCATGGAATGATCCCCCTCTACCTATCCATCTGTCATGCTACATACCAGCCAGTGCATCTCAAACAATGAGACTAAAATATGCTAGAGTATCACGCATAAACCACATGTTTCTTTTTATTTGCAGAAGTACATTTTCTAATAAGTCTGGAAGAGTGTGCTGAATGAAGTCCCAATAGACAGCACTTGTAAGGCATGCTGGGGGAATGTATTACACATCTGATAAATGACAAATGTTAACAAGCAGCTATGACAAGTCTCATTCTGCAGTGCAAAATGGATCAAAGCCTTCTATGAATGAGTGCATAAATAAATGAATGGACCCGGAGAGCCGTTAAAGGTGACTTTCATTAATAAACTGATAATGCAAAAACAAAGCATTTTAGAGCATATGTTCATATGAACATATTTTCTTGTTTTGAGGTCAGGAATCCATCCCCAAACGATGTAAAAGCATTTTTGAATCATCCTATATTCAGCATGAGAGGAAAGCAAAGAGGAGGAATATATGGAGCAGTTTTTACTTTACTGATGTAATGAGCTACAAAGATTGGCAGGGTGGAGCATATTAGCTGAAACACCTGATTACGCGGTGCAGAAGTTTTCTTCTTTTCGTAGATTTCACATAACTTCGGAAGCAGAGCAGAGCAACAACATTGAGATAAGTACATTATAGACCCTGATGTCTAGTGGCTTCTATGCTAAGGTTTCATTCTGTCTGTAGATCCCACAGTTCACATATGCACATGTGCTGTGTTTCTTTTAATAATTCCACTAGTTCATGGTAAACTAGATAACCTATTCACCTTAATGGCTGAAGGCCACAAAGAAACTTTCTCTGGTTGACAACACTGCAGAATGAGAAACAGATGAGTTCTCTGTTTTCCCTCCTGGCCCTCGCTTCCCCCTAATTTAAAGATACAGAAAGAGAGACATTCAAAAGGTTCCTGTAGTTTTTCCAGATGCTATAAACACAAATGAATCAAAACGATAGGCCAGTCAGTATATTTATGTTTACTTTGTTTATTTGCACTCCCTGTTGTGATATGCAATAATCTTCAGAGGTAATTTGGCACAAAGCAAGCAAGTAGTTAATACCACTAAAACAAGCTATATGCATTATCAGTGGTATTGGGCGCTATCATTCCTGTAGGCCCCCTTTTAAACCCCCAAAAATATTCTTACTTGATGGTGAATACATATATTCCCTCTCAAGCTGTCCCACAGATGATTACATAACTTCACTTGCTGTACATGACAATACAATGCATGCTGGTGATTTGCATAGACCAGCAAATAGCTTAAAACTACTTAAAAAAGGATGCTACTATTCTGCAATAAAAATTTACAATAGCCCTCCATGCTACCTGAAACTATTAGGTATTCCTAATAGACAAAGATCTTGAATTAAATTGAGTTTTATTTATGGATGCTGTTAACTGCTGTGGTTCTTAGCATCCCACTCTATGTTGGGCATGAGAGATTGCTTAACTTTGTACAGAGGCATCTTTCAGGCTTGAGGTTCTTTTACATGCAGTAAATCTACGACACAGGACCTTCCCTTCTGAAGGAAACCTTTTTAAGGCATTTTACGTCCAAAATATTCCATTGTCCACTGCCAGCTTTGAACCTGTAAATTTGGGAACCAGAGGCTAGTATGTTACCCCTACACCATGGAGAACGATAAAGATCTTGAAAAAAAAAAAAAAATGTAAAAACATTCTTATATGCACACTCCTCATATACTCCTGAGTAATTTTATAATATGTCATGTAACAACAGGTAAATATTCAATACATAAGGCAGGCTGCATGTATATATTGCTGATTTATATTTATTCATTATTACTGTTCTAAGTTAAAGCATGTGTGAAGTTCATTCCTGAAATGGTGGTGGTTTGTAAATTTTCATTTTCTCTTACACTAAGCAAGAAAGGAAATAAATTGATCTAGGTGATCTTTTCAATTAAAAAAATAAAAATAAATCTAGATGAAGGATGTGTCATTAAGTTATATTGATCTCTCATAATTGTAGGACATGTTCATAGCAAAGAGACTGACATAGGCAGGTCTTACATAGACTAACAAATAATTTGCAGTTATTCCAAAAAGGGGTTTACTACAAAGGAATAGTTTTGTTTAATTCACTCCCCTCTTCTATAAAAGAATTGCAAATGAACAAAAACAAGTTTAGATCAGAATTAAAAAGATACCTTATTACTCCCACCTTCTATACTGAGGAGGATTTCATTCAATCAAAACACACTGGTAATAATGTAACATTGTAAATATAATAAACATGAATATTCTAAGAATGCAAATGTACAGGTAGGCTTTTGGAAACAAACATGTAATTGAAAATTATGCAAAACTGACACATCTGAAAATTTATAGAGATATTATTTGTAAATAATTTGGGCTTTGGGTCTAATCTCATAATAGGATCTACATATTGCAATGTTATGTATGCTTGTCTCTGAGCATTGCTCATTGTAGAAGTTTACTTTGACAACAAAAGATATTTATTTATTCTCTAAGGTAGGGATGCACTTGCCTTTTAATTTTGACTATCTTAATGTGTAATATGTTTTAGAAGTGATTGGTAGACAAGTAATTGATGTTTAAACTTTTTATCAATTTCTCAAGAGTTAGAAATGTTGGAATGAATATACAGCTTTGGATGTCTCATTATGGTATGATTTCATTGATTTTGTTCTGCCCAGTTGTATGAGATGATATTATGGTCAATAATATTTGAAGATTTGATCATGTGATATTTTTACATGTTATTTTGGCAGTTTTAGTTGGTTAACATCAGCTACAGGAACCAGCCATATGGTATGATGGCACCTCGATTGTTGTAAACTAAGTTTTTTTTTTGTTGTTTTTTGGGTACTTGGCTGAATCCATGTTCCAATGAAAGTATGATCTGCCGGCAACAAATCTGTATACACATTTTTAGAATAGTTGTGTCTTTGTATTTGACAAATAATTTAAGGTAAGCGGGCAAAATTATCCCCAGGATAACCTTGAAATAGGTCCCTAAGCCGCAAAGCATAGATGAGGAATGTTTTTATATGCAGAGTAGTGAAGCAAACCTGAATGATCCTTGTGCATGTGTGTGAGTAAGAAATAGTAAAATTGCAGTTTCTGAAAAATATTTCAGAATGTTTTTGAAAAAAAAAAATGGCAAATTAAGGGTTTTTGGGCGGATAAAAAACCTGTGAACTCCATTCTGTAGTCAAAATAAATAGATACCCATTAATTAAAAGTATATATATATATATATATACATACACACACACACACTGCATTAATCTAAGGGTTCATATCAATGTCCACTGAAATCTGAACATATGGAGCTCAGCTACATATTACTTCTCAGATTTTCTATGAATTTCAAATGATCTCTAAATTAGTGGTATTACTTTTATCAACTGATGACAGCTGTTAAAGAGATCAATACTAAAATGTTTCGACTTCCTTGACTTACATAGAATTATTTTCATCTTACAGTTTCCAAAGGAGTGAAACTGCTTCACCTATGTTATCTGATACAATTCTGTAGTTCTTTTAGTTTTTCTGCTTAAGAAGATTTCTCTTTGTTTAGTCCCACTATGAGCAATGCTCAGGGTATTGTATGAACACATCATACAATTGTGAGATATGGAGCATAACATCCCCAACACCAAGATTTTCTTCCTTCTTTTTCCTCATCATCATGCAATATGACACATAAGATGAACATTTCTAAATCACAACCATTTCAAGAGTGAACTTCTCAACTTGCATTAACGTAAGAAAAATTATGATGAACAAGTGCAGATCATTAATGCATGTCCCATATATGGAATATGGAGTATTTACCAATACAGAAATGTAATTGCTACCATAAACTATACATTATTTCATGGACTTCTTTTTTCAAAAACAGGGTATTTTCTGATATTTAACACACACTGCAGAGATGAGAAGCTGACTAGCAAATGAAGGGGGGAGGGAGTATTATAGTTATATAATATAATTACCTTGTATGTCAATGGAATATACCACTGATGTGATATTTCATGGAAATAGCTATTAAATACAGTATCCTTAATATGAACAACACAAAATTTTGCAAACTTTAAACTATAGTTTTACAAGTTACATAACTTTAAGAAGTAAAACATAGTAGAGAATACCGATAAGAAACCATGCTAGTATTATCTTGGGCTTGAAATATTTGTCGTCCTATGTCAATGAGCAGCAATGAGCGGTATAAGGAAATCACTGATGTATTTTTTAGCGATTATAACCATAATTTTAACGTTTCCAAGTTTAACGTTTTTTTTTTAACACACGCTACAGCATTTGTTTAACAGAAAAAAAATTACAGCTAACTGACCTTTACTCTAATATAAAACTTAAAATTAATGCGTTATGGCTATGAGGAAGAAATTTTTAATGAATCATTTGATTTTTGACTGACGTACCTGTGTGAATCGTCTAACCAAACATGTTTTACCAACTCCAGCGTTTCCCACCAGAACAACTTTGAATAAAAACTTATAATCTTCCATTTGCAGGCTATTAAAAGGAGTTATACATGTAAAAGTTATCACTTCTATGCAATTATATAGACTTAAAAGGGAAATATGAAATATTTGAAACAAGAGTATTCATTCCTATGCGATTTTAAGTACTTCTCCTTGGCAATTCAGATGTGTGTGCAATTGTACTGCAATTGATAAGTGATATGTTTCACCAGTACACCTTCTATTCAACAGCAACAAATACACTATATGAGCTTTCTTTTCGAAAGAAAACTTAATTTATTATTTTTTAACATTATTCTTGACAGCAGACAACTTTCTTGAATTTATCTGACGTCTACCGGAACAAAATGAAATTACACTCCGCTCCATTGCGCATGTTAAGCATTAAACACCGTTACTTTTGATTGGTCATGTAAGGTGCCAGACCTGCAAGAAATCCAATTCTAACCAATAGCATTAAGTGTTGGGCATCCGTAGGTATGAAGGACAAAGTGGGAAGCCATTTTAAGGAATTCGTAGTAAAGTAGATTGTGATGTGTAGAGAAGTATTTGCGGTGCAGAAAATGCCAAGTTGTATAGCGAAGTTATGAAAACTAGGTGATGGACTTTTCAAGTACTTATATTTTTTCAATGTTATAGGTAAAGTATGATGCTCACGTATTGTAATTGTAAGAAGATAAAATAAATATGTGATGTCTTGCGTTGTTGCACTCGCCAAACATATAGGTCAATCATAGTGGTAATTGTGCAATGTGGTGAATTTTGTTTACAGTGGAAACATGATGAATTAAGCGGTTAACATTAGCAACTAAGAAAGAAGTGCAGGGAATATCAAAGATGTCGAAGGAAGTGGCGGAGGATTATGCATCGTCGTTATCGGACCTCACCATGAATAGCAAGCCTCTCATCAACATGCTAACTATGCTGGCCGAGGAAAATATCGAGCACGCACCAGAAATCGTGAAAGCTGTGGAAAAGCATCTTCAAAAGGTCAATCTCAAAGTTTTGTATAATTTGTTGCATACGGAGGTGAATCTAATTACACAATGTGATCCTTATACTTAAAGAATTGCAGCTATATTATTCCAGAAAGAAAACCAGTAGTTCAAACTACTTTTGCAGTCGTTTATATATTACTTTACATGTTACCAGTACCTGATGATTGCAAATTTAAGTTTGAACTCGTAGAAAACATCGTGACAATGTACATTCCATATTGTGTATTTTAGTCATGTGGTTTGTTAACTTATGAAAATGAATTTCATTAAAAATATGTCAAGGACTAGTGGTTCTCTATGATATAGGTTAATTTTCCTTCTAATAGTTTCCATAGCATTCTATGCAACTTAAGTTTTGTGCTAAGTATGGAGCAGTAATTAAAATTAGCGCAAGTTTTAAATACCATAAATATCTAACACACATTTTCCTGTTAGCACTACCCCCCTCCACTTTTTTATTCTCTAGGTATTTCACCTAGCATGAACCCAATGAATAAAAGATTCGGCAGATCAGGCCTTTTTTTTTTTTTGTTGGGTATGTCTGTCTTGCTGCTGTTTAAAAGAAACATGTCTATGGTACTACTATAGTTTAAGCATTTTACATGCAGGGTAATTACTAAAGCATCTAATGAGAGTTTTAAAAGGGTTTAATATATGCAAAATAACATTTTAGTGTTGCTTGGTGTAAAAATTTTAGAAATCGGAAGAAAATGAAAACACTTTACTCCGGCCCTACTGCTTCAATCACCGTCACTTCATTTCCCTCTCCATTTGCCAACCATTTAGTTCTCCGTTTGCACCTACCTCACTAATACTATTCCCCACACTTTGTCATCTATTTGCTTCCAAGTGTTCACACAAAGAAAAGAATCACTCCCAAACCCTGCAACCAGTAATTATATCCAGCATAATCTTGAAGGAGTAAGGAATACATGAGGCAGATGATGTTGCTCTGACGATGTCATATTACCCATTCAACCCTGCTTCTCTGCAAACTCACCTATGTACGGAAAAGTAACATAATTATTTCTATATCATCTGCTAAGAGTGCTAAAATTAGATAAATTAATATTGCCAGCCTATGAAAATGTTGCTAAAAAGAAAATCTGCTATTTGTGGAAATTTGTGTGGGTTTAGGCCTTTGGTTCATTGGAGTTTGGATTACAGATTCCTCAGTTATGCCCTGTTGTCGCTCTGCAGCCACATATACTGGAGTTTGGATTACAGATTCCTCAGTTATGCCCTGTTGTCGCTCTGCAGCCACATATACTGCACTCCTTCTGAAAACATCCCACAGCTACGCTTTACGGTTTAGGGCCCTCAATCAGTCAGTTACGCTAAATGGCTCTGCTATGTTTAGCTTGTGATTGTTGGTCTATGCATGGAGAGCCAAGGGCAGAAGCAATGTTCCCATGATGCCTCGGGAGAAACATGGATTATTGTTGTATTATGCTTGAGAAACAGAGTAACAACAAAGGAAAATTTGTGGCTGTAAACACATTAAAACATGAAATATATTACTGGGTGAGTGTTATTAGTGCATATTCCCCACATTTTAATCAACTACTATGTATGATATATCTCAGGCTTCCACGGCAGTAGTCCATTGAGTTTTGGTTTCCGGTGTAGGCTGCAACAATTTTTATACTGCTCTCTGCTAATGTTTTGCTGCAACTTATGTTGAGCTTCTTCCATGGGCCACTGGCACTGCATTATTAGCTCACTGCGGCTTGCAGTGCCAGAGGCCCATTGAAGAAGCTCAACGTAAGTTGCAGCAAAACGTCGGCAGAGAGCAGTATAAAAAATTTTGCTGCCTACACTGGAAACCATAACCTCAATGTACTACGTGTGATGGTTATAACAATTTCGTGTTATTTTGGGATTCAGAGTTTTCCAAGAATAATAAAGGATATGAGCTTTATAATGTTACCGTTTTGAGTAATGTCAGATACCTGTTGTGCTTTTTGGCATGCACTTAAGCATAGTGCAATGTCAAGGGTCCTAAGTTGCAACTTAGCTGAGGGATGGAATTTAAAAGAAGAGTGGATGATCAGTTGTATGCGTTGAGTAACAAAGTGCAGCCGAGGGACATGTGCACTAAAACACCGATCATCTGCATCATCCTGTTAGAGGGCTTACATAAGGATTCTCATACCTTTATGATAGGAATTGTTAGGTACTCAACCTACAGAAAGGAGAAATACCTGCTTGAGTGCTTTGCACTCAGTGGTATTTCACCATGTGTAGGTAAAACTTTTCTGAAGTACTCCACAATCTCTCCCTACACATCTAGGCTGAGGTGGCTGCACAAGAGTCAGTTTCCCAATAAAGGGATTGCATTCCCAGGATGGGTCAAATATCTTAGATAATCCATAGTGAATCTCACCAGGCTCATACCATATGCTTGTGAGAGAGCAGTAATTTGGAAAGGATGAAAAGCCGGAAGAGATAGGAAAGAAGAGTTTTTGGAATCTCCAACCCACTGTGTTCACCACTGCACATCAGGGAAGACCCTCAAACAGATTGGCTGGCATTGAGACCTTCCAAATGCAGGCCACAGTTATTACCAACAAATCCATCCAGTACAGTTACTGTTATGCAAGGCTGATCATTTAAGTAAATATAAAAAGAATTCTATTAAGTCTCAGAGTTGCCTTCCGTGGTGTAGCAGTTACCATCCTAGCCTCTAAAATCCTAAATTGCAGCTTCAAACCTGGTGGAGGGTGATGGATTTTTTTGTGCAAAAATCCTTTGAATGGCTTCCTTTGGGAGGGAAGTAAAGCTGGTGGTGCTGTGTAATGTGTATTTGCACATGAAAGAAGGTTTCTGGGCAAAATTCTGCCATTTCGTGTTTGCAAGTTATGTCCTGCATTGTGGGTTTGGACGATGAGCTGATCCCTTGTCACCACAACGCATAGGGGCAAACTCACAAACTAGAAATTCAAATCTGATGAAGGAAACATCATACAAGCACTCTGCTCCTTTTAGGAGCTACAGGAAATTAACTAACTTAACTAAGTCTCAAAGACTACACATACCTAAATTTACACAACAAAAATCTAGCTTTTTACATTTTTACACAAAGTGATGGCATTGTTGTGATTGTACAACAACTAGCATATTTTTACTGCACTACTTAAGAGTAATAGAAGAAATTGTACTCGGCCCAAAAATACAGTACAGAATTTTGCCAAACAATTTTTTGAGTCTCCTTGAATCCAAAGAAAGCTTTTTGAGAAAAAGAATTGTCTGTGAACAGCATAAATCAAAACAAAAAAGTCTTAAATACCAAACTTGCTATTTAAGTTTAGCATGTTTCAAGGATGTGATTTTCAAAGAAAAAATGTCCCCTTCCCCTAACTAACCTTTGCATGGAAATTGTTTCGTTTGGCCATGCTGTTCCTATTCAAGAGCAGCCAACATCTGAACAAAAACAGCAAGGCCCTAAGCCTCAAAGTGAGTCCACATTTGATGCTTTAAGCTGCAAAGTATGGTCAAGGGAAGTTGATTTTGTTATTATAATAAGTAGAGGAGTGAAGCAGCAGAGTGATGAGAAGGCATAGCCAAATGGTCTGTGCACCTAAACCTGAATGATTTCAAGAAGTTAACCTCACCAGCCTTGTGAATTTCAGTCTCTCCATTAAGTTTCACTTTGCATTCATGATAGCAAAAGTGGCATGATTTGCTGATATATGCCATTATTTTCCTACAAGAGGAAGTGTCCAAAAGGGTGGGTTGGTGGTGCCAGACTTCTGAATCATTAGGAGAAGCGAATGGCATTGCTGTGATTGCACTACAAGCAACACATTTTTACTGCACTACTTAAGAGTAGAAGAGGAAGTGGTGTACTTTGTCCAAAAATTCAGTACCAGAATTTTTCTGAGCTGTGTGATGGTTTTGAAATACCTTGTTCCTTAAGTGACCATGAAATAAAACTACTGAAGTACTACCTAAAAAAGAAGTATTAACTGAAAACAACAAGGAATAATATATCCAAAATGCCTAATGCATTAAAATTGTAGTCAACAGCTTATAATCCACTGCAATGTAATTCCGGAAGAAAGATAAATTAAGGAAAGAAAATACATTCTTTTTGTGAATTTAAGATTCTCCTTTTCCTTCATGTTTTTGCTTTCTCTGCAAAATTCTGCCAACATGGTTGTGCAAGATGCTAGAGGAGCATGCAGTATCTCTTGCAATTTTTTTTTTTTTTTTTTATCTTTGACGTGCTCAGAGCATTGATCTTTAAGCTTGGCCTTTTCATGTATTTTTACGTACTCTACTATGTGTATTAGGTAGGGGAAGTATTGTATTCTATCCAGAAATTTGATGTCAGAATTTCACCAGAAAAATTTTTGGATGCTCGCTGAACCCAAAAAAAGCATTTTTAGTAAAAGGTATGTCAGTGTGTAATTAAAAGCTAAATTTGACATTCAAGTCCATCTTCCAAGAATGCGACATGGACCCCAAACTATTTTGATTTTCTTAATAATGCTCTTACCTATTTTCATTAAACTACCACATGTTTAGATTTTCCTGACAAATGAGATGTATATCTTGAATTTCCTATGAATATCCTCAGAAGTCTGGAAGACTTTTTCATAACTGGTAAGGTGTAACAGACAAAATTTTACTACACAAAAAATGTACATCTTGTTAAAGCATAGTTGAATAGATAAAGAGTCTGACTGAAAAATTCAATGCCATGACTTTTGCATTGAATTTTTCAGCCTCTCTTTTCATATTCGTTTTTATTAATCATTTGCCAATTTATATATGTAAAAAGAAGCTAGTAACAGTGAAGAATAACACAAATATTAATATAAAAATAATAGTTGCAACAAATCTTCACTTATCTTTTCGAATCCTTGCTTGGACTAGTTTCGCAATGATTTCATTGCATTATCAGAGACCAAAAGGATATGTTGATAATGCAATGAAATCATTGCGAAACTAGTCCAAGCAAGGATTCCAAAAGATAAGTGATGATTTGTTGCAACTATTATTTTTATATTAACATTTGTCCATTGCTTATTCTTTTCTCAGCTTGGAAGTCCCCCCCCCCCCCCATCCTGGCCATGTTGTAGATTAAGTTTCAAAGCATCACATAGTGACCAGCTCTTAAAAGATTTTACTGTTGATTTAATTTACCATATTCTCTTATTCTCCATTTACCTATAAGGACATTTATAGTAAAGCCATTACTGCTAATGCTTTTTACAATAACGTGAAGAATAGAAAAGAATAATCTTTATAAGAATATTGATTGGTTGCAAAATAGGTGGAGAAAGTTATGTGAATATAATACATCATATTTTTAAACAATAGCATTTTCCACACAGTTTGACAAGGGCATTAATTATGATCTCCAGTTAAGATTTTGATTAAATATTAACTGAGTGTCCAAATATTTTTTATTTTCTTTAGTTAACATGTAATTATAAGTTATTCTTAGCGATGAAATAACCATAGTTTGGGTAACAATTGGGAATAATTTGGAGGTAAGCATACAAAATTGGCTTACCTTCAGCTTTGATAGTGAATGGCATTTCCAATATGAAAAACTGGATCAATATTCATGTAACAGAATGAAAACCAAAATAAACAAAATTTAGAAAAAAAATAAAGGTTGGTACAAACGGATTTCATAAAGGTTATAAGGTAATCAAAAGTTGTACTAGTTGCATTAATTTCTACTATATTTCTGCAGCATAATACCTCAGCATTATTTTTAGGCATAGCTGATCATTTTATTTATTTATTTATTTTTACTTAGCAATATTTTTTTAAATATAGTGCAACCAATATTGACTCAATATGATTTTTTAAGCATCTAACATATTTTACAGAGTACAATGGTGTGTATTCCTAATCGTCCTATTTTCCCACTAGCCTATATGAAAAAAACATAAATCCATAAGTTATGACTTCAAAATTGCCCAATGTATTTCCACACTAATGCACATGAGTATATTAAGTCTTCAAGTAGTGATGCTGAGAATGAAGTGCTGATGTGGCACTATATATCAAGATCTTGGGGAGGAAAATCCTGGGAAGGGGTGAAGAAATTGGAAAATGATTTGGGTTATAGAAAATCATATTAGGGCTATATTTTCTTTCATACTTTATGCTCCGTAATAAATTTTTGGAGTGTCATAACCTCTACCTGAATTTATGGTCCTTTTTAATAACTTATTACATTTGTTGGCGTGGTTTCTTGCATGTAATCTGCACAAATTTCAGTGCAGTAAGCCTATTGGGTAATAATAATTCTGTATCATCAAACATCTGACTGAAATAAGATAATTATGACCCTATACATCAGGTTTACCATTTCATTCTTCTACCCTTGAATGTTTCCAGTAACAATACAATGCATATTAGTGTATGTTAAGAACAAAACAGAGTCCAATCTTATCTGCTACCAACATAATTGTAAGCTATTTTTCCATTAGCCTAAATAAACTATAGAGAGAGAGAGTGAAATCACATATAACCTATCACTCTGAAATGTCCAGACTATTTTCAAACTATGCCACATGTAGAGCTATCCTGTTTATTACCTTCTTCCAACAATTGTATAACAAATCATTCTTTCTTAATATACCAAAATACAGTTCACATACTCACTTAAGTGAACTAAACTAATTTCATTAACTTTATAGATGTAGCATAATGTTTATTAATGAAATGCTGCTCCGGTCTCAACATTTTGTGCAGCTGACTATTGTCTGCTCTTGCCACCACTGTGTATACATGTGCTATCTCTTTGTAAAATGCACTGTAAACATTTAACTATAACAAGTACAAATATAATAACTAAGAATAACAAAAAAATCAACCACCTGGACTAAAGCAAACAAAATTCACAACACATGCTCCGCTTACAAGAGAATTGGCAATTGACAATAGTCGAATATGCAGTGCTGGCACATCGGGAGGAAGCATGTAATTTGTCCTAGTAGACAGTTTCCATCCTTTGCAATGGCATCAACCCTAATGTTGCAAACCTTGCTTGATTTTCCTTACTTTTCTTTTGCATTGTAGCAAAGCTCTAACAACAGTAAAGTATATGCATTAAAAACACTACAGGAAATCAAATTAAGTGCTGATGTATCCTTTGAAACAAATCAGAATGACTTCCGTTACAATGGGAATTCACTTGTATTACTAAAGATGGCCATTCTGTTACAACCTAACTCTTTCTTTACCCTCATGAAAACCAGGGTCAGAGAGTGGCGGTACAATAGTCTTTACAAATCATAACATTAACATAAAGGATTGTTTTGGACATTAATAAAAACTTTACATTTTATTATATACACAAATCAGTCATGCTCAAGGAAATTGCAAGAAGAGGTTATTTTGAACGTCTAATGCTACAAGTTTCCACCTAGGTTTTGTGAAATTGTGCATGAGAAATTATGAATAAACTCCAGGTTAACTAACCTAACGTACCTAGCATTCGTAATACAGGGTATTTTGTTTAACCAACAGTTTGCAAACCTCAGCTTTAAACTTGAGATTGTATTACAGGCCATATAAAGTAGTAGTAGTAGTTTTTTTTTACTCTTGAAGTTAAAAGCAGCATCTGTACTCAGGGACAGACAATTCATCCTGCATATTGCATCAAATTATACCCTATTTACAGTGAAAATTGAGCATAACATGAACTTAAATTTTAAATGATATGTTTTGTAATGGAGCTGTTCATAATGAATCACCGAATTCTAAAAATAAACATTGGATTAAAAGTAAGCTTAGAAGCTTCGGGCTTTCACGTATGTTCTGCATGAAACATAAGAAACTAAGGGCCAGTTGTATGAACTCGGAATAAACCTTGGAATACACTATTCGCGGTATAAATATGGCGACGAGTTGTATGACGCAATTTTATTCCTTAGATATCTATTCGGCTGTTTGTAGATTTAAAACTGATGTTGGCTATGCTGCAAGTCATTCATGGCCAACTTGATTCATAATTTTTGCTTTATTTTGCTGAAAATTTGCATTATTTTCACAATCAGCTGTTCCTAAATTATGTATTATTTCTTGTTTTAATTACTTACTGTACTACGAAATAATTATAAATGTTCACCAGCGCGTTCAGATGCAGAATTGCTATATACTTTACAAAACATAAACACATATACTGACATTTCTTGCGATAGGTTAGGAGTATGGGAATGAAATCTTACCGTATTGTGCATCTTGTGCTGATATATGACATCTTTCCGTTTCTGTGCTCAAAACAGCTAACGTACTTAATCTGGATTCTGTAATTGTATTCAGTAAAATACTTAGTAACCGAATTTTGAAAATTAAATTTTAGCTGTTGCCAACGCTACTATCAACTTAAGATATGCATAGTAGAATTGTTGCACCAACATCAAGTACAGAAGCAATTTGCTATACAGGTATTATTAACCAACAGAAAAATTAGTAGCTATGTCAAATAGTGCATTAAACCGTTCCCATTACAGCTTGCACTTTGCTGATGGCAATATTTAATACAACAGTTTGAAATGGTCAACCAAACTAATAAAACTGAGAACATTATATCTTACGGAACGTATCATCTATTCAATCAAAATTGTTTCTAATATATTAAACCCACAGCATATAATACGAAAAATTATTAATTTATTGTAAAATAATAATATATATTATATTTGCGAGCTCTGAAGGCGTCTTTTAATCTGGGCATTTCCTCCCTTTATCAAAAAGCTTGTAATGTTATCGTTGTTAAATTTGCACTTAACCTCCAAAATCTGATTATAATGCAGAATGTCACTAACATTAACACTTGTGGCTATGTTACGTTTTGAAACATATCACCCTTGAAGTAACCAATTCTTTGTATTTCGTCAATAAAACGTAACCTCGTTCTTTACAACGCTAAGCATTGTATAGGTGAATTGCTATATACTATTTTATATTTATCTTGGGTAGGATTAAATTTAATTTCCATAAAAATAGCGGTATTTTGATGGCAATAGGTAGGTTTTACTGTTTTATAAATGCAACTTTACTTTAACTAACTTCTTGTCTCATGCCTTATCGCCGCCAAGCAATTTCAGTGTGATATACTTTATCAACTTTAATCTCATTATAGCAATCTTCATTTATCGGACTACCTCTATAACATATTGTATTTAGCTATAATATGTCCTTAAAAACATATAAAGAAATGAATAGCTTATATGGGTCAAAATTGTGTCCAGAACACAAGCGGCCATTTTCCTTTTTGTACTCTATTCTCGGAATAACGGCTTATTCCTGCAAAGAATCACGGAATAAGTTATTGCATGTGTATTCCGTTGATAGGCTCTATTCCGTTGTCCTACAATACAATTTAGTACATAACCATGGAATAACGGCTAACAGAGCTTTATTCCGAGTTCGTACAACCAGACCTAAATGAAATAACTCAGAAGTTTGAGACAAATGACGCAGTTCAAGTATAATAGCATGAGCCAGGATATTGACACTCACTCCACTTAAAACATGTTTCAAGGGCATTCTTCAGTTGAAGTCTGTTACGGTGGAGGCTGGTGTTCTCAGCAGAAGCTTGTACTCATGAGAATAGTTTTCAACACCTTAGCATCCCACTTGGCCCAGAAGAGTGCAACACACAATACCTTCAATTAAGACACATAGCCTCAGTCAGTATCATAGTTGACAAAAAAAATTGAAAAACATAAGAAATTAACATTACAACAAATCAGCACTCTGTCCACACAAAAACCAAAAGTTACGTACTTATTACCCAACAATAGATAAAAAAAAAATCAAGAAATACAACATAAATTTAGTTTCAAGTAACCAATTCAACATAAAAAAAAATCTGATGTGTACCATTCACATGACTTTCTCTACATCTCTGCAACAAATTAATGTTAAAAAGTTTATGCCTCTATTTACTTACTGCTACTCGAGATCAAATTAGCAAAAATAGTCCTATTACTTGTTTCCTTGTAAGTAGAAGTGAAATAAGCATAGGTTAAAGTGATAGTCAGAAGTGGTTGTTTGTAAGGAGTTGACAAATTCCTATTTGAGAAAAGTAAGCTTTTCATAGCTGAAATCAAAAACGATCAATTCCACGAAAAAAATGTATATAAGATAAATTGTGTGTTTTAATATGCTCTACATTTCTTGTGTAGTAAGTTTTTATCCAAGTCTTGCGGTTTAACAGTTATGCAAAATTCCGTAAAATTCCTCCAGAATAAAGTAGTCTCCAGAGGCTATTCCCAGAAAATTCAAGATATACATTTTATTTGTCGGGTAAATATCTTTAATATATGATATTTTAATCAAAATCGTTAGAGCTATTTTTGCAAAGATCAAAATTTTCGAAAAAAGTTCCATGTAAAGGGTAGTTTGGGGAGGGGGGGAATTTTCTCAAAATCTTCATGTCACATCCCTGGAATATACTAAACTTAAATACCAAGTTTTCGTTATTGAGTTATCGTGTTCACAGACACACACGCATAGACCTTTTTGTGAAAATGCTTTTTACTTTCTCTATACGAACTATGTATAGTGTATAGAGAAGGTATTGCATTGTACCCGAAAATTCGATACCGCAATTTCACCAGAAATACATGTTTTGAGACCAAATGAATCCATAAAAAGCATTTTTAGAAAAATGTCTGTGTGTGTGTGTCTGTCTGTGGGCACCATAGCTCAAAAATGAATAGAACATTAAATACCAAACTTCCATATCTTCCAAGGATGCGACACAAAGATTTTCAAGAAAATTCCAACTACCCTTCACATGGAAAAATTTTTGAAAATTTTGATTTTCTAGAAAATGGCTCTTAACGATTTTGATTAAAATATATATTAAAGATATATACTTGACATATAATATGTATATCTTGAATTTTCTGGGAATAGCCTCTGAAGACTACTTCATTCTGGATGAATTTTACGGAACTTTGTGTAACGGGTAAACTGTAAGAGATAGACAAAAACTTACCACACAAAAAAATGTAGAGCACATTAAAACACACAATTTATGTTATAGACATTTTTTAAATACTCCTTGTTTTTGGTTTCAGCTTTAAAACTTATAATTTTCTCATACAGAAATTTAACAATTGCTGTCCATACAAACAAAGGAACTTCAGTCACATAGCAACCATCTTTTACTATCACTTTAACCTATGTTACTCCCTTATTTCGCTTGTACTTACATGGAAGCAGGTAATAAGACTATTTCTGCTAACTTTTTCTCACTTAGCATGAAGTAAATAGAAGCATAAACTTTTAACAAAAATTTGTTGCAGAGATATAGAGAAAGTCATGGGAATGGATGACATCAGATTTTTTTTTATATAAGGGACCTTAAAAATTATATTTCCGGTGAAATCTCGGTATCAAATTTTTGGGTGGAGTGCAATACCTTCTCTATACACTATGACATAGTGCATGTAGAGAAAGTAAGCATGCGCTGGAAACAGACATCAAAAGCCCCATACCTACGAACCAGAGATCAGGCATCTACAAAATTGATTGTAATGACTACAAATTATGTTACATTGGTCAAACAAATACAAATCTGGAAACAAGGTTAAGAGGACATTTCAGACACATCAAATAAAAACAGATGAATAAATTCGCAGTGGCACACCATTTTTGAACATCACACCAATAACATATGGTTGCTTAAACCAGTAAACAACCTGGCAGCATTCATTTTAAGAAAATATTTTCATCACAAAGAACGACTCATGAATTTTCAAATAATGCCACATGAATACAAACTTATGCTGAGAACACTATGTCTCCACCATAATGGATCACAGAGCACAACTCCTAGCCATCAGTCGGATTTCAACTAAAGAAGAGGGTGAGTGCCCTTGAATGATATGTTCACTTTAAGTGAGATGAATGTCACTAGCCCAACTCATACTATTATAAGAAACTAGCTTATTAGAGAGTAATTTCCATGACGTAAATCTTCCTTCTCTGTTGTGTGTTGATTTGTTAACTGCATATTTTAAAAGAAATGTGAATCAGAAAATCTATAAAGATTTCAGCAAAACAAATTGTGTTGATAGTTAATGCTTTTGTGGTTGTCCTTTAATTGTTCATTTTGATTGCTGTACATAACTTCTTTAGTTGGTTGCTTTGCATGCTTCATATCAAATAAACATATAATTACATATTTTTGCCATAAAGCTGCAATGCAAGTACAGTTGCTATCACTTTAAATTTAGCGCATAGCTGTGTATTATGCATGTAATAATCTGCCTTAGGTTCAGACAAACATCTCCAGAATTATTCCACTGTCGTGTTTGGGAGTTTTCTGTTTTAGAATAGGAAATAACTCTGTTCCAAGATTTATTTTGTGTTTGTCCATTCTGTGGAGTAGATTGTGGGATTTATGCAGTTTTGCAGTTTTGCTTGAGGATTGGCATAACTTGAGGATGCTTTTTCATCTTTTGCTATGTTAAAACTGTTTTATAAGCAATGAATTCCTTCCCTCTTCATGCCATGCCATCCAAAATTCTCCTGGTGTGCCATCAATTGTTGTGGCTGGTTTTATCGCTTTTTATTTGTGCATTCTACTTGGTTACTTAATTTTGATTATTTCATGATCTAAATCTTTATTATAAAATGTTTCAGCCTGTGTTTCCAAATTATTTCCTTCCAATAATTCTGGAAATAACCCAGTTCTGTTATCTAAACCACCTTTTACTACATGCACTTTATGCTAGCTTGCATATTTGATTGTCTCTTATTTGTCATTGATTATACTTTGCCCATAAAATGTACAAAAGTGCTATTTACTTTCTCCACGATATACTATGTATATAGTAGGTAGGGAAGGTATTTTATTCCACCCAAAAGTTCAATGTCAAGATTTCACTGGAAATATGTTTTGAACTCCCTTGAATGGAAGAAAAGCCTTTTTAGAAAAAGGTCCTGTATTTTTTAGTGTGAGCAGCATAACTCAAAAAAGAAAATACTATACTTGGTATTTAATTGAGCATCTCTCAAGGATGCAACAAAAAGATTTTCAAGAAAAATCCCCCACTCCTAAATACACTTCACAAAGAAACTTTTTTGAAAATTTTGATTTTCTCACAAATGACTATTGATTTTGGTTAAAATACCATATGTTTAAAATATTTTCATCATAAACAAAACGTACATCTTGAATTATCTGGAAACAGCCTCTTCATTCTAGATGGCTTTTGCACAACTGATAAGTTGTAAGAGATATACAAAATTACTGCACAAAAATGTTCTCAAGTACACAATTTGTCAAATGTAACTAAAATTTTTTGAGATATTCCTTGTTATTGGTTTCAATTTTGATGTACTTAAATGAGAAGTCATCCATATTTATTTTTCTTGCTCGTGGTCAAGCAGACAACAGCATTTCACATGGGGATGAGCTGTCTGAAGATATTTCCCTATTCACATTCTATCTATAAGAAAATATGTGAAGATTTATCTCAACTAACTTGAAGTAGATTGAAGAATAACCTTTTTAAAGAATACATTTTCCAAATTGAAGAATGAATAGAGAAAGTCATGTGAGTGTATCAGCAGACTTTTAGTTTTATGTCTAGATTCAAAATGTTACAGATGTCTTATTTCAATCGCTGAAGAACATTTTTTTGTATTTAAGTTAAGTATCTTTTAAGAATTTGAAACAAAGATTTTCAGGAAAATTTCCCCCCCACCACACGTGGAACATTTTTCAAAATTTTCTGTTTTCTTAAAAATATTGATTGAAATCTGTATAATAAAGATGTTAACATGGCAAATCAGATGTCTATTTTGTAATTTCTGGGAATAGCCTTTAAAGCCGTCCTCATTCTGGAGGACTTCTACATTACTGGTAACCCGTAACAGACAAAATCTTACATCTCTGTAACAAATTATTGTTAAAAAGCTTATGCTTCTATATACTTCATGCTAATTGAGAAAAGATTATCATTAAGTTTAGGATGTAGGCAAGAGTAAGGTTTGTTCTTCCTCCTGAAAGTGCAATTTCTAATGTACTCATTTGTTGAAATCAAGTCACAGGCACAAACCTAAGCCTAACCTTAGGTAAATCTCAAAATCAAGAGCACACTCTTGATTCACTGAGGCTTGTTATAGTCTGATAGTTTTTTCTTGAATACTCAATTCTTTCTTTTTTGTTAAAGAGACATAAGTTAATACTCTCCATTACTAATAAACCGAATTTTTTCAAGAAGTACTCTTTACATGCAAAATTTTTCAAAATGCTGGATTTTCTCAAAAATGGCTCAACTATTTTTGATTAAGATACAAGCAAATTTTGAATTAACTTGAAGTGCCTTTAAAGTCCAGCTCATTCATAGTGAATTTTGTATGATCTTGTATACCTGCTAAATGCAAATGTACTACCCAAAAAAATGTGTGTGTGTGTGTCTAATGTTCAAGAGTTAATAATGAAATTATTGTCCTTGCTTACCAATTTTTTGAAGTTAGAATTTTGAAAGCCATAAGGGATTCACAGTTTTTTAAATGTTTAAATCATATCCATTTCTTCTTCTTTGGAGCATAATAAACATTTTGGAGATGCCACTATACCAATTCTGAAAATATGTTTATTCAAACAATCCTGTCCTGGATCAGTCGAAATGCATCAACAGAGGATTTTCTTGGTAAATCAGGAACTGTTGATGGATCATCCAAAATTTTCTTCCATTTTGACTTCATTTCAAAGTGTTATCTGTTGATTATTATTTTTGAAGTTATGTTTCTTTTAATTGATTCATAAGAGAAACTTTGTTTTAGCACTAAATTGATCTTAGATCCATTCTTTGCTAAAATATCAGCCATTTTATTTCCAAAAACTAGAATGTGCAGGACCACTATAAGACTATATTTTTATGTAGGCTCTATTTCTTTGATAATTTTTTTTTGAAGCCAGCATGGTAACCATTATACCACGGAGGGCAACAGAAGGCTCAGGTGAGAGATTGTGTAACAATATGATAAAAAGCAAAGGACATTACAGGAAAGAGGGCATAGAATAATAGAGAGGTGGCAGGTGAGGCATTGGGGGAAAGATGGGAAGGAAGAATGGGTCGTGAAAGGTAAAAAGGAAAGGATAGGTGACCAGATTGAGGTCATTATTAGGTAAGAGGTGAGGAGGGCAATCCAAAAGAAAAAGGGGAGAATGTGAGGTAAGGGAGATTAAAGAGGTGAGGCAAAATTGGATTAAAAGGGAGCAACATAAAAAACAAAAAGTAAGAAGAAACAAACAATAAAGAAAGCAAAGAAAGAAAATGTGGAGATAAAAATATGTAAAACAAGCAGTGGGAAACGTACACAGATGAAAGGGAGGAAGGGCCTCCTTACACAATATAACCAGGGTATTGAGTCGTGTTGTAGCCTTATGGAGAAATTGTCAATACTAAGGAATTTGTAAATATTGTGATTGTAATGCAATGAACTAATAAAGAAAGGGAAAAAATTGTCAAATAAGGAATATCCTTATTCAAGAACCAGTAATAAAGAGGATAGACAAATGTTTTAAGATGGTTTTGGACACACATAAGATGGATGAGAGCAGGAAACCAAAACAGGTATGGATGGCTAGAGGGGAAGGAAGAAGAGGGAGAGGGTGACCAAGAATAGAATGGAATGATTATGTAGAGAAAATAGTGAACAAGAAAAGAAAGACTTTGAGAGAAGTTAAACAACTAGGAATAGGACAATATATAGGAAATGGATCATGACCGGCTGAGGAAACCTGATGCTCAAAAGGGCATAAAGGAGAGGAAAGGAAGAAGAAAGAAACAAATTAATTCATTCAGTTGTTTCTTGCAATGCATGGAAAGAAAATGGAATTTTAAGTCCAGTATATAGCATCCAGTTCTTAAAACATCTGACTATTGCTAATCCCTTTGTATCTAGAACAAAAGGTGTATTGTAGACATTGCTGCAAAGGTTTATCTTGATTAAAACCAAGTAGGTATGCTGTTATAAGAATAGTTTGTATAACCTGTTAAATGAAAAGAGGGTAGAGAAATGTAACATTATTTTCATTTCAATCTCTTGTTTTCACTCTTATAATGCATAGCCAGAAAGCAGCAACAAACGACTAAATAGTGAACTAATAAATTAAATGCATGTAGAATATATCCCTTCTTTTTAGTAGTGTATCAATTTCTGCTTTATTTAACTTTTTTCTGTGATATTTTGCTTTGAAATTATGGCATGCATTATAAATGTTCTGTCTGTTAGTAGTCTGTTCTTGACTCTTCTTCCCATTTTCACTGAAATATTGCTAATTTTTGTAAGGGGATTATTTGTACTGCTGTCGTGAGGATTATTTACACCCATCTTGATATATTTTCTCACTCATATGTTTGTTCTTCTCTACTTCTTTTTACTTATCCTACCAAATTAGAGGAAGTATTGTATTCCATCCAAAAGTTTGTTAAAATTCACTGTAACACATGTTTATGCTCACTAAATGAGTATAATTCAAAAATAAAATCTTAAATAGGCACAAACTTGGAATTAAAGCTCAGTACATACTGAAGAAACACCCTCTATCTAGAACTACCTTTCACATGGAAAATCTGTTATTACTTTCTCTACATAGTACATGGTACATAGGTAGAGAAGGTATTGTACTCCACCCAAAAACTTGATTCTGAGATTTCACCGGAAATATATTTTATGGTCTCCAATATCCAAAAAAAGCATTTTTAGAAAAAAGTGTGTATGTGTGAACATGACAACTCAAAAACGAAAATTCAGTAAAATACCCAACTTGGAATTTAAGTATAGTGTCTTCCAAGGATGGGTCACAAAGATTTTATCTTAAGGTAGCCGGTCCTCATGGCCGCTCGCTAAGGCTCGCTTTGGTGCTTCGTGGGTTCGAGTCCTGCCTTGGGCATGGGTGTTATATGTTTGTGTAAAGGAACAGTAAAACCAGTAATCATACAGGGGGGGGGGATGTAAATAGGGGATACAGACTCTGGTACTGTTTAAAAAAAAGTAGATAAAGCAATAATTTTTTTTAAGTCGTACTCAAAATTAGCTCCCAATCCTGACATAAATATTGTTA
Organism: Hymenopus coronatus; assembly: GCA_030762935.1. Classification (NCBI taxonomy): domain Eukaryota; kingdom Metazoa; phylum Arthropoda; class Insecta; order Mantodea; family Hymenopodidae; genus Hymenopus; species Hymenopus coronatus. The sequence goes on from CM060894.1 coordinate 18,702,104, forward strand.
CAACAGAATTACCAACAAAAATTTCAACAATCATCTAGGAAAAGCTTTACTAAACCGAATTAATAAATAAACTCCTGCTGTAACCAAGGTTGAAGAATGAACTAATGCAGATACAGGAGTAGGAGCTGCTATAGCAGCCAGTAATCACGCCAAAAAAGGAATTTGAGCACTTTTAGTTATACTAACCAAAACAACCTTCCCTTTACATGCAAAAATATTCAAAAATTTTTATTTTCTCAAAAATGGCTCTACGATTTTGATTAAAATATTGTGTATTAAAGCTATTTACATGACACTTAAAATGTATATTTTGAATTTTCTGGGGAATAGCCTCTGAAGAGCTCTTTGTTCTGGATGAATTTTGCATAACCTGAAAGGGATAAATAAAAACTTACTGCACAAAAAATATATATATCATTAAAACTCAATTTGTTATATACTTTTTTTTTTTTTTGAGTTGCCCAGATTTGAGACATTCCTTATTATTAGTTTGTTTTAAAATACTGTTCTCACATAGGATTTGTCACAGATGTAGAGAAAGTCATGTGAATGGAACACATTTGATTTTTTTTCTCAAAAACCGCTCTTAAGAGTTTTGATTACAGTGCTATATGTTTAATATGTTTACATGACAACAATTTTTATCTTGAATTAAGTTATAAGAGTGAGATAAAGCTTAAATGCAGTTGTGTTTAATATATATACAATTTATATCAAGTAACTTTGTTACGAGTCCTTTCTAAAATGTTCATTATTATGGTTTGAACTTTTTAACTCATCTGTTTATTGCAATGTCATGGAAAGAGTATGGCTTCAAAGCCAGCTTATAGCAATCCATTTAAAGGTTTGACTATTCCTTTGGTTTGCTGCATTCCCTTTGTCCCTACAACAGATAGATTTTTACAAACATATATCTTTTATCAAATGTTTCTTAACATTAGAATAAATATAATAAAAACAAATGACCAGTCCATACAAATGTAACACACCAGTTTTTTATTTGACATGCATTAAAGTCAGAAGCTGAAAACAAAAAGAAGCATGCTTGTTTTTTTATACTTTACTTCTTCATTCTACATAGTTTTTCTTACCTTTAAGTCCTGAAAAAAAAGTATTTAAATTAAAGGTGTGCGAGTGACAAATGCAAATAGTGATTTTATTGTTGGTACATCCTAAGCTTTCACCCAGTACATGTTTTGAAAATGCATGTCTCCATTGTCAGCTGTATGTCCATTGTATTTGGAAGGGGAACCCCTACTTCAGTGTAATTTTTATTGCCACCTACTGATCTATTCATCCTTGCTTCATTGGCAATGTAAACAAACCAGAATGTATCTTCCGCAAATACATGTGCTTGCACCACATGGTGCTAAGCCATGTTTGCTGTACAATTGTAAAACTGTGTAACTCTGTTAAATTATTTTGACAGAAAAAGAAATAACTGAATACTTCCACTGCTCACAGATATTAAACTCCATCAAAAGTAAAATAAATATAACACAAAACAAGTAGGTGAGTTATTCAGTACAAAATGTGAAATTCTTCTGTAAGATTATAAAACAGATTTTGGAAGTTTGCTGAAGTATTGCATATGCACATCACTCCAACTTTTTAGTGTTCACATATGGACAACCACAAACCACACATTTCTCTGATGTAGTCATAATGCAAAGACTTGCCTAGAAGAGCTAATCTGAAGATAGAAGAATCTCCTTTAACACATTGAAGCCAAGGCGTATCTTTAGTTGTAAGGCCAAGAAACCCAGGGCTTTTACGCCTACTTTGAATTATTATTTACAGTACGTCAATCAAATTTACCAAAAAGCATAGGGACAATCTAAAAGTATGGATTTCTCAACAAGTAAGAAAATAGTCATAACTTCCTTATTAGTATTTTATTTTAAATTTACAAGTATCAAATGAGAGTTTGAAAAAAAAACTGCGTAAAGCTGCTTACACTCCATTTATTGAAAGTTCAAAAAACTCTCCATCGGAATTTTCCAGAGCTTCATTTGTATCCTGAATTTCAGCTTCAGTTCACAGAAATTGGGGAAAACATTTTAACATTTAAGAATACCAAACATAACAAACAGATCACCTTCAAGTAAAATGGTGCGACTACCCGAGAGCAGCTAATATTACTAAATCTCCTAAATTTCCTAATAGTTGACTAAAGCAAGGACAGATGCCAGCACAAATCAGATAACTAAATGATAACTGATGTATGTCCTTTGCTGCATAGTCCAAGACCGAGTTACGATCATGGAATTTCATTAAAAGCGTTAGAAATACCTCCCCGAGCTATACTGCTCTCGGAAACACCAGTAATTCTGCTGTTAAGCTGAGAATATTGTTTAATGCAAAAGTAGGGCCCTTTTCAAAAATTAAATATATAAATTAGAAATAATAATTTTCTTGCCACTTTTTAGAGGTTTCCATGGTTATATCTGACTATCTGGAATTACAATCCTCCACCATCACAGATGACTAGAAGCAGCTGTTGCAGCTGAACTGCACTATGCATGCACATTGTTACATAAAGGAATAATGATTTAAGTTCAGTAAATGTGGTTCTTAATCATCATACTATATTATTTAGGCAACATTGCCTAATTTAATGTGATATTTCAGCTGTCAGCATTTTAAGAACTTATTTTGTGATGCAGAGTTTACAAATTTCCGTGTGAGAAAAGTGATAAGTATTTTAAATCTGAAACAAATAACGGAATATCTCACAAATGGTCAACTCCACAAAAAAACTAATATGACTTAAACTGTGTGTTTTAACGAGATCTACATTTTCTGTGTTTAAAGTTTTTGTCTATCTCTTACAAGTTGTGCAAAATTCATCCAGAATAAAGAGGATTTTAAGGCTATTCCCAGAGAATTCAAGATGTATATTTTATTTTCCATATAAATGTCTGTAATATACAGTATTTTAATCAAAATCATACCCTGAACGCGCGTTTCCACAAGTTTCGTTGGCATCCTCTTGCAGGTTAGCAGACACCAAGGATGACAATGAAAGTTGTGGAAATGCCCGTCCAGGGTATTCCATCTACACCATGACCAAGTGAAGTACATGTTGGAAATAGATGTCCAGATTTTAATAAATACCAAGTTTGATATTTAACCAGCTTTTCATTTTTGAGTTATTTTGTTCTCAGACACACACATTTCTGGTGAAATCTCTGTATCCAATTTTTGGGTGGAATGCAATACTTTCTCTATACACTATATATACACACGTATAGAGAAAGTAAAATATATGGTTTTTACTTAACTTTTAACATCTTAGACTGTGTCAACTTTAGTTACTTCAAGTATTTGTTGGAATATCAGACAAGATCTTGGAATTGCCTCCTATACCATCTGTTTATTACTCTTAATGATTATCATATCCAAGTGCATTGCAAAAATTGTACATGCTCAAATCAAGGTAAATTGCTCCAGTGAGGAAGTGGAGACAGGCAGAGTGCTAGACAAGCATAGGAAAGAGACAGTACTATTGCTTAAAATCCAGGAGTGCCTTACATTTTGGTCAACCTAGACAAAATCATCATTTGCACCAGGGCTAGCACCTCAGGCCCTGTCCTAGTTAATTGATATTGTACCATAGCATATAGGGAAAGATGTGCACTCTTCCAAAGTTTCTGTGATCCACCACTCAGATGGCACTGCTGCTGCTGCTTGTGACAGAATGAGTCCATGCATTCACTTATTTATTATAAATCACCAGAAATTGACAGTTTTGAAGTAATTTCAAAGAACATGATGCTGCCTAACATGTAGAGATCTTCTTCCTTATTTCTTTAGTGTGGAAGAAAATAGAAGTTTAGGCAGAAGATACATGATAAAATGTTCTTCACATCAACCCACTTCAAACAGTCACATTTAGCTTATCCACACTTCCAAAAAAATATATCACCCCACAACCATTCGCATAGGATAGCTTTCCAGAAAATATAAATGCCTTGATGCATAAGTGAGCAAAAGTGAATGGCCCTTGCTTGCATCAAATTCTTTAATATTAATGAAGAATTTTCTGTTGATTTGGCGCAGAGTATGCTTGTATGTTGTACATAGTTGGTATCCTAAACAATAAACATTCTTTCCCAGCGCTAATTTTGGTTATGCTCCATATACAGGGTGTATATAAATGAATATCGGGGTTTTAACTCTTTATAATATTTATTACATTCAACTTACAGTTATGAATGATATGTCAAATGAAAAAGCAACTCAAACAGTTTTACCAAGAAGCTTATAAATGTTCAATGTGACTACCCTTTGTCACACAGCACACATCAAGTCTATAGCCGAGTTCTTCCCAAACATTAATAAGTGTGTATTCAGTAATTGTAGCAACAGCTGCTTCAATCCGGTTTCTTAATTCAGGGAGGTCAGCTGGTAGCAGAGGCACGTACACACGATCCTTGATGAAGCCCCAAAGGTAAAAATTGCATGGTGTTAGGTCAGGAGAACGTGGAGGCCATGCATAGCAAGCCCTATCATTGGGACCCTTGCTGCCTATCCAGCGCTCGGGTACAGTGACGTTCAACCAATCGCGTACTTCCTTATGCCAGTGAGGTGGCGCACCATCCTGCTGGAAAAAGTTCTCTGGCTCATTTTCTACCAACTGAGGGAAGAGCCATTGCTCTAGTGTATCAAGGTAAGAAGTGCCAGTTACAGTAGGTTCACCAAAAACAAAAGGCCCATAAACTTTTCGCCGGGATACGGCACAAAAACATTCACTTTAGGGGAATCTCGTTGCATTTGTACCATCTCGTGAGGATTTTCTGAGCCCCAGGTGCACACATTATGAGTGGTAACATATCCACTAAGGTGAAAGGTTGATTCATCACTGAAGACAACACGATCCACAAAATTGTCTTGAAACATGTCATTTGCGAATTTGGCACGTAATCCTTGGTCTGTCGGCTTTAGACGGTCTGTAAACGGTAAGGACCAAGCTGTAAGCGTTTTCTTACAACTTTCCAAACAGTCGACACAGGAACTTGTAATTCACGACTAGCCTTCCGGACTGATTTCTTTGGGCTGCAAGTGAACGACTCTCTCACTCACTCAACAGTCTCTTCACTTACTCCTGGTCGTCCCGTGCTCTTCCCTTTACAAAGGCAGCCGCAATCTTCAAACTGATTATACCATCTACGAATGTTTTTATCACTAGGAGGATCACAACCGAACTTACTACGGAACACACGTTGCACAGTAACTACAGATTCGGTCTTTGCAAACTGCAAAACACAAAATGCTTTCTGTTTACTAGTCGCCATATTTGCTACTACCGCTGTCTAGTGGATTGCGGCAGAAACATTGCACGCACATGCACATTTGTGCCAACAAACAAAACTGTTTGTTGCTTTTTCATTTGACATATCATTTTAACTGTAAGTTGAATGTAATAAATATTATAAAGAGTTAAAACCCCGATATTCATTTATGTACACCCTGTATTCTGGAATATGCACTATCTGCCAAAAATGCAGTGATTGGCAATGGTGTTCACTCCTATACTAATGTTGCTATTTATCTTTATCATCATCTTTAATTTTAATCATTGAATCACACACATTCATACTCTCATTCATACTTCCAGACTGGGGATGATAGGGAATACCTGGACTACAGAAAAATCGTTTTCCCTCAATCAGCCAATGAGCTTGGGACTGCTTACATAGCTATTAGAGATGTTTTATTTGTATTGAGCAGTATGTTTATTTTGAGTCTTTCACAGAGGGGCAAAAATGATTTTGTTATTGCACCTCTTGTGGGCTGGGCCCTCTCTATTTCCCATTTTGAACACCTTCTGCTTGTAGAACAAAATTGGCCAGAATTCTATTGTACCTCACTGGTAATTCATTTTTCACTGCCTGCTTTGCGAATGCATTTCCCTCATTTCCCAATGTACACCTTGGTACAAGTGAAATGGAGGTTCCAGCTAATGATAATTCCTGAACTCGCTCCACAGTGCCCTTTACTTTCATCTGTGTAGATATTAATTCCTCATATCTTACCTTTCTCTTAATCTTTAAGATCATAATGAGATAGATGCCTATGACAAACTTTGCATTTGAGTAATGATTTTCCACCGGAATATTTGTACTATAATTGCACATATATAACGACAGAATACACATGTGATGTTTTCCATTCAAAAGTATTTATCTTCTGCCCCCACCCCCCAAGCAAAATAGCTACCAATGTGGTATTTTTGAAGTTATTTGGTTTTGAAGTTCTGAAGAAAGTTCTCCATCAACAAGAACCAGTACACCTCTGAGCTCCAGCTTCACATTGTGAAAAACTATATGAATTAGAGAGGAAGGTTTCCTTATGCACAGCATTAGAGCATTTAGAAACGAGCTCAGTTCCCAGTCTGATATGCCTGGTTCAAACCTTTCTCAAAGTTCAAAACTTTATTTTTTCCAAGCACGTGAACTGCATATGTTTGGAGTGAACACAGTTTTCATTCTTAGTGTTTCTTTAAAAGTTTTAAATGAATTTTATGGAGGTACTCGCATGCTATGCTTTAACATTGCATAAGAATGGATATGTGGACAAGTGATTTGCTGGTATTGGGTATGCAAGTGTGAATGCATACTTGAAAGATATTTTCAAGATAGGTATGTGTTTTACTACTTCTGATACTGTTAATCAAAGTAGATTACTTGCCTGTAGTGGTGCAGGTACACTTTCAATTAGATGGTATAGGGTCCAAATCATGTTCAATTATTTTCCCCGAATCAGGGGCATGTCAAAAGTTTGGAGTGAACCCAATTTTCATTTATGGTATTTTTCTCAAAATGTAAGTAGATTTTACGGAAGTATTCTCATGGAGTATTTGAACATGTTATACATAGGATACATTACTGCATTTGCCAGTAATAGCTGTACATGCATACTTCAAAGGTCATTCCTGACTAATAGCACATGTGCTGTATTACTGCTCTGTCTGCTACTGGAATTGAGTTATTCACATTGCAGCCATAGCATACTCTCTTTCAAAATTAACTGATATGCATTTTGTTTATGAGGAGGCAGGAGGAAATTTACATGAAGCAGCATGGCTCTATGTAGTCAGATACCCTCAACAATTCCAACTATCATTCTACCTTCCAGTTTTTTCGTCAGCACCTGCAGGAAACTGTATCTCTAACTGTATATAGGCCTAAAGCTGGTGCAAGACGAAACCATTGCACATCAGGTTCCAAGGAAAAGTGCTGAAAGGATTTACAATTGTTTAATTGCTACATGTGCTATTACACATACTGTGGGCATAAATCATGTCAGCATATGGCGAGTTATACAGGAAGCTGTGCTCCATCCGTTCCATCTTCTGAAGTTACAGGCTTTAACATCAGTGATGTTCCCAAGTGCAGTTTTGTAACTAACTGGGTCTTTGAGCGGCATGGTGAACTCCGGACTTCTTTACCGACGAGTGTTGTTTCACAAGGGAATGAATTGTGTTAAACCAAAAGAACAGCGTTGTCTAGGATCACGTATATCTGCATGCAATTGTTGAAAGAAATGATCATTCAGAGTCAACATATAGACACTCATAGTTTCAAATTACATAACTGGCCTGTTCCTTCTTGCACCGCGGTTAAATGTGAATGTATACTGCCGGTTCCTACTGGATGTGCTACCTGGGTTTCTGGAAGACATACTTCTTGATGTACGATGTCAGATATGGTTCCAACATGAAGGAGCTCCTGCTCACCGACAGGGTTGTCAGAGGCCATTTAAGTAACATGTTTCCAGACAATGGATTGGATGCTAAAATTACTTGGCCAACATTTTCCCTTTATCTCACACCCAATTATCTTCTTTGGGGACACATCAAGAGCCTCGTGTACAGGACTCCTTTCGACTCTTGATGAGGATTTGCTATTGAGGATATTGGCTGCATGTAACATAAATGATAACATTCCAATCATCTTTGAAAGGATACGGGACAGATTTATTCAAAGATGCAGACTGCATAGAAGTTGGAGGACATCTCTTTGTGCAATTTCTTTAGTACACCTTGCTTGAAAGGAGGAACTTCAAGTTTACTTTTGTTGTTTTTGTCCATGTTATTCCCAGCTTCCTTGTTTCAATTATTATTATTATTATTATATTCCAATTCAAGGCATGAATAAGAAACTTGGTTTTTTTATTCTCTTGTGTATCATGAATATCCTTATTTGCAGTGTGAATAATAACTCAAAATTTGGTTTCTCCTTTGTTATGCCCAAGTTTATTCCATTTTGAGCATTCTGAGATGTGGAAAAACAAATTTGTTTTTTTCTCCTTATTCGTTTTTCTTTATTTCTGCATTCCCCCAAATTAAGAGAGTGAATGGATAAATCAGTTTCCTTATTGTTACTGAATTTTTATATGGAATGTGCAGGCACAGAAACACTTTACTTATTAGCTCTTCATCTCTCTACATACCTACATATTTTTTTATTAATGAGCAACAAATTTATTTCTGTGTAATGTTGTTTTTTCTTTCTCTAGTATCACCCTTTTGCACTCATAAACAAAAATTGCGGTGTTCATTGCTCTTTAAAATTATTTTCTCTGTTAAATTTAACAGTACAGACTGCCTCCGTGGTCGAGTGGTCAGTAAGCTGACTTCTCATCCGGAGGTCCTGGGTTCGATTCCTGGCTGGGGCGGAGAATTTTTCTTTAAACAGAATTATTCCCTATCCCCCATAGAGTCTGGAAGTATGAATGTGAGAGTAAATGTGTGTGTGTTTAGTAATATAAAGTTATTAACCTAATGTTCTGAAACTACAGTTTCACAAGTCAAAGCCCCCGATATCATAATTGAAGTTAAAGGTTTCTACACAAATGAAACAATAAAAAAAAATATATAATAATTTAATAAGCGAACTACACTATGATCTCTGTAATTTTACCACTTAGCTAACTTGACCTTTGCTTTGCTTGGCTATAATTACCTGCAGTTAGCAACCCAGAAGTTTTATCAATGGCATACTGGCTCGTTATTGATTTTGATCTATTGCATCTGTGACCTCAGGGACCATAATTGTCCTATATCAAAATGTTCACCTAACAGTCCTCTGCAGCCCCTGAAAGTTTGTAGGTTGATTTCCATAACACCTGTGTACATACTCCAAACCACACAAATTGGCAAGATTGTATAGAGTTCCTAGAAAACAGTATGAGATAAGGAACCTATTGACCCTTTTGCCAAATGGCAGTTATGTTTTTTGGATCACATAAATCCAATGAAAGTGGACATGTCCTATTTTCATTCAGAAAACCTCATTTGCGTGTCAGCAGTCGTAAGTGCATTGTTGGTGCACAATTAGTACAATATAAAGCTATTTAGGCAAATTGCAATTTAACAATATAGGATATGCCTTTCAGAACAAATTTTCAAAAGACTGAATGAAATCTACATATCATTCAAATGCAGTAATTGTTTGTCAAGCAACCTGCATAGTTCAATGTAATAAAGTAATTATTTATATAACACTCATTTATGAGTGCCTTGAAATGTAGAAGCTAAACTATGATTTAAGCGGTGGAATAAAGAAAAACAAGCGAAACAAAACTATTGCTATTGCTAGGATTTGAACATCTGTACTTTGGAAATGAAATGAAATGGCATTTTATTTATGGATGCTCTTTAACTGCTGTGGTTCTCAGTGTCCCATTCTATACTGGGCGTGAAAGACAACTTAATTTTGCTCAGAGATCTGTCAGGCTTGAGGTTCTTTTACATGGCATAAATATATGACATGGTTCCAACGGCTTTACTTCTCTTCTGCAGGAAGCTGTGCTAAGGATTTTTATGCCTGAAAAAATCCATCATCCTGCGCCAGGTTTGAACCTGTGATCTTGGGTATATGAAGTTAGCATGGTAACCATTACACCACAGAGGGTGACTCAGTTCTTTGGTTTTGTTTATTTAGGTATGTCATCCTAACCACTTGTGCCCCTGAGGTCCTAAGCTTTTGTACTTCTTGTACCCCATAGGTTCCCTATCTCAAACTGATTATCTTGAATCTCTCTATAATCCTGCCAATTTCTGCAGTTGAATTCTGGGACATCTGTGTGTGTGCGTGCTTGCATGTGCCACATATAGGCAGAAAACACACACGTTTAATACCTGCAACACATTGAATTAGTTGAACTACAAATATCAAGTTGCAAGATATGATTATAAATTAGCTGTACTGATTTGACATAATATCCAATAAAATGCATATGATGAAGAAATAACAAAACTTGGAGCGTGATACAAATATGTAAATCATAAATTGTTTTTGACAAATATAGCTAAATTTCATCTTTGAGAGGTTACTTATTTTTCAATAAGTTTCATTGTTTACTTAATGACTGAGAAATGTGATTTCTACTGACCACTTGAAATCGTAACAATGGTTTACAAAAGCTAGCTAGGGCAATTTTGAGAAAATGCTTACCATCTCTGTAACTAGTGATGCCAACACAACGTTCTACTGTGCTCCAAAAATCATGCCATAGTAAATATTTAGCATAAATCTCCAAACCTATGTGATAGCAACTAATTGATGTTTCCATCAAATTACATACTATTTTAATACAAAAATGTGGAGAAGCCACACACTAATAACCTTTTGCAACTATTATTCGCTTATAAGTGCTTATAATTACTCTTTTGTCACTTTCCTTCATAAATGTAATGGACTTCTCACCAGGGGCATCATGGTAACATTGCTTCTTTTGTCCTTGTCTCTCCGCATTTTGCCAACATTTGCAATCTGAACATAGCAGAAGTAGTTGTATAGTGCAGCTGAGGATAGAGGGCCTTAAGCCACAAAGCGTAGCTGAGAGATTGAATGCTCTAAGCTGCAAATCATAGCCAAAGCATTGATGACCCTGCTATAGTCCAGGGATCTGTGAAGCTGAACCCCACTGAACCATAGCATAGCTATAAGTTGTATTAGGACTAAACCCATCCAAATTACCAAAAATTGTGGATTTTCAGATTACCGACATTTTCATAGTAGGAACATTGATTTATCACTGTTTTTGGTGCTCATGGCTGACAATGTAGTTGATAATGGCATTTTTCTTATATGAGCAAACTCGCAAACAAGGGCAGTTGTGTGGGTAGAATAAGTTAAACCGAGCAACATCATCTGCCTAATAGGTTCTTACTCTTTCAGGATTACAGAGGATTTGATAACGAAATCCATAAGTTTTTAGCTAGTAAAACTATTACCTCTGAGTTCAGGAGTGAAAACAATATTTGAATACAGTATTTAATATATATTACATAGTTATCGCCTACCCTTATTTCTTTTTGAATACTTAAGGATATTTTATATAATAAAATAACACTGAGGTAAACGATGTGAAGTTTGTGGTCAATTAGTATTGATTAAATTGTTTTTTCACACAAGCTGTGTGTAGGACAGGAGTTGGATAGGCAGAGTCAGACTGAAAAATTCAATGCCATAGCTGGGATTTGAATCACAGATCACACAGCTTGTATGAAAAAACAAACCAATACTAGTTGACCATAATAATTGGCTATACTTAAAGTACTTACAACATTGTAAGTCGCCATTGGGGTTGTCATCTCAAAATAATTTGAGATCACCTTGTGGTTTACTGGGAAACTAGTGAGTCAGTTAAGAAATTCAGTGCTATGCTGGCATGTTGCCATGGTAGCTGAGTGGTAGAGCGACCAGCTAGAGGCTGGGAGATCTGTGGTTCAAATCCTGGCTATGGTATTGGATTTTTCAGTCTGACTCTACCTATCCAATATGAAGCTGATTTTCAAGGTAGCTAAAATTACTCTGTGTTCCATTCACATTACTTTCTATAACTGTTCTGCAAACAAACTAAGCTTACAAAAGAGATTCTTTTATTTACATCAAGCTAATCAAGATAATTATTACCTGAAATAATCTTACTATATTGCAAGCATAAGGGAAATATGCCTAGAACAATATTCATATCTTTTAAAAGCTGGTCACAATGTGAACAACTGAAGTTTGGTTTGTTTTATTTTGCAAGGCCACCAGTAAACGAAAGCAAGATGAAAGAAAAGGTATCCCTGTTTGAGAAAAGCTAGGTAGTTTAAACTGGAAACCAATAATAAGGAATATTTTGGAAGCATTAAAGTATACAACTAAATGCATATTACATAAAATGTGTTCAATAAAATCTATACTTTTTGTGCAGTAAGTTTTTGTGTATTCCTTATAGTTTACAAGTTATGCAAAACTTATCCAGTATGAACAGATCTTCAGAAGCTATTCCCAGATAATTCCAGATATATATATATTTTATTTGTGATGCAAATATGTAAAATATACTGCATTTAATCAAAATCTTATAACCATTTTTGAGAAAAACAAAATTTGCAAATATTTTTCCATGTAAAGAGTGGTTTGGGGTAGGGGATTTTCTTGAAAATCTTTGTGTTGCATCCTTGGAAGGCACTAAACTTAAATGCCAAGTTTGGTGCATAATGGTCTTTTAGTTTTTGAACTATGCTGTTCATATACACACCTCATTGACCTTTTTCTGAAATTGTTTTTTTACTCAGGGAACCTCAAAACATTTCTGGTGAAATCTCTGTATCAAAATTTTGGGTTGGAATGCAGCACCTTCTCTATATATTATGTGCTTAGTATGTGAAGATAAACTAAGTTATTTAAAAATGGTATGATTGAGGGCATGTAATTAAAGCTACCTGCGCTTATATGGTAAGTCATCCAGCCCTTATGTACTATCACAATCTGTTTATCTTAGCAACTTCAAAATTTGTTAAGCTGTACCTGGATGCACTTCCAATATCCCTGAGCTTCATGGATGTCCATGTTTGTCTTTGTGGAAGGACTAGGTCAATTTCTGTGGGTATTCCCATTCGACAATTTTTAAGTTCTGAAGATCACCTTAAGTTTGGCCCTCAGTTAATGGTGGCATGGTGATTACCCAGCTATTTATTCTTAACTTTCTCTCAGTAGCAGCCTCAAAACATTTAAAACTGCTGCATTTTTTGGAACATGCTTACACATACAGTGTTTGTCCCTGCAAGGGCCATGAGATATCTGCTAATTTCTTGTGTTGTATTACACGAGTTATTCTGATTATGCATTAGAATGTCTTTCATCATGCTACCAATGGTATTGATTACGATATCAGAGATATGAGAAATTTTTCAAACCTGTTTCCTTCAGAAGGTTTATCTTAATATGCAAATACAATATTGTCATTTCCAATAATTTAAATGGACTGTGTACTCTTTGTCAACAGTGTTTGTGATTTCTCCTTATTTTACTTATGTTTGTATACGATCTCAAATTCATTAAGCCTATGTGAAAAATACATACAGTGACTCTGTGACCCTACTACCTTAGTACAGAATATACTTAACCCTGAGGCTGTGCAGTGGTCGAGTGGTCAGACCACTCACCTCAAACCTAGACAACCCAGGTTCGATCCCAAGCGATTGCATGTGAGATTTTTAGTGGACAAAACGGCGCAGGGGCAGGATTTCTGCAGGTTCTCTGGTTTCCCCCACCATCACATTCCACCAGTGCTCCATTTTCATTCCATGTATCACCTGCAGTGCCACAAGTAGTAAAAGCGGATGTTAAACACTACCAAAAAAAATACTTAACCCTGGAAGCACACTGAATTTATTGGAACTTGTTGTCCACGACCCAAAAGTAAACAGCCACAGTTACTCTTTGCAGAACTTTTTCAAAGAATTAACATAAAAGTGAACATTTATCATCTTTCTTCTTGGTTATAAGTGTATGCGTAACATGAGGGGGTAACTTATGGGTTTATTCATGGTCCCAGTGAAACACAACAAATCAGGATTTATATAGGTAAACTGTTAAAACTAAAATTTTTATCAAATGTTCCTGCAAAAATACTGCACAAGTTGTTTTAAATACGTATTAACGTACAATAATGATTTATCGGTTTAGTTTATCATGTCAATACTTTCACTTTTAAATTTACTCTGTATGTTCTTTACAGTCGAGACATATTCCTAGCCTGTGTTCAGCGTAAATCCTCTTAGAATAAATCACACATCTGGTTTGTCCTTTTCTATCCTTATTCCTGGGGCCTAAAATACAATGTCCAGGCCAAAATTCTGGTTTTGCAAATTTAGGTCACCTTCGATCTCCAAAATATCACAAATTCTTTGCCTTCTTTTGTACACCACTCATGTATAGCAAAGCTATTAGTGCAAGCAGCTCTGTAACATTAGTGTATGAAATTAGGTTTATTTTGAATTATTTTGGGATTTCTCCCTGTCAATTTGACTTACTGTTTTTGTTATAAATTCATCTGACATTAAGAGAGACCATATACTCAGTGACATTCTTTGCTTGGCCTATTGCTCCAGGTAAATGTAGAACAATGTTCTTACAGTTTGTGTATTCTTGGAGTGAAAAGGACTAGTATACCACTTGTGTCCATTTTTTCCATGAATAATTTTTTTGCAAGGCAAATCTTCATTTGCTGGACTTGCAAAAAAATCATCCTTTTCATTACTAAGAACATTATTTTCATCACTTTCCAGTTCAGTGAACTCTATATCAGAGAAATCTGTATCACCAGCTGCTAGTTTTTCAAATAAAACTCTTCCCTTTTCCTGTATTCGCTGATGTCTGTGTGCCATTATTTGCACTAGCACAACACTTAACTCTTTCCAGTCCATATGGCATCATTATCTGTATTTGTTGTACAAGATGGTAAAGGTTAATGTTCAATAATTCTATACCTTCATTGTGCATGTTTCAATATTTCTTTTTAATTTATTGATATAAACATAGATTAAAACCAGCAAAACAAGCCCTCCGAAAATATATTTTTTCTAAGGAATATAGAACTTAATTCTGCTACAATGCTGCTAGATATGTCAATCAACATTTATTTTATCTGGGCCTATCCCTTCCGTTATCACTGTAGAATTGTAGCAAGAATTTTGATTTAGGTTAACCTGTGACATTGAAATCTTGATCAGTGATATTCAGTGTTTTAGAAGTTTAGACAATTAAGCTACCAGTAAGATATCAAGACCAACTTTTTAAGGCAAACATACACCCTATAGGTGCAGTTTTCAAAAAGCAATTTCAGTGAAAAAAATCTGATGTGTACCATTCACATGACTTTCTCCATATCCCTGCAACAAATAATTCTTAAAAAGCTTATACTTCTATTTACTTTATGCTAATCAGAAAAAAATTAGCAGAAATAGTCTTATTACTCGCTTCCTTGTAAGAAGAAGCGAAATAAGGGACAACCTTAGCTTAAAGTGATAGTCAAAAGCTGGTTGCTATGTCAATGAAGTTCCTTTGTTTATATGGATAGGAGTTGACAAGTTCCTGTATGAGAAAAGTATACGTTTTTCATAGCAGAAACCAAAAATAAGGAATGTCACAAAAACGACGAACTCCACGAAAAAAATTTATATAACATAAATTGTGTGTTTTAAAGTGCTCTACATTTTTTGTGTAGTAAGTTTTTGTCCATCTCTTAAGGTTTAGCAGTCATTCAAAATTTAGTAAAATTCATCCTGAATAAACTACTCTTCAGAGGCTATTCCCAGAAAATTCAAGATATACATTTCATTTGTCAGGTAAATATGTTTAATATCCGAAATTTTAATCAAAATCGTTAGAGCCATTTTTGAGAAAATCAAAATTTTCGAAAAAAGTTCCATGTAAAGGGTAGTTGGGGTGGGTCAAAATCTTTGTGTCGCATCCCTGGAAGATAGTAAACTTAAATACCAAGTTTGGTATTTTACCGACTTTTCGTTTTTGAGTTATCGTGTTCATGGACACACGGGCACACATACATGGACCTTTTTGTGAAAATGCTTTTTTTGGATATTGGGGACCCTAAAACATACATTTCTGGTGAAATCTCAGTGTCGAATTTTTGGTGGAGTGCATACTTTCTCTATACACTATGTACATAGTGCGTATGGAGAAAGTAATAAATTGGGCTGGTAAGGGTAAATCCTGATAAAAAGGTGTAACGTTAACCACACTGTGGGGTCCTCAGCAACCCGGAGCTAAAGATACTTAAAGGGAATGCTTATAAATTCAATAAACACCTTGTCAACATAACAGCTCCCACAACACTGAAGCTATAAGAAGCAATAACCATCTACAGTAAAATTGTGTATATTGAAAGAGAAATAAAATACAACTGGGCCACCCACAAACCCACAGTGTGGCTTCAGGGATAAATCCATTTTTTAAAATGTTTTTTTGGAAAAACAGTAGTTTCTATTTCTTTCTATTTTATTGAATTGAGGGAATATTTAAATTAATTTTACATGAATTTACAGAGTACATCTTTTTTTCTTACTTTGACAGATTTTTGGGTGTATGGTGAAACAAATCATGTTATTTGGATTAACATTAAGAACAAAAGCTCTTTAAATCTAAAATTGGTAAAGTGAAGTAGGAACAGCCAAAATACTTAGATAACTTGGAAGAAGAGGTACTACATGCACTCCCTGGGATTGTTCCTCAAAGGATTATGGTAAAATTTTTTTTTTTTTTTTTTTTTTTTTTTTTTTTTTTTTTTTTTTGTAGGAAATTAATGACACATTCCATTATTTAATAGTCTGAAATATAAAAATGCGGAGAATGGGATGAAAAATGAGATGTTTGCAGACATGAGGGTAGGGAATAAATAAGATAGGAAGATTTTTTAGGAAAGTTAATTGGAGATGAGCAAGCATCCCAACCTGGAATGTTGATTATCATGGCTGACTATAGCAGCTGTTCACTTTCCTCATGATGCTGATTGGGCAGGGTCATATACCTGGGATTTAAAAAATGGCTGGGATTGAATCTGGGTGCATTCCAGAGCTGAGTACCAGAACACTACACTCTAGCCCAAAAAGCGTAAATCTGATTAAAATACACAATTTATCATATTTTGTGGCAGGCATTAAACCATTTCCGAAACACTCTGTCTTTTGTTTAAATTACCCACTAGTTCACTTTTCTCAAATGAGAAGTCATTCGATTTTTTTTCCTTTCCTTTTATCCTGATAATGCAGATAGAACTGGATTTCAAGGCTATCGCATAGCAATCAGTCACCCACCCTTCATGGTGTAGTGGTTCTATGTTCCTCTTATACCTAAGGTTGCAGGTTCAAACCCAGCAGGGGATTTTTTTTTTTTTCTCCTGTAAAACTCCTTTGGAAAGGAAGTAAAGCTGTTTGTCTTGTTTAATGTTTATTTGTATGTAAATAACCTCACACCTTGAAAGAAAAGGTCCCTGGGCTAAATTCATGTTCATGTCCACAAGTCATGCTTTTGTTCTACAGTGAGTGACTTTGATTCCTCACCACCGAACTTTGCAAACTAGAAACTCCCTGGTCAAGAAACCACTGTAAATGTATCCCAATATATGCTGACATAATATGATGGAACTTGAACATAGCAAACAGTTCATAAGCTAGACTATCACTTAATTCTCTTATTTCTCATTTCTGTTGTCCCTAGAAAATATGTAATAAAACCATTTCCGCCAATGTTCACCTTGATTAGCATGAAGAAGATGAAGAATAAGCTTTTGTAAGAATATTTTGTTGCAGAATAGGTAGAGAAAGTCATGTGAATGGAACACCACATTTTTTAAATATTTGCTTTGTTACATTTGTACTTTGTTGAAGTTTGTATAAAATATTTGCATTCATTACTTTTATCTAAAAGTTATTTATGAGGGTCACTAGATAAGTATTGAGGCATGGAATATTGGCCATTTTTGCATCATATTCTTCATTTTATGTTTAAAGTTTGCCAAGTGTGAACATTCTTGCAAGTGTAATGGAGATTCAGAAAGCATTTCCATGCAATGATGTACAGTCACTTAAGCATTTTTGAGGAAGGCTTTTTTGGGGAATATTCTCATCACATGCCACTGTTGTGCTGGTTTTGGTGAATTCAAGAGGGGATGGCATTCTCTTAAAGATAAAGACAAGAGTGTCAGACCAACAACAGTAGTGACTGAGAAAAACCTCGCCATTTGGAAGTAATGATTAGAGAAAATCCAAAACTAATCTACAAGGAAATTGAGCTGTATTAGTTCGCTCAGTGTTCCAACCATCTTTCATTAACTCCTTGGTGTAAATAAAATCTCTTCAAAATGAGTGTCCCATAATTTATCTGAAGCACACAAGCTCAAAAGGTGGAATGCTGCAAAGATTTAACTGTGGAAAGTCTTCTGGATTTCAGATATTGTTATGAGTGACAAAACAGTAGATATATCAGCTTGACTCAGAAACAAAACATTAGTCCATTTGGGTGTTCCCACATGACCAACCACCCATCTAGGTCAAGAGAGCAAGGACTGGCAGAAAGAAAATGGTTGCTTCTTTCTTCTGCACAAGTGGGCAGCAGTTGTGCTCAAAAATCAGAAAACTGTTACTGCAAAATGGTACAGAGAAGTTTGCTTTCCAAAAGTGTTAAAAATCCAAGAAAATACAAAATCCTTTGGTAATTGGTTTAGATTCAATTGAATATATTGATTTGGGTTGAGTTTTTTCCCCAAAATTCTAATTATATTTTAATGAAGTTAGAGGATTTAATCTCCAAAGATATGGCTATGCGGCATTTTGTTGTATCATGACAATGCATAAATTCATACCACTAATGTAACCATGAAGTTTCTTTAAGGAACTGTGGCAAAACTGTTTACTTACCCACTCTATAGTCCCAGTCTGGCACCAGATCATTTCTTCCTGTTCCATACAGTGAAGAACCGGCTTTGAGGTCACAGATTTTCTATACCTTATGCAACTGTTGCAACATACAAAGAGCCATTATCTGTAGTGCTGGCAACTGGGTGTTACAGGTGGTTCCAGAGAATGGAATGGTGCATATGTGCCAGGTAGATTTCGTTGAGAAACTGGGATAAACAAAGCATTTCTATGACTTAATTATTTACTGTCTTAATATTTATATAGTGACCCTCATTTACCATATAGTCAGATATACAGTTGAAGCTGAGAAATGAATGTGCTGATTGAATGATTAAGACCAAATGTTTCCTGCACCATCTACATTGATTAGGACTTTTATTTTAATTCTCCTCTATTTGTAGACAGTTTTTAACACATTCTGGTCTAGGCCTTATTTTGACAGTTCTGCCCTCTTAACTGGATATTTTAAGGGTTATTTAAAAAATTGTAACTCCTGAACTGTTTGATAGTTCACTGCCTTTTTTGCATTTTTACTTTCTCAACACGCACTATTGCACTCCACCCAAAATTTTGATACCAAAATTTCACCAGAAATATATGTTTTAGGGTCCCTTATATCCAAAAAAAGCATTTTCACAAAAAGGTCCTTGGGTGTGTGTGTCTGTGAACACGATAACTCCAAAACAAAAAGTCGGTAAAATACCAAACTTGGTATTTAAGTTTAGTATCTTCCAGGGATGTGACACAAAGGTTTTGAGAAAAATCCCCCTGCCCCAAACTACCCTTCACATGGAGCTTTTTTCGAAAATATTGATTTTCGCAAAATTGGCTCGTAACGATTTTGATTAAAATATCATATATTAAAGATATTCACCTGACAAACAAAATGAATATCTTGAATTTTCTGGGAATAGCCTCTGAAGACTACTTTATTCTGGATGAATTTTATGGAATTTTGCATAACTGCTAAACTGTAAAACTTAGATAAAAACTTACTGCACAAGAAATGTAGAGCATGTTAAAACACAATTTATGTTACATATATTTTTTGTGTGGAGTTGATCGTTTTTGAGATATTCATTGTTTTTGGTTTCAGCTATGAAAAACTACTTTTCTCATATAGGAATTTGTCAACTCCTGTCTATATAAACAAAGGAACTTCAGTCACATAGCAACCAGCTTTTGACTATCACCTTAACTTATGGTACTCCCTTTATTTCTCTTCTACTTACAAGGAAACAAGTAATAAGACTATTTCTATAATTTGTTCTCGAGTAGCATGAAGTAAATAGAAGCATAAGCTTTTTAACAATAATTTGTTTCAGAGATGTAGAGAAAGTTACGTGAATGGTACACATCAGATTTTTATTAATGAAGTTTAAAGTAAACAACAGATCTAATCACACTTTTTAGATGTCACATAACAATTTGAAAAATTAAATAGTGATTTTATAAAAATAAATCTCATACAAGCAAACTTATAAGGGTGAAGAAGAAGAAGAAGAGGGGGGGGAGGCTCGGGTAGATCCTCATTAGCATGATTTTCATGGCTCACTACGTTTTCTCCATTAGTTTGGTGTTCTTCTGTAAATAGAAATATTGAAGAAAATGTGCAAAAACATTAGTCTACAATTTACGAGTAATAACCTCAGATCAATAATTTACAATACAGAAAATTCAATAAAATGCAATTTAATTACCTGCAGTATCATTTACACTCAAAAAATTCATTAAAGTCTTCTTCAAATCCTGAATCATTGAACTAATGATTGTTGTGTATTTTTATACTGCTCTGCGAGCACAGCCCATTGCGCGTCAGCATTATATACCGAACTATGAGCATAGCCCACTGTTAGACCAGAAAGTAATAATGGACACTATGTACTTGGGAGATTCTGTACTGTGTATTTGGTAACAACCCAAGCAGTGTCTCAAAATTGCAGTGAAGGTAACTGAAAATTAAAGAAGGCATGTTCAAAATGATATTTCTCTGAAATGCCCTAAGTGCAATTTTCTTCAGTACTTATTGAAACTTCTGTTATCCTATAATAATAGTATGATTTTTGCTGCTGAAAGGAAAAAAATTGATAAGTTGTTTAAGTTTTCCAATACATTCTGGAAGAATTTATAAAAATACTATAGTGTAGCTTGCAGTGTCTTTGATAAGCTGTATGATAATGGTGTATGAATGCCAAAGTATAGCACATGTGTTTTTGTAGGAGGGGGAAAAGGTTCTTTGAAAAAGGTATGTGTGCGCGCGTGTGCTTGAGGTTACAGCTTAACTCAAAAATGAAAAGACCAATCTTAGTATTAAAGTTTAGCATCTTCCAAGGATTCAACATGAACATTTTTAACAAAATCCTTCCACCCCAAACTATCCTTTACATGGCAAAATTTTTGAAAATGTTTTTCTCAAAAATGGCTCTTAACGATTTTGATTAAAATATCATACACTAAGAATATTTACGTAACAAGTAAAATTATATTTTGAATTTTCTGGGAATAGCCTCTGGTGACCTCTTCATTCTGGATGCATTTTGCATAACTGGTAAATTGTAAGAGATAAACAAAATCTTACCATACAAACAATGTAGGTCTCTTTAAAACACACAATTTATGTCATGCACATTTTTACTTTCTCTAGCACATATGTACAGTGTACATAGAAGATACCAAAGGTATTATATACCATCCAAAAATTTGGTATTGAAATTTCATGGGAAATACATGATTTAGGTTCCTTCGGATCCAAAATAAGCATTTTTACTTTCTCTACACATATTAGGTACACAGTGTATAGAGAAGGTATTGCATTCCCCCAAAAATTTGCCACCAAGATTTCACCAAAAATACACATTTTAGGGTCCCCTGTATAAAAAAAATATTTTTACTTTCTCTATGCATAGTATGTACATAATGTATAGAGAAGGTATTGTATTCCATCCAAAAATTTAATACCGAGATTTCACCAGAAATAGACTTTTAGGATCCCCTGTATCCAAAAAAAATATTTTCAGAAAAACGTCCGGGTGTGTGTCTGTCCATGTGTCTGTGAACACGATAGCTCAAAAACAAAAAGTCTGTAAAATACCAAACTTGGTATTTAGGTTTACTAACTTCCAGGGATGTGACACGAAGATTGCTCTTAAGGATTTTGATTAAAATACGATATATTAAAGATATTTATATGGCAAATAAAATGTATATCTTGAATTTTCTATGAATAGCCTCTAAAGACCTCTTTATTCTGAATAAATTTTTCTCACTTTTGTGTAACTGGTAAACCTTAAGACATAGACAAAAACTTACTACACAAAAAATGTAGAGCTTGTTAAAACACACAATTTATGTAATATAGGTTTTTTTCTTGGAATTGACAATTTCTAAGATACTCCTTGTTATTTGTTTCAGATTTAAAATATCTCAACTTTTTCACACAGAAAGTTATAAACTCCTGGCCCTGTATAGAAACTGATTGCATCCACATGGCAACTGGCTTTTAAAAGATTTGACTATTTTAGCCTAGTTTATTCCCTTATTTCCTTCTACTTACAAGGAAGCAAGTAATAAAGACAATTTCTGCTCATGTTTATCTCGATTATCATAAAGCACATAGAAAAATATGCTTTTTAACAATCATTTGTTACAACGATGTAGAGAAAGTCATGTGAATGGAACACATCAGATTTTTAGAAAAAGATCTGTGTGTCTGTGAACATAACTCAAAAACGGAAAATCGGTTAAATACCCTAAGTTTAATATCTTCCAGAGATGCAACAGGAAGAATTTTAGAAAAATCCCCTCCCCCCTCTACCACAAACTACCCTTTACATGGAAAATTTTTGATCACAATACTGTATGTTGAAGATATTTATATGGCACATAAAACATATTTTGAATTTTCTGGGAATAGCCTCTAAAGACCTCTTTATTCTGAATGAATTTTGCATAACTGGTAAACCGTAAAAGGTAGACAAAAACTTATTTGTTTTAGATTTAAAATTCTTAAACTTCACACAGAAATTATAAACCCCCAGCCATGCATAGAAACGGATTTCAACCACATGGCAACCAGCATTTAAAAGATTTGACTATCATTTTAGCCTAGTGTATTCCCTTATTTTCCTTCTACTTTCAAGGAAGCAAGTAATTAAGACATTTCTGCTAATGTTTATCTTGATTGTCAAAAAGTAGATGGAGGAATAAAGCGTATTAACAATTTGTTACAGCGATGTAGATAAAGTCATGTAAATGGAACATTGATTTTTAGAAATAGGATTTTTGTGCTTGCATGTGTGGGGGGAGGGGGGTTGTTAGGTTCCTTTAGAACAAGCATTTTTTACAAAAAGGTGTGTGTGCATCTGAGAGGGAGACAGAGATATATACCTTCTGCTAATGTTTATCTTGATTAGCATGATGTAGATCAAAGAATAATAATTTATAAGAAGAGTTTGTTCACAGAACAGGTAGAGAAAGTAATGTGAATGGAACCCCCCTCCCCCCTTATAGTGTGAATGTGTCAGTGCATTAGCAGATTAAACTGCTGATTCTGTGTGTTTTTTCACTATTGAAAGATTAAAATCCATTTTTATCCTATTTCCCAATCAATCCAGGATGTATTGTTGAATGAAAGGATATAGTTTGCAGGCCATTCACTTGGCATTTCCAAAAATGCGTCTATTGCTTTGTTCTCGTGCACATAATGAGGGCAACACAGAACATTTTTATAAATTGAAACAATTATTTATAAAAAAAGTAAATGGTATTATTTTTAAAAATATTTCCATTTAACATCAATGCATTGTCGCATTCGATTAATGCCATTTGTTCTAAGGCACTTCAGAAATCAGTCACTTTTCACTGCTTCATGATGAAGAAAAATTATTCCAATCATTTTATCTTATTAGGGAGGGGGGGGGAGAGCAATCACTAGGTGCTAAGTCAGGGTTATGTGTTGGAGGGTCCATGATGCCAGACTTTGAGCTTTCAGATAGTTGCTAGTTCTACTGTGGATAACAATGTGCAGTTAGGTAAAATTTTTCCTTTTTGGTGTTTTTCACAAGCTTCTTCCAAAATTTGTGGTAAACAGAAATTTGTGTACCAAACAACATGAGTGGTACATCCATTTTCTTAACCCTTTAGTAGCAATATGGCTTGTTTTTTTGGGGGGGCGGGGGCTAATATACATCATATACACTGTAACTTTGTCACAGTTTTGTAGGCCCATTTAGCCAATTGCCTTTTCTTTTTAGGATCATATCAATAAATCAAAGATTCATCACCAGTAACAATATTCCAAACCAAATTTTAGGTGCTGGCTTGGAATTTTTCCAGATTTTTCTGCACCAGGCAGTAATTTTTTTTTTCTTTTTTAAATGTATTTGGTTCATGTGGAGTCGATCAACAACAAAAGTTTTCTTACATCTGTTTATGTAAAATGTTTGGGATTAGTTTCATACTCAATTTCGCTCGAATAAATTCATATGCGTTGTCAATCATCTCCAAGCATCAATATTTTCGTCAGTAAAAGCAGTTAACAGCCATTCTTCATGAAGTTCATCTCTAAGAAAAAGCAATCGCTGGAATTTGCTGTACCAAATAAATTGTTCTCTTAGATGGGGCTTCCTTGCCAAATGTATTTCTAAGCCAATCCTTACATTGTTTAGGAATTAATGACTACATAATGTTGTAAAATAATCATAGTCTGGAAATTATCTTTAGTTAAATGCATTTTTGGGTGAGAAGCAATTGCTTAAATGACAATTAAACTATTAGACAAATCAAACAAAATATATGGCAATCAATGTAACATTGGATGGTAGCAGTCAGATATAATTATTTAATGTGTGTATTATCCATTCATGCTTACTCATCATTAGAAAACCCAGGTGAATCAGTGCACCGTTATAATGTAGCCTTCCACCATCCATGCCAGAAATACTGTGATACTTTCACGATCATGTGGCATGTACATGCGGGTTATTTTAATATAAAACGAACCGAGCCCTTATTCCGACAACTTAAATTGGTACTAAAATATACTGTAAGGTATAATGGTGATAGTCATAACAAAATAAATGGGAGTAAATGTAATAATTAACCAAAAAAACAAGAGTGAAAAAAATAACATGTATCAGATAACTTCAATTTATTTGCACTCTGGAAGCAGCTCTGTTCCCTCCAGATCAAACTCTGTCTGTGCTACTGCTTTCCACTCCAAGGTTGATAACCAGGTTATCAACAAGTGTCACTTAAACTATTTCTCCAAAAACACTTCTTTCGTTTGTAAGCACTTGACAGCTATTGGCAGCTCATTTTTAAAAATTGTGCGCTATTACGTGAATTGCATGCTTCAAAAAATTGTTATATTCTTGCATTCCATATTTTATAGGCTTTCTTTTTTTACGTGGTGTAACCTTTTTGCTGTTTCAGATTTTTCATTGCAAGCATTATTTATACTTGTAACCAAAACACTGGTGAACTCAGAAGTTAATTTCACCAGTTCTTTTACAGGAAATTTTGGATATTTCTCACAAAACTAACAATAAACATTCAACACTATAGCTTTTCTCCATCAATCAACAGCTTACCAGTCTTATGCTTTATCTAACTTGACGAAGATGCCTGAGAAAATTCACAACATCCATCCTCCATTATTCTAAACAGCAACAACCAGCAACCGTTACTATTGTAAACAATATTGTGGAAATCAGGCTCATTCAAATAGTACATTGCTACTTGTAGCTCTGTTTAACAACATAAGTCAGCATTAATTAAACTCTTAGGTGTCTTTATAGAATATTATACCATTTAAGAGTAAATTCATTCTGAAATTTAGATTATTAACATGGGATTATTTTTCTGCACACATTGCTAGTGTAGTAACACTGTGCACTGGCCATGTGGGTTTGTTTGGCGCAGATTAACCTAAGAGTGAAAGGTAATAGAAGCATGGCATTCTAAAAATGTTCATTGTTGCCCTTGTAAGCCTGAGATGAATTTATATAATTCTACTTCTAAGAACTTACTTCATTGATGAGTTTTACTCTGTAAATATTTCCAAATTCCAATGTTTCAAATCTGCATTACCTTCTGTTAGTTCTGTCTTGTTTGTAGGAAACTAAATATGGCTCTCCGTATATAATTTATTTGAATTTCATGGATATATGGACTTGATTTGTAATTTTCCTTTACATGAGATTTGTGGTAAACATTGGAAAGAAACCACCTTTATTGAGCTAAAGTTTTATAGTTTCTAGTTTGTAACCAGTGGACAAGTTTTTACTCCTCTTTCTATTTGGGCTGCAACATAGCTTTAACTAGATAATTTGCATTCTGATTTATATATAAAAATACTAAACTGGTTTATTAATTCAGCACCTTCCAAGAATGAGACACAAAGATTTTGTTTGATTAAAATACCATCTAGAATAAAATATTTACATAAAAAATATAATGTTTATCTTGAATTTTCTGGGAGCAGCTAATGAAATCCTCTTCATACTGTATGCCTTTTGTGTAGTTGTAAACTGTAAGAGACAGACAACAATCTTACTGTGCAAAAAAAAAAAAAGCGTAATGCACATCTTCTGGGAATTGCTTCTGAAGACCTCTTGAATCTGGATGATTTTTGCATAACTGGTAAACCATAAGAGAAAGACGTAAACTTACTACACAAAAAATATAGATACATTAAAACAAACAATTTGTCATACATTTTCTTTGTTTTGTCTTTTAATTAAGAGTCAACTGTTTCAGAGATATTCTTTGTTATTGGTTTCAGTTTTAAACTTATCTCAAGCGGAAAGGCATCTTGAACATTTTACACATTCTTAATTTCATGTCATTGCAAAATAATTATGCTTTGCTAAATGGGGGAACATTTTACAGGCTTCAGTTTCAGGAATGTTAGCAAGTATATTAAGTTAATGTGCCTTGTCCCTGGCTATGTGTGTCGGCTGGGTAGCTTAGTTGGTTATGTGCTGGCTTTCTGATCTCAAGGTTGTGGTTCAAACCTGGCCAAGAGCATGGTTTTTAAAAATAGTGACAGCACTGTGTCAATAGATTTACTGGCATGTAAAAGAACTCCTGCAGGACAAAATTCCAGCAGACTGGTGGTGCTGATATGATACTGGCAATCAACAGCATCATTAACAAACAAATAATTTTCCTGGCTATGCAGTTATGGTTTATCTGTGTGCAGTTTAAATGTCTTTATTTTGACCTAAATCAGGACCTTTTTTAAGCTTTTGATGGACCTTTCCAAATGTGAGACAGCCAAAATTTCCCAGGAGCATCACAATCCAGTGATATTACAAGCAAAGCAAATGAATGTGTTTTATTTGTATTATGATTAAAGCAGTCAACTGTAAACTCATATTACTTGAAAAGAAACATAACAGTGCTTTCTAATAAAGCAGCATTTTGGATATGCTTAGCTTGATGTATACCTTTGCTATATCATAACCTTTTGTATTGTTTATCAATACAACTGTCAAACAAAACAAACAGTAGAAATCTTTAGGTTATAATTTTTGCACTAAGTTGTTTTCTTTGTTTGTAGTTCTAATTATGGGAAAAACAATCCCTCTTCATTGGTTTCCTAATCATTAAAAGACATTCAGGCAACTTATATTCTGGGAGCATCACTTAGGAATAAGCATTTTTTTAGCCTTATAAAAGATGGTTATGTTATCAATGTTTCACATCCTTGATTTTCAGCAAAGCAAAGCGTGATATCTCTCCCTAAAAGAAAATAAATTCCATATTAAAGAAAGGATTATGAATTACCCCAAGTATAGTGGATCAAAATAGTAACGAGAACTGGGAACCATCAGGATTGATCTTTGGTATTCCAAGTTAGTGAAAAAAGGTGTTACAAAATAAAGTTTACAGTGAATTCCAATGCCTGTCAAAAATATTAAACACAGTGTTTTAGAAGCTACAGGTTTTCTCACTGAGAATTGAATATAAAAAGCATGTCTTGTAAGTGCATGTGGGATTTGTGGTGGACAAAGTAGCACGGGTGGGTTTTCTCTGAGTTCTCCAGTTTCCCCTGCCATTGCATTCCCTGGTGCTCCATCTACATTCCATGTATCATAATCGGTGTCCTCACAATGGTGCCAATTGTAGTAAAAGTGGGCATTAAACACTACAAAAAATATTTGATGTGCTCCATTCACATGACTTTCCCTACACCCCTGTAACAAATTATTGTTAATAAGCTTATTCTTCTATCTAATATTAAAACATTAGCAGAACTGGTCTTATTACCTTTATAAGTAGAAGGGAAATAAGAGAATACACTAGGCTAAACGGACAGTCATTGCTATGGGATCTAAATCTGTTTCTTTGCATGGCCAAGCGTTGACAAGTTCCCATATGAGAAAAGTTAGTTTAAAACTGAAATCAATAACAAGTAGTATCTCAAAAATGGCCAAATCCACCAAAAAAAATGTATATGACATAAATTGTGTGTTTTATCGTGATCTACATTTTTTGTGCAGGAAGTTTTTGTCTATTTCTTACGGTTTACCAGTTATGCAAAATTCAATAAAAATCATCCAAAATAAAGAGGTCTTTAGAGGCTATTCCCAGAAAGTTCAACATACACATTTTATTTGGCATGTAAATATCTTAAATATAAGAGATTTTAATCAAAATCGTTAAAGCCATTTTTGAGAAACTCAAAATTTTCGAAATTTTTTCCATGTAAAGGAAAATTTATGGGGAATATTTTCTTGAAAATCTTTGTGTCGCATGCTTGGAAGATATCAAACTTAAATACCAAGTTTGGTATTTAGTTTCTGAGCTATGCTGTACCCATCCACACACACACACACACACACACACACACACACACCTTTTTCTAAAAACACTTTTTTGGTATTCAGGAGGACCCAAAACATGTATCTATGCAATATTGGGTGCAATACAATACCTTGTCTATACACTATGTACATAATATGTGTAGAGAAAGTAACACCTTGCAAGTCAAGATGTCACATAGGTTTTGTATATGTTATACTGTTTTTAATTTTAATGTATGCTTAAAATTAATAGAAGTATTTATGCTCTTTAAATTTTACACTCTAAGACATTTACGACATTGATACTAGACAAAAGTGGAATAGGATGGCTCAGTGATGAATGCCAATGAGTATGTTTCAATAGTTTGTAATTCACAGACTCCTATTGAAACTCTGATTAAGCCAAAAACATTTTTGAATAGCATGATTGTCTGGTAAGAATTGTCACAAGAATTAGGAATTCGCTAGCTTTGTGACATCATAATATGAACAACAGCAAAATACATCAATGTGTGTATATACATCAGGAAAATTCTTTCGCGATGGATACAAAGTCTGAATGTAACACAGTCTATTTTATACTAGCCCAACAAGGCATCATGTCATTATGCCCAGATCTGTAACCAAGTTCTAGAGGACAACAATATTCAACGTTACCAAGATGGAGTACTCCATCAGTACTGCAATGCAGGGCTATTGAGAAGTTCTGGGCAATGTTGAAGCAGCAAATGATGCAAAGAAGCTACTCAATCAGAATATTACAAAGTTCAAGCAAAACTGGCTGCAAATTTCAAAGCATTGGCAGAAAATGTGGAAAGGTCTTGTTACAGAACTTAGAGGAAAAATTGCAATATGTAGCACAAGAAGGCCCATATGCGTTTGTTTGAAGAGATTCTAGTTCATTTAATTAATATGTATTTTATGAAATAAATTAGTTTGATTCTGAAATTGTTTTTTCTCTAGGACAATAAATCCTATTCAACTCTTAACACACTAATGTGCAAAACATAAGGATGAAAGTAACATTTGAATGCTGTGCCACTGCCAATTAACATAGTCAATGAAACTTGAATCATACATAGAAAGAACTGGCACAGTAGGCAATTAAACAAAATGTGCAATAGATGATTAGAAATTACGCTTTTTTATTCATAGAAAATAAGCTACACTAAAGTCACTATGTTATATGATAGTCCTCTAGGTTTGCAAAAATACAGACATAAAAGGTTATATGATCACCATGAACTGCAATGTATGCTCTGCTTCATGTTCTCACGCTGGTCACAAGGTTGGTAAGGAATTCTTGTGGTAGGGCATCGCCCTCCATGGTGTACGAGTATAGTTACCATTGGAATGGCTACCTATTGTCCCCAAGGTTGCAGGTTCAAACCCTGTGGAGGGCAATGGATTTTTTCGGGCTTAAAAATAATTGGCATGGCTTCCTTCAGAGTTCCGTAAAGTAGATTTACAAAAGTAAAAGAACCTGCAGCCTGATAAAGAGGCCTCTAATGCCCAACTTAGAATGGGATGCTGAGAATCACAGCAATTAAAGAGCACCCATAAAGAAATCTCCATTTCATTTTCTACACCAGCGCTGTTGAGAACTGTGGGATGATTGTTGGTGCACATGGATGTACTGCAATGTATATCCCAAAGCATTCTATAGGTGTTCAGTAGGATTTAAATCAGGATAATGGGCAGGCCAGTCCAATAGCCAAATATCCTCTCTTTCCAAGAGATTCTCCACCTTTATTGATTGATGCAGCCACGCATTATCATTCATAAAAATGAAGTCAGGGCCAACTGCACCCTTGTAAAGATGCACATGGGGAAGGAGTATATATTACAATAACATTGATCAGTAAGCATACTGTGTTCACCCACACATTATGCTTTCCACACCTTAACACCGTGGCCACCAAAAGAATCATGTTTAAGGGTGTTCCTGGGTGCATTATGCATACCCACCTCTTGCTAGATGAGGGCACCTTGAGAATCACTACTCAGACCAGTCGCGGCTTGTCCTATGTGTTCATGGAACCCCTTATAAAATTAAAATTCAAAGTAAACCTCTTCCCTTATAAGTCATTAATAATATGTAAATAAAAAATTATAATATAATTTTCTCATTCCCTTTTAAATGAGAAGAAATCTTGTTAGATATTTACGCAGCGCGACGATGGAATGCCTAGTTTCGTGATGTGTTCAAACGCCTCATAGAACCCAAGTAAGCATGAGTTTGAATGTGAGGGGAACTGAGATGGGAGGAGGAGGGAGCAAGAAATGCATTCAGCAGTCGCTAAAATTTGTCTTAGCGACAACCCAAAATCCAAGCGATGACTCACGAAGTTATACGAGTGTCTTCTCCCTCTCTCCCTCCTTTCGCGAGCTTGTGTTGTCTGTCAACACATATGAATTCAAAGTTTCATTATTGGCTTTATGCACAGTTTTCAGGCAAAGAAAATTATTTAAAAGGTGTGCTAAATTGAAAGTGTGTGTGGCGGTGAATACTGCATTGACTTTACAAAAGTAGTTAGGAAAATGAACATTGTAAAATGTCATTATTAACTGACTTTTCTAACTTTCACTAAAAGACAAGTGTAAAATAAAACAGGCAGACCAAATCTCGTCTTTCTCTAATTCAAAAGTAAACTGTTAACGGCAAGGAATACTCACGCTCATTTGAAGCCGAAATATACAAAAGAAATGCAGGCTTGCCTGGGCATAATATTACAAATAGATTGTGTTGTTTTAACCCTTAAATTTTGCTAAAGGAAAAGACTGTAGCTGGACAAAACCTGAAATAGCAGATTTAGGACACTTGTGTCAGTAAATTAAGAGACATGTCGGATCACAATTACATGTCAATTTTTGTATTGATCTCTCAGTATTGGGCAAAGACGACATAAGGGAAAACTCAGCAGTGCTTTTCATAGCATAGAATAGCACAACGAGCAAGTAAGAAAAATTAGATGTGTGCTGCCAAAAATTGACTGCATCAAATTTTGCGGAGAGTCCATTATGAAACGACGAATTTTAACAACCCTGGAGTATTTAGAGGGCTAGTTAATTTCGCGTCAGCTCTGGATAATGTTGTTGAAAATTTTAAAATAGCCTCCGCCTTTGTAGGGACATTGAAGGCAGTTCAAAATGTGATTAGACAGCATGCTATCTGTGAGTTGCAATATCATTCTCTCTGAGATTTCTAATGCAGATTTTGTATCAATTACAGCTGATGAGAAGAGTGTCAGCTCGTAATTGTTATAAGATACGTTCTGCCAAGTGGAAACCCAGTGGAGCGATTTTGGACTTTCTTATATCCTTCCAGACATGACACAACTTTGTTAGCATCACATATTATGAATGTCCATAAAGAAGTTGTAGGGAATAATAGCAACAAATTAATTTCCGAAAGCTATGATGGGGCCAGTATTTTTAGTGGACGTCATTCTGGTGTGCTGGCTCTCGTAAGGAACACATATCCTTATGCTTATTTTATATACTGTTATGCTCACCAATTAAATTTAATAATGTCCCAATCAGCGAGTTAGAACAAAGAAGTCAGGATTTTCTTCGCAAATATTGCTCACATACCAAATTTCTTCACCATTCTCCGCAAAGAATTAAAATTCTTGACGAGATTGTTGGCAGACGACTTCCACGTGGTTCAACAAACAGATGAAACTCTAATTCTCGCACACTTTGCTCAGTGCACGATGGATACAGTTATTGAATATCTGGAGAAAATTGAGGATGCAAGCCTCCATACTTCCACAATTAACCAAGCGCAGGGACTTCGACTGAAAATGCAGTTACCTTCTTTCAGTTTCTGGCTACACTTTTTGTTATAGAGCTATGCCACATGTTGAAATATTGTACAATGTAAATTCTTCTTCAGTCGAGACTGCTGTAGCTTCATTCATCAATGAAATAAATATAATAAGAGATAGCGTTGACACAATATCTGAAAAAGTGAAAACTCTCCAGGATTTAGCAAAGAAACCTTGTCCTGTCCCTGATTCTCGTCAGTCTAGAACTATCACGGCAACGGAAGTCTGCGATGTAATAGTTAATCAAGCATCCTATAGATTTCAGTTTACTGGACATTTGAGAGCTGCAACGTTTGTTGGGATATGAACATTTCTGAAACTTAACAAAGTGTCTCCAGACGAAACCTTGGACTATATTACTAATTCATATCCGTTTCTTGATAAAACCAAATGAGAAACAGAACTTAGAACAATTTATGCCAAAGATGACTGCCGAAGTGTAAAGAGTGCAACTGATTTACTTGGGTTCATACTGGAAATTAATTTTAGTGACTGCCTCGGTGAGGTTACCAAACTCCTTAAACTGATAATTACGATCACAATGTCATCATTTGAAGCGGAAAGATGTTTTTCTTTGTCAAAAAAGATAAAAGCCTTTCTAAGGAGTACGATGGATGAAGATAGACTGAATGCACTTGCAATACTGTCCATTGAAAAGGAGATAATCAACCAGCTAGTGGATTTTAATGAGAAGGTAATAGACCGTTTTGCTATCCAGAAACTTAGAAGGATGGCTTTTAAGTACAAACATTCCAACATCAGCGCCACTTCAGTAGGCGGTACATATAATGTGGGATAATGGCTTTAAGGTAAGATATTTATATAATTTTAAATATTTTGTTGTTTATAGTCGTAGTCTCTTTGAACCCCCAATATCATAACCCACGAGCCGCCACTGACTCAGACTGAATCTGCTCTCATGCAACCTCATTCTTCAGTGGTCGAATTCTAATGCTGTTGGGACCATGACAAACAATGCTACTGATGTGCGGGTATCAATGGAACACAACGCTCTGGCTGTTGGGTAGTTGCAAGTGCACCCACTGTTTTGATGTGGATCCGTGCTTGCCTGTTGCACAATGCATTGGCCATTTGCTGCTGTAGTTAACTCCTCTCCTCGGGACAGCAGTGCCTGTGGTTTGGAAGGAGCCCCATGCGCATGAAACAATGCTATGAGCAATAACAAAATCCAGGACAACACTCATCACACTTCGTCCTTCCAGTTTCCTGATGATTCTTTCCTGTGTGAACTCATTCAAATGTTATCAAAGGGCCATGTTGTAAAGAATACCACCAGTACAGTACACTGTAACATCTCGCTGATTGCCACACACTGCCTAGTCCTGTTTCTTCAGTTGTCTCATGTTGTAGGACCAGATACATTTAGCCCCTCACCTGCCTGCAAGACATCCAGCTTTCTGTGTACATGTGAGAGACTTCTGGCAACATGTTCCCACACGTTCCATCATTCCCACCCATTAGTTCATATATTATGTTAATTTAGTCATCTTTTCCTTAAATTTTGCATACCTGTGTATAAAAGCGACTTTTAACATTAAGCTACCCATACTTCAGCAGATGTATGGCACAATAGAAATCTATAAAATAAAGCCAGAAAGGAAGGCCAAATAGGAAGAACACTAATAACAATTTCTAAGGAAGAAAAAAATCACAGATATGGAGATGACATTAACAATGATGCCAGTGTGAGAGTATTCATCTACAAGCCTAAAGGAAAAATTAAGTGTGGAAAAATGAGGCTAACAATGTTCTGACACTTGAGTAGAGCCCTGCAAGTGTGCAAGAAGTATATATCATAACCTGTTTATGCAGCAGCAGGGAAGAATGGTTCATGTGGGTCTATGAATGTTTTGTGGTGAATGACAAATCAGGCAATGAGCATACTGTAATATCAGTATGTTTGGTTTTGGGTGAGAGCTCTTACATATACGTGGCTATACTTAGCAGTGTGGTTGTTGCTAAAATCGTATCCAAATTGCCAGACGTGATTAGATGTTCACATTTACTCACAAATTGGAGCAGCTGGCCTCATTTGTGCTTTCAGATGTAAATAAAACACGTTCAGAAAACCATTTACATAAGAGAGCCAGCTTAGACCTAACATAAGTTGTCTTAAAACAGTGTTTTGCATGGTGTAAATTCATTCCATTTGTGCCAAATGTGTGAGCATTCCTTAGTATTGTAACTCTTTCTTGCCCAGCGCATTCCAGAACAAAAATGTTGTTAAGGGGCAAGGGTCTTAATATGATTAGAAAATTTGTATATAACTAGTACTAGGCATATAAATAGACAAATATTTTTCAAAATTTAAATTTATTGCACCCAGAGTTAAAAAAATAGGTGGTACCTATCGTGTACCACCACACTTTAAGCAGTATGAAAGTCCTGAAAACATGTATTTCTTTTTCCTAGACATAGTGGTACTTCACACACTGAACACTTCCATTCTATTCTTACTTGATTCTTCTTTGTGCTACAAATAGCACATCTTCTTTTGGTAGACCTGTGGCTTGTGGGCAGCACTCTCCAGACGTGTTGCTTTTGGCACATGAAGTTTTTTATTCCTAATAAATTTCAGTGGGACTTCCAGAATTCCTTTGCTTATGTTTTGCAGATATGAGCCCTGAACTTACAAGATCCCTAGATATGCCTCTTCTGAAGTTCTTTATGGTTATTTTAGGGAGTCTAAGTTCTTTGTGTAGGACATATGCATCGACTACACTGGCATCTATAAAGAACCAAAATATTCTCTGCCACCATTTTTTACTCTTCCTGTCTATCTCATTAGTGCCTTTTAGTTGGTCGAATCTGTCTACACAATTCATATGACTATTATAGTCTGCAAGAGCTGTTGGGCAAGGAATATTTGTTTTACTGCCATCTTTTTCCTTTATCACTTCTGTTGTAACAGTAGGGTCATGGAAATTGGAAAGCAGATGCACACTTCTTTTGTCTTTCCATTTCATGATACTTAGGCATGTACCACTGGTTGACCAATCATAACTGCCACGCTTCATGCTTTTGTCAGTTTTCAGGACAGGCAAATTTTTTCTTGTTGGGTTTGCTGTTCCACATGCATGAATACTCCTTTCTTTAAAGTCCTTCAGAAGAGCTGGACTGGTAAAATAATTGTCGAAATACACTTTATGGTGTTTGTTTTCAAGGCCTTTGACTAAAGATTTCACAACTCTCTCTCTCCTAGTTGGCGCGCAATGAGATTGTCCTCTTTTTTTTTTTTTTCAGTGTATATGCCAAAATTCAAGGCATAAGATTTTTATCTGCTAGCATCGAGACTGTTTAAGCCCTGATTGCCCCTTAAATTTAATCATTGATTCGTCGACAGTAACAATTTCACTTGGGCTGAAAGCAGACTTGAAGTTTTCTGAAATTTTTGTAAGAAATGGCCTTAATTTATAAAGCTTGTCAAAATTGTCATCACCTCTTTGGGGTAGTTTGCTGTTGTCATTCAAGTGTAAATTACCTAAAATCCTGTCAAAGCTTTTGACAGTCATAAGTGAGCTTATATAGTGGTCATGGATGTCAGGTGCTGAGCTCCAGTAATCTCGATAGCTGGGAAGAGGCTTAATACCCATTAGAATATTTATGCCAACAAAAGTTTTAATTTCTTCAGAATTTGTTGGTGTATAGGATTTATTGTTCCTTAGATAGTTCTATTGGGCATACAGATTAGTTTGAAAAACAATGTCACTTAAAATGTCTTCTGTTACCAATAGCAAAAATAATTCTGCAGGGGAAGGTTCAAATAAATCTTTCACTTTATCAGTAGGACCACTTTGTAAAGTAAAAGCTAGAGCAGGATCAGGACGATGCATTTTTCCACATGTATGACTTCCAGATGGAGCTGCAACACAGTGAGCAGTTGTAGTTGAAGGATCAACCACCATACTAGCAGCATTTCTAATATTGTTGACGAATGGAGGTGATGGACTTTCTTCTTCAGAACTGCTAGATGAATCAATTATCACATCTGTTCTGTTGCCAATTCTTTGATCAGGAATTTCTGCATCATTTGAACCACTATCACTTCCCATATCTATTGAGGACATGTCTGAAGGAAGATCCTCAAAGTATGATAACATCTCGTGTTCTTTTAGTATCCTGGTGCGTTTCATTATTGTAACTAAAAAGACAGAAATGAATGTATCAGGTTCTTTATAAATTTTGTTGCATGAAATTGACTTAAAATGTATTAGAATTTGTTATAGGATCAATTATATAACTAAAACCTTTACAAAAATTATTCCAGATCAAAACAAATACGTATAGTAGAATAACATAAACTGAAAATTAATTGTATGCTGGGAACATAACAATCTGTTATGGCATGGTGGTACATTATTTGGATCATGTGTTTTTTCATTATTGCTACAAATATAAATAACTGAGTGGCATTTTATTACCATATTTAATTATTAAATACATATACTCTATCTGCACAAAAGTTTGCAGTGGTATTCAGCTGTTTATACTCAAACCTGCTGCAAACTAGCCTTGGAAAAATACAACCTCAGCAAACTGCACCAACACACAAAATTGCAGAGGGAGACAGAATGTAAGCATAACAGTTTCTTCTGACATCTTTTGGCAGCTTGAGAAACTACAAGCAATAGATGCTTGAAGTGGTTCATAAATTATACCACAAGCCTGCAAAAGCAGAGACATTAGAATAGGTGGTACATGTACAAGATATGTACCAC
Source organism: Hymenopus coronatus (assembly GCA_030762935.1). Classification (NCBI taxonomy): domain Eukaryota; kingdom Metazoa; phylum Arthropoda; class Insecta; order Mantodea; family Hymenopodidae; genus Hymenopus; species Hymenopus coronatus. The sequence goes on from CM060894.1 coordinate 18,739,203, forward strand.
CAAGCATTTAAGTGATGGTAAATGGTGGCGCTGTAAATGTACCACCAAGCATGAAAGAGTTAAAAGGTTTTCCAACTTTAGATTAGAAAACGAAACAAAAATCTGTAAACACAGAGAATGGAATACCACTAGTATGACAAATATAGATGCCAACCACTACAAGTTTACAGCGGTGCCATGAAGTACCGTGTAACTCCTTATTAGGCCCAAGAAAATAAATCTATGTAGATTACCAGTCGTGGATAAAGCAAAACATGAGCACTCAGCATATCCAGAGAGGATCCTCTTGTACAATGGGGAGGCCAAGCACACACGAGTATGAGCGATATTGTGTGAAGAGTAATCGGAAAAGCCAAGCTTTGAAACTGGTTTAGATCACTTGTGCAGTGCTCTACCTTTAAGCCCCTGGCAGGCATTCTTGAAATGGAGAAGATATGGACTCAATTTGAATTTTTGAATGTAAGCATCAAAATTAGAGTCAGCAGTTCCTTCCAGATAACTGATTAGTTACTAGTCAGCATGAATTAAAACTACATTATTCCTAATCAGACTTTATTTTAAATGGTGATGAGGAATTGTAATCACACAAAGAAGTTGTTTATGGAATAAGACTAGTTTTTTAGCATTCATGTTAAAATTGGTTTTCTGAACCAATTGTTTATCAAAAGCATTTATATTGTCTTGTGCTTCAAATGTTCAATGACAAGCTACCTTTAAGCCCCTGGCAGGCACTCTTGAAATGGAGAAGATATGAGACTCAATTTGAATTTTTGAATGTAAGCATCAAAATTAGAGTTAGCAGTTCCTTCAAGATAACTGATTAGTTACTAGTCAGCATGAATTCAAATGAATTAAAACTACATTATTTCTAATCAGGCTTTATTTTAAATGGTGATGAGGAATTGCAATCCCACAAAGAAGCTTTTTATGGAATAAGACTAGTTTTTTAGCATTCATGTTAAAATTGGTTTTCTGAACCAATTGTTTATCAAAAGCATGTATATTGTCTTGTGCTTCAAATGTTCAATGACATAAAGGAGTGAACAGCTTTTGTTTGCTTAACAGACTCCCGATTCACAATCATTAAATACAGGGTATTTCTGTGGGATGTCCACTTTATTAGATATGTTCTTTGACTAAAAAAATGTAAATGAGAGGTTATCTCTGGGGAAAAATGACATTAACAAGATGAGCTGGAAGTGATGAGCTCCCTCCATCTGGAAACACATTCTGCTTGTTTCACCAAGTTTCCAGAGACATGTCTGAGCATGCCTACATCAATATTCTTTATTTGGGTATTGATGTTTTTCCGGAGTTTTGTGGTCTGCTTCTGTAGATTCTTTCCTTGGTGATCCCACAAAAAAAAATTACTTTAAGTCTGGTGATCTTGTAGACCACAAATATTTAGAGATAATAAGGTTCTTGAAGAAGCTGCTAATGTGTCATGGATTCATTAGAGGTGTGGCATATGACACCATCCTGTTGAAAATATTCCTGCATAAGTTTGATGTTGTTTAGCTGCTCCACGAATTGCATGAAAATAATCTAGTTTTGTTAAAGAAAATTGGTCCAATGACCCTATCTGGATATTGCACATTACACTCCAACATTTTCTGGATCAAGTGATGTCTCATGGTACACACAGGATTTTCTGATGTTTTTAGAATTTACGTAGTCTGTGAGTTGAAACCAAGCTCCAATTGGTAACAATGTTATTTTCAATAAGTCTTGGTTTCTTTCCACAAAGCTGAGGAACCAATTACAATATTGCACAACTTCATTTTGTCTGATTCTTTCAACTCATATATTGCTGTGCATCACCAGAGTTTTGCATGCTTTGCTGTTCTTTGCCACATTGTTATGGAGTAGCTGGTTTCTTGTGACAGATGGCCTAAAGACTTGTGAGGAGTGAAGCAATCACTCATGAACATCTCCTGTGCACTGTGGCACTAATGACAGTGGATAATGCTTGCCTTTTTTAGTGACTGAAAACCTGTTCATTCCAATTCTCCACTAATCTTAGAATTGAAAATTGTCTTTTGATCAGGAACATCATGAACATTGTACTCTCATTGGTAAGATATTTGTGTGATGTAACAGAATAATTCCTCATGGTAAATACATGCTGTTGAATTTGTACTACATTTTAAAGGTTATGTGACAACAGGGAACATGAAGCAAACATTGGTATGCATTGAAATCAGTAACAACTTGCCATCCTCTGGCATCCCCTAAACTTCTGACTTTATGCATCATTGCAAAGTACATGTAATTTATGTCATATAAGGACATAGTGGAACATCACACTGAAATGCCCCATATAACTTTATTATGCTCAGTGATGAACACTTAATTGGACCTGAACCAGTTCTGGGACTGCTGTTAGGTTCAGTTAAGCTGGTTGTCAGGGATGGTTGGTTAATAGAAGATGAGAAGTACTTGGAACTTGTCTGTAAGTTTCAGGAATTCCAAAGCTTTTATGAAGTCATTGTATCATAAACACTGTTAAACTCATGGCTAATGGGCCTCTTTACAGAACATTGTGTCAGCAGGCAAATAAAAAGCTGTCCAGCACTTGCTCTGCAAAGAGTCTTCAGTTTTGGAAGTCAATTTCCTTAATTAGCGGAGCTTTCAATCATTACGGTCTAGAGTCTGATTCAGTTCATTATGAACATCAGACTTCTGGGTCTGAGATGTGCAGGGCAGTGTTTCCCCATCTCACACCCTGAATTAAACTAAGCTCAGTGATTGTAACTGGTAATAATGAAAAGAAGCATGTGAACTTAGGTCTTATAATATGCAGTATTTGGCATGTGTTCAGATTGAGAGTTAAATTGATGAACAGCTGGCCATAAGACATGTGTAGCAAATGCAAGAAGAAATGAGTCCCTGAAACCTGAGGATTTCTTTACAGATTTAGGACTGCTAAGAATATTTTACCTGTTTAAATTTGTTTAGAGAAATTAGTAAATAATTTATGCACATTAGCACAATTTCATAAAAGACATTGCCCTATACAAGGGTGTCTGTTTAAATGTTTATACTGTGTGCCTAAACTTCATGCAAATACATAGTGTTTGAAACAACACATTCAATTTTTCCCCATCATTTATGTAGATATTCATCTTGACAGGTGAGTTTTAGATTGGATTGCAACCTTGTGATCTTAAAGTGTGCTAGTACAAATAAAAAAAATTGATTTGCTTGTGAAAAAAATAAATACTATAGGCAAGATATCTTTATCATGATTCAGTCCATTTAAATATCCTTACAGTGAATAGGAAGTAAAAATGTTTTTAAAAAGGAAATAAATCTACTCATAAGTAGCACCCCAAATGTTGGAATTTTTAAACTGTGTTTTCTTTCAGTTTATAAATGAAAAAATATATGTGCTTATACCATTAGGACCTCTGATGAGTACAGCTGTAAAACAGAAAACAGTATTGAAGATGAAACGTTCTTTGCTTTACCTCTATTCACTATTATCTATTCAACCTTAAGTTGATCTGTGCCAAAAGAAAACCCAAGCGACCAATGCACCACCTCTGCCATTCATGCTGGAAATAGTCATACTTTCACGACTACATAGCAAGTGCACGCAGTATGTAATGCATTGAGCCATTATTCCAACAACTTAGATGGTGACAGCATTTTCTGTCATTGGTTAAAAGTAATAATATTGAGGTCACAAGAAAATAAATGGGTGCACATAAAATAATTCTAAAAGAAACAAGTGAAGAGAAAGTAACAGGTCACATTCTTGCATTGCATATTTCACATGTGTCATTTTATTCTTGGGCACAACCACTTTTCCTGATTCACCATTTTGTTTATGAGCACTCTTTATACTTGATGCCGAAACAGCTAATTTCACCATTTTTATTGGGAGTGTTGGAAATTTCTCACACAACTTACAATTAATGTTCAACACTATTGTTCTTTCACCACTAGTCAAAGGTTTACCAGCTTTATGCTTCATGTAATTTGACAAAAGATGAAAAATCCCATTCACAGCAACCATCCCCCATGATTCTAAAAAGCAACTGTTGTAAACAATACAGATATCAGCAAACTCAATAGAAATAGCACATTGTGACTTGTAGCTCTGCTTAATGGCATAAGTTAGCCTTTCTTAAACTCCTAGTTATTTTATTGAGTTTTGATAAAATTGAGTTGCCTTTTTACATTTTTAACCCCACTTCCCCTTGTTTGGGAAGACTGGTTTCAGGATACCTCCTCTACCCTATCTTCAGTTCCATGAGAATAGAGGTTCCCTGAACCCAGTGTTTCTGAATGAAGATGATTTGGAATTAAAAGTGTAAAAATCTGATGTGTTCCAGTAGAATGCAGACAGCACAATTTGCAAAAATATTGTCACTCACTTGCCAAACTTAGCAGCAGGAATCCTTGTGATTTCTTACATGATATCACTAAGTTTCTGTAGATTACACTGGGATTTCTGGGATGTTCTGAGTGAGAACATCTTTAACTTATTATACTTATTACACTGCCTGTTTGGAGCAGATAGTCAATATTTTTAGCATTTATTTAAGGTAAGGACTCCAGTGCACCTTTGCCGGCACCACTTTCCTGGGTGACTCTTGGATCTCTCTCACAGTAGAGAGAGGCCGCGAGAGGGGTTACCTTATAATTTGATGACCCTACAGTAGTTGTAGAAAAAGTTAAAAATGACTCAATTTTATCAAAACTGAATACAATGACATTATGTAAAATACTTATTCTTTTATTTTAGGTATTTGTGTAGAATATATAATTTAAAATCAAATTTATTCTGAAATTTAGATTAGCGGGGGATTACTTTCCTGTGCACGTTGCTACTATTGTACCACGGTGCTCCGGTCACAAAACCATTTTGGTGTGAATGAACCTAAGAGTGAATAGATAATAGTATGTGTTGCTGTTAATCTTCTCATAATTATTAGCTGTGTTGTGTGCTGAAGAATCCATCCGTTGTCACAGCTTTTATTGCTCCTTTTTATTGCAATGGGGAATAATAGCAAAATATACCAAACTGCCAGTTTGGATAATTTGCCTATTGCTGCATAACTTGAAAAAGAATAATTAAATCAATTTCTTTATTTGATTTTAATGTGTTTATTTAACAGATGTTTTCAAATATCTTGGCAAATCCTTATGTAAATACATTGCTTAAACTGCCTTGATGTACAGAAATGTATTAGTGGCTGTAGTGATCTCTCTGTAATTGTGTAACAAAGCAGTGAACGAATATGCTACTTTCAGATATGTCAGTAAGTAAATGGGATTGTTTAATATGTATAGATTGGCTTCATTTGAAATTTTTGACAAGATTGTAGGATTCATTTAGAAATATCTGTTTGTAAACAAATAATCCTGTTTGGTAACAAGTATTTTTTTGCTATTGGTTTTTAAGCTTTAGTGAGATCTGCAGTTATTTTCCATCATTTTTTTTTTTCCTTCTTTTTTTTAAATGAACAGCACATTCATACCCATTACATTATTCTGTCTGTGTACCTTTAAGTAATCTCTGGAGAGACATTTTAATTTTCAAATATTGTATGTTGTGTTTCTTGTTGGCTATATTTTAAAATAAAGTTAACGGTTATGAAACAAATGGGTTTGATTGCTCCTATAATTCCTAATCATTACCATTCTGAGAGAGAATTTGTAAAGAGTAGTATGTATGTTTTTCTGCAAGTAATGCAAAGGGGGCTGGTTTTCAAAACAATGGTTTCACTGTGTTTTTTCCTCTTCCTTTCATTAAGATGCCTTTTTTGCACATCCAAATATGTTGATGGATAACCAGTTCCCACTCCCTTTTAAATGTTAAAATGACACAGTAAGCTAAAGTGACCAAAATATTACTGTGGAAGGATATGTTATAGTCGTTGCTACCATGTAGGTACCCATGCATAATTGAAAACATAAACAAAGTTAGCAAGGCTTTTAAAATGATTGAAGGTGTTTAAATGTGCACTAGCAAGAATTCTGTTCCTGAAGTTTTAAGCTTGTTTTAAAATAACTGGTCACATTTAAACATTCCATTGCAACAGACAGAGCCTCTTCTCCAAATAATGTGCATTAGTATAAGTTTAGAAAAACAAGCAAGAAACTTGAGAGTTCATTTGATTTCAAATAATTATAACCAAAATAATTTGTTTGAAGATGACAACTTAAATTTGACTTTGGTCATTACATTTATTCATCGAAGGTAATCTTGACTTTACTACATACAAAAATTAATGAGAAAGTAAAGTTATTAAATCTCAGGATATATTATAAGCACAGAAAAGAATGAGCTATTTACAACATTCTGATAAACATACTGTGGTTGTGCAATAAGCCAGAGCTGTTTTATTCAGGCAATGGTGGACATAGAAATATTTTTTGTATACTGACAGAATGCTGTAATATGCTCACTCTTTACTTTGATTATATTACAGTATCTCTAAGGAATAGCAGTATTAACGTTCCGCAATAGTGCATGAATCATTTGCAGGGGACATCATATGGTAAGATATGTATAACTTTATATTTTGTTATTCATTCTCTTGTTGCTTGTAAACATACCCTTTAATGACTTGGAGAGGGGGAAAATAGTCAACTTAAAAAACAAGTTTGGTATTGGAAACTTTATGGTGTGTAATCTTTTTTTTTCTTTCTTTCTTTTCTTGTCCCAGAATCATCAGCTTTATGATAGACACAAAGATGTATGTGTGTTAAAATTTTCAAGGAAGAGAGGACAAAAACATTTGTTGTAAAGGAATCTGTTCTGTAAATATGAAACAAAATATTTTAGGAAGACAGGCAAAAGAAGAACACATTTCTTTAATGATAGTAATACAAACTAAAATTCTTAAGATAGTACAGGATCTTTCAAAAGTTACTTTAAACTTAACACATTTTCATAAAATATAGATAATATGTCAGAATTGCTTTTACTATGCAGACCCAATCTTTCAATACTCTGCAACACAGTTTTTAGCCTGGATTTTGGAAGTTTATCTTTTAGTTATTTTACAAAACAGAGCAAACCAAAATTTGCTTCTTACGACTGAAAGCCAGGTGGAATAAATCTATAAATTGTGAGAAATCAGGTTATTGGAGTGTGTATGCTCATTAAATAACTGTCATATTGTTTGCAAAGCTGAGATTTACAAATTGAAGTAGTTAAAGTATTAAATGACATAATTTTTTTCAAACACTGAAAAATACTCTTTGTTTTATATAAGGGGCTTTCCATTTGGATTTACACTTTTGAATTTCTACCATTCTGTTTATTAGTGTTCTAATTGGTCTGCAAACAGCTGCCAGCATAATGCAGAGGATGTAATCCCTGCAAACTACAGAGTTTACTACAACTACTGAGTTTATGTGGATGGACAATGTGGAGAATGATTATCAAGTGTGATCATGTTGGAAGCTCCGGTTATTGTGGAAAGAGGATGTAAACACTGCAGATTTTCATAGACGTTGGTGACTATGTTGAGATCTTGTACATCATAAAAGAATGTGTGCAATTGGATGGCTGTGAATGTGACTGCACATCAATGGATAAAGGAACTGTTCTGGGAGAAAAGTAACTGTCTTTTTAGTGGATTGCATTACTCAGAAAAGGAAATCATTGGAAATGGAGGTGGCCACAGGATTTGCATTACTCTATGCACTGATCACTCTCACACCTAAGATAGAGAAGTTGTATGCAGGGATATGAGCCATTATATCCAGTGCCACAGCTGGAATCCAGAGGGCTTCATAGTGAAGAGACTAAGGCTCTATTACCATGAGTCAGAGAGGAAAGCTCAAGCCCAGTCAAAGCGGTGAACACAAATGCAGCAACCCCATATACTTCCAAAAAGTGCCTGACAGTGCCCTCAGTAGGCAAGCACATGGATGCAGTGTTTTGGGACAAGGATGGAATCTGTTTCCTGGCAGGAACCAGGTACCATTATCAGCACAGAATATGCAAGGACCCTTTGGAGCTAGCAGCATACAATTCTAAAGAAACTACCAGGAAAATGGCAAAAATTCTTCAATATGACAACGCTATTTCTGTACAGAGAAAAGCATAACTACCATCACTGAGTTGGGGTTCCAGATGCTGTCACACCCACTATATTTTATTTCTGCTTCTAATTATTATCTGCTCAGGGCTTTGAAGAAACCTACACAGACATTTCCAGTACTCAAAGCAGCTGTTCTGATATAGGTGCAACAAATTCTGAAAATGTGATTCCAGAAGCACCTCACAAATATCACACATGGTGCTAGTGTGTTCCATTTAGTGTAGACTATATTAAGAAAATAGATATAGCTCTCAAGGCATATAAGTTCTTGAGTGTAAAATAAAATAAGCGTAAATCAGTTTGAAGTACCCCCCATAAAACTATTGACTTAGAATGTATGTAACATTTAATGCTAGAACTATAGTTCATACATTGAACATTTCTCTTGGAATATTAATTGCTACTGTGTCAAGAAAGGCCCGGGAATTGGTCAATTTTATTTTATCGCCTTCAAAGTATGTTGCTTCCAAGATTATACATTTATACCAATGAATAATCCAATTATCAAAATTTATTGTATGCATTTTTTGGAATCTGTCAATTGTCACCACGAATTCTCCTTTATGTCTTCTATCGACTGAAAATGGGTGCCTCGAAGTGGTGGTTTGAGTTTTGGAAAGAGAAAGAAGTCGGCTGGAGCCAGATCAGGTGAGTATGCAAGTTGTTCGACGAGATCTGTTGAGTTCTTGGCCAGAAATTCATTCACAATGATAGGCTTGTGAACTGGTGTATTATGGTGCAGAATCCGCGAGTTGTCTTTCCACAAATCTGGTCTTTTTTGCCGTATTTGTTCTCTCAAATGCTGTATAATGCTCAGATAATAGTGCTTATTTACTGTCTGAACTGCTGGCAGAAATTCCAAGTGTACGACACCATGATAATCAGAAAAAACTATCATCATGACCGTACCTTTTGATTGAGTTTGACATGCCCTTTTGGGCTTTGGTTCAGTTGGAAAGTGCCATTTGGAAGCTTGTGCAGTGGTTTGCATTTCAAACTCGTAAACCTATGTCTCATCACCAGTTACAATATGTTTCATGAATGTGGGGTCAGAATTGGCTCATTCTAGCATATCTTCAGTGATCCTAAGGTGCATTGCAAAATTTGAGACCGATTCTTTGTTCAATATTTTTATCCACCGTAAAATCACAGAACACTTTTGAAATAAAATAATAAAATGGCACACTATAAACAAACTACATGAAAAATGACTATCAAACTCCGGATGGGTATAGAGGAAAGCTGTACCAACTTAACGACAACAATAATTTTGAATCCCCCTTTAAGTGGAATTTTTACATTATCAATTCCCGGTACTTTCTTGACAGAATGTAGTTCTGAATATAAAAAAGAAAAACAATTGTATTATAGAACAATTTATGATGTTCTCTATGTCGCTCGCAACAAGCAGGTCCACCATCAGTGCTTGTCTCCTGTTACAATTTTCATATTATGTACTAATGTTGACTGCAGAAAATGACGTCCCTCTGTTGCAACACATTCATGACACCTCTGAAGGAAATTGGATACATGTGCAAGTTTGTCTACTGTACTTCTCCCAATCTTTTAACTCATGGTTTGTATGCTTTTATTTTGTAAATTTTTTTCTGTGAGTAAAAGTGGCAGGATGACAAATTAGTATACTTGAGGCTATAAATCTCTACTAAAATCCCTGATCTCATGTTTCCTTATTCAGATTCAATTCTTTATTTTCTGTATGGGCAGTTGCTGAATCCTGCTGGAATTAAGCATTTTGACACTTGTTATAGTTTAAAAATTATAAGGCCTATAATCCTATGAGCACATAGTGTATCATGTAATCTCATTGTGTAAAGATGTTTCGTGTTAAATAAAGATTTTCTATACCCCAATATCAATAATTTTGTGTTGTAACATGGTCGTGAAGAGAAAACATGCTTCATCAGTGAAATGAATAAATTTAGAATTCACAGCACCATCAACAGCACTTTATAAAACCCACTTGCCAAAATTCACACAGCTCACATTATCAGTAAGCTATAATATGCACTATTGTCACTCTGTAGTGTGACAAGAATTTTAGAGCACTGTTTCAGTTTCTGAAATGCCCCTCATAAAAAGGCTAACCTTTCTATCTCATTAATTTTTTCTTCAGTAAGTGCATGCAAGTTTCTCTTTCCATGCTAATTCAGAACTGAATTTCATTGTAAAATCTCATTGCTTTCCTCAGTTTATAAGATAAACCCTTAGTTTCAATTAACTTTTATGGTGCTATATTAAGTTATAATTTTTACATAGCCGCCTCTGTAGGTGGCAACATATCTGCCTCACATTCAAGACATCTCAAGTTCGAATCTTGGGAAGAGTGAGTTACCCAGATAAGGTTTATTCCACAGTTTTCCCTTATCCTGAGAAGACTAATGTTGAATAACTCTAAGCTTCATGGACTCCAGGCTCATTTGAGCATCATTTCACCCAATTCGTTCATTGTCTGATATGACCAACCAGGTTAAAGGACATTAAATTTAAAAAAAAAAAAAAAAAAAAATAATAATATTTTTTACGTAAGTAACAGAGCTCCTAGGCAGTTGAGCAGGAGCTTAATTGCTGTGTGAGACCATGCACTGTGTCCTGGAAGGCAGAGAGAGAATGTATGTGTGACTGCAGTGCTCCCTGTTCACTAGTAATGGCAACAGCTGGCACTGGGCTCGCCAACATGGCACATGGAGAAGGTGTATATATAATGTATGAACAAATGAACAAAACTCTTTTAATTGTTTACTATAGTGTTTGTTTTCTAATCAGAATGTTTTAGATTTATTAGGCTTAAGCCTTTTTCCTAGCAGGTTAGATTACTGATGAGAACATATTTTTCACTCGTAAAGCTTTCAGTGGGTTTAAAATTATTAGTATTAATTTTGCTTTCTTATATTGTGGAAGGTAGTGGCAAACCACTTGCGGTATCACATATCTTCCCTAGTATGCACTTAGGAGGCCTCTGGTTGTCACTTCAGATCTAAACTTTTGAACCTGAATGCAGAGCATCATGTTTTAAAGGTTGAAGTGATTTTTGAAGGAATATATTTTTATGGCACTAAGCATTTCAACAAAGCAAATCAGTTCATCAAAACTCCTCAGATTTCTAGGATAAGTGTAATCTGTATAACAAAAACAACTTTTGACTGAGACCTTGCAGAAGTATGTCTTTACCTCAGGGTAAGCTTATATTACTTAAGGCCCCCTTTTGGAAATTCTTAATTTTGATAGCAATATCATGTAGAAATTTGTACTACAGTTTTTTTATTATAATAATACAGGTCAAGAGAGCATTTCCTTTGCAAGTTTTCAGTGGCTTTGATTCACTACTAGCTAGTGTACATTCAAGTTGCACTAGTCAGATGGACTGCTACCACCTATCAGCTGTTTTAAGCACATTAATGAGCATAGCTTCAAGAACCTCACCTTAAGTATTAGGGAAGATGGAAAGAAGCTGGATTTTCAGCGTAGACTATGTTGCATATAAAATGTATTGTGAAGATGTAAAAATGTAACATTTTTAAATAGTTAAATATAAATTTATCAACATGCAAAGTGTGTATTGTTATGTTGTAACATCAGTTTGATTAAAAAAAACATAATGACCTGCAAGAAATAATTTTAAGTTAAATTTATTGACAAATATACTTATGTAGCATAGAAAGAGCTCATTCTATGTTTGAATTAACAAACAAAAACAAAAAAAGAAAATAATAGTTTTCAGTAAGTTCTTTAGTAAAACACTCGTATTGCTTAAATTACACTGAATAATCATTATGCTGATTAAAAGCTTAAAATGTATTAGCCTTATGTAAGTCAATAAATTAATTTCTATTCTTGAACTTTGCAACATTTGCTCATACTACTATATAAAAACTACCAAACTGCTGACACTAATCAATAAATTATGACAAAAGTTATAATCCTCATTTGTAAACTTTTGTTATACAAAATTTTGCCTAAATAATGCACATATAAGCTGGTCAAGGCAAGTAGTCTGTACCGGGGGGCACCACTTGTACATGTAATGGCTTTCCCGCTCACCTGTACAGTCCAGTTGAGAAAGCTTAAGCAATAGTTCATGATGGCATTTCCCTTTTGTGTATATATATATATATATATTCATATCATAAGCAATCAAATATATTCTCAAATCCATTACAATACAATAAATTTGTACATCTCTTTCACTCTGCTGCGTATTCCGTGATATCTCCTTCACTTGCAATATCGGTCTCCAATCCAGTGGCTGCTGCTTCTCCTGATTTAGCATTGCTTTTGAATTCTGGATTGATTATTATCTTTTCCATTTCTTCTTCCATTAGTACATCTCTATTTTAACATGTTTCTTGAATGTTTTCTCAATTCTGAATCAAGTTTTTCCAGTTATTTGCTGCTATCCACCCAATAGCATTCTAAGAAATTATGCTCTATGAGCAACATCAACAGAGTGTTCTCTCAGTAAACTCTATTTATCTTTACAGTTTTTAAACTTCAATATTTTCCTAGGCACTATTTTACATTCAAAGATATTAATCTCTTTCTTGCAAATATCCAATAATTTTCGCAGTGTTGGGATTTCCTTTTAGCCTCTTAATACTCCTGATATTTTTTTCTAATGACACACTGGTGCATATCGTTCAAAACAAATGTTGCAAGGAGTTTACCAATCTTGTTAAGTGATGTAATTTTGTTTGTCCTACCTTCTTCAAGCCAGCCCTCCTTTTTGATCTTGCATATCATTGTTTTGTTCTAAGCGGTAGTAGTGACAAGTTCAGTGGTATTTGTAATAGTATTTTCTGAGTTTCTTTCTTCTCATCATCACAAAACTTAAGAACATTATAAATAACATTCTTTGTGTTCCATCAGTCACTGAATACTACACTGAATGCTAGTGAAATAAACCAGACTGTACAGCATTTCATGACGTATGCATGAAGTCGTATTGCCTCCACCTGCTCTCCACTCCCATTGCAGGACTGCACTTGCCTTGGCCAGCTTATAAAAAAACATTTTCTCCATCTATTTTACATTCAAATTGTTGTAAATACTGAATGAAAAGTATTTTATTAGGTGTATATTGGAAGAACAATCTGAATGTTCAAATTAAAATGCTTTGGGTGAAATACAGGTTTAAAAAAATACTGCTGATAGGACCCCTCCAGTTAAGGGCAAGATATAAATGGAGCATCTCTCCGAAAAAATAATGACCAGTGGAAGTATAGATTATGAGTATCTTTTTATTATTATAAAATTATAACCAAAATGTATGGTAATTTTTTTATTTTGAAGTCATACTTATATGTAATGTTGTCTACTAAGAAACCAAAAATTATATTTAAAAAGTTAGATTTGTGTGTAAGTGACAGATGAAAACAGCTGAAGTGATTGTTTTGAAACTTGATATATTTAGAAAACAGTTTGCATGACAACTAATTACTTTCGCCTAAGCGGTGTAATGAGGCACAAAGTGAAATCAATAGTCTCATAGTAGGGCATTCAGTAAGTAATGTAACACTTTCTTTTCTCTCTGAAAGCAGATTGGTTTTGCTCAGAGTTCTTGTGAATGTTCTAACCAACTGAACTACTATGGCAATGTGCCAATATAACATTAAATTCCCCAGCTGACTCACATTTTTCCTTATTTTTTTCCACAAGATCTCAAATCTTTTTGAGATTACATACACAGTAGTGACTTAAATGTTGCAAGCAATTTTAGTCCTAAGCTTTATAGGTAACCCCTGTTAGGTCCATCAGTAATTGTTCTTTCACACAAGGCAGTATGCAGGACAAAGGTTGAAAGCTAGACTAAAAATTTCAATGCTATAGCCAGGATTTGAAGCAGAGATCTTCCATTTTCTATGTGTGGCTCTAACCAACTGAGCTACCATTGTAACATGCCGGTATGGCATTAAATTTCCCAAATGACACATTTTTTCTTGGTGAATAACTGCATGAAAGGGAGAAGTTAATTAATGTGGTTCTAATCTTGGCTATGGCATTGAATTTATCAATGCTTGTCTTACATGCAATCTTGCTGGAAGAACAAGCATACACCACATTGTTACCCAATTCTTTGGTTAAAAACCCCATTTTACAACATAAGCGCCTGTAAGCCTATGACCTTATACTACTCTATTGGTAGTGCCTGAATGTGTCATGGTGTTACTTAGCTGGTCCACATCTAACCCAAGTTCGTACACATCAATAGCTTCATCACTGCTGAGACTACCACCCTTAGTGAACCAAAGAATTGGAAGATGTGAGATCCAGACTGAGGAAGAATAGTTCAGCAAATCTTTATCTCCAAGTGTGAAGACTTGTGACTTCACATTATCATGGAGAATAAGTTTGTTCACATTTTTGAGCAACAAGCAGGCAGGAATCATTTCTTCAATTTCTTAAGATTGGTACAACAGTCTTCAGAGTTGATTGGCCATAAGAGAGTATGTCCATCAGAGTAACCCATTGAGAGCCCCAAAAGATAACTGTGACTTTACCGGTTGAGGATTTGATTTTGAACTGCTACTTCTGAGAAGATTTGTGTTGCCATTCTGGGGTTTGCCATTTTGTTTATGGCTTGAAGTGATGCACCCATGTTTCATTGTTTGTGACAATGACAAAAAATCGTCACCATTAACCTCATAAGGAGTAAGCAATTTGGCACAGCTTAACTTGCTTTGCTCTTTATGGTCTTTGTTAGACATCCAAGGATCCCAGCAGGCACAAACCTTTGAATACCATAACTCAGTGTCCGTCAATATGAAGTGGAATGCTGTTAGGGCACACCTTAAGTGGGCAGTAAATATGAATGGGGCAAAAGGTATCAAGTATCAGTATATGTACTGTAGAAGCAATAACGGAGATAGAGTTGTGATTTCATGACAGCTTGTGTTTGGAAGTTTATTCTAGAGGAATAACAGTGGAAGCAGAGCTACAGCCATTAACGAAAGGCTATCTACACCAACATTTTTGTATGTGGGAAGAACTATTTTTATGTACTCATTTTGGTATCAATTTCTCTCAATCATGACTTCCACAACTTCATTTTACTGTGTGGTACCTTAGTGTGTTCCATCTACAGATTTAGTGAGCATTTTTATCCCCATTTTTGAAGACTTGTAAACCATAAGAAGCTGTCAGACTATAACTTGAAATATATTCTTAGTTGGTGTGCAAGTCAAAACATGACACTGTTGAACAACTGTATTGGTGAAGTAGGCTCACAAATTTATACTTTGCTTAAATCAACAGTGTTTGTATTGTAAAACAAGATTTCCATTTTCACAACAACAAAGAAGGAAAGATTTTTTAAATATCCTCATTAGAATTTCATCATAATTTCAAAGACATTTAATACAAATGTTATTTTGTAAACTGTTTTCAGTGTTCTATATGTGTAGTTTATTTATGCAATAAGTAATAGTAATTTTTTTCCTGTGCAATAAAGTCCATTATTTCTTTTCACAGTTATTTTATTCAACTGATACTATTGAACACCCTCCTTTTTCTTTATATATCATAGCTATCACAAATATTTTGTGATTCATAAAATAAGTTCTGTAAGAGAATGTGTTGCTGAGATGCAAGTCCTGCCATTTGTTGAGCTCTACTGTCCCATAATTCTGCAAGCAAGTAAGCCAGTGCCTCTGCTACTGCTTTCCTTGTTCCTGGACTGACATACCCTGAGTGATGAGGGCAAGTTAGTGGTGACTAGGGATAGCATCATGGGGACTGATAACAGGACAGAATCAAAGTTAGCGCAGCATGGTATATAGTTGTGATGTGTTGATAATGCAGTGAGAGTGTGTAGTGTACTAATAGAAGGAAAATGGGGCACTTGCATGTTTTCACTAGCAGTGGAAGACGATTGAGTTTGGGTGGGTGGTAAACATAAATGCAATGATTTATGGGAAGTAACAATTTTAATATTTACATACATTCAATGGCTGTTGTGCAACAAGTCATTAGCAGCATTATATGTGTCATTCTCTTTCAAGATACATAGTTACAATGCACAACAACATACATTCGTAGCGTATCAAATGTGGATCGTCTCCGATTGGCATGTAAACAGTATTAATTTACTATAGTAAAGATAATTTTATCAATTCATTCTACAAAAACATAAATTTAATTTAAATATGTAAAACAAACTTAATAATTAAACAATTTTATTAACTTCAGATTACATCGAATTGCACGATTAACATTTTGCTCCACATCACAAGATGTGATGGTATCTAGGACACATCAACGACTATTGGGTAGGATACTCCATCAGCAATTATTTCTGTAGAAAATCCTTTTGTATTTCATGCATTAATGAAAATCTGACATTTTTTTTGCAAACACTTGTCTTCACTGTGTTTCACATGGTCTAAAATGGGTGTCAAGGGGGTCTGAGTAATATCACAAGTTCGACAACTTTCAGGGCTCGGGGCATTTTAATTTTCAAGTTTCCAAATATGTGTTATTGTCATAGATATTTCTGCAGGGTTCCTTTGTATAAATTGCAAATCTTCATGTGATCAATTTGAAGCAAGAAATTTTACATTCGTGCACTAACATCATAGGCATTAATTACCTAAAACAGTATTGTAATATACAGTTCAGTATACTGCTGCATCGAGCCACATTCCCCAACATGTTCTACAAGTTGTTTACATGCAGTCACTGCTAGTGCAGGTTTCTCTCTCTTTGGTAGGTATGCAACTGGTATGTACGTGTGTCCTGCTACTGGTCCCCAAGATGCTATCCGTAGCGATGACTGCCCTGAGATGGATAATTGTAATGGCACTATCAATAGAGCTGTCAAGTGCAATAACAGGTTGTTTGGTTTGAATAACTTCATATGTTGCAAATTTGCAGGCATTGCAGCTGTGAATGACCAATTGAAGTGAGGGTGATCAATAGATTTCCTTCCTGTTCTATGATAGACACTTGGTCCAATAACTCACCATACATTTATTCACTGTCTGATTTTCATAGACGTTTTTAGATACCTGTTTACCACCAAATGGAACTCAATCACTGCTCTTTGTTTAGGACATTTCTCAGTTACAAATGCCATTGTAAACCCTTGTTATAGTGGTGTCATCTCATAAATGAATGAAAAACATGAAATCACATGGAAATGTTGGGGTATACCACACCATGTTTGAACCACAATTATTAGTGAGGAAAACAATGTGTTGCATTACTTAGTGAGCGCTCCTGTGTCATTAATGGTTTTTTTTTTTTGCACTACAAAACTTAATAAAGCATAGCTATTTGCAAAATGGATAGGTTGAATGTTTTAAAAAGTTGTACCAAATTTTTATTATTGTCATTTGTGTTTGTAAACAATTACCATGAGAAACAAGATTTTAAAACCTTACAGTACATGTAATTTGCTGAGAGAGACAGAAAACAACAAAGAGGAAGACACAGAAGGAGCTGGCTGGCATAATCCAGTGATGTCAAAGCAATGCATCTATGAATTTTTTTAAAAAAAAAGTGTATTTGAGAGAGAACTGCATAAATAAAAAAACAAAAAGATGGATGAATACCTAACATCTCCCCCTCTCCCCCATTATCCACTTTTATTTTTTGTTATTTTTAACTTTTTCAAAATTAATTGTAACAATTTTGATTAAAATACTGTAAAACTAAGATATTTGAGCAACAAATGAAATGTATATATTGAATTTTCTGTGAGTAGCCTGTCAAAGCCCTCTTCATTTGAGTGATTTTTATATAATTTGTAAATCGTATTATATGGACAAAATATTAGCTACAAAAAGTCTAGGCCTCATTAAAATACAGACACTTTATATCAAACTTTTCTGTGACATTAACCATTTCCAAGATGTTAATAGCTATTTGTTTGATTTTTCAAATACTTAATAACTTTTGAGGTGTTAAGTGCTATTCATCTGTTTCTTATTGTTAATCAGAATGGAACTCCAGAGCCTTCATATAGTGACTCCACTTTTTTTAACATCTGACCAATGCTTCAGCCTTCTGTGTCCAATTTGTACCTACAACGAAGTGTGTAATAAAAGCATTTCTGCAAATATTTATCTCAAAGTAAAAAGAATAAGCTTCTTATTAATAGTTGATAGAAATAGTGGAAAGAGTAAGTCATGTGAAAGTAGCACAACAAATCTTTTTAATTAAATATTTGCAACAAAAAAAAGAAATGTTCTGTTTTCTTCCTTTCCCTCACATAATTTTATTTGAATGTTTTAAAACTTTAATGGAACTTTTACAGTGGTCGGTTAATGTAAAAATAAAGGTTAGACTTTTGACAAGATTAAACAAACCATTTGACACACTGAGAATTTTAAGTAACACATTAAATATAAGATAAAAATTATTATTTCTGAAATAAATGCTTATAGCTCTTTAATATATTTTATATAATATTTCATTACATTACCATATTGTCACTAAAATTTCATGTTGCTTAAATGAAAACTGTGAATGATTAGGTTTTTCACAAGTACACAAGAGATTAAAACCACTTTTAAAAATTCATTGATTTCCCCACATTCCCTTAACTGCAAGATTTTGTTTTATGTATTTGTTTATAATCTAGTAGCTCCCATGTTTTGAGCCTCATTTGACATTTCGTCTACATAATTCTGTAAATCTTTAATGAAACTTTTTCTTTGAACATTGGATAATTTCCTTTTGACTAAAAACTGTTCAAATATTTGCTTCTCCTCTGTACATTCCGTGGACATTCATATGCCACCACTTAAGAATATGGCTTAATTCTGCAGCATACAGCATTGCATCAAAGCTTTATTGTGGTGCATTTTTGCATTGTAGCCTTGCACATGTGTGTGTGCAGAATTAATTGCTCTGTGGCAGATCATTTTACCTATCTGGAAGTTTCATGGAATCTTGGATAGAAGAGAATGTTAAAAGGTTTTAAACTATAATCATGTTGTATCAGAGGGCCCGAAAGCTTTAAGAGAAACTGAAATACATAATCATTTTGTCCATTTAAAATAGGAAGTTCCAGCAAATGCTTCAGTAGTAATATCTGCCTTTCTTGTTTTACATTAGGCCACTGTTACTTACATGGTTACTAACGAATGTTCTGGAGGTTTCATTGAAGGCAGAATTTGTACCTTATTCTGTTTTCCTTGATTTTTCCTAAACTGCTTTAATCTGTTTTCATAAACTCTATGTAAAATGGGAATTAAGGGGATTTAGAGAGTGTTTCCAGTCATTAAAGGGACGATATCAAGCAGGATTACAGGAGAGCATCATCATAGGACAACCCCCCAAGTCTGTTTGTGCTGTTCGTGTAGGTCCGGCCGGAGATCAAGTTACCTGTATTGTACCTCATCGATTCAATTGTGAAGAACGTTGGACATGCGTACACTGCACTCTTCACGCAGAATATTGTCTCAACTTTCTGCAACGTTTTTGAAAAGGTGGGTATAAAATACATATTATTAAGTAGACTATTTACATACAGCAGAACTCCATTTGTCAGGTTTTATGTAGAAGATTCTATGGTTAATCTGTTTGGATGTGTGCTACTAATGATTATAAAACTATTCCATGTAAATTCAGCGAGACAGCAGTAATTAACAAGCAACAGTTCTATCAAAGTAGATAATTATGAATATATTAAAATTTTACTCCATGGCACGACAGTCCACAAGGGACCAGGCCTACTGCCGGGCCACTGCACAACCTGAAGGGGTGCAGTGCTGGAGGATGAGACGTGATCACCTCGAGTCCCTCCTGGCCAGTTGATGCAGTCTTCTCAGTCTGAAGATGCTACTTTTCAATCAAGTAGCTCCTCAATTGGCCTCTCAGGGACCTCATGAGGCTGAATGCACCCCAGACCATGTCCACCAGCAGGGCAAAATTCTTCATGCCGGTATCGGGAATCAAACCCAGGTCTACTGCTTGGCAAGCAGCCGTACTACCATTGCACTAAGGCGACATGCTTTTGAAGATGTTACATATTTAAATATTTACAGTGCGGAACAAGGTTCTTGAAAAAAAAAGAAAAAAAGAAACATGAGAAGTAGGTAAAAGTTCTTTATTTTTCACTCATATAATTTTTCCATGAAAAATTAAACATAATTGCAAAAAGTATAGTATCACATTGTTCTAAACAGAGGGATTTTATTTAACTTAGATGACTAGAAGCACTATATTTCATATTTACTTCTTTTTTTGATTCTCCTGATCAGCAATACAGAAGGGATTTAGGAAGTTTTGAGCTCAAAGCTTCCCTGCTCACTTGAAATAACCAATGGAATAGCTTTTCCAACTTATTACATTACTACCTTAGTTTTGAACAGTTGGGGTTCTGCTGTATATGAACTAGTTTGTGTGTACATGTTTTATATATTACTATACACCTTTTGTTGCAGCTTCATAAAATATCAATGCTTGAAAAAGCATGTAGAATATCACTTTTAAGAAAGGAAAAGCTTATATTTTCTCAAGTTATTTTTTCTAAAGTCTATGCTAGACTGTGTTGGCACACTGGCAATAAGAACAGCAGAAATAGAAATTAACAATTTGAATTTGCAGTAAAAATTATGACTAAAGTCATGCATTTTATCTTGATACAATGGACTGTACAAAACCTGAAGCTTAGGCAGGCATAGTGCCACAGCTACGGGTTGTGCAACAGTGGGTGCTTCTAATCTGATGGTATTGTGTAATTTTGAGTTCATGTACTCATACTTGTCAACTTTTACAGCTTATGCATAAAATATACAGGAGCAAAGACCTTTCTATGGATTAATTACAGAGAAGCATTTTTATGGCTTTGTGAACAGATTTAGTATTATCAATTTTCACCACCAACATGACAAAGCATTAAATTCTATTGAATTATATTGTAACTTAAGGTACAGAAGGTGTTGTGCTAATTGGTATACAGTGTTATGATAGGCCAGAGCTTAACTGTGTGTCTATCCATCATGATCAAGATCCGCCTTATTCATATTCTTTGGTTGCAAAATATAGTTTCTAAATTTTTGTGACAGGTTTAGTTAATAGAGTATAATACAAAGCACAAATTATGGACTATAAATCTGTGTAGTCTATGAAGGTGGTGTACTTTGCTTTAGTACCTGTTTATTGTGATACAGGAAGAATTTCGGCTATGCAACACGGAAGCAGTACTATCAGGTCTTCAAGGAATCTTATAAAACAGCATTCCTTTTATTTTTGTACATTGACTGTACTGAATATTTTACGTATTTTAAATCGTTATTGCAAAATTATTGCACTCCGCTGAATGAAGGAAAGAGTTATGAATTTTATTTTCAAAAAGTTGTCAAGTATGATAGTCTATAGTAATTTTTTTATTATTATTATTATTATTATTATTATTTATTTATAGGCTTAGATTCTATCTCCTTTATTAAAAGATGGATGATTGTGAATGCACAATGGGTGTTTGGTGCAGGTTTTTGTTTGCTTAAATAGGGCTCATGCAAATTGATATGCTCTGATTAAAAAGGCTGATGCAGGAAATAATTATGGCAGCTTGCTAAATCTGATAATAACCATGGCAAATCCCAGCACATTTAATTATGTGTGTCATTTGGAAAGTTCTTGGAATGAAGTACAAAATATTGTCTCAGATTTTTAGAAGTTCTTATTTTTCAACATAGTGTCCCTTGACATCTGTGCTCTTGGTCTAGTGAAGCTTCTTGACCCTTATTCTCCCACAGCAGATTCCTCCAGGCCTGCAAAATATACTTGAACTGATGACTTGATACATTCATCAGACAATTTCTTTCCATCAAGTTAGTTTACAAATTTAGGGAACAGTTGGAAGTCTGGGAGCTAAGGCAGGGGAATAAAGTGGATGTTGTAGCAAATCATATATCTCTTTGTTGATTTTTATAATTGCAACATGTGAGGAGCATCTTTGTGAATCTCACCACTTTCTTGTGCATTTTGGTCTTCAATTGGATCAGAGATAAGCATAATACTCTTCAGGGATAAATTTTTCAGGGAAAGGTGGCAATCTATTAGAAGCACACTCTAGCATGCCAAGATACCAATCTTTTTTTATGGAAAACTTAGTTAACTGCTTGTTTGTTTCAGGAGTGCAGTAGTACATCCATGTTTAATCATTTCTTACCAATTGAGGGCTAAGCCAAAGATCTGTTTGAAAATTGGCCAAACTTTGCTAAGAGATTTTAACTCTTGATTTGTTTTTGATCTTGGGTCTTGCAGATGAGTACTCTCTCTCAAAATGTAAAATACAGATTCCGCTGAAGTGATCCCCAGTGATTTCAGTGAGATTCTGCAGAATCATGACATGTATCTTATTATTTCTATAATGGCAGATTTTGGTATACTTCTCTTTTAAGCTTTTACAATTGCATTTAACTCCATGGTCCTCTCGGAAATGGTTGAAAATGATGGTGCAGAGTTCTCTAGTGTGTTTGTCATATTGGTATGAATTTCTGTTGTTCTCGTACATTTCGTTATGAAGTATTGAATAACTGCATGATATTTGTTATTACACGTTTCCATCTGCACTATAAAACTAGCTATGGCTACTGTGTTTTGGAATAATCTCTGCAAAGGTTTCCAGGAAAGATGGCTGGTTTTGATTCAAAACTGCTTTGGAAGTACTGCTGGACTTTTGGCTATTCCAAGAACTTCTCAAATGACCTTCGCAATTTAACCATTATTGTTTCATGCTGTCACATAATTTAACCCATATTATTTGCATTTGATATGCTACTGCATTAAAATATAAAATTGTTCACTCTTGCTATTATTTATTGATGCACTTAAAATTTTGACTGAGCAATAGTGGCCAGAAAGGTAGAAATGACTCCAAAATCATTCATTAATGTATATTTTTCAGTGCTACAGTTTCAACTTTTATGTAAAAAAGGCAAAACATACTAAGCATGACCTGTTTACTAACTTAATTGCCCCAGTGATGGCTTAATTCTAAATGTTTACCAGACACAAGTATGTAACAAAGCATGAGTGTAATATGACAGTTGTTTGTTGTGTAAGACCCCAGATTTTCAATGGGTTATGGTTTTGTCCTGTAAATGTTAATGTTGGCTCTTTTAATCCTGTTTAATTTTTATATTTAATTATTCCTAGTAATAAATGCAGCATTACAATGCTCCCAGATATTGAAGAACAATGTTTGCTTTAATTTGAAACCAGAGAAAATGTATGTAATATCTGTGAGAGGAAAGAGTAGAGGTAATTCAAGAGATAAGTTGCATAAGAAGTGCTCTTTGCATTAAGTTTATCAACACTCTCTATGGTAACTAACATTCTAAAAAAAATATACTGATTTTCTCCATAACATTAATTGACTGGTGGTTGATGCATGCATTTAGTCATTAATTGATGTATACCTCTTTCCTGGAGCAATGGCATTTTTCTTTGTCAGTTAAATGGAAAATTAATTTTATAATTATTTTATTTGCTGGTATTTTGATGGATTCAGGTGGATGAACGAACACGAGCACAGATGTTTAAGTTACGCCAGACCTGGAATGAGGTGTTCCCAGCCAAGAAATTGTATGCTGTTGATGTCCGAGTAAATTCTATTGATCCAGCTTGGCCCATAACTGCTGCAGCTCCTACAATTATTCATGTCAATCCAAAATTTTTTCGTGTAAGTAAATATATGCTGTGCTTTTGTAACCATAAGTCATCAATAGAATTCATTCTATAGATCTTATGATAGCTAAATTTTTAATTATACAAATTCTTTTACTTTTAAATGGGCAAAAATTGGTGCATCTATGTAGGATCCTCTTGCAGTGCTTTATTAGCAAAATGGTTAACTCGTAGATTAATTTTGTGAATTGTAAATTTTAAGTTTTTAATATACTCTTTCTGGCAAACGCTTTATACTTAAATGTAAATGAACCAAATAGTTAAATTGTTGGATTGCTTATGAAAGTTTTAAATGTAGAAATGACAAATACTTTATGCATCAGAGTCATCTTGCATTTCTGCACTATTTTCTTATTAAATATAATTATAATTAGTGATAATTTTACTAGTTTAAAACTTTTTATCAGGTTAAGAGGGTTATACTGAAAATCGTGACCAAAATATTTTTAAAATTCAAATTCCAATAGTGTAACAAAAGGAGTGCAGGATCATAATCTACAAAATTTACACCATGTGTTGCCATGGTGTGACATAAGCTTCTATCACATGACTGCAGGCTGTATTCCCAAAATGGTGAACATCTGTGTTTCATTTTGACAACATGCCATCATTAAAAAGGGAAAATATGCTGTTGAAATTCACTTCAGACTTAAACATGCCTGTGGAGATGTCTGCTGGCAGTGTTAGGAGGTGGGGAAAGCATTTCAAAGATGGGAAAATGAGTATCCAAGCTGAGCCTCATAGCAGTTGCCTGAAGAACTGTCTGCATGGAATGCAACAAGGAAAGAGTTGATGAGATCATTAGAGCAGATAAGCATATCACTGTGGATGAAATTACTGCATAACTTGCAGTAGGACATGGTGCAGTGCAAGAAATGATACAAGCTTAAGTTATCGAAAAGTTTGTGCCCATGGATCTCATGTTTTGACCAGCAACGACAAACTTCAGAGGTGAACCATCAACCAAAACCTTCTTCAGAGATTTCAAAATGAAGATTTTTTGACAAGTGTAGCAACAGGTGATGAAAGCAGGTTCCATCATTATGAGCCTGAAACAAAATGCCAGAGTATGAAATGGTACCATTTGAATTTGCCATTGAAGAAGGTGAAGTCAATGTGATCTGCTGTAAAGTTTATGGATAGCATCTTCTGGAATGCACAGAATTGCATTCTGATTAATGTTCTTGAAACTGGACAAACCATAAATGCTGCCCACTATATCCATATGCTTTGGAAGCTCTGTTACGTGTTGTACAATAAGTGTGTGTTTGCCTCGCATTCAACAGGTCGTGAGTTCAAATCTGCTCAGGGTGAGTTACCCGAATAAGGTATATAAGTGTCCTGGAAAGATCATCTTGTAGCAGGATAATGCATATTCTCACTCTGCTATGTTCAATGGAGAAAATCAGGGTGTATGGATAGACATGCTGTCGTTCAAATAACATGTCCACTGCAGTTTGTCGCATAAGTTGTTTCTAACAGAAAGTAAACACTTAAAAATAAAAGTACTGATATACAAGGGGTGATCAAAAAGTAATGGAAATTTTTAAATTTTGCAGCCTTTATACATGTGATTTTTAAATATTATTTTTTTGGTCTTGTTGGTACACATGTTCCTGATGTATGTTTGCAATTTCAGCCATTTTGCATATTTAGTTTATTGCTGACAGTCGAAAAGGTTTTATGTGTTTGCTAGTGTTTGGCAAATTTTTGCTTTCAAAGAAGATGGATTAAAGAATTTGCATTAAATTTTGATTTAAAATTGGAATAAAGTGCAGCACCGCATTTGAAATGTGGACTCGCTTTTGGGGAATCTATTATACGTAAGACAAGTTTACGAGTGGTATAGAAGCTTCAAAGAGGGTCAGAAAGATAATGAAGACTACGACAGCCCTAGCACATCAATTACTGATAGGAATGTGGAAGAAGTAAAAAAAAAAAAAAAAAATGGTGCCGAATCGCCATCTGAGAGATTGCTGATGATGTTGGCTTAGCCTTTGGCTCATGCCAAACAATTTTTTTGGATGTTTTGGGCATGAAACGTGTGGCAGAAAATTTGAATTTCGATCAAAAATGATGTTGCAAGAACACCACTCAGGAATTGCTGAATGAAGTCGACAACGACCAGAACTTATAAAGAAGGCTATAACAGGTATAACACATAGGTATACGGGTATAATGTCGAAACCAAGGCCCAATTATCCCAATGGGAAATTACTTGAAAAGCCAAGACAGAAAAAAGTGTGACAAGTTCGATCACATGTGAAGAAGGTTCTTCGAACTGTTTTTTGTTTTTTTTATTACAGAAAGCTAATACATCGTGAGCTCCTTCCTCATGGTCATATGGTCAATGAGATACTACCAGGAAGTTAATGCACCGTTTGCATGAAGCAATCCGAAAAGAAATGACCAGAATTGTGGTAAAACCACTCATGGAAATTGCATCACAATAATGCTCCTGCTCACACTTCAATGCTTGTTTGTGATTTTCTGGCAAAAATGTTACGTTGCCTCAGCCACCTTGTTCACTGGACATGGCCCCCTGCAATTTTTCTCTATTCCTGAGGCTGAAGAGAACCATGAAAGGACATTGTTTTGCCACCATTGAGAAGATAAAAGCAGAATCCCTGAAGGAGCTGAACACTATAAAAAAGTTAGTGTTTCCAAGACTGGAAAAAGCGCTGGCTCAATGTATTATATCTGAGGGGGATTACTTGAAGGGGACAAAGTTGATGTTGATGAATAAATTAATATTCCTTAAAAAATTGAAAATTCCCGTTACTTTTTTATCAAACGTCATATATGAAGTCAGGAGATGTTGCAAGTGGCTCCCTTCATTGTTCAAGCACTTTTGAAACTGCTTAGGAAATTGGCCATTACATGCTACAGTTCCCTCTGATAAATGGCACAATTTCTTAATGAATATTATTTTTAAGCTTCTATGGATTTGTTTAGTGAACTTCCTCTTTTAAACCCCCCGAGATTGCTGGGGGTTAAATCAAGGGGATGCGATATGAATCATAAATACTTTTGGGAACAGAAAGCTGATACATGATTAGAGCCATTTCACTTGATACACACTGAATTATGTCAAATAACAAACATATGTCACATTTGCAACAGTTCAATGCATATTAAAGCTTCACACATTTGTGCTTATCACCTAGTATGTGGAAAATATTAATATCTTTAGCTAGTGATTGAATTATTGTGAAGGTTATTTTGTGTTTTCAATATAAATTATTTAAATCTTACTGTGCATAAAATTGTTGATTGTACCCATAGCCTCAAACGACAGCACCTGCACCAGCAGCTCCAACAGTAAGTACTATGACTACGACTGTGGCACCAGCAGTACCAGCGCCAGTTGTAGCTGAAGATCCACATACAATCAGTGAAGCAAAAATGAGGGAACAATTGTTGAAAAAACAAAAGGAACTTCTGGAACTACAGCAGAAGAAACTGGAATTGGAACTGCTGCAAACGAAAGCAAGATTGGAGGAACAACAAAAGCAGTTAGAAAGGCAAACTGGACATATTCAACCAGAACCTGTTCAGGTACATTATTTGTTGTTTCACTAGTTTTCCTAAGGTGATTTCTTGTTGAGATTATACACTACAAAATTGTGTGATTTATTCCTTAATCATATGGCTGTTTAATGAAATACAGTATGCTCTTGATTATCCAGGGTAATGTGAGGGAGAAGAAGCATGAATAGTCAAAAAGCACGAATAATTGAGAAACTGTAGTTTAATTCTTTTAAGGTACAAATAATGTTTAAAAGCTTTTTTCAACATATATTCTTTATTCAAAAGTTAATTCTACTTTTGTGCATAGGTATTGATTTTGTTTAGGAAACAGCAATAAAAATCCTGCCACATGACAATAAGTGCCATTTCCATTGTTTAAATGATCACTACGTGACAGAGTACTGTTTCAATTGTTATTGGCCTGCCTGTTCTGTGTAAATTAAAAACAAATTCAGTTTTTCTGGTATTAATCAGCACATGTTGATGAAGCAAGTTAAAAGAAATTTGTAAAAGAGGTAACGGAGAAATGAAAAAAAGGTGTGTTGACATTAAAACAGAACAAAAATGGGGGGAAGGATGCACTGATAATCTGCACATGAATAATGAGGAGTATATTGTATTATTTGAATTCAAGACGACCTCAAATGCAAGGACCCCCCCCCCTTTTTTTTTTTTTTTTTCTTTCCAGATCTTAATTTTGGAATTTAGTATTTCAATATAAAAAGAAGTAATGATAACTTCATGTTATACATAGTTTGATAAAACTAAGGGGCACTTAACCGGATCAGTCTTTTTATATAATTATTATTATTTTATTTGCACACAAATCCATGTAATGGGCAGGAGAAAGAGGGGCAGAAATGTATTGGTAATTAGGAAGTGATGGCAACAATAGTGGAGCTTTAACTATGATGGATAAGATTTTCTATTTAGACAATATAATATAACATATTGTAAACAGTTTTACCAAATTCAAATTTTGCACAGGAATTCTCATGTTGGGCAAGAGAGGAAAGAATGGAAATGTACCACTTTGTGTGCGATCAGTGGCAGTAGTAAGGGCAGTGCTCTGCAAGACAATGATAGATAAGATTTTCTATTTAAACAACATACTTAATATATTACATTGTTAAAGTAAGAGCTGAAACTTTCCTGACTATGTTGTAACACTTGAGTGTTCTTGCCAAGTAAGTAGATGGATTGACTCCAATATTTCAGGGTAAACTGATAACTTGAAAGTCCAGATTTGTGTATTTATAGTGTCTGAGTGAAGCTAGCATCTGATTGGATTGTGTGATATGTTTTTGCCATGAAGCAACTGATATTTAATATGACTGAGGCATGAGTACGGAACTCGTAGAAAACTATATATGGTGGTTATACACCTGATGTTTTGAATTTGAGCACAGACCTGTTTGAAAACATCTTATAGAACAAAAGGATATCTTGATAATGCAATGAAATCATTGCGAAACTAGTCCAAGCAAGGATTCCAAAAGATAAGTGAAGATTTGTTGCAACTATTATTTTTATATTAATATTTGTGTTATTCTTCACTGTTACTAGCTTCTTTTTACATTTATAGAACACGTGTTTTGAAGCACAATCTGTTGTATAAGAATGCAGTTAAGTTTTCTAAAGTCTTGGGTGACAGCAGTTGGGAATTAGATGTTAAGGCTCTTTATCATTGGTGCCCATGTTGTACTTAATTGTAGACCTGAATCACAATTAAGATTATTTACTTCAGATGAGATGGCTAAGGCTTCTTTTACTCTTCTTTCCCAGTAGCTCGAACACTTTGCCACAGCCACAGGTTCAATTTTACCAACACCAGGATAGTAGTGAAGCGTTTGAGCTACTGGGAAAGAAGAATAAAAGAAGACTTAGTCATTGCATCTGATGTAAATAATCTTAATCACAATTCAGGCCTATGAATAAGTACAGCATGGGCACAGATGATAAAGGGCTTTAACACCTAATTGCTAATTCTGTCACCCAAGACTTTAGAAAACTTCACTGCATTCTTATACAACAGATTGTGCTTCAAAACATGTGTGCTATAAAATGTTTTCAAATAGATCCATGCCCATGCCTCAGTCTTATTAAATATCAGTTGCTTCAAGGCCAAAATAATCATGCAAACCAATCAGATGCCTAGCTTAACTTAAACACTATAAATACACGAATCCAGACTTTCAAGTTATCAGTTTACCCTGAAGACAAAGGTGATGCACATCTTTGAAACGTTGGGAGTTAATCCATCTACTTACTTGGCTAGAAGCCTGATAACACTTAAATTAATATAAAAATAATAGTTGCAACAAATCTTCACTTATCTTTTGGAATCCTTGCTTGGACTAGTTTCGCAATGATTTCATTGCATTATCAACATATCCTTTTGGTCTCTTTTTTGATGTTGCACTTAGTTAACACAATGTTGTTTTAGTATACTTTTCAAATTTGTGCGAAAATTCACATAATGGAAGGGAAAGGGGAGAATGAAAACAAACATACCTGATATTTCTGCTGTGAAACATGCAACTAAACTAGTCTTTCTGTTTGACCATTGGCTCACAATACATTAGGCACAACCACTGTGAAAGGAAATCCTCTATATTTATTTTAGTCTTGAAGAGAAATATTTTTTCCTATGAGAATACTTACAGTTCACAGTTTGTTTACAGCTAACTTTATGGCATAAAATAAAACGCACAAAACTTGCCATATATGCCACAATTTTATCACTTCCCCCAGGCTTAACTAACTTGCACACCTGCAAAATTTGAAGCTTGAATTTTTTCCATGAAACATATATCACGAATGCAGGATGTCTCCCAGTTCTTATTAATATTTTGGAAAAAAACATTGTCTTGAATTTGGATAAATACAGTATGATATCAACAAGATATGTGTGAAATGATTTATATGGTGAAATTTAAATTATTATGTAAGTAATTTGAGTCAAATATGGACACTATATAGATTACACTCAAACTTCATTCTTGAAATAAGGTAACTTACTTTGGATATGTTTCGGTGGCTTTTTCCACCATTTTCAACGAAGATTCACTGATGAACTCATGGTAGCGGCCTGAAGAGGTCTCTCTTCCGGATAGATGCATTTTGAGATGAGTCCATTTGTTTGTGGAATGTCAAAATTTATGACCTTGTTTTTGTTTTTTAAAATTAATAGATTTTCCCAAATCGTTAATCCTATTGGATTCTGTACTAATTTTAATAGCTTGGGCTCGCTGTGAAAATTATGGTTTTGAGTCCAAAAATGGTGTGCAACAGCTGAATTATCTGTTTGTTTGTATTTTAAATATCTCATGCGTTCTTTAAAACATTGTCCAATGTTTTGTTTTGTTTTTCCTATGTATACCTTTTCACATTCCTTGCAGCTGATTTCATATATCCCTGATTGTTTCAATGGGGGGATTTTATCTTTTGTGTTTGTGTGGAGGAGGTTTTTTAAACTGTGCTTATTTATTTATTTATTTATTTATGCTAAGCATTATACAGGTGAATATGATCGGTGTTCAGCCCTGGCTCTTTACCGGTCATACTCATATTTTACAATAGTTTATTAATTCTAGTTTATTACACCATTTTGTCTATTTACTGTCCATATCCATTTATTTTTCACTTTGCATAAGAATTGTCCAATCTTCTTACTATCTTTTTGAAACATTTCAACTACTACTACATTTCTATCTATTTTAAACCATTTCTTATTAATATACTTTTTTCTCCAAATTTCAGTTCCTTTACACTTAAATAAAATGTGTTCTATATCTTCATTTCCGCCACATATAGGACATTGATTTTGTGGAATACCTTTCCTTAGACCTTTTAATCTCCATACTCCTGCTTTCAGCCATGCAATACCTTCTCGCTCCTCTTTATTTGTCACATCAATGTACTTTTCCCTTCCCCATGAGACTTTCATTGGTATATAGAAAACTAAAGATCTCTTTTCAGTTATTTCACTAAATATTTTTTGTATTTCTATATCCTCAAATCTTTTCCTTGCCAACTTCCAGAAGTTATTCACATTATTTTCTCTTCTTCTCCACATTTCCCCTAACCCACTACTTTCCAGGTTATTTCGAAGACAGTCTACCCATCCCTTGTTCTTTAAACTTTTCTCTTGATATACTAAACACTGTTTTAACAAATTCCTTTCTTCCAATTTCAATATCCTATGCCAAAATTTCAATGCCCTTTCCATAATCTTTCCCTTACTTGCCACTCTACCCAGCTCTATTTGTGCTACCTGCCTAACAGTTGCATTTGGTAACCCCAGTATTTCTTTGCAAAATTTCCTATGCACCTCATCTATGCCTTCCCATCCTCCTTCTAATCCCCATACTTCTATCCCATATAGCATTTTTGCCTCAACCACCATATTGTACACTTTTTCTAACCATCTAATATTTATATTAGGTGCTTTGTATTTGCAACTTCTAATAGCTGATAAAGCTCCTTTTCCTTTTGCCAATGCAAATTTCTTTTGCTTTTCCCAATTGCCACCACTATCAATTTTAACTCCTAGATAAATACATTCTCTCACTACCCTGTACTCCTTTTCATTCTCATTCTTCCATTTTTCATATTTGCTCAATTTTCCCCCTTTTTTGAACACTACAATCTGCGTCTTGTCCTGGTTCACTTTTAAACTCCACTCTTTACAGTAATTATTTAATGTTTGCAAGGATTGTTTCAAGCCATTCACTGTAATTGCACCTATAACTAGATCATCTGCAAACAGTAATCCTGGAATCTGAATATTATTAATTACTGGCATCGAGTTATTATTTCTCCCAATTTCTGTAAATACATCATCTATATATAAATTGAATAGGACTGGACTTAACTTACATCCCTGTCTAAGGCCTTTCTCTTGTTGGATTTCTCTTGTTACAACCCCTTCCTCCACTCTTATACAAAAAGTATTTTCCTTATATAATGCTCTAAGGGTGTCCACCATTTGTTTACTCACTCCTTTAGTCAACAACTTACGCCACAGCAATTGAAGCTCTATCCTATCGTATGCTTTCTCTAAATCCACAAAAGCCATATATAACTTTCCTCTTTTGTCTTTCAAGTATTTATCTACCAGTGTTTTTATAATAAATAAGTTATCAACTGTCCTCCTCCCTTTTCTAAAGCCCATCTGAAGTTCCGAGAGGATATCATATTCTTCAACCCATGTTTGTATCCTGCTTGCCATAATACCAGTAAAAATTTTTCCTACATTTGATAATAATGCAATGCCTCTATAGTTGTTTGGTTTGTCAACACTACCCTTGCCTTTGTATATTGGATGTATGATTGCTTTCCTCCACTTATCTGGTATATACCCCTTCACCTTAATTGTGTTAAATAAGTCTACTAAAACCTTAACTCTGTTTATTTCAGTGCACCATTCCTTAAGGAACTCTGGAGGGATTCCATCTATTCCCGTTGCTTTATTTCTTTTCATTATTTTCACCTGTTGGATTATTTCTTCACTTCTTATTATATCATCGAGTATATCTACATAGTTATTACCTATTTCCCAATTTCCTATCTCATTTTTACTCTTTTTTTTCCCATACAAATTTTTAAAATATTCCATCCATTCTCCTGGTTTTATACTTGGTTTTGTTACATATTTATTATACATTGATTTCATAACCTTCCATATCTCATTTGCATTATTTTCATTTAGAATTCGTATCAAATTATTTTCATATTTTTTCATCCAGCTTGTTTTCTTTTGTTCCAGTAATAAATTATATAAATCCCTCCCTTGCATATACTCTTTCTTTAATTCTATGTTTCCTAATTCCCTCCACTTTATGAGCAGCTGTTTGACTTGTCTTTTAGTTACTCTACATTCTTCATCAAACCAGCCCTCATCTCTTTTGTAAACCTTCTTTCTCATTTTCATTTCCTCCCCAGCCCTTAGCATAATGATATTTAAGATATCCATAGCACTTTCAATTTCTTGTTCCTTTATCATAAAACTTATTCCACACTGACATATCTGGCCATAATTAGAGTTTAGTGTCTGCCTAAATTTATTGCAATACTCTTCCTTCCATTTGTATCTACTGTATTCTTCTATGTTGCACTTTTCCTCCCTTAAATTATAGACTATTTGCTCTGTGCATGTTTTTATGTCTACTATCAATGGAAAATGCCCACTGTTGGAACTTAAATTTAGTATCTTAAAATTACTTAAAATATACCCCATATTAATTGGCCATAATACATAATCAATCACACTTTGACCATTATTACTAACATACGTATATTCTCCATTCACATCTTCTCCATATTTCCCATTCAAAATATCAAAGGCATTCAATTCACAGAATTCTATAAATTTCATATAGCCTTTGTCAACTATCTTATCTTTGCTGTATCTAATTTTCTCAGGTTTCTCTAATGTATCATTGCTCATCCACCTATTCCCTCCAATAACATCATTTTCGCCAATCCTAATATTAAAGTCTCCCATTAATATAATCTCAGAATTACCATATCTCTCCTTTAAATGTTCTATTTCTATCTCTAGGTGTTTAAGGAGGTCCGGATTATGAAAGCGCGAAGGAAGAGGAGGATTGTATACTATGCCTATACATATAACATTTTCAACTATTTGTTTCTCCTCTAATACAATCCATAGTATTTCTTTTCTCCTTGACCAAGTTTCTTTAACTCCTTTACTTAACGTTTTCTTTACAAAAAAGCCTATGCCTCCAGATGCCCTCCCCTTTCTTGCTACCTTATCTCCTTTTATCCCTACAAAATCAAAATCCTTTACGTAAACCTGGTCCTCTTTTAGCCATGTTTCAGCTACCGCGAGATAATCAAGTTTTGTCAATAATTGATTTAAACTCCCCGCATATATTTTGTTTTTAACTCCCTCACAATTCCAGAATCCAAGCCTCCTTATATTCTCCCTTCCCTATTGTGAGCCTAATCTAAATCTAAATGTTTCTAGAGTTCTTTTACTCCTTAATTGTATCCCTTCTCGGGAAGAAATAGTTTTATTTCTATCTAAAACTAGCACGCTGCCATGTTCAGATGATATGATGTTGTCTTCTTCCCCTTCTGTATTTTCCCCGCTACTCTGTTGCCACGCCTTCTTTCCCTTCGCAGCCAAATTACGTGCGGCTATTACTTCCCCTCTTCTCGGTGACACTATTTTCCTAGGTGACGTCACTCTGGTGGCTCCTCCTCCTGTTGCTTCCTCTGTTGACGTCATTTCTTCGTCAGCTGTTATTTCTCTCGTAGGCAAGTTGGATGACGTCCTATCTGCATATGCCGTCCTCATATCCATGCTGACAGGCAGATTTCGGTTCCAACACACACTTTCACTGTCTTCACCCACATCCATTCCTTTTTGTTTGGACTTTGATCTTCCTGTTGTGCTTCCTAAAGTTGGCGTTGACATTTGCTGAGTAATTTCCTCTGTGCCTGATTGGGGTTCTCTTAGCTCCTTCTTGTCCAGATGCGATGTCTTTTCTCCGTCAATCCACAATTGGAAATTTCTAATATAAGCTCTTCTTCCCTGGGCTCTTGCTTCTTTCATTTTTTGTACCAAATTTCTTTGCAGAGCTCTCTTCTTAGGTGATAAATCTTTATTAATAAAAATGTCTGTTCCTTTTAATTTCTTGGCTCTTTTAAGTACTTCATGTACTAATTGGGCTGTTGCAAATTTCACTATAATTGTTCTCTTGCCAAGTTGTCTTCCAACTCGATAAGCTTCAATAATTTCCCATCTGTACAATTCCAAATTCAGCTTTTCCTTCGTTATTTCTAATATTTCTTCTGCTGGCCATTTATACCTTCTTTCCTTAACTCCTGTGAACACTAAATTAAATCTTCTCTCCCTTTCTTCCAATCTTTCCATTCTTTCCTTAACCATTTCAACTTCCCTTCTTGCTTCCTGCACCTCAACTCTAACATCTTCTTTGATATCTGTTGCCATCTTTTCCAATTGTTTACCTATTCGTTGTTCCATACCTTCTATTTTGTTCATTTTCTCAGTCAGGTTTTCCAGCATTGTTATTATATCTGCAGGGCCGGGGTTTACCTCAATTCCTCCAATCACTAGCAACAAAGTTATAACACTTGCTAAAACCAATATGTTTGTCATCTTCTCTCCAAAACTGTGTTTACTATTCACCAATTTTACTTTTCTAAACTGTCCAATTCTTGCTCTATACACTGTAATGTCCACTCCCATCGTGACTTAGATCCTTCTTCCTTCACCGCAATTGTGCTTATTAACTGGGGCTAGGTTGATGTTCCATTTTTTGAAAATCTTTTGAAGTTTTTGGTGTGCCAAAGGGTGGTAAGTAAATTTTTTGTAGCTAGTATAGTAGCTCACAATACTGCACTGTGCATTCCCATTAATGATTTAATGGACACTATAGTTTCACTTAGTTTTTTCCCCCAGATGCATTTCAAAGATGTTCATTTTCAGTCAGCAGATAGTTGACTGGCTCCAGAAGGGAAAGTTCCCATCGTAATTTCATCTGGTTTACATTGGGGTTATCTTAAGATGCCTACTGATGGTATTTCAAAATTCAAGATATAGTGTATTTTTCCTAATGTGTATCCTTTCCCAAATTGCTAATTCTGTTGTAGTTTTCACATGTTTAATGAGTTTCATGTCCAGAAGTGATGTGATACTGCAGATTTGTCTGTTTGCTTGAGTTTCATGCTCCTGAGGTGTTCTTTCAATCTTGTTCGAAGGTTTCTCTTAGTTTGTCCAATGTTAGTTTTGGGGCGATCTTTGGAGTTTATTTAGTAAATGCCAGATTTTTATTTGTTTGGTATGGTGCCTTTTAAGGATGGTTTAATATGTTCCTGAGGCTGCATTTGTTTTAGGTGCCAGTTCTATATTATGATCTTGAAACACTTTTTTGAATCTGTTGTACATCTGTGGATGGAATGTGAATTTACTGTATTTTAGATTTGGGTTGGCTCCTCTGCTTAGTGTGGTGATATCTTTAATCTTTTTTTTTGTTTCTTGTATTTTCGTATTTATCCACTAATTCTGTATGGAAACCAATTTCTATTGCAACTTTTTTATGTGTTGATGTTCTCGTTTATATTCTCCTTTTTCTCTAGTGTGTGTATTAATCTGTGTGTTAGGCTGTGAAAAATTGTGTGTTGATATGATTTTAGATTGAAATGGTTTTTCTTATGTAGCTGTCTATGTGCGTGGATTTTCTGTATATGCCAAATACTATTTTACTTTTTTGTCTGATAAATTTTAGCTCCAAAAATGGTTGTCAACCTTCTTTTTCTGTTTCTACAATGAATTTTATTGCTTGGTTCTGTAGGTTTAATAATTTTAAAGCGACATCTGCAAGTTTTGTAGGAATAATGGCAAAGATGTCATCCACATAGCTTACCCAAGTTTTGAATATATCTGGGAAGGCTCTTATTACTCTTATTTCTAGGTTGGTCATGAATAGATCAGCCAATAGTGGTGATAATGTGTTTCTCATAGCAAATTCTGTAGTTTGCTTGTAGAATTTAAACTATGTAAGCATTTGTTGGGTAATGTTAGTTTTATATGCCTTACTATCTAATATTTCCTTTCTTCCTCTGTCCATTCAACCTGTTAGCCAGCATTCCTATGCATGTTTTGCCTAAACTAGATAGGCTTATTCACCTTAAGTGTTCTGGTTTATTTACATATTGATACCATCATGCTTGTTTTTCTAGATCAATCTTTGGATGGTCATTGCTCTCTTTCACTTTATTTAGTACTTTATTGGTAGTATAAGATAGAGGAGTATGTGAAAAATGGAGGTTATTAAAATGTACTATTCTTAATTAAAATGATTGATGAAAGTAATATGTGCCGTATTCTGAGATTAATATCTGTTGCTCATGCTGGATTCTAAAAGCATACAAATACTATAATATACTTGAATTATTTTTTCTGTAAACTGGCAATGGAGCTGTAATGTTCATCTGTAATACTTATGTAAATAGTGCATTGCTGAAAACCTTCAGCTGCTACATGTATGAGAAATTCATTGCATTTCTGAGATGAAAAATATTGAAAAAAGGAGGAGGTACATATAGTTATTGAAATAAAAACAAGCCTGGCAGGACACTTTCAATGTCATTAAAAATAAATAAGAAAAAACGAAGTAGACAACAGAAGTTTGTTCCCAATTCAAATCAACTACTTAAGGAATCAGAAAATAGCAAGAGGAAATACATTATCAGTCAGAGTTTTGCTGTAGAAGACAAAAATGACTATAACAAATCAGTATTTAATAACTGGTTATTTTATAAAGGCTTGTATTATCTTTTCAAAATATGCAGAAGTCATGTTTATACAAGGGCAAAACGAAAAGTAACGCACAATAATTTTTTTACAAAAAAGATTCACAAATGAACTTGCACCATTTTGCTGGCCCTTGTGGTTCTTAGGATCAGGTTCTTAGGCACTCAGCAAGCACTAACTTTACAAAATTTCAATTGTCATGAGCAGTGTCTTACATTGTACCATAGGAAATTTTGAACTGTTGCGATAAGGTTTGAGTATCACACACCAGTCATTCAAAAATTGCCGCCTCAGTGCCTCTGACATTCTTTGGGGTTGTAGCTGTTAGCAGCCTCCCAGGGTGTGGCGAATCACTAAGGTTTACATGGCCTTCTAGGAAGAATGCACATCACCATACAATCATCCTCATACACACCATGCATGTCCCGGTTTGGCTCTTTGGCCCACAAATATCGAACCACACCTCTCTGCTCTTCTCACATGGACGACAGTAGTATATGTGCCATCTTTGCTTTGTAATGAAAACTTCAAACTATATCTCTGTGAAATTGTAACATTCCAGCTACAATACCAAGACAGAAAAAAATTATTGTGTTACTTGTCAATTCGCCCTCATATATTTTCATTGACATTTCTTTCTTTTAGTCTTTTGATGTGCTGCAAAGCAATAAATTAATTATTAAACAATTGGTCATTGTCTTAAGTTCCTGTATAACAATGTACCTATGAACAGGAAGTAATATAAACTATGATTTGTGTGAACTCTTTAGAGAATAATTATGAGATTAAATGATATAAAAGCATAGGTCATGAGATTTTCACATCAACAATGATGTTTGGTGGTACGTCTGAAGAAAATTAGACACAATTTAGTACTTGTAGTATCTGTGCCATGGTCTAGAACATGGTACTCTGGTTCCTAGCCAGAATGTGCTCAGGTTTGATCCCAGCTATGGGCGTGCAAATTTTAAATCCCAGATATAGAACTGGTGGACACTCAGCATCATGAGGAAAGTGAGGAGCTGCAATACGCAGTGATCCTGGCTGGGGGATGCATGATGCTGGCCACATCACTTACCTATAATGGTTGGATTCAGTAGTTGAAAAATAGTCAGTAGATGATTAAGACATATCCTACGATACTAATCTTGAAGAAGCCTTATGTAAAACAACTCATATTGTATTACTGTGAACATCATCTGTTTAATAAATATCGGTGCACTCTGCTGTTTATATAACAAACTATCCAATATGAACAAAGATGAATGAATGAAATCCATGCAAAAATCACAAACGAAATTATCAATTTCAATTCACAATAAAGCCACTTTTGATCCTCCCCATTTAAATGCAATTTCAGAAGTATATCTTGATGGCATGTATCTTCCCGCCCCCTATATTTACTTTATTTTCCCTTGGCTGTATGCTGTATAAATTAGTGCAGCTCATATGACTGGATAACTGGATAATACAGTCACGTGTGTTTTAATTCATTATCAAACATATTTTCATTTTTAGATGTTGCTCCCTACACTCCAGCAAGAAACTGCTAAACTAGTCTTAAGTACCAAAAGCGATCCTGTTGCTGTGAAACCAGATGTAATTTCAAAGACAATAATTCCAAATCAGGTAAGCATAATAACAACAATAATTGAAGTCTGCTTGCCAACATTTACAGTTTGCATGTAAAATGAATGATAGCTGAAGCCTTATTGCACCATTATGGCAATGGACACATTTTTATGCTTTGTAGATTTAAAGTGCCACAGATTTTTACCATGGACATGACAAAGCATTAAATTCCACTGCAGTATGTTATAACAAGATTACAGACAGAATGTATAGCACTTAAGTCGGTGAGAAATTTCCTTGTGATTGACATATAAGGGATGTGTCGACGGCTGGCAGAGGCTTGTCAGGTTGCTGACCAATCTAGTGTAAGAATGCATCCTTCATGATATAATGCCATCTGCATTGCAACATCTATGGGTTCACTGGAAATTTGAATGCACATTTTCGTGCATATACTGATTTGATTGATTTCATTCTGTGAAAAGCTTGGTTGTGTTATTTACAGTGATTCTGTAAGGATTTACATTTATAACCATCGCTACCTTTTATAATATTTCATGGACATTGTTCTTGTTCTCATCCTAGAACTACCTATCATATGTGGCACTGTGATTTGAAAACATCTTATAGGCGTGATAAACATGCTGAAATAATAAAACATTTATGCCTAATAAGGAATTAAGCCATAATTCCTTCCTAGCTTTAGATTGAAGTAACATGTGTAAGTCTGGTCATGCTCCAACAACATGCAGCATCGGTATTGCTGTGTATACGCATGCAGTTGTTAATATGCCAGACACTAGGTTGGATCTCCAGCAAGAACATTTCTGCATCATAATTTTCTACAATTTTAAAGTCAGTTTAGAGGAGAGAGAATGCCTTGAAAGACTGCATTGTGCATTAGGGGATTTTGGCCCTTTACAATCCATCATTTATTGATGGTTAGTAGAGAGTTTAGAACAGAAAGATATTCCTTCAAAGATGAAGATTGTGCAAGACAGTCAGCTTCATCAAAAAATGAAAATGTGAAAATAGTGTGCATGTTGTAGGAAGACAATTGCACATATCAGGTTCAAGAACCGCTGAAAATTTGAATGGTAACTGTGAAATGAAATGGCATGTTATTTATGGACGCTCTTTAACTACTCTGGTTCTCAGCGTCTCATTCTAAATTGGTGATGAAAGACTGTTTAATTTTGCTCAGAGGCCTCTCTATCAGGCTTGAGGTTCTTTTACATGCTGTAAATCTTTGACATGGGACCAACTGCTTTACTTCTCTTCCGAAGGAAGCCATGCCAAGGATTTTTACACCCGAAAAAATCCATCGTCCTCCGCCGGGTTTGAACCCACGACCTTGGGTATATGAAGTCAGCATGGTAACCATTACACCACGGAGGGCTGTGAGGATAATCCTTAATGAAAATTTTCATGTCAAGAAGGTCTGCAGTTGTGGGATCCCCCACTACTCAAATATGAGCAGGTGCCAGGAAATTATTGAAAAATTTGATGGGGAAAGATTCAAAAACATATTTATCATAACAGGAGTCAAAGGGTGGATATACGAATATGGTCCAGAAACTAAGAGACAGTCATCATTCTGGATCTTCCCAAGAGAGGATCCCCCAATAAAAGTGAGGCAAGAAAGAAAGAACGGTTGGCAAGAAAATTATCTGTCCTTTATTTTCAAAGCGACCATATTGTGATAATTCTGCTCAAGGTACGAAAGGTCAATGAGTTGGATAGGTACATGTGGTTTCTGTGAGAAAATAATTAAAAATTATCACAATCAATGATTTGAATCACCTGTAACTGCAGCAATTGCTTACAAAGAATGTATTTGCACACTCCAAAGAAGAGTGGCATAGGCTTTTCAAAAGTGGTTTGAAAAGATGATATGTTGTATACAATGCAATGAAGAATACTTTGAAAAGATACAATGATCAGATCTAAATTTTTAAAATGTTATGTTTATTCTCAAAACTGAGTGATGCTTATATACAATGCTATACTAGCCAGAGCTTGTCTGTGTGTCCTCCTTCATCACGATTACAGTTCCCCTTCACTGGGCTTCAACAAAATATATAGCCTGCAGACTTAAATTTGATTGGCTGTTAGTAACATCTATTATCTGTCCATCCTTACTTCACCTGTGATGTAAACAAATCACGTGTTCACACCACGTGGTGCTAAGCTGGATCATCTGCTGTACAATTGTGAAATTGCTTGCTTATGTTTGGTAGGAAAAGAAATTACCTACTTTCACTCTTCACAGATAATGGTTAACTTTGTTAAATGCATAACGAATAAAATGCAATAAAATAAGTAGGCAAGTCGTTATATATTTGGTACAAAATGTAAAATTCTCCCATAAGATTATAAAATGCAGACATGCTTTGAAAGTTTGTTGAAGTGTTGCATATGCATGTTTTTTGCGAATTTTAGCATTCACATATACTCAACCATAAAATGCATATTTCTTTAATATAATGCCATAATGCAGTGACTTGTCAGAAGAGCTAATCTGAAGATGGAACCAATTCCCTCCTTCACGATATGAGTCATTTGCTGCAGTTGTAATGGAACTATTTGAATCATCACAGATATTGATAATTAGTGGGCCAACGACAATGTCCACCATTCCCTCCAAATCTCATTCTACTCTTCCCGAACAATGTGTGACACTCAGCTGTCACTTGTAAAGCTGCTAGCATAAGATGTTGCACCACAGCTAATTAAAAGTTTTGCACACTTTGTGCTGCTTGCGGAAACACCAGTAAATTCTACTGTTAAGCTAAGAACATTGTTTAATGAAAAGGTAAAGTACTTTTCACAAAACTTATTACATATACACTAGGAATAATTCTTTCCTTGCTTATGTTTCACTACACATGTAATGTATGCTTCCTCCATTACTTGCTGACAAGAAGCATTAGAAATGAACTGCATTACTAATTTGCTTAGCTACATAAAGAAATAATTATCTAATCAGTAATTTTGTTCCTTAGTCATTCATACTATGTTATTTAGACAACATTACATAGTGCAATACAATATTTTTGTGCTCATTCGGCAATGTAAGAGGAACTATTTTGTGAGGCAGAAAAGCAGTAAGATGTTCAGCAACCAATCATATCCACTGCAACATGTTGCTTTTGTTTACATTACCAGTAAAGTAAGGCTGGACGGAGAATAGTCACCAGTAGCAAATGGGTGTGCTCATTTAATAATGGATGACATGAACTACAAAGTAAACTCCCTCACATAAATTGTTTACCTTATTTGCATATTATGGCTGTAGGATGTAAATTTGCCATTTTTTGTGACTGCTTTTGTTTTCAGTTAGCATTATGAAGTTTAAAATTAGAATTTGCTTTAATACGAAAGTCACCAACTGGTTGCTCTTTGAGTAAAACAGAGAGCGTAATATGTGATATTAATTTGTTGAGTTGGATTTTTAACACTACGTCACTTACATTTTTATTATGAGGGACTAGTTTTGAAAGCCTATGCTTCCATTTTCAACCTCACGGGTCCAACTCATTGACTGTCACTGTTATTAAATTCCTCCAAACATCAATCAGAAAGAGCAACCTTGCTTAAGTGCACTGAGTCACCACCTCTGGACTGCATGAGCTTCCAACTGCATAGAAGTACATTGTGTGAGCTTCCAACTGCAAACAGATTCATTCAGGGCATGCACAATTTTGCATTTATAGTACATAATCCAGTTCATACCTACTTTAGATTTGTGATTGGTAAAAAAATTCTGTATTATAATGTCTCATTTATATTTATGAAATGAACATGTGGATATGTCATTGTGAAATATAACATATTGCATTAAATGTATGCTAATGGCATATTATTATATTAATACATAATTTTCATTATGAATGGCTCCTTTATTTTTTGGGTCGACTATAAACTTTTCTTTTAACTTACTTTCTTAACCTGATCTTTCATTTCAGTTTTGAAAATACCCCCAAACCACCAATTATTAACAATTGATACTAATTTACCTGATAGTTAAACTATGATGCCAACCGTTGTAAGTCGCCATTGGGGTATATCATCTCAAAATACAACTGGACTCTGATGTTTCCTTTTATTTTCAAAGTTCAATGCCCCAAACATGCCTTAATATTTAATTATGTAGATCTTGTTGAAACTCTTGTGCTGATCTGAACCTGATTATTCAGGAAGTATTGCTTGGTATAATGAGAGAGAAACAGCATATTATACAGATAGTATTTGACTTTACCTCATACCTTGCTCTTGTGTAGAAATAATGTTTCTTTGCTAGTTGCTAGATCTTCACAACACTGAGAGTGAAAGCTCAGATTTTTATATTTCTATGTAGACTTTTCTGTGATTGCATTATTATTATGAATACGAGGGGCATACTGAAAGTCACGAGCAGCCCATTGTAAAAATTTAAGTTTCAACAATGTAACGAAACGAATTGCAGGATCGTAATCTACAGACTTTAAGCCACATGTTGACATATTGTGACGTCATTAGCTTCTATCACGTGACCACAGACGGTGTTTGAAAAATCGCTGACATTGATGTTTCGTTTCAACAGCGTGCAGTCATTGAATTCCATGTGAAAGAAGGAAAATCTGCTCCTGAAATTCATCTCAGACTTCAACGTGCATATGGAGGTGTCTGCATGGGTGCCAGCAGTGTTAGAAGATGGGTGAAACATTTCAAAGATGGAAACACGAGTCTGCAAAATGCGCCTCGTGGCGGGCGTCCTCGAACTGCCTCTACAGAACGCAACAAGGAAAGAGTTGATGAGCTCATTACAGGAGATAGGCGTTTCACTGTGAATGAAATTGCTGCGCAACTTGGATAAGGACATAGTGCAGTGCAAGAAATGATCCACAGCTTGGGTTATTGAAAGGTCTGTGCCCGTTGGGTCCCCCGTTTATTGGCTGAAGACCACAAACTTCAAAGAAGAACCATTGCACAAAACCTTCTTCAGAGATTTCATAATGAAGGTGATGAATTTTTTATGTGTATTGTGACTGGAGATGAGAGCTGGTTCCATCACTATGAGCTAGAAACGAAACGTCAGAGTATGGAATGGCACCACTTGAACTCACCATCGAAGAAGAAAGCGAAGACAGTGCAATCTGTAGGAAAAGTTATGGGAAGTGTCTTTTGGGATAC
Source organism: Hymenopus coronatus (assembly GCA_030762935.1). NCBI lineage: Eukaryota > Metazoa > Arthropoda > Insecta > Mantodea > Hymenopodidae > Hymenopus > Hymenopus coronatus. The sequence goes on from CM060894.1 coordinate 18,783,513, forward strand.
ACAAGGTTGCATTCTGGTTGACTTTCTTGAACCTGGACAAACCATAAATTCTGCCCGCTACATCAAGACACTTCTGAAGCTCCGTTGGGCTTTGCGTGATAAACGCCCTGGAAAGAAGATCATCCTTCAACAGAATAATGCACGTCCGCATACTGCCCGTGCCACTATGGAGAAGATCAGGGCATTAGGGTGGGAAACTCTTCCACATCCTCCCTACAGTCCCGACTTGGCACCCTCCGACTACCATCTTTTCAGTTCTGTGAAGGAGCAGATGCGTGGCCAACGGTACGAGACGCTGGAGGATATTCGGAAAGCAATGCGTCAGGGTCTGCGGGCAGCTGGAACGGAGTTCTATCACAAGGGCATTTTCAGACTTGTAGAACGATGGGAAAAATGTGTGCAAAACAATGGAGACTATGTCGAAAAGTGAAAGAAAGTCTGTAGATTATGATGATGTATTTGGTTTGGCTTAAAAATAAATATTAAGATTGTAAAACAGTGTTGCTCATGACTTTCAGTATGCCCCTCGTATTAAATTTCAATCAAATTAGATAAATACTTTGGAAGATATACCTAAATTATTTTATAGATTTTATTATGTAAACATGTTGCATAATCAAAATGTTCCATGTGTCTCAAAATTTAAGCAAACTGGTTGAAATTAACTGAAAAGGGATATTTGAATAACTTAGTATAATTTTTTTAAAAATGTTAGATATTTCATTCCCTAAAATTTATCATTTTTTCTTACAAATATATTTTTTGAAGATTACTATTGGTGTTAGGATAATTTTGCCCTTTGAAATATTACAAAAGATACTTCTGCACATTCTGGCAAATTTTTGTTGTATTTAATAAACAAAATTGAGACGTGTGGAACATTTTGAAAGTATGAAAATGTAGATTTGGGAAAAATGCTGTTTAACGAAATATTATTCTAGGAAACCGGTGTAGAGCCCGATGCAAGGGGAGGACAGTAAAATGTTGGGCTTCTTTAGATGTCCAAAGCTATTTGTAATAAAAAAGCAACTTAGACTTTTTGACCAATTGTCAAAATTTCACTACCAGTGTCCCTCAAGTATATTGGAACATGTATTGATTTATGTATCTCATGAATATGCCATCCTTTGCACTTCCAGTCTTTGTTGCCGTTTTTCATGGAAAGACAATTCAGGGACAAGTGGATAAAGCTGTTATTATGCAATTATAAAATTTTGAGAAAGCTAAGTTTAAAGTATTTTTATGAAAGCTTTTATATCTTGAAGGTGATCTTTTATTTATCGACTGGTATAGGAAACCCTCATAATTGGTACTTGGCAATAAAATTGCCTGTGATAAGAGTGGGACATAACATCTTTATCCAGCCATGCCTAATTGTAATAGTGGCACAGCAATAGCATATGCTGATGATATATCTTTGATTTTTTGGGATAAATTTGAAATTGGTTTGCAAAATAATCTTAAAGAACAGACAAATTATTTAGTAGAATATTTTAGTGAAAATAATCTTAAAGCTAATATAGGAAAAAGTAAGGTAATGCTAATTGAACGCAGAAATAGTGATAAAATTATTAATTTGAAGAAGTAAAATTTATTAACTGTTTGGGTTTACAATTGATAGCAATTTAAAATTCCATAATCAGATAGATAAAATATCTAAAAAGAAAATTAGCTCAGCTATATGTTGTTATTAATAATAATAAAAATATCAAATTATTTGGCTGCAGATGTTTTAAAACTTGCATATTATGGGTTGATACACAGCTATGTATATTAATTATGGAATTGAAATTTGGGGCAGTGCTGATATCATCAATCTGAACAGAAGACTCACTCTTCAAAAAATGAGTATAAAAATTATACACAAAACTGATCGGGAAGTATCATGCAAAAGTATTTTTAAAACTTAAAATATACTAATGGTCATCTCTCTATATTGTTTTAAAGTGGTTTTATGGTTTTACATGGTATATATGACTTAACTTAAATAGTGACCATCACAGTCATAATTTAAGAAATTAGGATAATTTTTTTAGAATATCTATCATAAAGTAAGCCACATAAAAGGATCCCTTTTTAATTGGTGGGATGCTGTGCAATAAATCCAACCACAATTTAAAAAATTAAAAATTAACCATTTAAATCACAACTGAAGAAACATTTAATTGAAAGATGTGTATATAGAATAGATGAATTATAAAATTGGTATTGGGTTTTATATTGTGAATATATGTGTCTAAATATTAGTATCATGTAAAAGATAGTTTTTTAAATTGGTTTTGTATCTGAAAATTTATTTTATGTATTATACCTGAATCTTGTAATCTTTAAAATTGTATAGAACTAAATGAAGCTTGAAACATTGCACAATATCCATAAGTGAATTATTATTATTAATTATTATTATCATTAGCATCTTCTTACTTAAAACATAACACCATCAACATAACACCATAATTAACAGCATCAATTCACCTTTTTGAGGGTTTACAATTATATTGGTGTCATTCAAGGCAGTCTCTAGAATAGAAGGAAATGTCTTTGTGGCAACTAGTGGCTGTGGAATCATCTGCATAATGAAAAAGTTTGGTGTCTGATAGTTTGACATTAATATTGTGCATATAAAGAATGGATAGCTCCATTGGCACTTGCAAATTACTTGGAAGTGTAAGTGTGGTACACAGCCATTTTTCCAACAAATAGTTGACCATGATAAACAAGATATAAAATTATCCTGATGTATGGTGGACTTTGTGACAGTGATGTGTTTTAACAATTGAAAGTTAGTTGAGTCGATTTTGTAACACTACATCACTTACTTTTTATTTCGGAAAAGATGTTTCAATTTTGAAATCCCGCCAGGCGATCTACTGATTCAGAGGTTCATCAAACCACCACCAGGGACAGAGACAACCACCACAGCAAGCAATGCCGGCAGTTGACCAAAGGAATCGACAATGGAAGCACATGGCTTCTGAAACATGTTTTCCGAAATAAAAAGTAAGTGATGTAGTGTTACAAAATCGACTCAACTAACTTTCAAGATATAAAATAGCTTTTCATTTCACTCATCTCTCTACTGGTCATATTAATATGGCTGTAATGTGAAAAGTGAGGCCTGTTCCAGTATCTGCCATGCTTGTTTATACTTCCTGTGGTGAACATGCACTTATATGACAGAAGTATGTAGCAATTGCACCATTTTTTATGTAATAGAAGTACATAAATAGAAATAATCAAATAAGGAAGCACAATTCCATTGTTATGAGACTTGAAATATGTTCATTGCTTAAAAATTGACAGTTTTATTTTTCTGTTTGTAGAGTGGAGCAGTTGCTGAGCCTTCTGTGACAGCGAGAGTATCATCAGGAGGGAGTAAAATGAAAGGAGATGCTAAAACTACAACAGTGGCACCTCAGAAAGCCCCAACGGTGTCACAACCAGTCATCTCAAGTGCTCGGCCAGTTCCTACATCAATGATAACTACTGCACCTACTGTTCGGTCACGAGATCCGCGTTTGGCATCTCGGCAAGTGCTGCCTTCTGTTGAACCTGCAAATGTAGCTACTCGTTCTCCTCAATTAGAGGAAACTCAAGAACCTGAATCTGTCTTTGAACCCGTTAAACTAGAGACTGCGAAACCCAAACCTCAGATCACAATCAATCTTGGTTGTGCTAATAAAGGTACTGTGAATAAAGAAATCAGAGGAATAAGTAAAAAAGACCCTCGTTTGATAAGTAATAAAGTTCATGGTATAAGTAATAGTAATGTGAAAGGGCAGACTACATTTGCTGGGGGTAATGAGAATAGTGGAAAAGGGGGGAATAAATCATCTGGCAGAGGTCCTTCACCAAAACCTGCACCTCCATCCTTTACCAGCAATGGTGAGAAGCCTGCTGCTCCCCTTTCCTCTAATTCACCTTCCTCCCACAAATCAAAGAACAGTAAAAAGGAAAGTGGAAGCAATAGTGTTAATAGTAGTTCAAAATCTTCGAGAAGCAAAACATCTAAAATAATAAAAGTTGACCTTGTTGATAGCCCTCCTGTTAAAGTAGCAGAAAAGAAGGAAGATATTGCTAGTATTAAAGAAAAGGATATTAGTTCAGAAACAGTTAGTAAAAGTGCCTCTCCAATTAAATTTGAAAACCATAAATCTAAGTCATCCCCTGTACGAACAGGAAGCTCAGCACCTGATAGAAAAAAGGGTACTAGCAAAAGTGTTACAGAATCTGTGGGTGGTAGTAACAAAGAGAAAGGTAAAACTTTCTCTGTGGGGGACAAGAAACGAAGTCGAGACAGAGATGAGCGAGAGCATTCTCTCTCATCTAATAAATATGACATGTTTGTTGATTCTGAATCCAATTCTGGAAATTCCCCTACACCTCCACCTCAACCTGTCGCAAGTACTGATAGTAAAAAAAGAGATGAACCCCTCCCCTCCTCTCCTAGCAAATCTAGTGTATTTAAAGATGTAAAAGCATCAATGAAGGGCCGCAACTACATGCGAAGAAACCGGCGTCCAGAGTCTCGCAGTCCAGAAATTCCTCCTGTGGTTTCAACAGGAGATGTAGATCTGCGCTTAGGTGGGCCACCTGAGAAACATCCTCGGCTCGGTGTATTCCAGACAGACATGAAGCAGCCCAGCTCTTCTGCTGAAGAGGATATCAAAAGTAAGCTCTTACAATTTCAGTCTTCTCAGGTGATTGTTGGGTTCACTGATTGTGGGAATTTTTTAAATTTTTTTGGAGTGCTTGCTTTGTTCTGCTGTGGTAAGGTTTGGTTGTCTGTTTCTATTCATTTCCACAACACAAGCACCTTAAAAAATAACTATGACATCAAAATGCTGGGATTATCACAGTCGCTGAATCTAATGTAACATCATCATGCATGTGATTAACCAAAGATTTTTCATGCTCTCTGATACTCAATGGCAGCAAATTGTAACGTTAGGTAGCCACTGCATCTGGACCATTCATTGTGTATGTGGTTTTGTTATATATTATTATGAAGTTGGTAGTATACCGTTTATGGCATCTGTTCTTGTTAGCAATAGTTTTTAAGCTGTTTAGGAGTGGTAAAATTTAAAAGATGCAAAAAGTCTTAATAAAATTTGATTTATCCATTCCATTGAGTATAATAGAGTTAATTTATGTATGTAGTAGATTTCATTAGCTTTTAACATTAATGAAGAAATCATACATGAATATATACTAAGATAAAATGTTATTGTTTACTTCGTAGTTTCATTTTTTTTTTTTCATTTTAAGCATGCATTTTTATCCCAGAACTTTGAATTTTATGTGTAAAGTGACACATGTAAAGGATAATGTAAAGCACATTTAAGTGTACACAAAACAAAGGAAATGAAGTGTGTTTATTTTGTAATAAATGCATAATTTTAAGTTTATTAATGTTTAAACTTGTAAATAAGCCTGTCACTGATATACCCTTGAAAAAATCCTGAGGAACAACTTCTAAGCATTTCAGGTTCAACTACTCAACCAATATTAGCAGGCAAACATTGATAACAAAGTATAAAGTCCTTTAATAGGCTTGAACTCTTATACATTAAGAATGATAGACTGAGGCACTCAACTTTGGTCTTTTGTGGTATAGCATTCTCCAAGTTCAAATTCTGCCACAGGAAAGGAAAAGCAACAGGATAAAGTTGAAAAGGAAGAAAGAAAAAAAAAATGAAATTCACAGATCTTCATTTGTCATTGCATTTTTCATGTCATTTTACCAGACTTTGGTCTAGGAATCTGTGCAATATAGCTGTAAATCTCAATGTTGAGTTCTTTGAAACACCAGTATACAGTTCTTAACAGCCTATATAGCCTAGCTGCATACACACATATAAAGATTAACCTTTCCATGTGGAATTACTTTGTGCCAGATTTAACAAAGTAAGATGCTGAGTCCAAAAACAGTTAAGTGCTAAAAACCATGCTGGTATCCACACTTGCAGGTTCACTCTAACTAGGTTTTCTTTGTTAGATAAACTTTGAAACAGTTATTTGGATGGAAATGATCTTGTCAAAGTTGCAATATTGGTAACAGTGTGCAACGTCTACCAATCTACAGGGTAGCCAAAAGTCCTACATCATAGGGATTATGTTGTGTGTTTAATATGAGAACCCTTCAAATCAATGTCTATGAACGATCTCCCATGTTCTGTAGAACATTGGACACCAAGTTTGGCGCGACAGCACAGCATTTTGATACTATTCGTCCTCAAAGATGGTTTTCATCCCTGATCTTCACCTCGTACACCATTGCCTTCAGGTAGCCCCATATCGCAACATCCATTGGATTTAAATCAGAGGATCCACTCCACTCATCTATGACCATTCCACTGCAGGAAGTGGTAATCCAGCCATGTCCGTACTAAAATGGTGTAATGTGGTGGTGCACCATCCTGCACGAACACTCAGGGTGGGAACCAATGACACCCAAATCAGACAATAATGAATCTCCCAACATTGTCAGGCAAGTTGTGTCAAAAAAGTAAGAGCCAATGATACAGACTTTCCACAAACCACGCCATGCTATTACATGGGCTGGGCAACGCTGACTCTAGTTCAGGGTGTCTCTGATTAAATTCAGCTGCAACATCTCTTTGTGAATATCAATCTCCTCCATAAGTTGCACATGCTCTTCTCTCACATCAATGTTGTTAACATGAAAAAAAAAAAAAAAAAAAAAAAAAAAAGGAAAACAAATTATAACCCTATGGTGTGGGACTTTTGGCCCATCTTGTAGACACTCATCAGTGTTATCACTTGGGCCACCTACACTGTTGTTTCATCCAGCTTTTTGTGTAACAGCTTCTGTATCAAAGAAAGAAAAGGAAAGGGGAACTTCTTGCACATGCATGTGTACAGCCTTACAAATTTATATTTGAAAAATCTCCTTAACTGACAGCAAACAGCAATTGCTCCTAATAAGATCCAGACACAAATTCTCAGTATATTATCATATCAGATTTTGTAATGTATAGAATCGTGAATAACTTGTAGGGAAGCTTATTAATATAAGGCCTCGTGCATTCATTTTCATTATTTTATAAAATGCATTTATTTTAAATGCATCCTGTTGAAATACAAGACATTATTTTATTTTGTATTTCAATACTGGCTCAAAAATTACTTGTGCAATGCATTTCATTTGACTCCATTTTTCTAAACTGTTTTAAGTTTCATCTGCTATTTTGATAGAACATTGAGATCTAGTTATAATGGCAAAAAAAAAAAAAATATTTTCATGTTCAGCTGACCCACAAACAGCAGATTTTGCTTATTATCAAGCATTGCCCAAACTCAAGTTTTCTGTATTGCAATCATTGTACAAATTTATGCATGCTGAGATTTAGATTGAACAAAGCCTTTTGATTTACATACTTTCAGCATTACTTATGTATAGCAGACAACAAAAGACATTAGTATCTGAAATCTCAACTTCTAACTTGAAAAACATCCAACATATCAATGCAATCAAGAAAAATTAATTAAAAATTAAGAATTTCTGTAATGTAGTAATAAAGAATTGCATGCATTTCATTGGATTTGTTTCAGTGTGTTTTTATTTTGATGCACTGAACTAGATGCACTGGCTTTTTTGAAACAAGATATGTATAAATATAAGCATATTTTGTTGCATGTCATTGTATCAGATAGCATATCATCATGTAGATTAAGTTTATTTTAAGTATTTCTAACCTTGTTACCATTTTAATATGTTTATTTAAAAAACTATTTTACTCAGTTGTTGGTATTTATTCATTTTTAGTTTGTAGCAAAAGGTTGATAAAACAAATGCATTTATTGAACTAACTAGGTCATTTTCCCTTCCTTTCTCTCTTTCTTTCTCCCATTCAGTGATAGGTATACTTAGTTCACAGGCAGGGGAAAAAATGTTAAGAAATGCACTGCATAATAGACTTCAAATATTTACTGATTTAAAGGAAGAAAATGTACGGAACAAAGCTTAAAACAATTGAATTCTCATATGTACTGCTTTATTTAATTAAAACCCTTTTAACAAAGGTAGTTAAGAGTAGAACATTGGTTTCCAACCTAGGATATGCAAATCTCAAGTAAAGGCCTATGCATACTGCATGAAAGATAAATTTAAATATGATGCAGTTGATGTGGTAGTTATACATGTGATGGGAAAACTGTCCATAAACAGTAAAAACATCACTGCAATATACAGGCCTGATGGTGTGACATTTAGTTGCATTCCTTATTGTAGCATTTTAAACATTTGGTTTGGAATATTGTATCAAGTCAATGAGCAGTATTCAGAGAATGTATTTCCAGGCATGGCTAATTACATGACTTTTATATAGAGGAGGTTCTGTAAAAATTCTCAGCCTGATCAAGAAAGCACAAGGTTGTAGAGAAATGTTTTCTGTTTTTTATTTTTCTATCGCAACACAATTACATTTTAATACTTGCCATTAAGATTTATCCGGCTGTGTAAAATAAGCCTGTCTTAAAAACTGCTGTGACGGATGAAATTGTGACAAAAATTCATAATGCCATACTAAGTTACAGATAAGGTATGTCAGTTGACTGATATTACTAAGTCCTGGATAGGCCTATCCGCTACATTTTACTTTAAATTTTAGATATGAGAAGGCATTCTGCTTGATGGAATGCTGCATTTGATTACAATAGCGCAATAAATGAATTTGAAAGAACATTTCTCAAGTGTTTTGACTTGTTTAAATACAATTAATTTTCTCCAGCATTTCATAACAGTAAATCATTCCTGGAGAGTTTACTCTCACTGGAGCACAAATATTGCCTTCCTTTCCTTACCCACTCCACTGTTCCAGCTTAGCTGTGTACATGACAAATAATGACAGCTGTGTTCCATTATGGATGGAACACAAGAATGCTAGATACAAATTTAGTATAGAATGGAAATTGATCATTTCTGCATTCACAGTAGCAAAAAAGGCTGAATGTTCATTGTGATTTGTATAGTGGTGCTATGTGAGCCATAATATCAGACATTTTAATTCTCTACATGCTAATCAGCATAGAAAACCTCAACTTTCATGTATGATTGTATCTTATACTAAGAGTTGATATTTCTTTCTATTAAAAATGTGTCTGTGTGTCTGACATTAAGCCTGACATTGATAAATTAGTATCAAGAAAAAGGTGTTAGTGTTCTACTATATGCTCAAGACAAGGTTTGTAAAGCGTCTCTTGAAGAAGGCCTGCAAGACATTTTTTTTTTTATTTTTTGACTTTCAAATTGACTAGTTCTGCCACTGCTGTACTTTACATGCTGAACATCCTGATAACTCCAATGGAATGAGGAAACATCGCCCTTCCCTTCTGTTTATCAGCTCCCAGGCCTGCACTAAATGAAACCTAATTTGTCACTAAATGTATTGTGAATTTTTGTCACTATCTCATTGGTCCCTGAAGTTTTGGGATGCTCTGACCACTTATCTTGAATATATAACCATGTCTAAATTCAGCAACCCACTTTTTAATCATTGAAAATGAAGGGGAAGACATCTTCAATATTGATTCTAACTCTTTTGTATTCCTATTGGGGTTAAACCCTTCAAAATGAAGTACTTTATTATAGCTTGTGTTAACAGTTTTATGCATCTAATAGAAAATATTAACATTAATCTGTTTACTTAACTGTCACAGTTGACTTGTGCATCTGAAACAGTTCTGGACTCTCTAACAACTTTTACAGTAATTTTGCTATCTTCATGTTATCTTTTGAATCAACCCAAAAACTTAAAAAAACATTCTTTGTAATTTATTAAAGTAGTGGCTATTTATATTAATGAAAATAATAGAATTGGGTCAATAGTTAACAGTTGTGCATTAAAAAATCTGAAATGTGTGATGTGTCTTAATTTTTAGCTGGTTCTTCAAATCAATCTCATCAGTCAGCTAAACATGCATTATTTTGTAAATACTACCTCAGTTTCAAAGCTAACAAGGGGTGATTGTTACATTGAGGTTACAGAATGAGCTGGGATTTTTTTAAATGTATTATTATTATTATTATTATTAGTTTTTTTTAAAGATTGAAAATAAAAATATGCATGTTTCAGTTTTCTCTCCCATAGGGCCAAGTTTGACAAGAAGAGAGTCAACACTGCTGACACACTGATAATTAATTCCTTAAACATGTTAGTTTTTTTTCTTGGAGGCACCTATCTTTTGGGGGGGGGGGGTGAAACAATCTGTGGCCAATATTCTCTTCACTAAATGTACTCTTAGTGTAAGTTATCTTTCTTATGGTCGTGTGCACAGATACTAGTAGTCTTGGTGTGAGCAAAATTCATTATCAGCACCTGGTATGATACCAGGCAGCTGATTGTTGAGCAGACCGGAAGTCAACTGTTACAGTTTAAAACTATAAGTTGTTTACAGTGACCAGGGACCCTATGAAAGAGAAAGCTGAAACATTGATATTTTTGTTTTTGATGCATTTTCACTATATAGAAATGCAGTTTAATATGTGACATCAATGTGACAATGACCCCTTGTAAGTTAAAATGTTTGAATTGTTAGTAAACCAGATGTAAAAGTGAAGTATTAATGTAATATGTGTTTACACTATCGTATGTATTACATAATTATATAAAATGTTTGTTTTTAGTGGACAAATATGTGCAGCAATTTTATTTTATAAATCTATTAGCTTAAAGTTTGTCACATTAAACAATGTTAGATAAAATGGATATGTAATTTATTTTGATGATAATGTTCACCTCACTCAAGTTTCTGTTATCTGTTCCAAGTTGCGATTTATATTAAGGAGATAGTGGGAGAGGGGCTGTTGGTGTATTACATCTGGTGCAATTGATTATGAAATGTGTGCATTACACTTTTCCATGCACCTATGCCAGAACCACCTTTAAGGATCAGCATTATTTCCCAAAGCTCATTATTGAAGTGTGCTCCCAGGGCGATGCAAATTAAAAAAGGTTGGAAACCGCTAATGTTCAAGATACCCTTAACTACAGAAGGGCGATTCTAAATGCAGTACATTTAGGATTCTTGTTTGTACCAGTTTTTAGAAATGTTTACATTCTTTAATTTGTAATAAAATATCTATATCCACCACTATGGGGTATATTTGGGATAACTTCTTTATCATGCCCAAAAGACAAAAATATATGAAGGATATATAGTCTCTCTATTTGACTAATATTATTTAATAAACAAAAATGTTATGAGACATTTTCAAAAATAAAGATTATTTAAAAACCATGGTGTAAAAGTAGTTTTACTTGCCATTCCACTTGGAATGAAGCACAAAAGTGTTATGAAATAGTAGAAACAATAAGTTTGTGTGAACATTAAAAGGGCTGAAATGAGAACCCTGGGCAACTGCCAAAGGACTAAATGATCTTGCATTTTCTGCCAGACATACATATCCTCTATTATCTGCTCCACAGTGCTAGAGATGCATTTCTTTAGGTAATTGCGTACGTAAACAGCATCCATCACATGTGTGAGATATGGTGATAGTGTAGGCCAGAACAAGATGGAAGTGGGTAGGAACCTTATCCAGAAAATCTACCACTATTTGAGATGAACACCATTGTCTTAACAGCTTCATATAGGTTTTTTGGCTAGTGACAGACTCACCAAAAAGAAGAATCCATATACTTTGGGGTTGCTCATTGTAAAGAACTGATTAACAAAGACTGAGACTGATTTTTTTTTCACAGATGTTTATTACTCCTTTTCAATGCTTACATGATCTTTTTCAAAGTAATCCCCTCCTACTTCAATGTACTTTTTATAGCATCTCTGCCAGTCCTCAAACACATGCTGCAGACCATTCTTTGTCAGGTCCAGTCATCTCACTTTTCTTGAGTATTGCTTCAGAGTTCTCAAATTGAATGCCCCGAAGCTTTGCCTTTAAGTGTAAGATGGAGGCTATAAGGTGGATACAGTACACAGGTAATGTTGAATTGAGTCAGAAAGTTTAGTCATTCTTTTCAATATACTTCCTCAGTTTGACCAATACTGATGTGTAGTGTGCTGCTGTAACAGCAGTATGAGGGGAACTGCATGCAGTAAATTCATTGCATGATAGTCAAAAAATGTGATCACTAGGGATAGCACTTTGGGGACCAATAGCAGGACAGAATCAAAGTTAGCGCAACATGGTATATAGTTGTGATGTATTGACAATGCAGTGTGTACGTAGTGGTACCAATAGAAGGAAAATGTGGCAGTGATTGCATGGTAGACTGTGATGTTTTCACTAGCAGTGGAAGACAATTGAGGTTGGATGGGTGGTAAGCATAAATCCACTGATTTATGGGAATTAACAATTTTAATATGTACATACATTCAATTGCTGTTGTGCAACAAGTCATCAGCATCATTATCCATTTCATTTTCTCTCAAGATACATAGATTACAATGCACAACAACATACATTCGTAATGTCTCAAATGTAAATTGTCTCCGATTGGCACATAAATAGGCTTTATATTGTGAATCACAAGATATGATTAGAGCAAAAGGGAAATAGAAAACATTGACTATTGGGCAAGATACTCCCATCAGAAATTATTCCCATAACAACACCTCATAGCATATTTCAAACATTATTGAAAATCCAACATTTTTTCCAAACACTGTTTTCGCTTTCTTTTTCACACAGTCTAAGACAGGTGTCATGGGTCCCTGATTAATTTCTTGCACAAGTTCGACAGCTTTCAGGGCTTGAGATATTTCAATGTTTCCAAATATATGTTATTGCCGTAGATATATTTCCAAAGTTCTTCTGTACAAATTGCAAATCTTCATGCAATCCATTTGAATTAAAGAGATTTTACAATCTTGATTGAAGAGCATGCTAACATTGTAATATACAGCATAGTATACTGCTGCATCAAGTCATGTTCCCCAACATTGTTTACATGTAGTGCATGCAGTCACCAATGCAGGTTGGTCCTACTCGCTATCAGTCCCCAAGATGTTATCCCTAGTGGTCCTTCCTTTCCCTGCAGATAGAACAAATTTTGCCTTTTTTGATGTTGAAGAACTTGGCAATTTCCACTTTGTGCTAGCTTGTTTTCCTTCAGGATCCTAATGATGCATCCATGACTTTATCACTAGTGATAATCGATTCCAGAAATGCTCCCCTCCATCAGTAAAGTGATGCATTGTGACTTACTGCCCGTCTCGCATCACCTCCATTTGGTGGTATGCGAAATGCAAGTAGGATCTATAAAATAGAGCATTACTGATAAAAAAAGTGCTGCTGCCTATGGATATTATACTGTTTTCAAATATTCATGGTACAAATAAGAAGCATATCACAGAAGCTACAGGAAAATATCAGTCTGTCTTTGGTTAGCCCACATACAAACTGCCTTTACTTTAGTATTGCATGTGTCCCAAAATGTCTAAAGGGTTTTCTGTACCTCAGATCTTGGCATCATGGCAATTCACTTTTCCACTAGAAAAATGCCAAACATTAACCTGGTAGCAAATCGATCCTTCTTTAACGGGTCTTGAGTTTCACTGCATACACTTTCTGCTGATGATAGTGTGCATGAACTAAAATTATTATGGCATTAAAGAATAGGCATTTTTGTAGAGTGGCATTTGGGAGAGTTTACTTCTTTGAAATGCAGCTTGGATCCTATCCAGTCTCAACATTTGTGAGCAACCAATATGTCTGCCAGGGCACAAACATCCAGTGGCTTCAAATTCCATACCTGAATTGAAATGCAATTCCTGTGAATTGCACATAGTGAATTTTGCTCTGCATCTCTACCACATCCCTGTACAAAGTCCATTATTCAGAGTGCACACTTTTGTTTTGAAGTCACCATTCTCGTAATGAACACACAAAAAACCACCAGCACTTCCAGCGCCTTTTTATACACTGCACACAGATATGTCAACTATAGACACTGTAAACTGACATACACATTCTATTCATACCACTTTTGTTTGTGTAGACCATTCCAACAACAAATAAAACAACTTTACTTCTGCACCATGACTTTTTAATTACTGGAAATATCAGCCTTGAGTATTAAGTGTCATTTGATAACAGCTTTTAATTTTTCCACATTTGCTGTTATTTGTAATTTTGATACGTAAATTTTAAAGAGAGCGGAGTATGATCTTGAAATGCCTTCAGTGATAACATGTTCAGCAGAAGTTATAAATCACATGCATAATCCTATTCTTGGAAAAGTATACAAATTAAGGGGCTATACATAAATGCAAATGTGATATATTCCTGCAGGTTATTCAAACCTATAGGATAGTATCACATGCTTTTTATTCATATAATGGCATGGTATGCACCAGAACTAAACTAGCAGAAGAAATAATGTTAACCCCATTCTGAACTTTCTATACAGGAATTTTCTTAAGTAAGGAATAATGTAAATAAAACTAAAGTTAACTTTTTTTAAAAAAAATAAATGTTCAGACATCAAATGTAATAGTTTGAAAAAAAATTTTACACAAAGAAACTGTGACTGACAAAAATTTTAAATTGAAACCTATATTTTTTTCATTTTTTAAAAGGTAATTCAGCTTATTTAGTTTAATGAAAAATTTAATTTCTCTCATACAAAAGGTTGGTTGGTATGGAATAGTTTAATTGTTGGCTTGCTTAATAATTTTGCCCATAATTATACAACTAATGTAACAAATGACATTCTAATTATTTAATAAGATGTTCAAAATTCTCCAGTATACAGTCTCTATGTGGTATATATTTGCATCTTTCCTGATCCTCATTTTTAACTCTTCCATATTAGCAGACCTCATAAAAAAGACATTTGAAATACCCTCATAAAAAGTAATAAAGTAGAGAAAGAGAGAGATGTTGATCTCTATAAGCTCTCTTCTTCTGATCCATTTATCAGAAAAACCATTTTATTTTACACTGTTACAGAAAAATAAATGTTTTCCCATAGCAACCAAACCTTTTGTAGATAAATGATATTGTTCATGCAACTAAAGAACAAACAAAAAAAATGCATTTGATTTAAATTGTGTGCTTTAATCAGCTCTACATATATAATAAGATTTTGTCTTGTCTTTTATGGTTTATCAACTCCTTTCTGGAAAAAAATGAAAAAATAATGTGCTGCCATTTAAAATGTTTGTTATCACCCTGTACAATGACTGAAACTTATTCTTTCAAAATATTAAATTTGAAATGTCCAAGCAGTTTAAAAAAAATGTTTTAATTTAGTTTTATTTGCATTATTTCTTACTAAGGATCCTCGGTTATTGTCTCTAGTAAAACAGAGAGTATAAACAGTTAATTAAAAATAGAGGTTTTTACAGGTTAAAACCCCCTTCCCTAAGAACTTCCATTTTCAAGCATTTTTAAAAGAGACTGTTATTCCTTAATTATTTTGAGACTCGCCATGTGATTGTTAAGATTACTTACTGTCCTAACAATAATACTAACATTGGCACACCAGATCCAGTAATGCACAGATGTTAACTTTATAGTGGAAGTTTTGTAAGTGTTGATTTGTGATGCTCTTGTGCCTGGAGAGCACTGATTATAAAAAAGTTGGTTTAATAAAACCATAATAAACATTTTTTTATTTATTTAGAGAAGTGATACATGTTATGAAACATTTGAGCCATAATTAGATTTCACATGTCCTCAAAGATGAAGCATTGTAACAGGGCTGTGTTACAAGATGGTTCTATTTGTTCACTACTTTATCTGAACAATGTTTATAATGAACAGTTGTGATACTGGTAAGTGGGATGGAGTCTCGGCTAGTTGACCATCCACTAACTTGCAACATAACTCACTAGCAATATGTATTGATCCTCTGCAAACAACAGCTTAGCTTCTGGATGGTGCACAGCAAAACAACAGTAACAAGAATGGCATCCAATGGAAAATTCATATGACAGAATTCAATATTTAGGAACAATATGCATGAATGAGTTAAAAAAATTTTGCCCTCTGATGATTACAACAAGAATAACTAAGGCTGCTGAGTGATATGGAACCTGAAGCAGCCTGTGTCAGCGAAGATTTTCAGTAATTTTATTAAAATTCTGATGTACCCTTACACCTTGCTACATTTATTACAAGTTTACATGTATGCACCATATACAGAGATTTAACAATAAGTATATTGTGCCAGTGCTATGTTTCCAATCACAGTGACTTGAGTGTATTCCAGCTGCCAGAAAAGATTAATTTTGTTCCTGATATTGTGTATAAAATTTTAGCGCATACAAGATGCTAAAAATGTATTTTTCCTTCGGCTCAACAGTCATTGTATTGTAAAAACACATTCAGAATGGCATATTTATTTTGGCCACTATGTTGTTTCTGATTTCATTTGTGATATTTTGGATTAGTTCCTCCAGTGTGTGAGGGTTTGTTTTATAAGCTCTATTCGTCAGGATTCCCGCAAGCAAAACTCGCACTGTTAAATCCGTTGAATAAGAGAGTCATCCTCAGCTGTAGATTATTTAAATTAATAAGTAATTCAAATTACTGTAAAGTTTATTTAATTGGGGTGATTAGAAGATAAAAGAAAATCTTTTTAAAATGTAATATTATAATTAGTTATATGATCCATAAATAATGATTAAAAGATTAAATTACCCCCTTATCACCCTATCACACTTCCATCATTTTGTTCATGGACTGGTTACTGAATGAGCAATTTCAGAATGCTATTGAACCATAAATATTTTTTTTTTTATTTTAAGCTACTGAAAAAATATAGTCAAAATGTTTCTTCTTTACCTTTCTGCATGTATTGCCTCCTAAAACATCTGACCAACAATACTTTGTGCACAACTTGTGGAAGAAAGAGTGGGAAGCCAATTAAGAAGTTCTGACTCAAATCATGGTCAAAGTTTTTTCTGGAGTTTTTCCATATCCTGAGAAGACGAATGTCAACTAAATTTAAGCTCTATGGACCACAGGCTCATTTGAGCATCATTTCATCCATTATCATTCATTATTCAATATAACTTACCAGGTTAAAGGATATTAAGTTTAAAAAAGAAAAAGTGGGAAACATTGTTTGCAGTTACAGATAGTAAAAATACTGTGTGCAGGATAGTTTTTACATTAAAGCTCTATTACAGAATTCATATAAAATGTAGTCTTCACCCACATTACAGAATTCACTAAATGCTTAGTTATATGCATTTTTAAAAAGCATGGAGGAATACAGTTGGAATTATTGTTTTTAACTTGTTATTCTCCTGTATTTATTCTTTGTTTCTTTTATTGTTTTTTAATGTTATTAACTTGCTGGTTTTTGTTGTGTTATTTTGATTGTTACATTCTCTGGCATAGAAATTAATTCTGGATTAATAATTATTAGAGATAGCATCTTGGGGGAATATTAGTGGGACAGAATCAAAGTTCATGCTATCATCATGCTATGTAGTTGTAATGTATGTACTACGTAGTTAGTGATACTAACAGAAGGAAAATGGGGCATTGATTGTGTGGTAGAGTGATGTTTTGACCACATTGGAAAGTGATTGAGGATTGCAGGGTGGGCAGTAAACATAAATATTACTATTAATAAATAGGAGCCCACAATTTTAATATTTAGATAATTCATTTGCTGTTGTGTAATAAGTCATCAGCATCATTATCA
Organism: Hymenopus coronatus; assembly: GCA_030762935.1. Taxonomy (NCBI): domain Eukaryota; kingdom Metazoa; phylum Arthropoda; class Insecta; order Mantodea; family Hymenopodidae; genus Hymenopus; species Hymenopus coronatus. The sequence goes on from CM060894.1 coordinate 18,801,158, forward strand.
GATTTCATTTGCTCTTGAAGATACATAGATTACAATGCTCGACATATATTCTAAGCATCTCAAATGTGAACTGTCTCCAATTGGCATGTAAATATTTCATTTCTTACATTGTGAAACATTTCATGCCAGTGATGCGGTTCAGATCATAATAATCTGTTGTTTATGTGTGGTGCTTGGGGTTGTCAACACAGATCTGGCTCTACTCAGTAGTATGTATCCAGTCAGTCCCTTTATTGGTCCCTGAGATGCTATCCCTAATGATTATGTTCTCTGACTCATAATGTGTTTCATGGATTCATCAGTGGTAGAACTAAAGTATAGCTATAGGAGTGAATTGGTTAATGGATAACTTGGTTATATCCACTCAAGTGCATTCGACACCATACTCTGGGCAGTCTAAAACCTTCTGGTTTGGTTGAGCCCCTTGCACTCTCCTCACCTAGATGCACTACAGAGCCAGTCTAAATAAGCCCATGGCAAGTAAAATAAGAGAAAAATTCTAATTTTTCAAAGATTCCATCAGATGACATACTTGGAAAAATGTACACAAACAAATTCCAAATTATGATGCTAACCAACTCAGCAATGTTGCTGCTGGAAGTTATTTTGTATTTCCTATAGTTGCCCAGTTATACAAAATTACATTTTTTAAAAGTGCAATTTGATTACAGAAAATATGGGGTTTAAAGTTCATCCTAATTCCAGTATCTCAGACATGATATTTTAGTCAGATAGATAATTTATTTCATCTTTTAAGTTACAACCTTCATACATAATTACTTTCTTGGAGTTGCTGAATTTGGTATTATGTACAGTTAACACCCTGATTATTTATGTATATGTACTTTTCCCTATAATTGTACTTTTTGTACCCTATTAACTTAATCTCTTTTACACTTACAACCTCATCAGTTTTATTATTAAGATCCTCTCTTTGTTTGGCAATTCCTCCCCCACTTCTCTCTTCTTCCTAGTTTCAGAAATTCTTTCCTATTGTTTTAAAAAAAATTTTAAGTAAGATACTGGATTCAAATATAAAGGTTCATCTGTTTTTGAGTTGAACAATCATTTCTTTCTGTCCTTCTTTCTTTCACACATGCATGCACAGAGATATTTTTCTAAAATTCTTTTTGAGTTCAGAGGACTTGAAATGTGTTTTTACTAAAATCCTGATAATGAATTTTTAGATGGAGTATGATACCACATGTAAGCAGAAGTGAGGGAGGGATAAATTGGTATCGGAGTTCGATGGATTTTTTTGGGTTTAAAAATCCTGAGCATGGCTTCCTTCAGAAGGGAAGTAAAACCGTGGGGGATGTGTCATAGATTTACGGTACGTAAAAGAACCTCAAGCCTGATAGGAGAGGCCTCTGTGCAAAATTAAGCAGTCTTTCATGCCCAATTTAGAATGGGACGCTGAGAACCACAGCAGTTAAAGAGCGTCCATAAATAACATGCCATTTCCATTTCGCTAAAACTGACATTTTGTGAAGCAATTATAATTTTTTAAAAAATAATTTATAATTACAGCTGATTAAAAGATTTGTCAGGTAAGTGGAATATTTTTGCCATCACTGGCAGTAACTAGGTGTAGTTTCCTTTTAGCTGCATTTAGATGCTTGTTTGCTAGATAAGTCAACTTGAATCAAATATAAGCAGTTAATTGAATCTTTATTTATCAAAGTTCTAAAATTTGTAAACTTGTACTATGGAAAATGTCACATTATAGCATATATTTCTTGATGCATACCTGCCAACTTTTACAGTGTATGCACAGAATTTACAAGAGCAGAGACCTTTTCACAATTTTACGGAGGAGTCTTTGCAAACAGATTCAAAGTGACACAGATTTTTACGGTGGAGGTGACAAAACATTCATTTCATATTATTTTTGGTAGGGCAAGGAAAAGTTTTAAAGGTTTCAAATTCAGGAAGTTGGCAAGGATGGCTTAGTAGTGCCCAAACCAAATTGAGCTCAGGTATTTTACTAATTTATTGAAGTAGAGATGTCTGTATTATATTGTTATTTGTGGTGTTAAAGTGTGATTTTTCCTAGTTAATCTAAGTAGTTGCTACATTCATAATCAGGCTATTTGTAATAGAATATTAATATTAAAGCCATTAGAGATAGCTATTATTTTTATTGTCATCAAAATTCTGTAAATTTGAAACACACAGTGACAGGAAAATCTGAGAGTATTATTATAATTTATAAATATTCTTTTAGGTGAGACAGGACGATAATATGTTTATAACATGCATTATAGCCTTTTGATATGCATTTAATAGTCACTAAGTATAAGAATGTGATAAGTTATGTTTAATCTGTGTTGCACAGTTAAATGTTAATAAAGGCTTAAGAAATGATTCATAAAAAGGACAATTTGAACATCTTTTTATCATTTTTGGTCCCATGAAGTGTTTACCTGTGCTAGTATTGGTTGCATAATGCAAATAGCAGCGTCTTTTTATTCTAGGTCTGATACTGTTGAGCATTTTGATTAGATTACATGGACATTTTCAAAGTTACCCCACAGAATTGGATATGAAGGAAAAATATATCAAAAGTTACCCTTAGTATGAATATGTAAACAAAGGATTTGATTTTGTTATTTCTCCACAAACACAATATTGAATACTTGCAACATGGTTGTACATATCATGGGGATTAACATAGAATCCTTAACATACTTTATAAGAGTATATTTCTGTAATAAATAAATTATATTCGTTATATGTTAAGCTTGCACTCTGGCATTATGGCATTAGCTGTTGTAGACATATTTACCTGATGTTTATCTGTTAGGCCAGAATATGGTACAATTGTTCCTAAAGCTTTGATATTGTAGATATTTCTATAATAAAACAATTATTTTGAATATAACAAAAATGCTAGTTGTAAATAATCACAACTTCATATTTGGGACCATGAATTCATGATTCAGTACAACATTTTACACTGTTGATCAGACACAATCATGGAGTTTTCAGTAATACCAGGGGAGACCCAAAATATCTAACACTGAAGACATTTTAAACATTGAAACATTTAATTTGTTTTGCAATACATTTAAAAATATTAAATTATAGTAGTATATTTTTTAAGCACTAGGATATTACCTTTTCCTCTAATGTTATTTTTTCTCTTTTTTTTTGGGGGGGGGGGCTAATTGTAAGCAATGTAAAACTTAGAAATAAAATAATTATCAAGGGACACTTCATAATAGTGCCTAATTAGCAGTTATAAGAATATAAAAAAATTGCATGTTCACAATAAATTTTAATGTACATGCTCTGAGTGAAGTTTGTTATCCAACAGAAATGAAAGATTTAAGAAAGCAATATTCAAATAGTTTTTGCTTTGTTTTCCTTCTAAATAGTAGAGAGAAACTAGATCTCAATTTGACGGTTGTGTAAATTACTATTATTTGGAATTCTGAGTATGTTACAAAGTTTCGGTGTTTCCAGAAGGTGAAAATGGCTCATAACATTTATTAACAGTAACTATATTTGAAGGTATTAATCAATAGAAATGATTAATATAAATACAAATAATTATCTGTTTAATTTGAACAAAGGTGCATTTTGCTGTTAATTGACCAGGAGTGAATTTGCTACATAGAAATGTCTACATAAGAATGTAGAACTAATGCAAGCGTGCACTGTTCCTCATATCTGAAAAAGTTTACATTCTTTGAAATTCCATAATAATCATAAGTGTTATCTAAGAAGAAAGTGTTTATTAATATACTAAATAAATGCCACTGAAGTCGTATTCTTGAAGATAAAGAAGAGTGTTTCAGATGTTGAATGTTTAAAAATATGGAAGATTTTTAGTAAGGGATAAGTTCCCACTGAGTTTTTACAGGCAAAACTGAAATTATAATTACTCTAGCTTCTCTTCCTTCAACAAAACTTTTAAAAAAGTTCCTACAACATGTTTCAGAGACTTGTCTCCATCAGCTATGCTTCCTCCTGTGACTTGCAGATGTTTCCTGGCTGGACGTATAGTGAGATCATTTTTATATGGTACTTCAAAGTTTAATAAGCTGTTTATTTTAATGTATGAATACTTTTTCCCAAATGAAGTGTTTCCCTGGTTTTCAAAGGACAAATCTCAGGTTTCCCTTTCAGCTGATCTGTGAACCTGCAACTGCTGATTTCTTTCTCTCTCTCTCTCTCTCTCTCTCTCTCTCTCTCTCTCTCTCTCTCTCTCTCTCTCTCTCTCTCTCTCTCTCTCTCTCTCTCTCTTTTTTGTTTTGTTTTATTTGTTTATCTTGTTTTTTAAACTTGTGTCCATGTTTGTCTTTGACCCTCCTATGTATGTTTTCCTGCAATATTACATCCAATTTCATGAAAACCTGAAGATTTTCCTAATGGAATTTTGTCCTTTGGTTTGGTCCTGAGTAAGTTTTTAAGTAATGCTTTTTTACTGGTTAGGCTTATACCACATTCTTTGAATATTTTAATGAAGTGGAGAACAAAATTGTGCATAAAATGAGTTTATGAAGGAGTTTGTAGACAGGAAGAAAAAGACATTTAAGAAGAAGAAATAATTAAATGAAATTGCTACACTACGTAACATAAAATAAACCAAATTGTTCAAACTTCCACCAGTGGACCTTCCAGAAATTAACTAAGATATTCAAATATTATAGTGTAATTTAGCCTATCAACTTGCATTGGATTAAATGCATATTGAAGACCAATTTAAAGGAAAAATTCCAGCAGGAAATCTTAAATGATATTTAATAACTTGGAATAAAACTTGCAGCATAACATACATCAAGAAACAAAGAAGAAAATGGATGCAAGGTTTAAAGAACACAAGAAAACATGAAAAATAAACAAACTGTAAATTAGCAGTTTCTTGGTCCACAGATTGTCAGCTGAAAGTGAGACAAACTTTTAAAAGCCATTTGAAAACAATCACATCTCACAGGAAACACCATCTGCAAGCTTCAGAATGAAGCATAGCAATGAACGTAAGCTGATGGAGACAAGTCTCTGAAACATGTAAGTTCTGATGTAGAAAGTAAAGCTAAAGGAATTAAAATTTCAACTTCAACTGTTTTCCCAAAAGAAAATAAATCAAAATGTAAATAGATGAATTTACTTGATTGCACCTCTTCAACACATTTTGGAAGCATTTATTGAAATGTGCATTACAATTCTGCATTAAAGGTATTCTGTTCTTAAAATGCAGAAAATTGAGGGGCTGCATGTAGAAATACCAGTTATACTTCTACTTTGTCCCTCAGCGATTATTGTAAAGAGTTTTAAAATTGAGAGCTCTTGAAAAGAAATATGTAATGTTGCATGGTGATTGGAAAATATGTTGGAGATGCATCTCGTCCCTTAAAGCTGTGATAATGACCATTTAAGCTTAGCTTATATACAGGATGACACATAAAAAACTGGTCCAGAGTGCAGACTGCACACACGCCAATTACACACAAATTTTGCCTACCACAAGCAAATAAATAAACATATAATACGATAATAAAGGAATAACAAATAAGCTAATACAAAGGTATATATTTACTGAATTGATTTTGTCTTGTACATTACATTACATGCTGAAAATGACCTTTTACGCAAACTGGAATTCTCAAAATTTCCTTATGAATATTGTCCTTCAAGTCTTTTAATATTTTTGGATTATTTGCTTACACTTTTTCCCTTTAGACTGCTCCACAAATAAAAGTTACAGATGGTTAGGTCTGGCAAACATGATGGTCACAACCCTTTGCTGACAGTCCTTTCTTCTTTGAATCTTTCATGAATTCTTGAGATTGACTTGCATGAAGTGTGACAGCCTCATCCTGTTGAAAGAAAGCATATGTGCATTCATGGGGGAGTCAATTGTGTGTAAAATTCCTCAAAGACTTGCACATACACACCATTGTTTACTGTTGTTTAAAAATATATGGGACCCACAATTGGATTTGCTGACATTGCACACCATACTCCAATTTTTTTACCATGAAGAGGTGTTCGGGAGTTCCATGTCCTGTCAGATGGAATGAGGTTTCATCACTCATGAAATAAAGCAGCAGATACAACATTCCACTCTCAATTGTTTAACATAGCCATGTACAGCAATCCATTTGTTTTCCTTTATCTTCCTTCAGTAATTGGATTTGTGTCATTTTGTAGGGAATAATCCCTGTATAGCGTAAAACATAATGACAAGATCTATGCAAAACGTTCACTTGTTGCAACAATTTACATGTCAACTTCTTTGGACTCTGGATCATTTGTGCTAAAATGGCGATCACAGCAGGTGTACGAACAGATGGGGCTTGATCCTTTGTTACATTTGCAACTAACCCTGTAGTATGCCGCGTCATCAAATCTTGTATACTGCTCTTTGCTGGTATGGAAACTTCTTTGCAGAAATGTCCTGTTTCCATAAGTGAACTAGTAGACAGTACGCCCTCACTATTGTGATTCTTTCTTGAAGAGGATATATCTCAGCGAGATGTATCACGTCACATTTCTTACCCAAGTTGCACAAACTTTCATACAAAATGTAGTCTCAACAGCTTCGCAACAATAGATTACAATTGGTGGGCACCATGAATTATTGTAATTCCCATGGTTAAATAAAATGAAAAGAAACAATAAGAGTCTAGTATCAGGCCTGTTTTTGTGCACCACCCTGTATGTTGGTTAGACCAAGGAATATAAAATAATTTAAATAATTATTTTTTTTAAAAGGAATATAAAATAATTATATTTCTGCTCATTGAAAATGGCACCAACTTTTATTTAGCTGAAAAGTACTGTTTCTAGTTGTTTCATAAACCATGGCAAGAAAGTTATATTTTGTGCACATGTAGCACTTCAACAAATATCCAGAGATTTTTATTATACAATGCAACAAATAAAATGCTTTTATATTTATACATAGCACTTTCTCTGCTTTAATTTTTGGGGGAGAAAACAATGAAGTTTTTTGATTTTCACTCAAAATTTACTGGAACATATCTTGGTGACACCTGTCTTCATCAGCCTAGAGTTATTGCTATACTTTCTTCTATGCTAGGTGCATTTCCTGGCTAGATGTGCTGTACAATTAGATCACTTTTAAATGGCACGTCAAAATTAAATAAATTCTGCTATTTTATATATGAGTAGCTTTTTCTAAAAATCACTGTTTCAGTTTATTAATACTTATGACATACAATTTCCTACTTGTAAATTTTTGTTCTTTTTCTATTTGATTTTGTTAATGTTTTGTTAAGCTTTGTCTTTTGAGCAGCCTTACATTTAAGAAAGCATTTAAAATTAAAATAAATAGGGAGGACAAAGAGGAACTTGACCCAAGTTTTAAGCACACAAGAGGTGTGACTTATAAACAATCTGAGAAAAATAATTTATTAAATTCTGATTTTCATTTGAAAATAATTAGTACTTTCAGTCAGGAAATGCCATTTACAAGCCACAGGAGGAACTGTAGCATTGAGTCTAAGATGATAATGGAGACAACAGTCTAAAATATGTTCCAGAGAGTTTTGTTGTAGAAAATGAAGCTAGAGTAATTAAGATTTCTATTTGTATATACAAATGTTTGCCATGTCTTTCTTTGTTAATCTTGGGGTAAATATCATTTATAGCTTTGGAACTAAGACTTGTAAGCTTACTTCAGAAAACAGTTTTTATGTTAGGTGATGTTGACCAACCCTCTTTTTGGGGTGGAGAGCTTGTTTCTGTCTTTTATTGGCAAAAAACTATAAGATTTTTTTTTCTGAAGTTCAGAACATCTAACAGTACAGTAGTACAGCATTTTCTAAACAGGTAATTTTGTAATATTTACTCTCTTTGCCAGTGCGTATGTTGTACTGAATTTACAAAGGACTAAAAATGTGGACCATACAGGCATTTGTTTGATCGCAAGGGTGCATTAATCTCTAAATGCCCTAATTTCACATGCTACAATTGTGTTTCACGTGTGTTTAAAGTTATTGTTTAATTGCTCAAAATGTGAATGATTTGTGATAACTTTTAGCTGCTAAGCAACAGGTTCATCATTAAATGTTAAATTGTGTGCAGTATTATCACCAAAACATTAGAAACAGTTAGGAAATTTGCATTTAAGAAGTTTAAGTTTAGATAAACAGGTTTCAAGAAACTCTCATCAATGGAGTAGTGTATGATGCTAAAAGATCCATTCATTTCACACTGGAGTTTCTTATGAAAGATGGTAGTGGACAATCTTTATAATCCATTTTCTACTTATGCAACATATTGCATTACACCATATTTGGCAAGTTGTGCTATAACTGTGGGGCAAGGATGAAGGTGGCATTGCAGTAGGAGGAATTGCTGAAAAGGTAAATCTGTACATATGAAGAAAACCTCTGGAAAAGTTCTTCCATTCACTTTAATCACTGCTAGGTTTTTTTGTGGGTTATCAGCCTAAGCATTATGCCAAAAATTCTGAACAGCTAAAGGTGGCTGCTATCAAATGCAGCACATCTTGGAAAGTTAATAATGTGCACATAAATTAAAAGTCCTATTGTATGTAGGTAGTTAAAAGTAGAAGATATATAATTTGTACCTTTTGCAAGCTAAGGTATTAAAATTAATGTGCATTGGTAAAAACATTTTGGGGAAATTTTACCCTTATTTCATTATATCTTAAAAGAGTTATAAAGTTATTAATAGCAATTTCTTGTGATGCTATTAAATCTGTTGGATTTTAAATTTCTGCAAGACTAAACAATAAACAAAGGTTAACATTAACAGCTGTATTTATTTAACACATACATCTTTGTACTTTTCCTTATTAAATTTTATGTAAGCCTATATTTTATCTTCTGCTGTTTCAGGAAAAGAATAAGTTTGTCTGAATCAACCTTAAATGCCTGCACTGTTGAATAAAAGTCAAAAGAAGGTGTAAAACTAAGCTCTCTAACTTCTTTTAATTTGGTATATGATGTGATTCAAGCTTAGGCAAGCTATATGTAAGGTTACATGTTTCAGACATTGGGGAAATATTTGAAGGTGTAATGTTCATATTTTATAGACTTTAAATACCAGCAAGTGTTAGGTATCAGCTGTAAATCTTAGGTCAGGTTGCTCTAATTTTTTGTTCCTGAAAATACGTAGAAAGTATTATCCACATATCGATGCCCAATTTATTGCCATATTCAGTTTCTTGATAATAAATAATACCTTAATTGAAGAATCTAATGTTTTACATCAAAGTACTTGTTTCCCCTTTTTTCCTGCTAAAGAAGCTGAAATTGTACTCAACATTTCACATTTTAAAACTTTAAGCATCAACAGTTTGAGTTGGTACTTAACTAGCAAGTGCAATTTGCTCCCATGAGAAGTACAATAAGAAGGACCTCACATGAATTTAAGGATAAAAATATATCATACTTATTCAAAGGAATTTATAGCACAGTTCTCTGTAATAAGCAGCCATACCTGTTTGTCAATGGAAGTCAGCTTTTGGATGGAAATACAACATCAAGGATTAGCATTTCAGCTTGTGTATGTCATGAAAGAAAATGATATAGTTTTTGTTTAATATGTATAAAACAATGTACTATTGCAGTTATGATAACAGAACCCATTGGGGGTGTAGCAGCAAAGGATGTTGACTTGAGGCAACTTCCAGGATCTCCTAGCAAAAAAAGGCCATCAATGGAAAGAGCTGAGCAGCCACCACCCAAAAAAACAAAAGCAGAGCTGTTCGATGAGTAAGTAATTATTGTCATTTTTAGAATTTCTAATAAATCTTAGTATTTTCCAGTGTAGGATAATAAAAAACTTTATGAAATTAAATATTCCTTTACGTAAACTGAGCTGATTGTTTTAGTCATGAGATAACTGAGATGAATAGAAATGACAACTTTGCACAGAATGTATATTGCAAAATCATCCTTGCAGGTGGAAAGTTGAAGCCAAGACTCTTACTCAAACAAGCACTAAATTTTTAATGTGATTTAATAGCTTGTACTTAAACAAAAATATTACTTGTTGCATGTTATGATTACCTAGTATAACTACAGAACTTCAGAAAAAATAATTTGCATTATTATTTTATTTACATGTTAAACTTACCTTGTTTAATATTTGAGTACATGGAATAACTGAGATTGGTTAAAAAAAAAAAAAATTTAAAACACAAAGTAGAAACTAGCTTACTTGACTTTACAATTCTTGAATTATAATTTAATGCAATGTGCCCCTCCCACTCATTTTCTTTTATTAAATCATTGAATACTAATATTCTTAGATATTCATAAAAATAGATAGAAAATATGAGCAGATTTTGATTTTGTTAATCTTTGGTATGTTGCATTTAAAGTCATGGAAAAATTGTTTTAACAGTAAATTATAGGATCAGTCAAGTAAGCTTTAATCATAGAGATGATTAATCTCGCTAATAATAAACTTGGACAGAAACACTTTCTAAGTCAAGAAAGTAGTTAACTACCTGTTTACCTACATGTAACTGCAAAACATTTCTTACTTGAGCTTAATTATGGCAACAGTGGTGGAAAATGTCCTCGTAAATCTATACTAAGTTTGAACAAAGATGTGACATATGTTTTAATAAATTTAATCAGTCTTGTGTAAACATAGCTGGTGCTGGGCATGACAAGAATTGAACATAAAGACTATATTAATGTATTGAAATTAATTAGTCTATTTTATAACACTACATCACTTTTATTATTGGAAAACATGTTTCAGAAGCTATGTATTTCCATTGTCAATTCCCTTAGTCAACTGCCAACATTGCTTGCTGTGGTGATTATCCTTGTCCCTAGTAATGGTTTGATGAACCTCTGCATCAGTAGGTCATCTGCTGGGATTTTAAAATTGAAAAAGTGGTTCTTGTTTTTCCAAATGTAGATGTTCTCCCAAATTTCAATTCTGTTTTCATTGTGATATTTTTGAGTATTTTTGGACTTCTATTTATGGTGTGCTGCTCTTTCCAAATATGCCAAGCTACCACCAATTTAATTTAATATTTCTAAGGTGTTCTTTTTTTGCTCTTATTTTTTAGTATTTTAGTTTGGCCAATGTAGAGTTTTTTTTCACAGTCATTGCAGCTGAACTGGTATAGTCCTGGCTTGTTTTCTTGTGGAATGTCATCTTTTAATTTATAATTCAGTATGTTTTTATGGAGTAATTGTTTGTTGGGGTCAGAATCATGTGTTGTTTGAAGATCCTTTGGAATTTGTAGAAAGTTGTAGGGTAGTGTGTAAACTTCTTGTAAATCTTTATTTTCTTTCTTGCTTGAGTGAGTGTGCTGACTTCTCTTATTCCCTTCCTATTTTTGGCCCTGTTAACTTTTTTGTGTACTGTTTCTGCTTGGAATCCATTTTCTGTAGCTATGTGCAATATTTTTATTATTATTAATTGATGTAGTTTCATGTAAGCTTGTGGCTTACCCAGCAATGCATGGATGTTGAACAATTTTGTTTGATTAACCTCCCTTTGTATTCTTTATGAATTATTGTGTGAGAGTGATTTAAATATAAACAGTAATTTTTGTTTATATATTCATTGATTAAGCATATGCACAAGTGAGATCTTCTCTACATAGCCTCCTTCATGCTTCTACACACTTTTGACAATGATTTGGAAGTACGAATATTCCTTGTTCAGAAAAAGTTTGTGCATGTGTTCAACATCATAATTGGTTTTAAATCGTTTTCCTTCATGGGTAAAAACAAAAAAAATAGTCCAGTTAGGGGGGAGGGGGAGAAATTTGGAGTGTAAGGAGTGTGTTCAAGGGTTTCCCTTTGCATGTCCTCCAATTTCTCCCTTGTCAAATTTGTGATGTGAGGCCTAGTCATCTTAGAGAAGGATGACATCTCTGATTTTTGTTTCGGTGGACATCTATTGATGACCTTAAGCATTGACAATAGTAAGCCGCATTCACAGTACATCAATTGTGAAGAAAATCGAGTAACACTCCTCTGCAGTAAAAAGACACTGTTACAAGAACTTTTCCAGCTGAGAACTGGAGACTTGACCTTATGGTGACAAGTATAACCTTTGTTTTGTATAATTTCTCAGCCACCCTTAAATTGTCTGGCCCAGGTAAACATTAGATTCTGGAACAGTGTAGCGTGCCCAAACTGTGCCTTCAAACAAGCTAAAATCTCAGAGGGTTTAACCCCTTCTAAAAACTTTTGCACAATAGGTGAAGGAACCTCTTGTTCACTCATGGCTATACTGATGCCGAAATAAATCAAAGCAGTTAACCAAGCTGGTTTCCCCTTTCTAACACATGAACCTTCAGCCCCCCCCCTCCTCCACCATCCGGCTCTGATCTACTTGCCCAATACTCTGGATCAATTACATTTATATTGAAATCACCCTTATACAGTGCCTTATTTTTGACATTGATCCAGGTACCAACAGATAGTTCTAGTGGTGGGCAGGTAGCTGCTTGCCGGCAGAGCCCACATCAACTTTGAAAATAAGCCACTGTGCAATGATCTAGGTTTATCTCTGTGCTCATTAGAAATGTAATTCTGTAAAGCTGTATGATATTTCTAATATCTTATGAAAAATCCTCTTGATATTCAATAAAAAAATTTGAAATATTGGTGGAAGCTGCAGACTTAATTCCATCATTTCTTTAACAGTCTTCCAGGTTCCTGAAATGATGATTGCTTAAAAAAAATTGGCCCTATTATTCTCTCATCAGAAACTGCATCATACCTTCTACTTTTTTCTCATAAAGCAGCGTAAGTTTTCGCTACTCCAGTGTTAGCAGTTCTGAGAATTTACATACCCATGTAAATGAAACCATGCTTTGTCAGAAGTTATTGTGAATGTATTCATAAAGCATAATCATTACATGGGATCACCCGGTTTAAGCTCTTGCATCACTGTACTTTATAGGGTTAACCCAAATAACTTCATGGCCTCTTGTACAAAACTGTAAGAAATTCCATTTTGCTAAGAGATGGCCAAGAGATTCTTAGGGATTTTTTCAAATATTGACCAGTGTCATCAGGAGTTTCTTCTGTGAGCACTTTCCATATCCTTTATAAGTTGTTATCAAGAACACTTAACATTTTACATTATTAACTAATCTGAATTGTTCCAGGCTTGGGACTCGAACTGATGGGAAATTCTCCTCGGACAATCTCCTGACAGCACAAGAAGATTCTGTATAGACATACAAATTGTAAATACATGTCTGATGTGAAACAGAATAATTAGACCTATTATTTGTCTTTGTTGCACTTCACTTGTTCTTGCTGAAAAAGGAACAAACTGTGTTTTGAGACCTTGAAAAAGCAGTTATCCCTGTACATCACTCCCTTTTTGCTGCAAAAGTGTGCTTTGTTGGCTGAGGTGTGATGTAGTTCTGATTCCAGAATATGTCGATGTCCCAGTAGTTAACTGATATTTGTCTTCTGAGGATAAGGTAAAAATCTAAGAAGAAACCTTATTCAGGTATTTCACCATAACTAAGATTTGATTTGGAATCTCTTGAGTATGAGGCAGATACGCCTACCCACATCAGGAAGGTGTGACAACAGTTGTTATACTTGTAAAATGATATACTTCGAAATTCCACTGTAATTGCATTGTTGCACCTCCGACTCACACTAGGCTATATCTAAAATTATCCATTGTATTTGTGGAGCTTAATGGCATAGAAAAGAGACAAAATTCAAATTCAGTTCCAACTGAAGTAATTTGGTGCAAACTTTCATCTTATGTTTTCCTAAAAATATGGAACATCTGGCTGACATCTACAACTGACCACATAGATCCAGAATACAATCATAGGAACAAAACGAAAAATATGCCTAAAGAATAAAAACAGATAACTATCAGAATATATAAATGAATTTGCAAACTACAATGCTACGAAGAACAAAACAAAGAAAGAATGAAAAAGTAAAATGAATCAATATAAAGCTAATGCAGGTTGCAAAAAACTATAGAAAACAGAAATGGGGATTTATTTGTGGTCTTTCTCTTTAACTAAGGTTCTCAGCATCCCATTCTACGTTGAGCGTGTTAGGCTGCTTAATTTTGCTCAGAGGTCTCTTTATCAGGTTTGAGGTTCTTTTACGTGCCATAAATCACGGGACCAACGCTTTACTTCCCTTCCAAAGGAAACCCTGCTAAGGATTTTTACCCCCAAAAAATCTATAGCCCTCTGCCTGGTTTTAACCTATGACCTTGGGTATACGAGGCTAGTATGGTAACCACTACACCACAGAGCACAACATAAAAACTATGTAAAATTACATAAATGGTTATGAATAATACATAACCAGTCTCTCAAAAATTTCTGCTGATTTTTTTGATATCTGCACTTTTAAACTTAACTCCTAGAAAGCCAGGTTTAGCAAATTTCTAAGAAATATTTCTGCTGAAAAGAAGACTATATGTTGTAGTATCCATATATCACATCACATCACATCACATCAGTCTTCCATTTTATTACATGTATTGTGGCAGTCCCTTATGAATGAGTTGCTATGTTTAGCTTGTAGTAGGTTCAGGAGCAATGAATTTTTTTCTTTTTTCTTCTCTCAGGTCATATTACAGGTAAAGTATTTCAATTATTCTTTTTAAACTTTTAAAAGAAATGGAAAATAATTACTTTTAACACTTATTTAAATGCACTGTGTTGTCCACACTAATGCACTTTATTTATATTTTACCTACTTCGTGCCGAGTTTACAAAATTCTTCCCTTACAAAACACCAAACTCTGGTTGGAAAGCTAACAGAATTAGTGAAAAAAAATGTTCTACTACATTGTTGAGTCACTGTCTCCACAGTGACTTGTCAACAACCATTATTGCTCGTTACATAGGGTCGTTAAATTATAAGGTAACCCCTGTCATGGCCTCTCTCCACTGTGCAAGATATCCGAGAGTTGTCGGGGAAGTGGTGCTGGTAAAGGCACACTAAAATATGTATCTCAAGATAAATTATAGAAATGTTGACCTGCTCATATAGGTAGCACAATTTGCGAAAATATTCTCATTCACTTGTCTGCTTAGCTAGTTTGTGATTTCTTGCATGAGTTATCACTAAGTTTCTGTAGATTATACAGGGATTTCTGCTGCTGAGCTTAGGTGAATGAGCAAGAACATCTTTAACTTGTTACACTTCCTTTTTGGGAGCAGATGGTCAATATTTTCAGCATTTATTTAAAGTAAGGACTCCAGTGTACCTTTGCACCACTTTCTCGGTGACACTCAGTTTTCTCGCACAGTGGAGAGAGGCCGCAAGAGGGGTTACCTTATAATTTAACGACCCTATATTTCCCCAGTTACAAACAAATGACTAACTACGAGGGGCATACTGAAAGTCATGAGCAACACTGTTTTACAATCTTAATATTTATTTTTAAACCAAACCAAATACATCATCATAATCTGCAGACTTTCTTTCACTTTTCGACATAGTCTCCATTGTTTTGCACACATTTTTCCCATCGTTCTACAAGTTTGAAAATGCCCCTGTGATAGAACTCCGTTCAAGCTGCCCGCAGACCCTGACGCACTGCTTTCCGAATATCCTCCAGCGTCTCGTAGCGTTGGCCACGCATCTGCTCCTTCACAGAACCGAAAAGATGGTAGTCGGAGGGTGCCAAGTCGGGACTGTAGGGAGGATGAGGAAGAGTTTCCCACCCTAATGCCCTGATCTTCTCCATAGTGGCACGGGCAGTATGCGGACGTGCATTATCCTGTTGAAGGATGATCCTCTTTCCAGGGCGTTTTATCACGCAAAGCCCGATGGAGCTTCAGAAGTGTCTTGATGTAGGGGGCAGAATTTATGGTTTGTCCAGGTTCAAGAAAGTCAACCAGAATGCAACCTTGTGCATCCCAAAAGACAGTTCCCATAACTTTTCCTACAGATTGCACTGTCTTCGCTTTCTTCTTCGATGGTGAGTTCAAGTGGTGCCATTCCATACTCTGACGTTTCGTTTCTGGCTCATAGTGATGGAACCAGCTCTCATCTCCAGTCACAATACACGTCAAAAATGCATCACCTTCATTATGAAATCTCTGAAGAAGGTTTTGTGCAATGGTTCTTCTTTGAAGTTTGTGGTCTTCAGTCAATAAACGGGGGACCCAACGGGCACAGACCTTTCGATAACCTAAGCTGTGGATCATTTCTTGCACTGCACTATGTCATATTCCAAGTTGCGCAGCAATTTCATTCAGAGTGAAACGCCTATCTCCTGTAATGAGCTCATCAACTCTTGTTGCGTTCTGTAGAGGCAGTTCGAGGACGCCCGCTACAAGGCGCATTTTGCAGACTCGTGTTTCCATCTTTGAAATGTTTCACCCATCTTCTAACACTGCTGGCACCCATGCAGACACCTCCATACGCACTACGAAGTCTGAGATGAATTTCAGGAGCAGATTTTCCTTCTTTCACAAGGAATTCAATGACAGCACGCTGTCGAAACGAAACATCAATGTCAGCCATTTTTCAAACACCGTCTGTGGTCACGTGATAGAAGCTAATGACGTCACAATATGTAAGCATGTGGCTTAAAGTCTGTAGATTACGATCCTGCAATTCGTTTCATTACATTGTTGAAATTTAAATTTTTACAATGGGTTGCTCATGACTTTCAGTATGCCCCTCGTACTTTACAAATTCTGTATGAATGCTTGCTTCTCTTGTTTCGTTTTAATAATTCCCTCCTTAACCTATTTCATTTCTTAATCTAACAAATTAATGAACCTTAAGTAATATCTTGCTATTGGTGAGAAAGAAAATGTAACTAATTATATTCATAAAAGCTGATAGTAAAAATGA
Source organism: Hymenopus coronatus (assembly GCA_030762935.1). NCBI lineage: Eukaryota > Metazoa > Arthropoda > Insecta > Mantodea > Hymenopodidae > Hymenopus > Hymenopus coronatus. The sequence goes on from CM060894.1 coordinate 18,817,948, forward strand.
CTATTAACATATAATATTTGATAAATAACATAACTGCTTCATTATAATAAACCACTCTGTTTGCAGGCTCTTTGGAAATGAAGATGTGGATCTTCGTCAGTTGCCTCCAGCAGTAGCAATTGTGAAACCAACTCAGCCGCCATCTCCTCCTCCAGTACCTGTTGTTTCACAAGCATCTCCCATACCCACATCAACTTCATCCCAAGACAGTTCTGTAAATACACCCTTGTCTCCCAAGCAACCTTCACCAGAACGAGAAGAAACAAATTGCAACAATGAGCCAAAGACAATGCCTGACAGTTTTGGAAAAGAGAACAGTTCACGTGGATGGGCAAAATATAAAGAATTAAAACAAGATGCATTCAGATCACCAGGAAGAGCACCTCCAATATTTGGCCATGAGGACATTCAGTTAACAAAGATGCAGGACTCTCCTACAGGATCTCATTCACCTTTAAGAGAGATGCCCTTTGGAACACCAAGGGACAGAGGTATCTCTCCATTTCACAGAGGAGGATCTGCAAAATATGACAGACTTGGACGTCCCTTACTTTACCATAGGCTACCAGGTAAGACTAAAAGTTATCCATTAAAAGTTCATTTTTAAATAAAAGCTAAGTGTAAGCTAGTACATCTTAGATCCTGTGGATAACTTGCCTTTGTCTTAATCAAGTATGAGATAATACCACTATTGTTGATTTAATTGTTTTTTCACACAAGCTATGTGTGGGACAGGAATTGGATAGGTAGAGTCAGACTGAAAAATTCAATGCCATAGTCTGGATTTCAACCATGGATCTCCTGGTCTCTAGCCAGTTGCTGGACCCTGAACTGCCGCAGCAACATGCTGGCATGGCATTAAATTTCTCAACTGACTTGTATGTATAGTTGGCTATACTATGAATCCTGGAACTTAAATTACGTACAACATTAAAAATTGCCAATAATTTGAGATCGCCTTGTGGTTTACCAGGAAACATGTGAGTCAGTTGAGAAATTTAATGCCATACTGGCATGTTGCCATGGCAGCTCAGTGGCAGAGCAACCAGCTAGAGACCAGGAGATTCGTGGTTCAAATCCCAGCCTGACTATATCCTATACCACTATTTCTCGATACTGTTATGATTTTTAATATCTACCCAACATTTAATTTATAAAAATGGTCTAGAGGCAAATAACTCCACTGCATTAATAAAGAATTCCTTATAGTGGATACATTTTTATAATCAATTTTGTGGCAGTTGGTTTTTGCATTCTGAATTTTTCAGCAATTTTTTTATTTTAATATTGTATACGTCAACTTTTATGGTTTTCCCACAAAAAGTATGGGAGCAAGGGCCCTGTTACAATTTTTCAGCAAAGGTGATGTGTCATTAGCTTTATGGGCAGTTTCAAATTGTTACACAGGTTTTCACCATGAACATGACAAAACATTAACTTCTTTTGCATTATATTGTAACTTGAGTGGACAGACTCAGTGTATCACACTAATTTGTTTACAGTGCTATAATAGCTTATTCTGTGTGTATAGCCATCACATTCATTGTCCATTCACTGGACACCAACAAATGCATAGCATGCAGATTAAACACATTTTGTACTACTAGTTACTAGTAGTAAATGGGTGTGAACATTCAGTAATTGATGATAGGAGTGGTAGTATCAACTCCCTAATATAAATTGTTCATTTTGTGTGTGTTCTACAGCTGTGGGATATATTTCCTATTTTTGGTGACAGAATTTGTTTACAGTTCATGTTATGAAGCATAAAATGCAGATTAGAAATCTGTATATAAACCAAGGAAGTGCTATTCTTTGCTTTAATACATTTTTATGAAAGAATTTCAGCTTGTGTAACAGAAAGAAGCAGTATTACCAAGTGTTCAAGTATTTTTACTTTCTCTACATATACTATGTACATAGTATATAGAGGAAGTATTGTAATTCACCCAAAAATTTGATACCAAAATTTCACCAGAAATACATGTTTTAGGACCCCCTGAAAAAAAAAAAGCATTTTCAGAAAAAAGGTGCATGTATGTATGTGTCTGTGGACAACATAGCTCAAAACCAAAAAGGCCGTTAAATACCAAACTCGGTATTTAGGTTTGGTATCTTCCAAGGTTGCGGCATGAGAATTTTCAAGAAAATCCTCCCACCCCCAACTATGTACCCTTTACAGGAAAATTTTTGAAAATTTTGAGTTTCTACAAAATGGCTAACAATTTTGATTAAAATCTTGTATATTAAAGATATTTACATCCCAAATAAAATGTATATCTTGAATTTTCAGGGAATAGCCTCTGAAGACCTCTTTATTCTGGATGAATTTTGCTTAATTGCTAAACCATAAGAGATAGAACAAAAAAAATGTCGCCTTCCGTGGTGTAATGGTTACCATGCAGACTTCATGTACCCAAGGTCGAGGGTTCAAACCTGGCGGAGGACGATGGATTTTTTCGGGTGTAAAAATCCTTAGCATGGCTTCCTTCAGAAGGGAAGTAAAAAAGCTGTTGGCCCTGTGTCGTAGATTTACGGCACGTAAAAGAACCTCAAGCCTGGTAGAGGGGCCTCTGAGCAAGATTAAGTGGTCTTTCACGCCCAATTTAGATTGGAATGCTGAGAACCACAGCAGTTAAAGAGCGACCATAAATAACACACCAATTACATTTCTTACGATAGAAAAAAGCTTACTACACAGAAAATGTAGATCTCGTCAAAACACACAATCTATGTACTTTACATTTTTGTTATGGAGGTAACTGTTTCCGAGATATTCCTTGTTATTGGTTTCAGTTATGAAGTACTTATATTTTTCTCAGACAAAAAGTGTCCGTTTTTCTTTTGTTCTATTCCTGGCCAAGCAAAGAAGCAATTTGCAATGACAATCGCATAACAACAGCTTTTAAAACATTTGACTATCGGTTTAGCCTAGTGTTATTTCCTTATTTTCTTCATACCTATAAGGAACTAAGTAATAAGAACATTCTGCTAATGGTTATCTCGATTAGCAAGGTGCAGAAAGAAGTTTGTGGAACAGCTAGAGAAAGTCATGTGAGTGTAACACATCAGATGTTTATAAAAGGAGTTCCCATTTATTTTACATGTAAATGTTGCACATTAATAGTACTGAACATTTTAGGTATTCTAAATTTCACATAAAAATGATTACATTTTATGATATTGGATGTATTGTCAGGTTTTTTTATATAAACAAAATTTGTCTATTAATTGCACATAAAAAGTTTTGTATGCACCACCATTTGAAAAATTGATGCAATTTTCAAATGAAATCAGTCAATTAAAATGTCTGGATATTGCCAGTACATGTGAATTGTAATATTGTTGGTTCTTCCTGTGAATTTTCTCCCATAATTTTTTAAAATGGTACTTTCGGGAGTGAATATGTTAACTAGTAATGGAAGAACTGATGTTAGTTTTTACTGTAAAACATGGCATCTGAAATGGGTAATCACTGCTTCAACACAAGGGGGAGAACCATTCTGCCAGTTCTCACTTCCTTTCATATTTTATCAAGGGAATAGTTCTGTCAAGCTCCAGGAACCTGTGAAACTTGGTTCTAATTTTACTTTATTTAGAATATAGATGTCTATTTAATAGTTACAGTATGTGTGACAAAAGTTTCACCTGACACAACCTTAATAGCTTAGGTATTATTTTACAATTTATTTATAAGCAGAACATTTCGCTGTGCATTGATAATACTGGTCCAGTATTGATTAATTAAATGGCAATCTCTTCCAGTATGCTTGCTTTGCTTCTGAAATGTGAATGCTATAGATCATGTTAAATTCTGTACCTTGGCATTAAGTGTAATTTACGAGTAAGGCTTGAACCTAAAAATGGGGAGGGGGGGGATTGAGTTAGTGATGTTTATTCAAAGCTTGTACAAGTGCTATTGATTTTTTTCCTGTGTAATAATTCTTTTATGAAGTATATTTCATGATTCAAAGGCTTGTATTACCTCACTTATTCAGGAACCAAAGAAAAATTATGCAGGGGTACATTTTCAATTTTGCTTACTGAATTGCCATAAAACAAGCACATTTTGTTCAAATATTTAGAAAAAAAATTGAGTAATTGTACTTATTTGAACACTTGTAACATTAAATATGTGAATGTGTGGTTTAAAACGATATTTGCTGCAGTGGCATGGATATTTGGCTACTGGCAATGAGGTAAAGGAACAAATTACATACTTAAGAAAGATGTTTGCAGAATATTTTAAAAATAATTTACTGAATAAATTCACATTTTTCAAAGTTAAGCAACGAAATAAGCTTTTCTTTTTGGGTGGTAAAGAAAAAAAAGTACACAAAGTTGTATTTATAGCTACAAGGTGTTTAAATAATAACATTTAAAAATGTATATTTATTTCTGTGGAATAAAAACAAAAGGTTTAAGATGGTAGAAACAAACTAGTATGCAGTTATCATGGTAGTCACGTCTTTTTTCTTCACACATTCCTATGTCCTATCTGAGGTTTAAATTTTTAAGAATTGCAAATCCCATGTTAATATGCATATTTTCTTATTCTTGGTAGATGATCCAAGAGAGAGAAGAAGAACTCTGGGTTCTTCACTTCCATCTACATATGGTGAAGATACAGATATGCGACCTCATTTATTGGAAGCAGAAACCCTAGAAGACATAGACATGAACATCAGTATAATCATGGCTCAAGCAGATGAACAACTGAAAAATGGTAACATTTCCTTCCAGCAGTACAACACTTTGCTGAAACAGGTAAGCTGTACTCTTATTATATGGATAATGTTGTTATATTAATACTCTATCAAGGTTATATGTTTTACTATTAAAATCAGTTGAAAAATATAATGTCACGTTAGGATTTTAATGTGGGTGGTTCTCCCACGTGCAGTTTTTCTAACCATTGAGCTACTGTGACATGCCATTATTGCATTCAGTAGTCCAACTGATTCATCTTTTTTACCTTGTCAACTATCCAATATGTTTCATAACTTCAGAGAATACCTTAATGGTGACTTATTTATCATAATTACATAGTATTTGGGTTCAAATAGTTATGTCAATTATTGAGCAGTTTTATTATTACCAGGAGATCTAAAAGCATCTGAAGTCTGCGCCCTCAGCACTCGTTGCCATCTACCATTATCATAGAAAAGCATGGGTAAAACCATGCAACATTTTAAAACTACTTTTAAAGGCATACATTTTTGGCACCTCTTTAGGAAACTATCCATCACTCGCTGTAGTACACATTGAGAAATGCTGGCAATTTCCTGGTGGATATTTTGTTTAAATTCTTTCAGGGTGTGTAGGTTTGTCTTGTACACTTTATGCTTTAAGTTACTCCAGAGATAGAAATCACAGGGACTTAGGTTGGAGGACACAGGGACCACAAATCTTTACTAATAATTCTGTCCAGAAACACACTTTTTCAATTGTTCTGATCGAAAGATTGGCTGTATGAGCTGTTGCAGAGTTTTGTTGAAAAAAGGCAAAATCATGCCCTCTGACTTAATTCTCTAAAAAGGGGGGGCCAGAATTGTATTCATGTATGTATGGGTGTCAACTGTTGACTCGAAAAAAATTGAGACCCAAAAACATCCGAACCATTGCATGGTGTTTTTCACTGCACACACAGAAATATGATAACGCACAGCTATACACACACGCATCCTGAAAGAATTAAAACAAAATATCTGCCAGGAAATTGCCAGCATTTCTCAATGTGAACTACAGCAAGTGAGAGGTGCCAAAAATGTATGGACAATGGTGGTGGCCAATTTCAGCATTTCATTTGATAACTTTGGTAAGTAAATCCTTTAAAATCACTTTTGAAAATGTTGCATGGTTTCATCTGCACTTTTCTATGATAGCGGCAAATGGCAACAAGTACCAAGGGCACAGATAGGCACATTTTTGGATCACCTGTATATTGGTAATGTTAGATTAATGCTCTACCAGGTATGTGCTTTACTCGTATATTGATTATATTGAGTCTTCATACATAAAACTAGTAGAGGTAGGTATGTAGTTTGGAGATCCTCTCAGCTGCCACAGTTAAGTTGAGTGAGTCCGGGCATTCTCACATTGATCAACATTCTACCATTACATGGTGAATAATTGGCAAATTTTCATATCGTGGTTGGGTCTTCGAAGAATAAAATCTTGGCAGAGGTTTTCACAATATCTTTAACTGAATAGAAGGTCTGCTGCTCATTTGGTAAAGACTTCAACTTTGCATGTTTTTAAAATGTATTTGAGGGCTCATTTGTGAATATTTTTTTCATTTTTGTATTCACCTCGAACAATCTAGAATTGTTTCAGTTATTAATGGGCATCTTTTGGACAATTCTGTATATTTTTGTTACTTCCTGTAAAGTGTTACACTGGCACAGAGCATGAAATTCCCACATAATTTCAGAAAACAATAATGTTCTGTATAATCAGGCATACTGAGAGTAAAATGTATTTCATTCCTCTGTGTGGATTTTGAACCAATGAATTGCAATCTGTTTTCCAGGTCCTTGGGATATGTTATCTCAAAATGAATATGAGAACACATTGTGTTTTATTAGGAAAAATGAGTCAGATGGGTAATTTAATGTTGTATACCGATATACAGTTGGTTAGAGCAACTTTCCATAATTGTTTGGCATTTTAGAAAGTTTTTGTTTTGAAAGCAAGCCTTACTACTGATGTTTAGTATACAGTTAGCAAGTTTACCATAAATCCATGGTCAGCAGTAAATCTGCAATCATTTTATATTTCTTTTAGGTTATACGTATCAATGAAATTCAGAAATTGAAAGAAGCGCAAAGAAGAGATCAGCTGGAGAACAAAGAAAACTGGGAAAGAATGCAATACAGAAGGCGTCATGTAGATACAGAAGGTCTTTCTCCACTTAGAGGGGATGATGACAGCCAAGGTAAGATTAATATGATTTTATACTATGAAGGAGGAAATAATAGGTATCACACTCTTAACTTCACTATTTTAAAAAAGCTTAACTTTGAATATGTTTCTCCATCCTCAGCAGAGATTTACTGGCAAAGTGGTGGTAGCAGCAGCCTGTAGAAGTCTCTTTTTTGAATAGAGGAATTTTGAAATGAAATCATTTGCCTGTGGTACACTAAAATTTGCCCCCCCCCCCCCCCCACCTAATAGATTTTCCCAAACTGTTATTTCAGTTGGATTATGGATTAATTTTCCTAATTTTGGTTCACTATAAGAGACATGGTTCTGAGTCCAAAAATATTACTACTACAGCTGACTTATATCCGAATATCTGTCTGCTTGTGTTTTATATTCCTCATGAGTTCTTTGAAGTGTTACCCAACATACACACTTTTTCAGTCATGGCAGCTGATTACATATATGCATGATGCGTGATTGTCTTGTATTGATGCGGAGGAGTTTTTTTATTGAAGTTAAGAGAATGGTAGCTGTTGTTACCTTCTTGATTATTCCAAATTAGTTCACTGTTTTTCCTGCTAATGTTTTAATAATTTGTAAACATTTTTTTCTTTCTCTACATACATAGTACATAGGTAGAAAAGGTATTGTATTCTACCCATTCAATACTGACATTTTGCTGGAAATACATATTTTAGGGCCCCCTTAGACAAATAAAAAAAATAAAAAAAAAAATTTTTTTAGAAAAAAAGTCCTTATGTGTGTTTGTGAATGTAACTCAAAAATGAAAAGTTGATAAATTCCAAACTTGATAGTTAAGGATGCAACACAAAGATATTCAAGAAAATCCTCCCACCACTAATTACTTCCAAAATTTGATTAAAATACCATTTATTAAAGAAAAAAATGTATTTCTTGGAATTTCTGGGAGTAGCTTCTGAAGCCCTCTTCACTCTGGATGACTTTTGTATAACTGGTAAACCATAAGAGAGAGACAAAATCATACTACACAAATAATGTAAACCTCATTAAAACATTACCATTATGTAGATAAAACTGTAATCTTCTGTAAGAATAGTTATTTGCAGAACAGATAGAGAAAGTCATATGAATGGAGCACATCAGATTTTTCTGTAGCATGCATGCACCCTCAGACAAGCAGTCCAAATTTATTAAGCAATATCAAATGGGGGAAAAAATGTACTTGCAAGGAATCCTGTTGGTGGTACTTAAATTCTCAAGATGGAATGATAATTATCTGTTATCATATCTTCTCTTTTACATTAGAACTTTATTATTATTTATTATTATTATTTAAGGTTATTGCAGCACTAAGAAATACATATATTGTACAATACATAGCTTGTGCTGCCCACTAGAATGTGGCCCAGGCCACTTTTCCAGTTGGCAGTGCAGTTTAAGTTATACAAAACCAAACATATTACTGTAACTACCTCTACCACTACTAAATGCTTATGAACCCTGTTAACAATCCATTTCCGTTTATTTTTGACTTTTTCTAAATATTGTACCAATGTCTTACGGTTTTTATCTATAATTTTATTTATATCAGATTTCCTATTCATTTTTTACCATATACTTTCTTTTCTCCATTTCTCAGTTTTCTTACAATCAAAAATTATATGTTGAGCATCTTCCTTTCCCTTACATGTTGAACATTCACCTGTGGGTCATTCGTTGTCCTTTTAGCCTCCATATTCCTGCTCTTAACCATGCTATCCCCCTCCTTTCTTCCTGGTTAGTCTTATCTAAATATCTTTTTCTTTCCCGGATATTTTTATGTGTGTATAAAATATAACTACTCTCTTTTCTGATAGCTGACTAAACAGTTTTTGAATTTCTATACTCTCAAATCTTTTTCTTGCGCCCTTCCAAAAACCTTTTTAATTTGTTTCTCCAAATATCGCCTAATGTATCTGATATAAATTGTATCCTTTAATGAGACTTACATTTTTTGTATAGTAAGATTTTGCCTCATGTGCTTTATCAATTATGCAAAAGGTATTCAGAATAAAGAGGACCTCAGAGGCTATTCCCAGAAAATTTAAGATATACATTTCATTTGTCATGAAAATACCATAAACATATGATATTTTAATCAAAGTCATTACAGCTATTTTTTTAGGAAATCAATAGTTTCGAAAAATGTCCCATCTAAAGGGTAGTCTAGAGTGAGGGGATTTTCTTGAAAATCTTTGTGTTGCATCCTTGGAAGATAGATATCAGGTTTGGTGTTTAAAAGCCTTTTGGATTTTGAGTTCTGTTCACACTCTTACACACACAGGCCTTTTTCTAAAAATACTTTCTTTTCCTTTTCTTTTAGAATCAGATGAAATCTTGAATTTTTTGGTGGAATGCAATACTTTCTCTACTTACTATGTATAATATATGAGGTACAGAAAGTAAAAAAGTAATTCTGTATGCCTAATATAGGGAACCATTTCTCTAACTACAATCCAAAATATCTAAAATTAATGTCTTTTTAAGATAATGTGGACAATAATAGTTGTTCAGTTATTAATTCTCAAATTGCATTACTGAAGACTTAATATGTGAATTAAAAAGCTTAGCACAGTGAACTGTTTCAGATTGAGTTACCACACAAAATAAAGATGGTACTGAAAATGAAGCAAACTAATGAAGATGGCTATTCCACTAAATACAGCATTTGATCAGTATTATACTCATCTTCCATATAATTCATTGTGAAGTGAAAGAAAAGCATACCAAAGCTGATTTACTTAAAACCAAATTAAAGCAAACTTAGGTAGTATTTAAGATTATTTATCGCATAATTAAAAGGAGAAATTTGTAATAAAACTCCACTACAATAGAACAGTACTTGCACAAGTCAAAATTACAAGTATAGTTTTTTAATGTTATTTATGTTATATTTCTGCCCGGATTATGCTCTACTTAAGGGCAAATTATTAAAGTTCAGGGAGGTGTGGAGAGAAAAAATGGCGGAGAAAAAAATAATTTATTTTGCCAATAAAACTTACGAAACTTTCAGTTTAGAATCAGCGTATTTTATAAACAGTGAATTATTACTAAAAACAAGTTGCCAAATCATATCTGGTGAGTGTTTTAATTCAATGTATATAGCTTTACTGATTTCTATGCACTATGTGAAACAATTCAGCTTTTAATGAGACCAAAGGGAAAGTACAGAAATTAAATTATTTTATTTGTTAATGCTGTCAATTACCAGGATCATATCAGCACCCCGGTGTGCCAGAATTTCATCCCACAGGAGTTATTTAAAATGCCAGAAAAGCTACTGACATAGGAGTGTTGCTTTTAAGCACACTTAAAAACCATCAGTCTGGGCCGGGTTTGAATCCACAACCTTGAGTTCTGAAAGGCCATTGCCTAACGAACTGAGTTACCCAGGCTGACAGTAAGTACATAGGTTTAAAGTTCACGTACTGTAAATATCTAAAAAGATTGCTTGACCAATCTGACTGAAAATATATTCCACCAGCACAACCTTTTGTGTGAAAACGATAGGAGTTTTCATCCATTATTAGGAATAGCTGGGGTTGCATAAAACCATTATAAGGGGTAATGGGGAAGGATTAACCATAAAAAATTCTTAAGAACATCATAGTGAAGTTTAGAAAGAATAGGGGAAGGTAAATAGAATTAAAATGCTAGCCGATCATCGAGGTTGGATAAGCCAACTAATCACATATCAAAGCACTCAACCAAATGATCAAAATGAAGATAAAGACCAACACTGGAAAATCAAAAGTTAAATCACACCATCATACTCTACCAAGTATCTCTTAAAGAAGTTACTTTACATTTTGTTACAGCTGTTAAATAAATATCTGAAAAACCCAGCAGCTATACTGACTGAAATGAATTGATTTTAGTACCTTTCACACATATGGGCAATACTAGACCTGCAGATGATGCACAATTACTTTCCTGAAAGTTAGTACTTCCATTGGCTATATATAGATAGCAAAGTACATACCTACTTAAAATATTCTGCAAATATTATAGTATGTGTCAAACATGCAGTTGCCTCCAGTAGCACCGTATTTAGAATCTGTCGACACCAGGTTGAACTTGTGGTTTGGGCCCTATCAAAGGTTATGTGTACTGAATCCTCCAGGAGGGATATTTTTATAAATAAGCTATAAAAATTGCATTTTATTAAAACAACTTAGGTTTTGTTAAGTTGGAGAGCATTTTACTCTACATTATCGTGACAAAAAATCCTGTTTTATTTCTATAACAAACAACCCTTTATTTGAAATAACTCCAGAGATAAGTGAAGTATAATAGCATGAGTCGGTATAGTGACACTCAACTCACTTAAAATGGAATTTACAAAACATATGTTTCAAGGGCGTTTGTCCTCTTCTTAGTTGAAGTCCAACTGATGGCTGGGAGTTGTGCTCTTTGGTGCATTATTGTGGAGACATCTGGTGTTCTCAGCAGAATTTCATACTCATGTGGGGTATTTCAAAATTCATGAGCCAGTCTTTGTGTTGTGTGATGAAAATATTCTCCTAAACTGTGAGTGCTGAAAACAGTCGTCAAAGACCCCATACCTAGGATCAGGCATCTACAAAATTGATTGTAAGCACTGCAAATTATGTTACGTAGGTCAAACAAAAAGAAGACAGGAAATAAGGTTAAAAGAACATTGCAGACACATCAGACAAAGACAGATGGATAAATTGGCAATAGCACACCGTTTTTGGTCATCACACCATGAAATAGAAAATGACAAAGTTGCTTAAACCTATAAATAACACAGTTTGGAAGAATATTTTCATATCACAACACATAGACCAGCTCATAAATTTTGAAATACACCACATGAGTATGAACTTGCTGAGAACATGTGTCCACCATAAGGACCATAGAGCAAAACTCCCAGCCATCATCTGACTTAACTGAAGAAGAGGGCAAATGCCCTTGAAACATATGTTTTGGAAATTTCATTTTAAATGAGTTGAGTGTCACTATCCCAGCTCATGCCTATTTCTTTCACAAACTGATAACAATCAGAATCCACTTTCTAATAAATGTCTTTCTTTGATGGTATTGCAACAATTCTTTTCAATGCTCACTGCTATGGCTTCTTCTGCAAATTCCAAATTTCTCATTGAAATACTCAACTCTGCTCACAATGCCCCAGTTGAAACTGAATTCTCCTGATAGCTCATTCCCTATTTATACCATCAGTTGTATGGCAGGAAACTTCTAGAAGCATTTGCATGTGCAAACCTCGCAGATGTCACAAACTCACTCAGCAATGATAGGCTTCGACGTCAAAGGACTTTAAGGCAGCTTACTTGTCCACTAACACAATTGTGGCAATAGATACAACAATCAGCTATGACTTAGGAAGCAAGCCGTTCTCACATGTTCTGCAATTACAGCTGCAGGACATAGTCGCAATGTTTAGATGTTGATTGAAATAAAAAGAACAGAAAATCATTAAGGTATTCAACAAAGCTGATTAATTCTGCCATAAAAATATCTTGTTGTTCATGACGCTGTCAATTGCTAGGATCATATCAGCACCACTAGTTTGCCAGAATTTTGTCTTGTAGGAGTTCTTTTACATGCCAGTATATCTACTGACATGCAGCTGTCACTTTTAAGCACACATAAAAACTGTTGTTCTTGTCCAGATTTTAACCTTGAGATCAAAAAGCCAGCGCCTAACCAACTGAGCCATCTAGACTGACTTTACGTTATTGTGACAACTAAGTATATTGAAAAAATCTGAATTATTGGATTCATATGACTTTCTTTGTCTTTCTGCAGACAAACTAGATTATTCTTCATATATTCTACATATTCACCAAGATAAATATTAACATAATTGATATTACTGCTTAGTTCCTCATAAGCAGAAGGGAAATAAGGGAATATACCTGGTTAAAGCAATAGTCAAATCTTTTAAAAGCCCATCATTATATGAGCAATTGAAGCTTGCATTTCCAGAAAAACAAAGGAGAGATAAAACGAAAGGAGCCCCATTTGAGAAGATACATAGTTTAAAATTGAAAACCAATAACAAGGAATATATCAGAAACACTGTATATGAATAAATGTATATGATATAAATTGTCTGTTTTAACGAGATGTACATTTTTTGTGTATCTCTTATGGTTTCCCAGTTTTGCAAAATTCATTCAGAATGAACAGGTCTTCTTCAGAAGCTATTCCTGGGAAATTAAAGATATACATTTTATTTGCGATGTAAATAACTTTAATATACATTATTTGTCAAAATAGTTACAGCTATTTTTGAGAAAAACAATATTTTCAAAACTTTTTCCATGGTAGTTTGGGATGGCGGGATTTTCTTGAAAACCTTTGTGTCGTATCCTTGGAAGATACCAAATTTAAATACCAAGTTTGTTATTTAACATTTCTTTTAGTTTTTGAGCTATGCTGCCCCCCCCACACACACACACATACATTTATTTATTTATTTATTTTTTTCTTTTACTCGAGACCTCAAAACATATATTTCCAGTGAAATCTCGGTATCAAAGTTTACATTGGAATTCAATACTTCCTCTATGCACTATGTAAATAGTTTGTGTCAAGAAAGTAAAAAGAAAACAACATTTATATTTATATCTATTTATACTTACATTTTAAAGTATTTATCTAACATAGTTGCATAATAATCACAGCATAAATGTACATGCAAATTCAGTGGAAAAAATTCTTGGAGGAGCATAGGATTCCATAATTGTTGCAACTAAAGTATCTCTTTTATTTGTAGGTGAATTCCATTCTCCTGGTTTTATTTTTGCAAACATATTAATGTATTTGGTGTATTGTCTGAAAGCACTTTTACTAGCTGCATACAAATTGACAACATGACTAATACTGTCCACCCAACACAAGAAGGCAAGCAGGGCCTGAGGGGCGAGCAAGCGAGGAGGGGCTTGAACTGTTATCTGGTCACGTACTAGTGGATCTGTTTATGTTTACGTTTACTACGTGTGTATATGAACCAACCTACTGCTGCCAGATCTAATGCTCATTTCAATAACTGCAGTTATGTAGTATGCATTATTTGGCCCTCTGTGCTAACACGCGCTATGGCATATAGTACTACAGTTATATATTTTGTAACTTTTATTCTTGGTTTAATATTTAAATATGGCTACAGTTCGAAAGAAGGGAAAAAGTATTCATAGTGAAGCAAGGGATGTAATTAAATCGGTGATTGAAGTGTGTGACAAAGCGAAATCAGGAAATTTGAAAGGTTTAATTTCACAAAGAAATTTACGTGTGGCAAATTATTGTGGGATATCGGAACACACTGTATCAAGAATAAGAAGAGGTGTTAAAGCAGGTGAATAATCACTTCATACTCCGTGGAAAAAGAGACCAAAGGTCGAGGAATGCAAATTTCATTGTGATAACTTTGATAGAACGGTAATTAAAAATGTAATTCAAGACTTTTATTTGGTTAGATAACAAGTGCCTACTGTTCCCAAGCTACTTGCAGCAATTATGAAAAAAATACATTTTTCTTGGGGAAGAGAAACTTTACGGAAGCTGTTGCGCAATATGGGTTTCAAATGGAAATGTGGAAGCAAAAAAAAAAAAAAAAAAAAAAAAAAAAACTACTTATGAACGCCTAGACATAGTTAACTGGAGAGCTAAATACCTAAGAGCTATAAATGGATACAGGAATGCTGAGAGAAGTATCATTTACATTGATGAGTGCTGGGTGGATAATAATTTGATATTTGGAAAATGCTGGCAGAATGATGATGTCTATGGGATAAAGACAACTTCGAACCGCCTGATTCTTAAAAATGCAGGGAGCAATGAAGGTTTCATACCTGGAGCGGAGCTTCTTTGATATTCAAAGCTGGACTTGCTAGTGGTGATTATCATGGCCAAATGAATGGAGGAAATTTCCAGAAATGGTTGGAGGAGAGTCTTTTACTTGATGTACCCTGCAACAGTGTCATTGTGCTTGATAACACTCCTACCGCAGTGTACAAGAAAATAAGCCTCTGTTGAATGATTTAAAGCAAGAAATGGCACAATGGTTGGAGAACAACAATATTTTGTGTTCTGCTGCAATGCGAAAGGCCGACTTGTTTGATTTAATTCAAATACATAAGCCAAAGAAAAAAATATACCATATCAACAGGGTAATAGAAATGCATCTCCTTATATGTGCGAGTTGAACGCTAAAGAATTGGCATGGGTAGCAATAAAGCGACATGTAAGAGAGCATAATGTAACCAGTGACCTATCTTTAAGAAATCTACAGCAGGTGTGTGAAAGTGCAGTGAACTCTGTTACAACAGCTGATTGGGAGGGCTGTGTTAAGCACGTTAAGAAACTTGAGGATGAGTTCAGGCAAAAGGATGGGCTGGTGGAAGATACTAGAGACAATTTTATTATATCAGTTGGAGGCCTGGAGTCTAGTGACGAAGATGCAGAGAGCGGCAGCGACAGCAGTGTAGATGAGGACTTCTCCAACTCAGATCTTGCACGACAACTGGACTTCTAGCTACGTGTGAGTTATGTGACAACTTTGTGTATTTTAGATGAACCTAGCATCCTTGTCATATCCAGATGTTGAGCAGAAACATCATGCAGACAGCAAAAGTGTTTACGTAAATGTTTATGTTACGCACTCCTCTACCTTGCCTTCTTGTGGTGGGTCATCAGTATATTGAGTCTTTTCTGGCTCATGGTATTGCGCAAAATGTTTTCATGCTTAGCAATTATTTCAGGTTTTAATAAGTAATGCATGAAATGGAAACAAACGTTATTTTATTTGAGGTTATTGCACTCATCTCAAAAATAAGAAAATCAAATAATGATTATTTTCACTCCTTTTTTTAACTAAATACATTATGAACTGGATAAAACTTTAAATAAACCTTGTAACTGAATTAATTGAAAGTACAATTGCAGAACTGACATATATTAGCCATTGCTTTAATAGTTGCCTGATTGCTTCAACTTTTCACCATGATGCAATGGTACAACTGACTGAATTGTCACCTTTTTACCAACAACCACGACAGGAGATTAAATAAAGGAGCATCAGATGTTACAAAATTTCAAAGAAATGCAATAAGATGTTCCAATAATATCGCTCCAGTCAGATGACTGAGATTGGTTGAAATTGCCTAATCTTGGCCATTGCATTGACGCTTTAATAGTTGAGCTAAATTGTCACTATAATCTTTAAAAGCTTTACTGTTTTTGAAAACTAGATTTAGATTGTTTTCAAAGAGAAACTGCAAAAGAGAAGTGACATACAATCCTTTTGAAGATCATTCCTCGAATAAATTACTTGTAATTATGTTTTAAGCTTGTGCTTTTCTAAATTCCAAAAAATCGTATTTTCGTTTCTTCAAGTCATCTGAAAAATTAGCTGAATATCTCAATATTCAGGCGTACAGAGCAATGCAGCCAAGAGTTGTTTGGTGAAAGCAAACTTGTCTTTATAGCATTTATTATTATGCTGCTCACTTCAGTGGCACTTATACGTTTTAAAGCATATTAAAACTTATTTCACTTTTGTCAGGTAGTTAAAAAGAAACATTTTTCAGAAGTATTCACTTCTATCTTCAAGTGTTTGGTGACTGGTCAGCTATTGAATCTTCTCCCTTTTCTACTTCACTAGCATGTCATGTAGTATTTAGTGACAGTGATTTAATGCAAAATATCTTATTTATAATGTTCTTAAGTATTGTGATGAAAAGAAGCAAGCAGCTCAGAAAATACCTATTACAAATGCTACTGAACATATTGCTTCTGCCAGTTAGAATAAGACAACGATATACAAGATCAGAAAGGCTTGAAGAAGGTGGGATGAGCAAAATTACATCACCTCACAAGATTGGTAAACCACTTGCAAACAAAATCATTTTGGATGATATGGACGAGTGTGTCATTAGAAGAAAATTCTGGAGTATTACAAGGTTAAAAAGAAATCCCTAAACTGCAAAAATTATTGATCTTTGGCAAGAGAGTTTTTTTTTGGATGGAAAAAAAAGGCTTAGGAAAATAGTGAAATTTAAAAAGTGTAAGGTAAGTTCACTGAGAGAACGCTCTGACGTAGTGGTTCAAGCAGCATGATTTTTAGTAGCTATTGGGTCAATAACAGCAAATGACTGGAAAAACTTGATTCAGAAGGTAAAAAATACAAGAAACATATTGAAATAGAGATGCAATAATGGAAGAAGAAATGGACAAGATGATAATAAATAATCAATCCAGAATTCAACAGCAATGCTGAATCGGGAGAACAGCCACCAGATCGAAGGCCGACACTGCAATTGAGATACCATGGAATAATGCCAAGCATGTGAGAGAGTGAAACTGGAGAAAACCCGCCCCAGTGCCACTTTGTCCACCACAAATCTCACATGCAGTCGCTTGGGATCGAACCCGGGCCATCTAGGTGAGAGGTGAGTGGTCTAACCGCTCGGCCATGGCGCAGCCACGAAAGATATGTACAAATTTACATATCATATTCTCTCAAGTCCATTACAATACAATAAATTTGAAAGAGGTGTACAAATTTATTGTATTGTAATGGACTTGAGAGTATATACGATATGTATATACACATACAATTTTAACACGGGAAAAGCCATCATGAGCATTTACTCACACTTTCCCAACTGGATTGTACAGGAGGGAGGGCAAGCCATTACATGTATGAATGGCACTCCCCTTGGCTGGCCTATTGATAGTTACACAATTACATATAATATTATTATTAGTTTTAAGAATCACTGTTAGTTCAACCAGATCTACTTGTTCTCTGGTTATGTAATTATTGTTAGCCTTAAAAAAAGGCTTTCTTGCCAAAGAAAGAAAATAAACCCCTATTTGCCATTTTGAATTTGTGAGCAATTACGACTTTTCCCTCCTTCCTATGGTTGAGGTAAACAACAATATAGATAGAGTCAGACTGAAAAATTCAATTCCATAGCCGGAATTTGAACCACAGATCTCCCGGTCTCTAGCCGGTTGCTCTACCACTGAGCTACCATGGCAAAATGCCAGTATAGCACTCAACTGACTCGTATGTTTCCCAGTAAACCACAAGGGGATCTCAAATTATTTTGAGATGACATACCCCAATGGCGACTTAGAATACAAGTAGATAATTACATTAACAATAATAATTTCTCAGTTTTCTGTTTTAGAAGTTTAATATATGTATTTATCTAAATTGAGGAATGTTGCCATGGTAGCTCAGTGGTAGAGTTACCCGTGAGAGACTAGGGGATCTGTGGTTCAAATCCCGGCTATGGCATTGAAGTTTTCAGTCTGACTCTACTTATCCAACTCCTGTCCTACACATGGCCTGTGTGAAAAAAACAATTAAAATGATATGACACTTTCAAAAGCATACTTGCTGCTTAATGCAGTTCATTGCATATTTTAGCATTTCCCCATCTCCTTATGGCTGCGCTGACTTTATTTCTTTATTGCTATGGATTGCTTGCTCTTTAACCATATCATTGATATTTCAGTGTTTCCCCACCACCCTATGGGTATGCTGCCTTCATTTGTCTTCCTGCCCTCCTACTTGTTCCTTAACACATACTGCTGCATATTTCAGGGTTTTGCAGCCTCCTTATGGGTGCGCTGCCTTCACCCCTATACTGCCAAAGGCATAGTTCACCATCTCCACTCTACTGCCTTCACAGCTTTTTCCACCTTCCTGCATGCTCCTCAACCATATCAGTAATAAAACAACTGAGGGAATTAACAATGGAAGCACATAGCTCCTGAAACATATTTTTCAGTAATAAAAAAAATAAGTGATGTAGTGTTACAAAATCTATTCACTAATTAATTTCAATTGATAGAACACATCACTGTCCCAAGTCTACCATATGTTAGTAATAATAGCAATGTTGCTCGTGTGCAAATAGCGTTTCCCCACCTCCATATGGGTGCGCTGCCTTTGCTCATTTTCCTGCCTTTCTGTAGCTGTGATATATGATTCCTAAGGCATATCATTGCACATTTCTCCTATGACAGAGCTGCCTATGCTCCCCAATGCAGATCATGTGCGTTTATTTGCCTTCTTTTCTAAGTGTGTGATAGACAATGTGAAAGTACCAATTCTTTATGCTCCATGACACAGATCACAGCATATTTCAGCACTTTTTGGTGCAAAAGACAGATCCTCATTCAGCAACTTTACCCAAACTTGGTTTATAGGTTTATTATTTTGCAAGGAAGTAACACAAAGATTTTGAGCATACCCCCCCTCCCAAACTTCCCTTCAGATTGAAAGCATTTTGAAAATTTTAATTTTCTCAAAAATGATCGTAATGATTTTGATTAAAATGCAGTATATTAAAGCCTCTGAAAACCTGTTCATTCTGTATGACTTTTGCATAACCGGTAAATCGTAAGAGATAGACAAAACCTTACTACACAAAAATTGTACACAATTGTCATTAAAGTACACAATTCATATTCTATACTTTTTTTTTTGTAGAGTAAACCTATTCTGAGATAATTCCTTGTTATTGGTTTCAATTTTAAACCACATAAACTTTTCTCAATCGGAAAGTCATCATTTAATGTGTATATTTTTGTTTTATCCCTGGCTTCAAATTGTTTCATAGGGTGACCAGTTTTTAAAAGATTTTTACTAATGCTTTAGCCTAGTATTACCTTATTTCCCTTCTACTTGGAAAAAATTAACAAAATCATTTCTGCAAATGTTTATTTCATTAGCGTGATGTAGATAATAATCTTTTGTAACAATAGTTTGTAGAGAAAGTCATGTGAATGGAACACCAAATTTTTAAAACAGTTTTTAATGTAATATCCAATAAGCAAATTCAAAACGGTCACATAATGGAAAGAAGAGAGAATAGCTTTTGAAGAATAAGGTATATGTGTGTGCATAGCTCAAAAACAAAAAGTTTGTTAAATGCCAAACTTGGTATTTAAGTTCAGCATCTTTCAAGGATACGACATGATTTTCGGGAAAATCTGCCACCCCAAACTACCTACCTTTTACAAGGAAGATATTCAACATTTTAGATTTGCACAAAAAAGGCTCAAATGCTTTTGATTAAAATATCATATATTAAAGCTATTTCCATCATAAATGAAATGTATGTATTGAATTTTCTGGAAATAGCCCCAGATGTTCTCTTCATTCTGCATATCTTGTTTAATCACAATTTCTGTTAGTTACTTTTTACCCTCTCTATATGTACTATGTTTATAGTGTATAGAGAAAGTATTGTATTGCACCCAAAAATTTGAATAGATTTCACCAGAAATATATGTTTTGAGGCCCCCTGAATCCAATAAAAGTATTTTAGAAGAATGTCCGTGTGTGTGTGTGTCTGTCTGTGGGCAGCATAGCTCAAAAATGAAAAGACTGTTAAAAACCAAACTTGGTATTTTAGTTTGGTATATTCCAAGGATGCGACAGGAAGATTTTGAAGAAAATCCCCCCCATCCCAAACTACCCTTTACATGGAACTTTTTTCGAAAATGTTGAATATCTTAAAAATGGCTCTAATGATTTTGATTAAAATCTTGTATATTTAAGATATTTACTTCACAAATAAAATGTATATCTTGAATTTTCTGGGAATAGCCTCTGAAGACTACTTTATTCTGGATGAATTTTACTGATTTTTGCATAACTGCTAAACCGTAAGAGATGGGCAAAATTTACCACACAGAAAATGTAGAGCACATTAAAACACACAATTTATGTTATATAATTTTTTTCGTGGAGTTGATCGTTTTTAAGATATTGCTTATTTTTAGTTTAAGTTTTGAAAAACTTACATTTTTCTCATACAGGAATTTGTCAAAGGAGCTTCAGTCACATAGCAACCAGCTTTTCATTAAGACTTTAACCTAGTCTACTCCCTTATTTTGCTTCTACTTACAAGGAGGCAAGTAATAAGACTATTTCTGCTAATGTTTTTCTCGATTAGCATGAAGCAAATAGAAGCCTAAGCTTTGTAACAATTTTTTGCAGAGATGTAGAGAAAGTCATGTGAATGGACACATCAGATTTATTTTTCGAGTTACCATTTCAAAGATATTCCATGTTATTTTAAATGTTTGTTTCACTTTCTCTAGCACATGTGTATATACAATGTACATAGTAGCTAGGGAAAGTATTGTATTCCACCCAAAAATTCAATACCGAAATTTCACCAGAAATATGTTTTGAGGTCGCCTGAGTTCAAAAAAAGCATTTTAGAAAAAGGTCTCTGTGTGTGGATGGGTGGGAACAAGCAACTCAAAAAGACATCAGACTTGGCATTTATATCTTCCAAGGATGCAACACAAAGATTTTCAACAATCTCCTTACCCCAAACTACCCTTTACATGGAAAAATTCTTGAAAATGTTGTTTTTCCCAAAAATGGCTTTAGCGATTTTGATTAAAATACTGTACATTAAAGATATTTACATGACAAATAAAATGTATATTTTGAATTTTCTGGGAATAGCTTCTGAACATCTCTTTATTATGATTGAAGTTTGCTAAATTTTACACAATTGATAAACTGTAGGAGATAGACAAAAACTTACTACACAAAAAAATATAATCTCATTAAAACGTATACAATTTATGTCATACAAGTTTTTCTTAGAGACCAATTTCAGGATATTCCTTGTTATTGGTTTCAAAATTGTTAACACTTCTCAAACACAAAGCCACCATTTGTTTTGTCTCTTTTTTTTTTTTTTTTTACTGCTGGCCATGCAAAGCGAAGCAATTGTTTCACATAGCAATCAGCTTTTAAAAGATTTGACTATCGTTTTAGCCTAGTAAATTCCCTTATCAAGGTTCTACTTACAAAGAAGAAGGTAATACAACAATTTCACTAATGTTTATCTCGATTAGCATGACATAGATAAAAGAATATTTTGTAAGGAAGGTTGGTTTGTGGAACAACTAGAGAGAATCATGTCAATGGTACACATCAGATTTTTTTCAAATGAAAAACATTATTTTTTCCCCCCACTGTGCTAATAGAACAGAATTTTAACATCACATAGTGACCAGCTGTTAAAAGATTTTAAAATTTCTTTGCCTAGTGTATTCCGTTTCCTTATCTAAAAGGAAATATAAAATAAAACAATTTCTGTAATTGCCTCAATTGCATGAAGTACATAAAATAATAAGCTTTTATAAGAATGACGTATGTAGGAATAAAGAAAGTAATGTGAATATACAAGTGGTTTTCCTTTCATTCTTTTCTTTGTCAGTAAAAGGACTTTTGCCTCAATCCAGATTTAGTCATCTGTGGATATCGTTCATAAAATTATAACGTACTCCGCCAGCGCTCTTCATACTGTAAATGGTAGTAATTTATATATACCTATTTGGAATATTTTGGACCACCTAGAAGTTATTAAATAAATAAAATAGAATAAATACCCTATTCTGTTTTTCAGTAGAATTACCGAAATAAATGTCCTGTACATAGTATCGGAACTTTACAGTAAAACGTACTAGTTCTTGGCCCTTCAGCATCGTTTGATTGCGTATTAAGAGCGTATCTCGTTAAAAAGGTGCTTGTTTCAAAAGCCGCATTTAAATTTGAGATAATTTTCGGGCGTCATTTCTTCGCTGAATATTTTTACCTATAGGTATACAACCCATAAAATATGCCCAGTGGTAGCATTCGTCAAGGCAACATATCCGCAAAAGTGTGAGAACAAATTATCATTTGTAGGCAAGTTCCGAAATTAGCGCCATTGCTATTTCACTGCAATCTCACTACTGTTCTTCCGAACACACTTCATTTCAAAATACAAAGCTAACTCCCGAATTTAGAGTTTGTAGATAAAATAACAGTAGCAACAATAATTCCCAGTAAAACTCAAAAAGGGGGAAAAATGATGTAAAATATATTTTGATACGTAATATTTACATCCAGACAGACATGATTCTTCCTCGCAATATGGCGGCTAACGGTGTTGCCGAGTGGGTAGTTGGGTACATCATAAGGAAATAGAGGGTCGAGAATTTTGCAAATTTATAGAAAAGACAATTGTTTTAAGAAATATGAGGTGGGTGTGACTGTTAATTGTTTTAATTAAATATGAATGATATGTTACCGATGACCTCTATAAAGCCAAGTAGTTTATGCTTTGGCAACAAAGGAAGCCATTGCTAGCACCGTCGCCGGTCGCTCCATCATCGGGTGAACAGAGAACCACTGTTCAAAAGTTGTAATTATTGAAACTACACGGGTACAGTAATTTTAATATTGAAATTATTCGCTAATATCGATCACTAGGACTGCTTCACCAGATTCGCGTTGTGCTAACATATTTTAAGCCTGGAACTTATAAAACTTTCTGCGAGTCTATTTGAACGAGAAAGAAAAACAAGTAGATTTTTTTTCCGAAAGCATTTATCACCACAAATTTTAGAATCGTTTAATAAATAAAATGACAAAAATTGCTTCGTAAATGGGTGTTAAGCGGTAGAATGTGGAAATCAGCATTATGTGTTTTTACATGAGCATTAAAGTACTTAACTGCAAAGTAGAAGCTACC
Source organism: Hymenopus coronatus (assembly GCA_030762935.1). Classification (NCBI taxonomy): domain Eukaryota; kingdom Metazoa; phylum Arthropoda; class Insecta; order Mantodea; family Hymenopodidae; genus Hymenopus; species Hymenopus coronatus. Next base: position 18,841,446 of record CM060894.1, read on the forward strand.
TACATGAAAAAGTACAGTCTGTTTTCTTCTTTTCAAAAATGAGCCGTTTGCTTGTTACTGAGACTTAAGGAATAAGCATGCTTTCTCTGTAAGTATTTACTTCGTAATCCTCTACCGGCAAATTTTCATCCTAAGTTGAAGGCAGAATTTCATTTAATGGATCCATCAATACGGGCAATAAGAGCTACTATAGCCTCCAAGGAGTTGGACTGTTGCAGATTAACAGCTGCTGAAAAATTGCATACCTGTGACACAATGGGACCAATCTTAATTACTTTTCTTCCTGAAGTGAAAGTTGAGTCATGCAGTGGAGTAAGCTGACATTAAGCTTTAACTTAAACCATATGCACAATTATTTTATATTTGTTGGAGCAACTCTTTACCACTAGTTTAGATTGAAGATTGAAATTGGGCTGACAGTACCTAGAAATAAGATGCTTCTGCAGTGATTGCCTCAAGAGAGATGGTAGAGCTTCAAATGACTTAAACCTAAAATCCTAAACCTCACACTGGACTATTTATGCAGCAAATAGAGTATAGATATATAATTACTGTAATGGGTCTGTTGAGAAGAACATTGCCACTGTGTCTAGAGCCAACCAGGAGAAATGTAGCCTCCAACTTTCAGTGAAGATGAACAGTCCGAGATGCTAAAGCATTAAAAATGTTTAATATCACAAGATAGTGATAAGAGAGTGGAGATAGTGTGCACAGAACTGAAGTTAAAGTGCATGTAGTGTTTTATATTTTGAGTGAAAGACTGAAGATGTGAGCTCATGTATGACATGCATGCCTGCTTTGCTATAATCAGGATGCTCAATACTGGTAAGCATGTTTAACGCTATTTTAGTACTAATTCCATAGCCTGTAATAATAATGGTTTTCAGCAAACTCAAAATAAAAGACCTCAGTGCTACAAACATAAAAATCGGATGTACATTCACATGTCTTGCTCTACCTGTTGTGCAACAAAATATTCTTGCAAAAGTTTATTTGCCTACCTATCTATTTTATGCTAATCGAGATGAACATTAGCAGAAATGGTTTTATAACATAGTTTGTTCTAGGTACAAGGGGAATAAGGGAATACACCAGGCTAGAGAAGTAGTCAAATTTTATAAGCCCACTTCATTATTGTGGAGGTTGCATGTCTGCCTCACATTCAAGAGGTCGCTAGTTTGATTCTCGCTTAGGGTGAGCTACACGGATAAGGTGTTTTGGGGGTTTTCCCTTATTCTGAGAAAACGAATGTCAAATAACTCTTAGGTTTCATGGACCCCAAGATCATTTGAGCATCATTCAAGCAATTTCATTCATCATCTGATGTGATCAACCAAGTTAAAGGACATTAAACTTAAAAAAAAAAAAAAAAAAAAAATCTTTAATAGTAGGTCACTATGTGAGGGTTTGCAATTCCATTCTTGCCTGACCAGGGGATAAAGGGGGAGGAATAAATTATGACTTCCCATATGAGTAAAGAATAAGTGCTAGAAAAGTTAAACTACCTAATAATTAGGAATATCTCTGAAATGTTTAATGCAACAGAAAACTGTAAACTACATAAATTGTGTGCCTTAATGATGTTCTCATTTTTTGTGTTGTAAGATTTTGTCTATTTGTTATGGTATACCAGTTATGCAAAAGTCATTCAGAATAAAGTGGAAGAGGTACATTTCATTTGTCATGAAAATAGCTTGGTACTTATGGTATTTTAATAAAACGTTGCCAGCAATTTTTGGGAAAATCAAAATTTTCAAAAAATGTTCCATGTAAAGTGTAGTTTGCGGTGGGGTAATTTTCTGAAAATCTTAGTGTCTCATCCCTGGAAAATACTGAACTTAAATCTTAGTGTCTCATCTCTGAAAGATGCTGAACTTAAATGTTAAGTTTGATATCAAATGACTTTGCATTGTGTTGTGCACACACACCTTTTTCCCCCCCAAAAAATATTTAATTCAGGAGGAATCAAAACATATACTTTCAGTGAAATCTTGACATCAAATTCCAATTTCTACTAAGTGGCCCCTTGATTGGTCTTGAAGACCTGAGTGCATCCTTTATCAGGCCTCCCAGAAGGAGAAAAATCTTCTTGCTACTACAGGAAATCAAACCCAGGTCTCTTCATTGTAGGCAGCATAATAATAATTGCAAAATAGTTGTACTTAAAATAAAATTACACAAATGGGCTGGACGAAGCCATACAGTATCATCTATTCTCTGGCTAATTTTAGCCCATACTTCTAAAAGACATACTATAACCTTACATAAATGCATTGGCTTTCACAGCCAGCATTGATCCAAAAGAATTAATTTTCTGGGCTTATTTGCCGTGGTCCAGTGGATGATAAGCCACCTAACATTTTGCCTGTCTCTCCGCTGGAGTAGCTAGAGCCAGCCATGAGTTAACGACCTCGGAAGATGCCCAACAGAGAGACGAAACATTAGGTGCCTTATCATCTACTGGACCATGGCAAATAAGCCCGGAAAATTCATTCTTTTGGACACTATTATACACTTATCAAGTGGGGCAGCTATAATTTTACTAAACAAGACATTTGTAATAAAATCCTGCCTATGGGAAATAAGGTATGCACAGCATAGAGCTTTAACTTTTTGATTATGTGCATTGTAAAACATCTTTCTTTTAAAGACATATTCTTTGTCAGCATCTTTACTTTTTCTACTGCTTATCTGTAGTGAAAGAAGTACTGCATTTTAACCCAAACTTTAACATCATATTTCAACAGAAATATGCATTTTGAGGCTCCATGAATAAATAAATAAAATGAAATGTATATCTTGAATGGAAATGGCCTGTGAAGTTCTCTTCAAAGTTTTAAGTAATTTTGTACACCAGCAATATACAAAAGTGATAAACAAAAACTTGTTACAAAAATAAAAATATCTTGATCTGTTTAAAAGCATACAGTTTATTCAACTACAATAGTGATTCTAGGTTGCATGGACTGCATTAACTGGCCAGGAGAGACAGTGCACTAACCACACATCCCACCCTCCAGTATTGCACCCAACTCATGATGCCTGTAATGGGCAGAGGCCCCCCCCCCCCCGGATGCAGTAGGTCTTCACACAATTTCAAGTCGTTGCGCTGTGGAGTTTAAAGTCCTTTTGGTATCAGATTTTCTCATGATTGTATAGAAACACTATAGTGTGCTTCTAGTGCTTTAACATTTAGCTATGGTTATTCCCTTTGTATCTATAAGAAATTTGTAATGTACCTGTTTCTACAAAGATTTATCTTGATTCAAATGATATATAGTAGAAACTCTTTAATCCGTTGCTGCTGTTCCAAATTAATAATTTTGCCAGATTATCAAAAGTCAATAATTTTAATGGGATACCAAATATAAATAACAGATAAAAATCCAAACATTGTCTCAAATGTTTAGAAGCCCCTGTAACAGGTTTTATAATTTTAGCAGGAGTGTTACTTAATACACTCCTTACAACTGATCCAGTACATCTTAATGTTAAATTTTATTAAATTTATTCAAATATTTCCAAAAAGATTATATATGGCCTGCTGGTCTCAAATTTCTTAACTCCATTTTATTCTGGTTATTATTGTAAATTCATTTGCTTATAAAATATGCCTTCTAAAAAAAATGTCAGTAGCTTGTCCATAATGATTGGTTGACTTAGTAAAGTTGAATATAAATACTATTCATCCTTCCCCATCACATTTAGTTGCATTGAAATTTCAAAGCACCTTATAATTAAAATACACGAATAAGTGATTTAAATGTTCAGTATGCTATTATTTTTGTGTGACTATGAACAAAATTTCATACTCAGAGGCATAACATCAGAAAGTAATTAATAGACTACATTATACATGTGAGATAAAATTATTCATTGTTACGCATGTTCATTATTTTATTAGGTACAGCATCTGCTGATGGGAGATTTGGAGACATAGATGAAAGGTTTCCCCATAAAATGAGAAATCCTGGTTTAACGGCTGCACCATCTCCTCCAGAGCCCTCTTTGCCTGGATCAGGCAAGCACCAGTCAACACCTTCACAGTGGAATGAAATGGGGCCACCTCATATAGGACCAGGGCGTTGGGAATCATCATCACATACATGGCTTTCTGGAGGACCTGGACCTCTTGGTCCAGGCCACTTAGGTTCAGGACATGTGCGTATGCTGCATCCAGGACCAAGTACAGTTCCAGGTCCTTACCGTTCAACAGGACCTGAATTTCAAGGGCTTTCCAGTTTTCCTGGAGTTCATCGCTGGAGACATCCGCAGTTTCAAAATCGGCCTCATTTTGAAAGTGAGATGAATAGGTAAGCTTTTCATATGATGTTCTTATACAGGATTTTATGTTTATATTTTACCAGTTTTCTCATATGTGTATGTAGTTTTTTTTTTTTTTTTTTTTTTTCTATGTACTATTCAAGTTATAGATTTATTTAACCTGTGTTGAAGTACAGCACAAGGTAAAATTGTGGTATCATTTAGTTATACTGTTAGCTGAAATGTATTAGATGACATTGAATGTTTTCATATGAAAGTTGCCCTATTACCATTCTTGAACAGAATGACTCTTTGTAATGAATAGATCAAAAAATTTAACTGTAGTTTTTCTGTTTTTGAAGTAATTTTCAAGAAACAGGGCAAAAATTGCTTAATATTAACTATTTTAAAAAAGGTTTTACAAAATGTAAGTACTTTTTCAAATATTTCTTAGAGGAGATTGAAAAATAGATATTCTCTGCATGTTGAATACATTTTGAAATAAAACAATTCATGTTCTTACTGTGTGTATAAGCTTTTGAAATTTGTCTTAGTTGAATCTACGTTGTTAAGCTTAAAGATTACAAACATGACAATACTGCAAGGTAGAAAGAAATGCACTTCAGACCTTTGTTTATTGTGCTTTGGACTTGGTTTTGCAACGGTGGATTACCAGTTACAAAATGGCTCGCTTTACTAATGCCTAGCAACTTGAAGTGCTGTTCATTTATGGTGAAACACGTCGCAATAAGGTACCTGTGACAAGAATTTGTCAAGAAAGATTTCTAAATACAGGAAGCATATCTGTTAATCATTTAGCTTAATTAGAACATATCGCTCTAAAAACGACCATACTAAATTGTAATTTTAAGCTAAATAACTCATGTTGAAGAAATGTTGCACAAAAAGAATAAATCATTCCTTTTTGGAAGAAGATCTTGAAACAGCAACTATGGTAGAGCTCACATGTTGGTGTATCCCATTGGTCTGTTTTGAAGACATAAAAAGAGGTTCTCATGAATTTTCTGTTCTTGTCTTGCTTTAATCAGAAACTCCCAGCGTATTATAATTCACAGAAAGGAAGCCTAATATATAACACATCACTGTTACAAAGTCCGCCATATATCAGACTAATCATATAACTTTAGGCTTCTCAAGTTTTTATTTACGTTTATAAATAACTATTCCTATTAATTGGTACAATATTGTAAAAATGGTGCTTGCGTTCCACATTCTATGTGCTATATAGGTTACATTAAAATCAGTGTGGTCTTTGTTAATTAACATACCAGAAGCATTTACTATGTGCATATGATTTCTTAGGCACTCTACTTCCTAGTCATCATTCTTAGGTTTCGCAATTTTGGAAGAAGAGCAAGGCTATCACGTTGAAGTATGTTACACACCCTGATATCTAATGTCTTCAATGCTAATGTTTCATTTTGTCTGTAGATTCCAGAGTTCATACATGTGTGTAAGCTACTTTGTTTAATAATTCAGCTAGTTCGCAGTACATTAGATGAGCTATTTACATTAATGGCTAGAGTCTCAAAGAAAGAAACTTCCTTTGGTTGACAAAGAAAGACAGGTGGGTGGGCTCCCTCTTCCCCCCCCCCCCCCCAGCCCTCACTTCTCTGTAAAATCAGCACCCAAAAAAAAGGTTGCACTGGTATTGTTCTTTGCCATTGCAGCAGATGTTGAAGAATCAAAAGTTTAATCACTCCCAGTTGAAAATTTGGGGGGGAAAAAAGAAAAAAAAGATGCATTAATTTTATTTGAAAAATGCTTTGAAATTTATTTAAAGTATTTGGTGGACAAATGTGTAAAAGAGCAATGTTTTTGAAAAGTAGAAGATGCCAAATGCCAATTGGAAGAGTGGGGGATGTAATCAAGAAAGAAAAATCTCAAAAAATATTATAAAATGGATAACATTAAGGGCAACAAAATTTCAAGAAATAAAATGGATTTTGTGAAACACCACCAAAAGGATCTTATAGTGAAAATTAAGATTGAAAGGTTCTAAAAAAAGGAATGATGTACTTATTAATGCGTAGAATGAAGCTTTTAAATGTAAAATGTTAGTATTGTATCTATGCATTTCTGAAAACAAAAGAGTGATACAATAATTACTAATAAGAATTAGGTATAGTCATTAAATTAACAAAAACAAACATGAACATTCAATAAACAATGAAAAAGAAGAAAGTAGAATTATGTACAAGGGTCACTCCAAAAGTTTTGAGAATAGATGCAATGAGATATTAAACATTTAGATCTGATCATTGGATCTTTTCAAAATATTCTCCATTGTATTCAATATACCATCTCATCCTTACATTTTAGAATGCTGAGCACCATTATTCTTTGGAGAGAGTGCAAATACATTCTTTGTAAGCAGTTAATTGAGGCTTCAGTTGATTCAACTAGTTGACCTCAAATGTTTTCTTTAATTTTGGGGAATAGAAAAAAGTTGCTTGGGGCTAAGCCTGGACTTTATAGAGGATGAGACAAATATTAAACCTGTCTCCTGCAGAAATTGGGTTGTTTGTTGTACAATATGGGCAGAGGCATTGTGGTGGTACAACGAAATTCCACCCAGACCAGTCTTAGGATGCTGTTTCTCAGTTCATTGAACACTTGTGGCAGACATTTCATGGTGTACCATCTGGCAATAACAGTCTTTTGTTCCTCAAGTGGAACCATCACAATGAGGCCATTTGCTTCGAAGAAGGAACGCTTGCTAAAACTTCTCTTTGGTTAAAACGTTAATGGGAATGCACAGTGAAGTAACTAATCAATTAAGAGTAAAAACACAGCATCACACTCAAACTTCACTAGTTTAAATAAGTAACTTGAGACATGTTTCAGCAGCTGTTGCCACCATCTTCAGCAGAGATTTAGAGATTCAGATGAACTCGTGGTAGCGGCATGTAGAGGTCTCTCATCTGGGTAGATGAATTTTAAGATGAGACTATTGGTTTGTGGTATATCAAAATTTATGACTTTGTGTTTGGTTTTTAGAATTAATATATTTTTCGAAACAGTTAATCCAATTGAATTCTCTACTAATTTTAATAACTTGGGTTCACTGTGAAAATTATGGTTTTGAGTCCATAGCTGGTGCTACAGCTGACTTATCAGTCTGTTTGGGCTTTAAATACTCATTTGGTTTTTAAAACATTGTCCGACATTTCTTTTTGTTTTCCCTAATATACTCCTTTTCACATTCCTTGCATCTGATTTTGTATATCCCTGACTGTATCAATGAGAGGATTTTATCTTTTGTGTTTCTCCTCCATACAAACATAGCCCCTACCACGAGTTCATCAGTAAATCTCCCTGAAGAGGTGGCAACAGCCACCAAAATGTGTCCAAAGTAAGTTACTTGTTTCAACTAAGGAAGTTTGAGTGTGATGCTATGTTTTTACTCTTAATTTCTATTTGCTTTACTTTAGTTGAGGGATCTCCTGGGACAACCCAGAACAATGACTTCATTTAGTTTCTGAATCACACTAGTAAATCTAGCTTTTGTCACCTGTTACGATGTTAAGTATGTTTTTGGATATTCCTCCATTGAATTTTTCAATCATTTCCTGGCATCATTGCACATGTGCTTGTTTCTGCTCATTTGTGAGGGAGTAGGATGTCTAGCAACCACAGAGCTTCCTGATGTGTTTCTTTCAGGATTGTTTTTATTGTTGCCAATCCAATATTATTTAGGGCTTCTTGAATCTGACCTTGTATGATCTTCCTTCAACATGCACTCTTTCACCACATTTTCATCCATTATTTCTGTAGCCAGCCATCTACCAGGCCTCTTTGAAGGAATCTCTTCTTCTTTTAAACTCTGCATACCACCAATAAATGGTGGATTGCAAAGGGAAAAGATCCCCAAATACATAATGCAATCTTTCAATCTCTCCTATAACCTGACTGTAAAATCATAGCATTGAAATGCTTCGCTTGAGATCTATCCTAGCATAGGGTGTAGCAATACACACATGCTGCTGATGATGCACATTGTTGGAGCACGTCCAGACCTCATATAGCTGAAGTTAGGAAAAGTTGCTGGTGTCTATTCTCAAAACTTCTGGAATGAGTTGTATGAATGAATATTGTTATAATGTTGTAATTAGTTGAAATCAGATAGTGTAGATAATCAGACACTAAATGGAACAAAAATTCCAAACATGTTTATAAATACTTTTTTTAAAAAAAAAAGTTAACCTGTTGAATTTGCTGTTGCAATACTGTGCAAAATAAAATAACAAATACCTCAAGAACAGAAAGCTTCATGGAAAAACACTCAAAACAACATGCTCTTTCATAGTTCAAAAGGATGAACACATCACCTTCCACCTTATATAATGGCTTATATCCAGCCCACTTAGCCTAGATGGCCCAGGTTTGATCCCAAGTGACCATATGTGAGATTTGTGGTGGACAAAGCAGCACAGTGGTGGGTTCTCCAGTTTCCCCTACTATCGCATTCCACCAGTGCTCCATCTTCATTAATGTATCACCAGTGTCATAGCCTGTGGTGCCACAAGTAGTAAAAGTGGGCGTTACAACGCTAACAAAACAAAAACCCACCTTAGCATACAAATTGATATGATTAAACACAAAATGCCAATGTATAATACTTATAAGCAGGTTTAATATGTCAGCCAGCAGATTCCTGGGTTATTTTTACATTGAATCATTAAATGTACAATGGAAACATTTTAGAAAGATGCATAATGGTGAGTAGGGTTCTCACCCACTAAAAACATTGTTATCCTACCATTAGGTAAATGCATTATCTTATTTATATATACTGGGTCATTTTTTTTATATGGTAACCCACTCGTGCGCTCTCTGACAATGCGTGGGAGAGCTGGGAGTTGCCTGGAAAACTAAGCAGGTAGAGGCGAACTAAAATCCTTACCTTATAGTAGGTGCTGGAAATGACCTGCTCTCAAACAACATTGCATCTCAAAAATATTGTCACTCACTTGTTGAAGCTCAGCAGCATGAATTGTGATTTCTTGCATGATATTATCTCTTAAGTTCCTCTAGTTGGAAGATTGGAAGAATATACCGTCTTTTAAAGAACCCCCATAAATAAAAATCACAACTCGTTTGGTCAGGAGAATGAGGGTGCCACAAATCAACACTAATAATTCTATCATCAATCACCTCTCATACTGTATTTAACGATTCAGCAACCATGTGTGCTGTTGCAGAATCTTGCTGGAACCAACCATATGATTTCTCTTGTTCTGTCAATCTAAAAAATGGTTTGAGAATTAGCCTTTGATATCACTCTGCATTTATTATTTCATCAAAGAAAATGTCGTCTATTATTCTTCTAGCACTTATTGTATACCAAACTCAATTTCCTGATCATAATGAGGCATTTCATCCAATAGCACAAGCTTTGCTAGAGCCCAGTATTGACTGTGAAACCAAGATTCGTCAGAGGAAAACAAAAACTGTGGGCCAATGAAACCTCTTTCTACAGATTGGAAAAACCAATTGCAATAATTCACACATTTACCAGGGTCATTTGCCTTATAATGCTTGCACTTGTTGGTAGCAATAAGGTTTCAGTTTCAACAGAGCATTTCTAGCAGAAGGTGGGTTTACACTGTTTGCTGCACTAATTTGTCCAGCAATTTTCAAGGCGAATGCTCCAAATTTGTACCGATTTCAACCAGTGTATTTTCTGTTAATACTGACCTACGATAATGTTTCTTGTCCAACACTGAACCCTTGACATCTGCATGTATAGTTTTTCTTGCAAATGATACCTACAGAGTTTGTAAACTTTCCAGCAAACTCCTTATACACATGGCAGGCACATTCATGCTTAAAGTAAATCTTACAAATAAACACAGTTCTTCCTCAGCTAAGTGATGCACCCTGTTTACTGCAGCGACAGAAGGACCAACTGACAATGATTGACTGCCTGTGAACCTAACAACAATGCATTTTCGAGCAAGAATTGGCAGTTTGAAGTCCCAGCAGATGACGTGGGTGGAACGAAGGAGAAAAAGGCTGTGAATGGGTTACAATATATTATATTGACCCTATATATATACCTCATGCTTTTAATTAGGACTTCATTATTATAGAAGGCTTTAGCATGTTTTAATTTTATTTTGTAACACTTGTCATTTCAATTTGCAATTTCAAAATCATAAATATCTTTAGACTATTTAAAAATAAAACTATGATTTGGGCAAACGCAAATTCCAAATTTCTATGTAAAAAATAAATTCTTAACAAGGGAAATATTTATTGTAGCGTGAAAAGGTTTGTGCTAAATTGTGAGAACAATACCAGTATGATACATTCAAGAAAAGTGTAGTTTTAATTTTGTGCTTTTGGAATAGGTATATATTTTTTTCTCATGTTTCATTTAGAGTAATTGTGAACATATTTTAAAGTCAGTACAATTATTTTAGGTTTGATAGATTTGGTCGTTCAGAAGGAAGATTTATACGAGGTGCAGCACCACCACCACCTCTTCCTCCACAGCCGTTCCCACCTCAGCAGCAGAATTCACAGCAGCCTCCGCCACAATCCCAACAACTGCAACCACAACCACAACCACAGCCACCACTTTCTCAGCCACAACAGCTACATTCTCAACATCAACCACAGCAAAACCAGCCAAGTGAAGTGTTTCAAACGCAGCATCTCCATAATCAAGAACTGCCTCCAGCAGATCCTGTAGTTCTTGAACTAATAGCTCAGGATACAATGAGAACCATAAACATAGATGGTGTGCCTAGAGAAATTCGGTTTTATGGAGACACTGCAGTTATAATGTTGGCGTGGGACGATCCAAGAGAGATTGGCTTTCAAGGTGGAAGCAGGAGGATTTTCCTCGATGATAGGGAAACTATAATTTGTTCTTTGAATGATAACTACCGAGAGATAATCATAGATGGAAATCCACACAGGTAATGATACTAATTAATTGGTAAGATCATAATCAGACTTTTTACTTTCTCTAGCATGTACATATTATATCCATAGTAGATGGAGAAGGTATTGTATTCTACCCAAAACTTTGATATTGAGATTTCACTGGAAATGTTTTGGTCACCCATGAATCAAAAAAATAATTTTTAGAAAAAGGTCACTGTGTGCATGCATGTGTGTGTGTTACATTGAGGCAAAGCTTTTTCCTTTCACCCTTAGTTACCATTTTTGCAGAAATATTTCCAAAAATTGGGTTTCTCAAAAAAAGTCTGTCAGTTTTGATTAGAATACCATATATTCAAGTTATTTGCATAAAAACATTTTCTGAGAGTATCCTGTGAAGCCCTCTTCATTCAGGTGGAATTTCATGTAATGGACAATCATAAGAGATAGGCAGAAACTAAAGCAGGAAAAAATCTAGATCTCTTTCCAACATACAATTTATTTCAAATAGCTTTTTCTATGGTATAAATTAGATCCCAGATATCTGTTATTACTGTTTTTAATTTTTCAGTACTTTATTTTTCACTGTTTGGTTATTTCTCACAATCTGGAAAGAGTGTGAAATTTCTAGGCTAGCATATAGAGAAAATGACTATCAATATTGCTTTCTGTATTCCCTTATAGTACAACAAAATGTGTAATGAAAGTTTTTCCGCAAAGGTTTATTTTGACATGTAACAGGTACAAAAGTAAGCTTTCGCAGTTACTCTCTCTCTATACAACCAAACAATTTGACTTATTCTACCCTTTGTGCAACAAACTGTTATTAAAAAAGCTTATTTTCTTAACTACTTCATGCTAGTCAAGATAAACATTAACGGAAATGATTTTATTATGTAATTTGTTATTTTTACAAGGAGAATAAAGGAATACACAGGCTAATGTGATGGTCAAATCTTTTAAGAGCTTGTCACCATTGATGGTCTTAAAATTCTGTTATATTTCCATGCGCAGAATGGAAAGAAAGAGAAAGAAATTGAATGATTTCTTATTTCAGTATTGGGACATTTAAACAAAAAAACAAGGAATATCTTGGAAATTGTTAGCTCCACAGAAAAATATATTTTACATAAATTGTGAGTTTCATCAAGATTTACATTTTTTGTTTAATAAGATTTGTCAGTTATGCAAAAGTCATTGAGAATGAAGAGGGTTGCAGAGGCTATTTCTAGAAATCCAGATGTATATTTTATTTACTGTGTAAATATCTTTAATATAAGACATTTTAATCAAAATCATTAGGACATTTTTGGGGAGTAAAAAAATTGCAAAAAAATATTCCACTTAAAGGGTAGTTTGGGGTGGGAGGATTTTCTTGAAAATCTTTGTGTCACATCTTGGAAGATTCTCAATTCAGATACCAAGTTTGGTACTTAACCATTTTTCGTTTTTCAGTATGCTGTTGACACACACATCTTTTTTAAAATCCTTTTTCTATTTGGGGATTCTAAAAAACATGTATTTCCAATGAATTTCGTTACACGATTTTTTTATAGAATTCAATGCCTTCTCTGCCTACTAAGCACATTGTATGCGATAAAGTAAAAATATTTGCATGGTACTATTTTGGAGCCTGTACGCTGTGCATTCACAAATTGCATTATCAGTGGTTTTGGCAAGTACACACCGAAATGCAAACCACATAATGTATTTGTTTTTTTACAGGATAAAATTAGGAGCTCCAACTCGTGAGCTGTATATAGATAATAAATGGTATGAGTGTTTCTTTGGTGGCCCACCAGTCACCGTGGAAATAGGAGGCAAAATGCATTCTGTAAAATTGGAAGGACCACCACCTCATGTTAAAATTGGTTTAACAAAGAGGATGGAATTAGTAGCTGGAAAGATTAATCTCATCATTAATGCCAGAACAATGGTACCTGTGTTCCTAGATGCCAAACCACAGAGGTAAGTTTGCAAGACTATCTAAAATCTCATAATTCATGCTGCGTCTTTATTGATGTTTCTGATGGCTTAGTGTTAGATTCAGCTAATGAAGAAATTAAGCTGAGCTACGCAAGATCCTTAAATGCTCATTGATTTGAATGCTCTTTTATTAAAATTAGAAATATAATTTATACATCCTGACATGAATTAAAAATTAAGTTATATAAGAAACATGTTAAACATGTCAAATATATATATACCCCCCCCCCCCCCCCCCCTTCATTAAAATGAACTCAATGCAAGCATTTAAAATATCAACGTAAAATGTTGTACCTTAAAACATATGTTATTGGTTATACAGCAGTCTCAAGGGAGTAGTCGGAAAATAAATTTAGTTTGTGTGTCCATGCAGTGCTAGCATTCAAAAGAGACAAGAGGTTAACCCATTAAAGCTATGAAAAACTTTTTTTCAAATAGTAATCTTCTCACTTAATATTGTAATCTATTTATCTTTAATTATAATATTTAAAGTATTAAAAGTTTGAAATAATTATATTATTTAACAATATTAAGTGTTCTTTTTCTCATTTACAGCATATTAACTAATTAAAATGAGTGAATGTTTCTCACAGTCTACTTAACTTATTTATTCCACTTTCAATGGTTAATGGTTCAGGTTGTTCAATACTTTGTCCTTCATTTTCTTGTTGACATTAAATTTTTCACAATTGTATGGGAAAAGTATATAATTTTAAGTCCTGAATATAAATTCTAATTCTTAAATATTTTACTATTTCTATTAATAAACTTCATAACGAATTAATCAATAAACAATGTAAGTAAATTCAAAAAGTAACTGTGAAAACATTTAGAACAATACACAGTCTATTCAATTGAAGAATTAGGTAGTATCTGATTTATTTCTACTGTATAACTGATATTTTAATATTTCTGTTGTATAGAACACAAATTGAGAATATCTAACAGACTTATGTAATCTCTACAGACAGTGAATTGATATTGAAATTGTCTTTGTATCTCTAACGAAATATGTAAAACAGTTTTTTCTGCAAAGGTTGATTAAAATGAAGCAGCAGACAGAAAAATACACTTTCACAAGAATAGTTTGTTTACCTATTAATAAACAATAGAGTACATAAACTCGTGTCAATTTAACTTTGCCCCCCTTTCAAAAGTGATATACTTAAAAATGTGTAATACATAACTTTTTACTATTGCCTTAGGGACTTCAGTTAATTGTGCTTAACAATATGTCTATTGGAATTAGTTTGCGAATTTAAACACTTTAATTACAAATTGTTTGAACCAATATTTTTCAAGACAATTTTTAAACATGTTGAAATGTTGTTTTGTCAGCTATAGCATCTCAAGAATATGCAACATTGATCTCCATGTCCCTGCTCCATTGTGCATTCTAGATTTCATGCAGTATGCATATAAATGCAGCTATTTCAACAGAAAAGCCAGAAAGCCCCATCATTAGAAATAATTTCCTAAGTTTATCTTGTATTAACACAGTAGTGAAAGAAACATTTAGTATTTAATTTTCTTTCAGGTTTGATATTGAAGGAAAGCCTCATATTCTAAGGTTTGTTGAGGCTTTATCAACAGTACTGATAAATGGAAGGCCATTTAAAGTTGAATTTGGTGGTCTACCAATGCCAATAACAGCTAGAGGGAAAAAGCACTTCATTCGCTTCACAGTATTACCAAGAGGAGTAAAACCAGGTTATATAAGCATTGTAAATATGGAGGGTGGTCGTCTGCCATCGCCACCTCGGATTGAAAACGAAAATAGCAACAGTATGGATGCTGATGCAGATGATTCAAATGATGATCCTGCTGCCAAATTCCAACAAGGGCATGAACCAGTTTTGCCTATATTGGGTGAGCACCACTTTCACCTTTTTTAAGTAGCATTTCAGTATGCAGTTAAAATTTGCATTTATGTGAATACAAGACAAAGTTTTTTTCAAAATATTAATGTTGAGAACTGGGGAATGTCTTGCATTTGTAGTATATATTTTTGAATAGCATATGGAGAAAAGCAAGTTTTAAATTCTGGTTGGTTGGTATCTAATGCTGAGCATTTGGCAGTGAAGCCATTCGCTCTCTTGCATTCCAGTATTTCGATGTCATATTATCACGTTGCCTAAAGGTTGGGCAGCGCAGTAGATGGTTTCCGTTCATATCTTCTTTAAGTGTACAGAAAGGACACAGAGGAGAGTTCACTATACCAATCCTGAATAAATGATTGAGACAGTCATGGCCTCTTAGGAGTCTAAAAGTTGCTACAGAATATTTTCTTGGTAATGTAGTGATTCAGGTCGTGTTATTACATATTACTGTAAAAGAAAACATTATTGCAACCATTTTATTTTTTCACATTGTTTTGCATTATCTTTTTAAGCTCCATATTCTAGGGCTTTGTGCACTTCCTCTACAGCTGTGTTAGACTGTCCCGTAGAAATCTTCTAATACTTGATGCTTTGATGAAATAGTGGGCCAAGGTTCAAATTGTTTTGTTGGACATCCCAGAGCAGAACTATATTAAAAGTATTGGTGCAAGACCAGTTGTCTCCTTGTTTCAGACCTGTACTAATCTTAAAAGCACCTATCATACCTCCAAATGACACCAAAAGTCTATTTATATAAAGTATTGTATTAAATAAAGAGGAGCCAAAAAATAACAATATTCATAAGTATTGCTTAAGAAACAATGAGTGCTTCAGATCTACTCTTTAGAGGTACCTTAAATATTCAAGATTTAAAGAGTATGGGGTTTAAGTTGCCTAAAGAAATAAAACTTTACAAATAACAAAGAAATATTAAAATTTGTAAGAAAAAAAATATTTATTAGAAAATGCAGTCTATAGCCTAGAAGAATATAAATTAAGTACTACTAAGTAAATTAAGTTGTAAATATGTGTGTGTATACACACATATAGGGTCCTACTCATTAAAGTAACTGAAGTGAAGTGTGTTAACAATACCACTTTAATTAATTCAATTGATTATGCCTTCACTGTAAGCAGCTTCAAAATTATACATTTATATATATATATATATATATATATATATATATATATATATATATATATATATATATATATATATATATGTGCTTGAAGTGTCCTTTAAAGGCTTTTTAAGGATGAATAAAATGAGTTAATCTTTGACTACATCCCTTGTTCTGCCAGAAATATTCATATAGATTATCTGTTTATATGGTCATTGGCATTTGAAGCCTATGAATAAGTGAAAGCCATGTGCTATCCTTTTCATTAAATAAATATATTCTAGTGTTGATTTCCAGCATTATACCATACTTGATATCACTAATAATATTTTCATTGTATATTTGCAATTTTTTATGAATATTTTATTTATTGGACAGATCAGTCCCGCTTTCCGTGGTATTAGTATTAATTCTTCCTGCCAAACCTTTATCACTAATGAATGCATTATGCCCTTTATTAGCTTTGTTAGTTCCACAGGGATATTATCTATGTAAGGGCATTCATTCTTTTAAGTAGGGTTGGGACCTCAATAATCTTGATACTTGATGGTATAGAAGTATGTCTGTTCACCGGGATAAACCTTCAATACTTCTAAATTTTTAAGTTTTGCATTATTGAAGGTTGTTTCTTATAATTTTATGCTAGATAAGGAATGAAAGGAGTTGAGACTTTACATTATTGCTCTCATCTGACCCCATAGTGTTACTGGACTATACACTTAGACCGCATTTTCTATAGGTAAACAAACATTCCTTAGAATCTTGTGTCTAAATGAAAACATCAAAATAATGAGAGGAGTAGAGTAACATTCAGCATTAACCGTGTGTGAATAAAGCTGATTTAGCTGACATTGTTTGGATTTGTGACTCACTCTCAGCATTACATTTACCTTTTCTAGTGACCAATATCTGTGAATCCAACAGAAACAAATCAAAACTTAAGATGTAGAATAATACAGCTTGTGGAAGTATTTGTTCCTTCCTTTTGTCTGTTAATTTGTGTTAGTACAAGTCAAACTCAGTCACAAGCATAGTTTTCAGAGTACCATTTGACTAATACCATAAATATTTTGTTTTATCAACATATTGCAGTTAAATGAATAAAACATAGTGAAATGTAGAATGATTTTGAAGTAGAAAGTACTAAGAACAACAGAGCAGTGTATAAAGTATGCAGGAAAACCTTTTCATGCAGTGATAAGTCACTCAACAATAAATTGAAATAAGTGTGTAACATTACACTGAATGTAGTTTATAGAACCTCTACTGCAAAGTAATGTACAAGTTTCCTGTCAGCGTTAGAATATGATGCTGCCACATTTGAAAATGAGAAAAATGACAATATCTATACGCAGTAAAAGTGCAAAGTAGTTGCCAAAATAAATTATATTAATAGACAGAAAACTATTAATAGGAACATAATTCAGTGAATATGCTATCCATTATGGTCATATTGGTGCTCAAAAATCAATGTGGGTACCAAGTATCTTGAAATAGTGGTATTGTCCCATCACTATCTTAAACCTTTATTGCCAGAAATGTGTCTAATCTATCTAGTGACTGTAATTCCTCTACTTCTGCTTATCTTCACCTGTTTCATTATGTACTTAATTAACTATTCTTTCCATGTGGTTAAAATTTCTTCTGATTTGATTTTGTCTCTATTTTAAATGAAGTCTGCTCAATATCCTTTACTATAAAATTTACTTCTCTAAAAGCTTAAGATTAAAATCTCTGGGTAGCCTTTAATAAGCTCTTGTAAAATGCTCTTAATTTAAAATCATTGTGTGCTTAAAGTGAGGTTGCGTTTAAAGACTGACAATTATTCCATTTTAGGAAGTGCAGGCAATCTTCCAAATTCTGCTAGAAGCAGAAATTCCAGAAAACAGTTTGGTATTGAGAAGACAGAGAGGGACTCGCCACATGATGAACATTCTAGAAGCTCTCCTGGACAGTTACATGGAGAAGATGCATTAATGGGTCCAGCTGTTCCATTGCAAACCAGTCAGCGACAGAAACATCGTAAGTAATGTCAATCTAAATGTGAGTGATACTCTCTGGACTGCATACATAGGTTTTTCTCTGCTGTAAGTTAAACTGTTTTAGTATGGAAAGGTTGCTCTAACCAATTGAGCTACCATGGCAAGAATTTTTCATGATTCTATATTTCTACTGATGGCTTGTGCGAAAGAACAATTACCATTGCTTTAAAGGTAGTCTAAATTTTCCATATTTGAGACTTTTAACTACAGCACATCCAAGTTGGAATATGGTTAACCTCTGAAACACACCATCACTACTATTGATCACTACTGTTCTATAATAGATTACAACATAACCTTTTCCTTTACATATTCCATTTGTAAAATTTCACTGTAGCAGGTCTGTTAATGATCATTCACTGTTTTAACTAAATTTCGTTAAGATAATTCTTCCAAATATAGTAAAGGAAAAATGAAAAAGCGTACAAAAGGTACTTATTTCTGCAACGTGTTCTTTGATGTGGAGATAATAGCTATAAAGATAATTCTGCTATAGTGAAATATGTATTTTCTCTCTTTATAGCTTTTGGTGAATATAATATGAATTATTGCAATATTGTGCAATTGCACATAGTGTTTCAAATGGAATATACATAATCTAATTATTACCATCCATTGGAGGAATGCATTAAACACAAAATGTTGTGTTCTTTAAAAAACTCATGTGCAGTTTCAACTTTACTTTTGTTGATAGGATTGCAGAAGTTACCTCACTTAGGGTACAAATGGATAACACTGGACAAATTTTGCTGACAGCGGATGATTCCTAGCCAATCAATGTAAGATAAGATACCAATGATCTATGAGGTCAAGTTACCAAGTTATGCCAAATATTCAAAGCAATTGGAGATTGGGATCAAAAATCATAATCAGAAAGAAATATGCAAATAGTCTCCATTAGAAATAAATTAGAGCTTATTGGTCACTTATTAAAGCCTGACTTTTTATACCTGTGAAGAAGCATTCCTAAATTACCAAAATTGTTTAAAATGTAGACCTAACATGTGGCTGCATGCCAGTGCAATATATAACATTGTGGCAAACTCTTAAAGAAATGAAGGAAATTCTGGTGGTTGTGCTTGACTGCACAGTTGACTGTGGACCTGAAAACCCCCCGAGAAATCAAGTTTAAACCTGGGGATGAGCAAACTCCCCCCCACCCCCTCCACTTTTATTTTCCATCTTGAGAATAATGTTATGCTTATGCCTTAAAATTGAAAAATACCATCATATGTAATGCACAGGGTATTGTTTCTTTTTCTCATATCCAATGACAGGGCTCTCGGGTTGTGTATTGGCATTGTCTGAAGTTGTCAGTTGGCAATATTTGCACATGATCTCAATAAAGCAATTTGAATCTAACAATTAACCAGCTGTAAACAATTCACTCAATTTTGAACAAAACAATAGTACAAAATATATGACTTCCCAAAAGAGGCACTGAGTATCTATGTGGTAGCATGACAAATGCCTAATATTGCCAATAGGTGACCTCTGGAAGACATAAAGACCATCATATTGTAATTGTTTCTTTCTTAAGTGTTCATCATGTCAGCCATGTCTCATTTCGTTTTTGCCTTCGATAACATTTCATTGAAGTAGTTAGATAGTTACTCAATTAACATGGGGCAAAATTACACTTTTGCTGAACCTGCTTATATGTGCCAGTCATTCTTTAATAGCTTCCTGGATTTACACGGAACGATACTGCAATAGATGGCAGCCCCATCAGACTATTTTTTACTCTGCAGATTAGCATTTGTGAGAATGTGGTCACACTTTGTAGTTTGTAAAAAATGTACTGTGTATATTGGAAGAGGAACCATCAACTAACACCCCTGCTGTTTGTTTTAATAAGATTGTACAGAGAGGGCAGATGTATATAAAGTTTTTCAACATCAATTGAAGTAGGGTACATACTTTATTTCTGTATTATGTTTTTAGGCAGAGCTACTGCACAAGATATGTTTGATACTTTCATTATAGGTATCCAGCCATTAGATCCAAAAAGAATTTAAATTTCAATGGATGGTCCTAATGTTAAATTGAGTTGGATCGTGATGGAAAAGAAATCATTAACATAGAGTTTGCAGGCTACACATTTTTAATGAAGCAATGGAATTTGATCTGCAAGCTACACAGTGGGATGCTGATTATATTTTACAAGATGCATATTACATATTCAGTGATTTCCCTGTATGCCATGCAGAATATATTACACTCACTGGGAAAAGAGTATTTCCTTCAAAACACTGTGGTACTAGATGGTTAGAAAATGTATAATATGTTGATAAGTTTTGAACATTTTTGATGATATTAGTCATTTATTGATTCAAGAACAAATCTAAACACCAAGTCTCTGATAAATATTGCAACACAAACCTTAAACATTTTCGTCACATGCAAACTGGCATTTTTAAAAAAATATTGCTTCAGAGAGAAATATTGCTTCTTTTGAGAAAATTCCAAACTTCTGACCCACTTGCTCCCTATTTGTTTTCAGATTTGAAAATTATGCACAAAATTTGTTGAAGAGATTTATTAAGCATGACAAAATGCCGAGCACTACATTGTACTCTTCTCCTTGAACCTAAAAGATAAGGCCAACTTACATGACTTGAAAAATGTTGATATTGGTTTCCAAACCTTAAAGAAGTTAGAGCAGATTTACCACATTTATCTGAATACAAGACAACCTCAAATGCAAGACGATCCCCATTTTTCAGATCTTAATTTCGGAATTTTACATATCAGCTATATAAGCAGAAGATATAAGTTTTAAATGAAATATAAAGTTTTGCTATATAATTTGAACAAACTAAGGGACACTCAGGCTTGCTTAATTCACAAGGTGGGAGATGGTAGAATGGAAATGTGTGCTATCAGAGAAACATATATAACACACCATTGTAAAAAGTTTTATTAGTTAATTTGAATTTGCATAGAAATACACATTTTGAATGGGAGAAGGATGTGTGGGTAGTACAGAAAGGTACCGGCATGTAAGTGGTGAGGGAATGTGGCAGCAGCTTAGCTGTATCGACAATGATGGGTGCAATTTTCTAATTAGAGACCATGTAAATTAATATGCATGTTACGAATTTACATTGTGAGCAGGAGAAAGGCAGATAAGGGAGAATGGAAATGCACTCAGTAGTGACAACAGCAGTTTAGCTGTAACGACAATGATAGATATGATTTTCTATTAAGACAACATTCTTTATATAATTGTTATAATAAGTTTTATCTAATTTGAATTTGCACATAAAATCACCTTATGGTGATAGAGGGGTGAACCAAAATATACAGTACATTTGTGATGGTAGGAGGGAAACTTGCAGCTAAACTTCTTCTCTTTGTGCTGGGTTCCTAATACAGCATTATATGCAACTACCGATGTGAAAGAAAGTCTTTTCTTTTTTTATTTTAGACTTGGAGAGAGATCTTTTTTCTTATGAAAATGTTATAAACCCATTAAAAGCTAATTTTTGTTGTGAAATGAAGCGCAGAGAATCTGCTGCATACATTTACCATTTCCCCCAGGGTTCGCCATACCATCCCCGCAAAGTTTGAAACTTACTTTTCCTGTATGCTATTTCAAAAATATATATCACGAATGCAAGGCAACCTCCAGTTCACAAAATTAATATGTTGGAAAAAAACATTGTCTTGTATTCGGATAAATACGGTATAAGCAATCTATACCACTTTTGTTTGCTGCGTAGCTTGTATGTTGGTAAAAGAAATACAAAACTCATTTATTATTAAGAGAAAATGTGTTGCTCTTCATGCAAGGTTCTTACATATCTTTTTCTGTTTCTTTTTCAGAGGGCCAATTGCCTTTGGAAATGTTAACTAGCTTAATGCCAACAGTAATGGCGCCAGCATCAGGATTCAGTTACCAAGTTGAACAAGATTCACAGGATGGTCAGACAAGACCAACAGAAGTTACCGTGCAAGCACAAGCACCTGTACCTGGTAAATTATTTCATTATATCACTACAGTTTTACTCTCTCTGCTTCTTACTAAAATAAGTGAAGGTAATAACAAAAAATAATTTTAAATATATATCCTTAAAAGTGATACAAACAACAATGTGTATTAAAGAGTTCGGAGTTAGGGAGAATTTGTTTATTCGCCCTGGAAATCAGGGAAATCAATATCTCAATAAGAGTGTAAACCATGCTATCTGTTGCATGACAGTAATGAATAGAACTACAAAACTCACATTTTTTTTTTTTTTTTTTTTTTTTTTTTAATTATTATTTCCAAAGATAATTTTCTCTTTGCTGCTGTTTTCTTTTCCTTTCTTTTTTAGTTGTTTTTATCCCTTGGAGATTTGCATTAAATCATCTTTGGGCAGTTCTAATATTTGTCAACATTGCTTGTGTAATTTTTTAATATTTTCATGGAATCTAATTTTATTTTGAAATGTTTTTTGAACAACTAAATTTTCAACAAGTATATTTTTATTTATTGAAAAACTACTCTTAATTGTTGCATTTCCATGACATCTTGCCAAAGTTCCTGATATGTTTGATTACCCATCATGAAACATAAATAAAAGTCAGGTCTTGAAGAAAAAGGAGCTTTTTTCTAAATAAGTTTTCATGTCGTAGTAGTAATAATAATAATAATAATAACAGTAATAGATGATGCAGCGACTTTGATTTTCTTGTCTGCTGTGCTAACTGCAAGAACATTTTACAATCGTAATCAAAATTGACTAGCACCATTAGTTCTGATTAAGTTAATTCCAGGCTTTGACTTAAGAAACAACTGGTGATGTTTTTCTCACTAATCTATAAGATTTCTTAATGTTATTTTTTTTTCAGTTTTAAGCTATTAAACACACACATTCACTCCCACATTCATGTTTCCAGATTCTGTAAGGGGTAGGGAATGATTCTTGTTAAAGAAATGTTCCTCACCCCAGCCGGGAATCGAACCTGGAACTTATGGGTTGAGAAGGCAGATCACTAACCACTCGACCACAGAGGCAGTGTAATGAAATTGTTGTACAATAATTAGAGGATTTTTATACTTAATCCTCCCTTTTATCCCTTATAATTGCAATTTCATGAAGTACCCACTATTCCAAATAACCAATTAAAATTCCCAAATGCTCACGTAAAATGAAACATCAGCAGAGCATCTGCCTTCCTTAGCCTTGCCCCATCAGTCTTTCAAGTTCTGGAAATGCTGCCTATCAATTAGTACACTTTGACGGTGGAAGGGCCCTCAGTTGAATTGCTCAAGTAATTTTTTTTTTTTTTTTTTTTTTTTTTTTTTTTTTTTTTTTTTTTTTTTTTAAAGATAATTATGGCAATTTAAATTTTAGAAATTTGTACCTTCTCTTATGTAGCACAGTTAATAACGTAAAAGTTTCAAAATTTTCATATAATGCAGAAATCCTTAACATACACAAATTAAATTTTGCATTCCCAGGCTTCCAATTTAAACACTTTGGAAAAGACACATAGTCTGCAAACATCAAGAAAAATAATCTCAGTTAATAAGATGCCGGAACACTGGTTTCTAATGTTAGTCATCTTTTTCTCTTTATACATTTATTCAGCAGGTCATACTAACAAATGAATACAACAGAAATAGAACAAAGTTTTCCTTACATGAAGGTTAGAAGGTTTTGGCATCCAGAAATTTCATTGCATACAGCTACAGAATTAAAATAAAGGCTATTGAGATGTTTGGACACTATTTCATTACCTATACTTTGTATTTGATAAATATACGCACAGAAACAAATATAATACAGGATCAATTATTGTTTTTTAAACTCTGTCAAGGCCTTTTTCGCAAGCATATTCTTTTATAACTCTTAATGTATGTTCTATTCAAGTAGAAGGGGTTGGTAAATCCTTTTTAATCATTCAGAAATTTATGAAATGAAATTAGGAATTTATGGCCCCATATCCATCAGAGCTAAGTAGGCTTTCCAATGGTGAAAGAATTATCCAAATCAGAAGAGCAGCTTTTGAGATTACCCTACATATAGACACAAATGTTCTGTCTTTATAACATAACACATTTGCTCTGTAGAACTAAATATACTTGTAAACTCGTAATATGGTCATAATTGAAGTCATGTGCCCTTATAAGGCATGTTTCAAGGAAAACCAAGTAATTAGAATAATTACTTTAGTGTACCAAAACAGACTCCCAAAGTTGTTTATCCATTTTTATTTATTTTACTACTTTTTGTAATGTGCAATTTAGCAGACCTTATAATTTCAGTTATACTTATTTTCCCATATATGCATTAACCGTAGCTATCATAGAACCAATATTTACAAAGAAGGATAGCTTATATTTTGATAGGCTGCAGTATGTATAAAAACAAATTCTGTTTAAAATTTATCTTGTATGAGGTTTATTCAGAAAGTAATGCCTCCTATATTTTTTTATCCTTAAATGCATTAGTTATATAACATATTTGAATTTGGTGTGACTTCTCAAACTGTCTGCAATCCATTGCAATAACAGCTTCCAATACTTCCAACTTGCAATAACAAGCTAACAGGTGACACACAGGAGTTTGATATGACAGACATTGATGTCCGAATCAGGCAGTGTTCTGTGGTAGAATTCTATAATGCAAAAGGTGAAAAATCCATTCACATTCATGAAAGGCTAAAAATATTTTATGGGGATGCAACAGTAGACATCACTGTTAGACAATGGGTTTGTCATTGTAGAGAAGCTGGCGGGCAAATATCATTGGCTGATGAAATGAGGAGTGGCAGGCCAGTAATTGCAGTGATCCCAAGCAACATTCAGTGATTCAGTGAGATCATTCATGAAGGCAGGCAGCAGATATATGCATGATGGGTACCAAGAATGTTAATCAACCACAATAAAGAGACAAGAAAAACAATAGCCTTCAATCTTTTGCAATGCTTCAAAGTGGAGGCAGAGACATTCTTAGCAATAATCGTTACTAGAGACGAGACTTGGGTTCATTTTATTGAACCTGAATCAAAGAGGCAGTCAATAGAATGACATCACACAGCTTTGCCAAGGAAGAAAAAATTCAAAACTGTGCAATCAGCAGGGAAAGTTATAACAGCAGTGTTCTGGGATGACCAGAATGTCTGTGACCGAGTGGTTAGACCACTCGCCTCTCACCCAGGCAGCCCAAGTTACCACATGTTGGATTTGAGGTGGACAAAGCGGCACAGGGGTAGGTTTCCTCTGGGTTCTCCAGTTTCCCCTACCATCAGAAACCACAAGTGCTCAATCTTCATACCATATATCATCAGTGCCATTTGCAGTAAAAGCAGCTGTTAAACACAATAAAAAAAGAATATCATTCTGGTTTAATTTTTTGCCTCATGAATATACAGTAAACTGCCCAGTAAATCAGTACCCTCAGAAGTTTAAAGCATGCCTTTGATGAGTTTACCCACCAATAGTTATAGCAGATGTTCTTCTTTTGCATGACAATGCAAGACCACATACTTTTCATGTTTTAATTGTATATGAATATTTGGAATCTCCTGCTCATTTGGAGGTACGCTAATTGTATATAGTTTTAAAATATTGTTGAAAATGATACTGTGCAGTAGTTTTTTAGAACATTTTGGTGCACTCGCTTGGTAAAACATCAATAATTTTATAAATATTAACATTAGAGGAGATATTTTTCTTATTTTGATTGGAAAGTTTTACTTTAGCTATTCACAACATTGGCATCCCGCTCATATTTTCTTCATGTGAGAGTTTTGAAGTACTGCAAAGATGTGTTTGGAAAGTTAGGTAATTTTTTTTAAAGCAATTTCTGAAGTAAAATTTTCTGTACAAATACCCCATTATCTCGGAAACTTATTGACACTTAAGGGCTGCAATTTTTACCACACATTTGCACCTAAATAGGCTTTATTTTAACGAAAAGGTTTTTATGTATATAGAATAGTTATGTTTTAAGATTTAAAAAAATCATACCTTTCCTTCTAATGAACAGAAGTATTCTGTTTTTCATTAATCAGCAGTAAAGGTATTGCTGAATATACCTTGAAAGTTTTAGAGCATTATCTTAAATAGTTACTGAGATAATGGATCAAACTTTAACTTCGACTCCCCTTAATTTTGTTTCAAATTAAAGTGAAAAAAAAACATAGGAGATATTACTTTTTGACTAATAACAGGGGCTATAATAAATGTCTTGGTTATTTCTAATTGCAGCAAGCGTTTCTGAACCATTAGTTCAGAGCGCAGGCACCACAAGCAGCATTCCTTTTCTACCTGGAGATATCAATGTGGATGAACTGTTCCAGAAGCTTTTGAAAGCAAGACTTATATCCCATCCAGATAAGGCAGAAGAGAATAAAAAAGATGATGAAACGAAGGCAGTAAAACCTGTTGATATTTGTAAACTTGATACGCTTAAAGTGTAAGTAATGTTTATAGATTATTTACTCTGCTTTAAGAAGATGCAACTCTCTTTCATGTAGCATTAATGTAGAAATCCAAAAAGAACTAAAAGTATAAAATTGTATAGTAGTCAGTAACTGAAACTACAAAGCTTAAATGGATACAAACCAAGTTCTTTTTTTACTGCTTTGTATGCCAAACCATAAGAAATATCACATTGCTGGGCCAATTTGTTTATCGATTTCAATGGACTTTTAAGCATTCTGTCCGATACATATGTGCCAGTTTTTCTTCCGTTAAGACACTTGGTCTATCACTCCTAGCAGCATCATGTACAGAACCTGTCTCCTGAAATTTATTAATTAAAGCATGTGTAGTTCTTGGTGCGATAGTTTTGAGTTAGGAAACTTGACAGTGAAATTTTGTTTTACTTGCTCAGTGTAATTTCCATATTCAGAAAAAAACATTTTCCACTAAAAAGACACACTCCTCCGTAGAATAGATTGCTGTCACCTTACGCATACAGTACTAACCAAATATGGAACATCAATTAAAATTTAGTTGAGTCGATTTTGTAACACTACATCACTTACTTTTTAATTTCGGAAAACATGTTTCAGAAGCCATGTGCTTCCATTGTCAATTCCTTTGGTCGACTACCGGTATTGCTTGCTGTGGTGGTTGTCTCTGTCCCTGGTGGTGGTTTGATGAACTTCTGTATGAGTAGATCGCCTGGCGGTATTTCAAAATTGAAAACCCGGTTCTTGTTTTTCCATATATATATGTTTTCCCAAACTTTTAATTCTGTCTTCCTTGTGATGTTTTTGAGGATTTTTGGGCTTCTATTTATAGTGTGTTTCTCTTTCCAAAAATGCCAAGCTACTGCAGATTTTTCTTCTTGTTTGAGTTTAATATTTCTGTGGTGTTCTTTTGCCCTGGTTTTTATATTTCTTTTTGTTTGGCCGATGTAGATTTTTTCACAGTCATTACAGCTGAACTGATATATTCCTGGTTTGTTTTCTTGTGGGATATCATCTTTTAATTTGGAATTTAAAATGTTTTTTATAGAGTAATTGTTTTTTGGGGCTAGAATGATGTTATGTCTTTTGAAGATCCTCTGGAATTTGTAGAAAGTTGTAGGGTGGTATGTAAACTTCTTGTAGATCTTGTTTTCTTTCTGGTTTTGAGTGAGTGTGCTGACTTCTTTAATTCTCTTTCTATTTTTGGCTTTATTAACTTTTTTGTACACCAGTTCTGCCCGAAATCCATTCTCTGTAGCTATGTCCAAAATTTTATCAAGTTCACATTGGTATTCTGTTTTTCCCATTGGTACATTTACCAATCTGTGTGTAAGGCTGTTGAGTAAAGCATGCTGATGGGGAATGGGATTGTAACTCTTTTGTTTTATATAGCTGTTGGTGTGGGTAGGTTTTCTGTAGATGCCAAATGTAAGGTGATTATTAGTTTTTATGATTTTTAGGTCGAGGAATGGTAGTTGTCCATCACATTCCTTCTCCATTGTGAAATTTATAGACTTTTCTTGCATATTTAGGAGTTTTAGTGCGTCTTCTAGGTGTCTTTCTGGGACTATTGCAAAGATGTCGTCTACATATCGGTACCATATTTTGAACATCCAGGGGAATGCCTTTTTAATCCTAGTTTCCATAGTGCTCATGAAGAGATCTGCTAATATAGGTGACAGCGGGCTGCCCATAGCTAAACCAGATGTTTGTTTGTAATATTTCCCGTTAAATGTGAAAAAATTTTGATTTATGCACAGATTTGTTAATATGATGTATTCTCGCACTTCTTCTGTTGTTTTTCCTATTGCAAGTAACCAATTTTTGATGTGGGATTGTATGCTTTCTGTAGGTATGCTTGGAAACAGAGCAGTAACATCAAAGGAAACTAACATATCGGTTTTTTCTAATTTTATGTCTTTAATTTTTTCGATCAGATCTAGAGAGTTTTTTATACTTGCTCCTCCTTCCCTAAATTTGAAACAGCAAGTATAAAAAACTCTCTAGATCTGATCGAAAAAATTAAAGACATAAAATTAGAAAAAACCGATATGTTAGTTTCCTTTGATGTTACTGCTCTGTTTCCAAGCATACCTACAGAAAGCATACAATCCCACATCAAAAATTGGTTACTTGCAATAGGAAAAACAACAGAAGAAGTGCGAGAATACATCATATTAACAAATCTGTGCATAAATCAAAATTTTTTCACATTTAACGGGAAATATTACAAACAAACATCTGGTTTAGCTATGGGCAGCCCGCTGTCACCTATATTAGCAGATCTCTTCATGAGCACTATGGAAACTAGGATTAAAAAGGCATTCCCCTGGATGTTCAAAATATGGTACCGATATGTAGACGACATCTTTGCAATAGTCCCAGAAAGACACCTAGAAGACGCACTAAAACTCCTAAATATGCAAGAAAAGTCTATAAATTTCACAATGGAGAAGGAATGTGATGGACAACTACCATTCCTCGACCTAAAAATCATAAAAACTAATAATCACCTTACATTTGGCATCTACAGAAAACCTACCCACACCAACAGCTATATAAAACAAAAGAGTTACAATCCCATTCCCCATCAGCATGCTTTACTCAACAGCCTTACACACAGATTGGTAAATGTACCAATGGGAAAAACAGAATACCAATGTGAACTTGATAAAATTTTGGACATAGCTACAGAGAATGGATTTCGGGCAGAACTGGTGTACAAAAAAGTTAATAAAGCCAAAAATAGAAAGAGAATTAAAGAAGTCAGCACACTCACTCAAAACCAGAAAGAAAACAAGATCTACAAGAAGTTTACATACCACCCTACAACTTTCTACAAATTCCAGAGGATCTTCAAAAGACATAACATCATTCTAGCCCCAAAAAACAATTACTCTATAAAAAACATTTTAAATTCCAAATTAAAAGATGATATCCCACAAGAAAACAAACCAGGAATATATCAGTTCAGCTGTAATGACTGTGAAAAAATCTACATCGGCCAAACAAAAAGAAATATAAAAACCAGGGCAAAAGAACACCACAGAAATATTAAACTCAAACAAGAAGAAAAATCTGCAGTAGCTTGGCATTTTTGGAAAGAGAAACACACTATAAATAGAAGCCCAAAAATCCTCAAAAACATCACAAGGAAGACAGAATTAAAAGTTTGGGAAAACATATATATATGGAAAAACAAGAACCGGGTTTTCAATTTTGAAATACCGCCAGGCGATCTACTCATACAGAAGTTCATCAAACCACCACCAGGGACAGAGACAACCACCACAGCAAGCAATACCGGTAGTCGACCAAAGGAATTGACAATGGAAGCACATGGCTTCTGAAACATGTTTTCCGAAATTAAAAAGTAAGTGATGTAGTGTTACAAAATCGACTCAACTAAATTTTAATTGTTAAAACACATCACTGTCTCAAAGTCCACCATATATCAGGATGGAACATCAAACTGACCAGAACAAAAGCAACTAATCTGCTGCCAGCCAACAAAATGTACTGGAAGCAATAATATCCTGTTGGAATGGAATAGGGAAAATCTAGGAGTGGCAACATTTTCTCAAGCGGTAGCCACAAGCACGGTGTAGAGGAAGATGTTGGTGAACCATTAGTATCATTTCATTGAGCTAGGAATGTGCACACTCAAGAGATTGCAATATTTATGAAACACTTTACTGTAAATAATTTAAGAATGCCCCTCATACGTAGGCTTTCCTTTCCATCTTAGTGATAACTATTATATAGCATTTTCGAGAAATCTTTATAGCTTCATTTGCATTTATATAAATTGTACTATTTGTATAACTCATCATTTTCAGACGCCAACCAGGTGTGGTCACAATTCTGTATTCTGGCATCCAGTGTAGTTCCTGTGGTGTTCGCTTTCCTCCAGAGCAAACTATGAAGTACAGCCAACATTTGGATTGGCATTTCCGCCAAAATAGGCGTGAGAGGGACAACACCCGCAAAGCTCAAAGCAGAAAATGGTATTATGATGTTTCCGACTGGATCCAGTATGAAGAAATTGAAGATCTAGAAGAAAGAGGTAACCACATTTCACTTAATTCATTGAAACTTACCTCTTGGTATTTTATTTATTTTGGTGGATATTCGTCTTAAATTTTTTATATAAAAAGTGGTCTACAAATTACAAGAACCTTATCAGATGATTCTTTAGCATACCTAGAAGTAGGTTTAAAATTGTCTTTCATGATTTCTGCTGCCAATTATCCCATTAAATACCTTTTAGTAGTATGTAATATATATTTAGGCGTATCATATTGCAAGATAACATGATAAGCATGACACATCTTTAAACAAAATTTAAATTAGTAATAATGAATTGGTAGTGATACACTGTGAATCCGAGTTAATAGTAATGTACTGTGTCATTTTACATAAGGCTTTATCAAGATTGTTGGTTACGCAGCAGAACGGTATCATAGGATCTCTCCTACGTCATCAGTTGCATGCAACTCTCTCCTCACTTTCCCTATTGGGTATTGTTTTTTGTAAGGCTCTAGATCTAAATAATTGCTGCAGTATTATTTAATGTGGCTATAAAGTTACTTTAAACTTGCTTAAGAAAGGTCTACAGTAAAGAGAGCATAAAAATGTATTAATAAAATGTTTTGCATATACAAAGAGAAGTTTTAATAATTTTTATTTTCTTTCATTTTTGGTAGCTTTCCTGCAACAGTAACTATTTATACTTTAGATTTTAATTATTACTCTGCAATTACAGCACAGAGTTGGTTTGAAACCCAACAAGTTGCTGGTGAGGAGGAAAAAGAAGTCCAAGAAATTCCTAGTGTATGTGCTGGAAAGAATCCCGAGGATACCTTCTGTGCTGTGTGCCAAGATAAATTTGAACAGTTCTACAATGAAGAAAGTGAGGAATGGCATCTGCGTGCAGCAATACGCATAGATGGAAAAACCTACCATCCTCTCTGCTATGAAGATTTTAAGGTTAGTGGGATAAAGTATTGTTAAGAAAACCAATGTTTTAAAACATTTTTTGGAATCCAATTTTGGACAAATTTTATTTATTTATTTTAAATACCCTTCAGAAACCGATCCAACAGGAAAATGCCAACCACAACTAGAATAGCTTGATATTCTCAGGCGAGGTGACATTTTCTTCCATGCGTAAAGGAAAGGCGATTGTCTATCATCTACAGGAGTCCCGATAAAATACATGGTTTCAAAATTCCATCATGGTCGTGTATCTGTATCATGTTGGGGCTGGATATCAAGGGGAGGTCTAAGTGTGCTGTGGCAGCTTGATAATACACTGAATGGTGTGCAGTACATGGGAATACATGATAATATTTTGATTCCCTCAGGAGATCCTGATGTAATTCTTGAATTTGTACAGGATAATCATCCTGTCCACTCATCTTGAAAGGTTTCAAATTGGTAGACTGGCCTCCCTGTTCACCAAATTTGAACCCTATTGAGAATGTATGGGCTGAGGCAAAAATTGAACTGCACTCCAATTTACCTGTAGATGGGCAAAGGACAAAAGATGGCTTCTCGGCACAAATTCAAGAAGCCTTGCCGCTTCTCGTCCACATTATTGCAGGCATTGAATTTTATCTTTGCCCCGAAGATTGAGGGCAGTTATATGGGTTGAGGGTTTATACACCCGACATCGTTTATTTTTTGTGTTTTTAGAAGATAATAGTTTTATTTACACTATTTTTTTTACTTTCTCTATAGGCACTATGTACATAGTGTACAGAGAATGTATTGCACTCCACCAAAAAATTCGATACCGAGATTTCACCGGAAATATATGTTTTAGGGTCCCCTGTATCCAAAAAAAAGTATTTTCAGAAAAAGATCCATGTGTGTGTGTGTGTGTCCTTGTGTCTGTGAACACGATAACTCAAAAATGAAAAGTCGGTAAAATACCAAACTTGGTATTTAAGTTTAGTATCTTCCAGGGATCCGACACGAATGTTTTGAGAAAAATCCCCCCACCCCAAACTACCCTTTACATGGAACTTTTTTCGAAAATTTTGATTTTCTCAAAAATGGCTCTAACGATTTTGATTAAAATATCATATATTAAAGACATTTACCTGACAAATAAAATGTATATATTGAATTTTCTGGGAATAGCCTCTGAAGAGTAGTTTATTCTGGGTGAATTTTACAGAATTTTGAATAACTGCTAAACCATGAGAGATGGACAAAAACTTACTACACAACAAATGTAGAGCACCTTAAAACACACAATTTATGTTATATAGATTTTTTTCGTGGTGTTGGTCGTTTTTGAGACATTCCTTGTTTTTTGTTTCTGCTATGAAAAATTTACACTTTTCTCATACAGGAATTTGTCAACTGCTGTCCATACAAAGGAACTTCGGTGACATAGCTACCAGCTTTTGACTTTCACTTTAACCTATGGTACTCCCTTATTTCGCTTCTACTTACAAGGAAGCAAGTAATAAGACTATTTCTGCTATTATTTTCTGATTAGAATGAAGTAAATAGAAGTATAAGCTTTTTAATAATAATAATAATAATTTATTGCAGAGATGTAGAGAAAGTCATGTGAATGATACACATCAGATTTTATAGTTATTTAACACAAGTGTTAGAATTATATTTTTGTGTGCATAGATAGGCCAATAGCTTCAAATGCCAAAGTTGTATTAATGCAATATTATGTTCTTCATATCTGGTCATAAAATTAACAAATATATTTTTAAAAAAAAAAATATGACAAGCAGCATCAGGTCTGAACCTATGAATATATGAGTGGAAACAATGCTTTCTTAACCTCTTGGTCACTGTAACGTTGAGTTTTCAGTACTAATACATTAATCATTGCTCTGTCATAGACCATTGTACAGTTTTCTCTTCTCTGCTCTCAATACGGGATCCTTTCAATTGCGTCTTCAGTTTCGGAAACAACTAGAGGTTGAAAAGAGAATAACGAGATTGGCAAATAACTGGAAGTTCATGTTTTGCCAAAAAAGTTTGGATCAGTGCAATGAATGTATTGGAGCATTGTCATGATGCAACTATCCGGTTTTCGCCCTCCAGAGGTCTTCTGCATCACAGAGACTACGGAGAACATTTTGATAGTACTCCTGTATCACTGTTAGTCCTTCTGGTGTGTATTCATGATGCACAACCTCACGGATATCAAAGAACACTGTTAGGCATCACCTTGATTTTGCTTCGAACGTCATGCTTTTTTCGGCCTTGGAGACTCTGGATGCTGCCGTAAACCCAAGCCTCATCTCCAGTTATCACAGAGCTCAAAAACTAAGGTGCAGTGTTGCAAATGTCCAACAGCTCTTGTGCAACCACTCTGTGCATGTTCAAATCCTCACACAAAATTGCATGTGCAGAATCTTTACTGTTCCCAACATCTTTGGCAATCTCTCATATGGTCAAATGTGGATCTGATCAGTATCACTTTCTCAACAACAGCAGCATTTCAAGTGGTTTGTGGCCTCCTAGGATGCTCATCACTCTCCATTGAAATGCTGCCATTTTTGTATCCATTGAATCACTCTTTAATTTGGTTATCCCCAATGCATCATCTCCAAAAACCCACTGAAATTTACAATTTTTTTTTATTTTTTTTTTTTTCTTTTTTTGAGAATCACTTAGTTTTTGGCAAAATTTGATGTATCTTTGCTTAATTCCTTCAGTCATCTTGCGAGAAAACTATATCTGATGAACATTTGTAACAGCACCTCACCTGGCGACCTGCCGCCAGCAACTGACACATGTGTACGCGGTGAGAAAATTCAAGTATGTGCATTAATGTTCCTCCTGCCACCATGCGCAGTGGCACTGCCAAACATCACTACTTTGCACTGCAAAGGTTTGCCTTTTAGACAGACCTCGTATCTTATTCTTTCACATTGGAATTGTGTAGGCTAAGTTTGGAAAATTAAAAAAAGATTTGAAAAGTGAAATTCATTACCATGGATCTCAGACCATTAAACTTTAACTTTCTGTGCAATGCTATACCACTTGGCCTATGTGAAGGAGTATTTATAAAGACATAAATGAACCATAATAATTCAATTAACTAGGAGCTCAAAAATTAAAACATACTTGCTACTTTGCAATTTACCTCTAAAGTATATCTTGAGTGATTACAGTTCTCCAGGATAAATGACTCGGAGAGAAGTTTAATGCTTGCTTGAGGTGTCTTATTATGGAATACCAAACAATGACAACGAAAACTAAAGACCTGTTTTAGATTCCCAGCAATGATAATTGTGTAATAGATTTTATCCATGGTTTTGCAACAAGGTATATTCACGTGTGTTTAAACAATATCTATTGTAATTTTAAAATCATTGAAACTTTCACACAGGGATGCAAATAATTAAATGATGGAAAATGATATTGATCCACTTACCAAATTATTGGCAGGATAGGTTTTGAGGACATACTGTCCTTATTTTCAGCTGCTGCTCAACTGTGGTTCTGATCTTCCATGGAAAAACTGTAGCATCACCAGGTGTGGGCTTGCTGAATTTAGAGATTAAACTACCATCTAATGGAATTTCCAAGTTCATCATTTTTTTAATAAAAGGGCTAAATTTACACACACTCCACATATTTATTGGGTAGGACAATGTTTTACAGACCTTTGTCCGCATCCTTAGCTGTTGAACCACTACTGCTGGTATCTGATGCTGTTGGTGCTATCGTATATTTATGCTGTCATCTGGTGGAAGGGCAATGAGGTTGAATAAGCAATCCATGGGTGGAAGTTCAAAATTCATGGCTGTGTGGTGGTGTTTTAGAATAAAAATCTTTTCCCACGCTGTTAACTCACATGGATTGGATAATTCTTTTAATAATTTTATTTCTGGTTAGTTTCGTGGTTGTAAAGCCAAAAATGGTGTGCAACTTCAGGTTTGTCGGATTGTTTAAGCTTTATGTTTCTTCTGTGTTCCTTGTTGTGCGTTTCCAAATTTCTTTTGATTCTACCAATATATTTTGAATTGCACTCCAAGCAATCTATTGAACATATTCCTGATTTTTTGATAGGAAGTATATTGTCTTTCAGTGAGGGTCCTGAGAGATTTTTATACTGCATATATTGATTGGAGCTAGTTTTATGTTGAATTTATTAAAATTGATGCAAAATTTGTTGTGGGTTGCAAGTAAATTTGTAATATTTTTTTCAGTTCTTCCTTTGTTTCCAGGATAGTTATGTCTTTAATGTATTTTTTATATTTAATATTACTTGTCAATTTTGTGGTGCTAGGACTTTATTGAACTCATTAGAGATGTTTTGGAATTTGTTAAATGTCTAGGTGTGGTATGTAAATTTCTTAAATTTAGGTTTATCTTTGTTGAGGATTAATGTTAATACTTCTTTGAATTATCTCTGCTTTAAATATAAAATCATTGGAACTTTTTACAC